>MTQE01001141.1:11122845-11138566 GCA_014337955.1 Aspidoscelis marmoratus
GGGGATATAAGTATTTGAGATTTGAGATTTTTTTCCTTGGTCTTTACACTGAAAAAGGAAGAAAACGTCTTAATATTATTCATCCCGGCCCATTTTTCTTGCTGGTAGCTGCACCTAGCTCCTGTTGCTGAACTGGAGAGAGAGGGTGTTTTTCCACTGTTACTAGAAGTACCCATTAAGTACCCATTAATTAAACACCCAGGAACTCTGCTTCTCCAAGACTCCAGGAACACCCAGGAACTCTGCTTCTCAAAGTAGATTGCATTTTAAGCTGTTGTTGTTTTGCCGTTTAGTGATAAAACTCAGGATTAATAGCCCAAGGACAGAACAGCTGTAGTCATCCCAATCTACCATTAATTATCAGCTTTAGTCAATCCATGGGAAATTGTTGCATCAGTAACATACCTACCCGGCAAGCTTCTTCCAATGTTATGCTGGGCAAGTCAAACACGTGCCAGTTAAACACCAACAGTGCTTTATTTGCCAGCATTGTTTTGGGGCCTTCTTGGCACTCCAATTTCAATGCTGGCAAGGTGACAGCAGTTCTTGCAATGTCTGGAAAATCCCTAAAACTTCTAGAAACTACAAGATTTCACAAAGGCTTAAAAAAAAAAATTACACAAAGGCAGGTACATAAAGTGGTTCTCCAACAGGGCTGTCAGTTCATTTCGAAGTTTCTGAGGTACACAGGAGATGTCAGGCCTGAAACATCTCAGTCATGGTATTTTGGGAATTATCAGAAGTGTGGCATTGTAATGTCATGTACTTTTAATCAGGATTACACAGCCAGAAGTAATTATGTAGCCAAATGTAGATTGTAAATCTGTAGCCTCTGTTTCTTCCAGAATCAAAGGCCCCATCCAGACAGGGGGAATATAGCACCATTACAGGGCTGCTATGATAGGGTTGCTTCACTTATCACAGGCAACCCCATGATAGCACCACTTTCCCCACTCTATAAAGTGCTTTATACTATTGCTGGAAAACCCAGTGCTGGTTGCGGGTTTACAGTAATAGAGCTTTTTGGGATGCCCACTTATCTTCTGACCAGAGCCACCATTGTAGCTTCATTCAGCATACATGTGTGGAAGTGATGGAAAGTGCAGCAGAGCACTTGGGATTCCCAGATGCCCGGAGGTGCATGTTACTTAAAATACATGAAGACAATACCAGCTGTGCGACTACCTAGCTAGCAAGGGAAAATGGTGGGTGATCAATATCCTGTGTTATTCCTTGCTAGCAGGTTATTCAGCTGCCACCTGGAGGTGGCCAAAGGCATATAGCTAGGTTGGGGGGAAGGTACCAGGCCGGCTGGAATGGGGTGAGATGGGAGAAGTGAGAGGCAAGAATCTTCCCAAGGTTAGTCACCATGCTGGGAAAATTTTCTCTGGCAAAAGGAAGAAATAACAGCTCAACTTCGATTCCAGCAGGAAGGGTGGGGAGTATATAGTCAGTTGTGTTGTACTTTCTGAAAATATACACCATTTGTGTTCATTTTCTGTAAAGTCAGTTACCCTCTGTTGCTGGAGTTTTGAATAAAGCTTTCTTCAATATTTGAAAGAAGGGGCTTATTTTGACTCGAGTTCTGACAAGGTCTCACAAGGGGTCTTTCTGAATTACAGTTCATAGGGAGTCAAAGTTTTTCCCCTTTATGTTTATACTCTATACGCAGATTTTTGTGTTTTTGTTTTTGTTACTATTAAAGCAGCCTCCTTCCCTCCTGGTGGACTAATCACCACTGTAGCTCACCCCAGAAAAGGCACAGCAAGTCTGTAACAGTGAGAAAGTGATTGCATGGTGGGGAAGTGAGATAATGCCACTGTAGGCTTCCTTCACACCTAGCAACAGTTTGACAGAGGAGTTGAAGAAGTGGAAGAAAGCGAGGGGTGAGACCCCACCCCTGAAGGAAATGTAAATAGAGTCACAGGGAGATGCCCAATCATCTGACAGGAGAGGAGGAATAGGAAAGGATGGGCTTGGCAAGGGGGGGGGAAGCTCCCTTCTCAGCAGTATTATGCAAATTACTCTGACCTTCCAGGCATGCCCAGAGAAGTGAGTGCACTTAGATGATCGCTTGGTTTAAGAGACGAGCACTTGGCAAAACAATCCTTAGGGAAGAGGGAAATGACTAGAAAGATTCTTAAACAGTATTACTTTTATTAAAATCAAATTAGAACAATCAAAAGCTGGCTTAACATAGTTTCAAATGGTACAAGGAAGCAAAACCTTGAGACAAAGCCACTAAAGGTCACAGAGAGTCAATCAGCATCCTAAGAAGTAAGGCAAGGTGCCCCGGGTTTCTAACCTGCATTAAGGAGGGAGGCATCGAAAATCATGAAAGAAGCTACAGTATAGAGGGAAAAGAATAACAGGATCCATAAGACAATGTAGCAGAGTATTCCCATCCTTACAAAGGAGTGGAATTCCCTACATAAGCTTTATTATTTGAGATTTCCTATAAAGCTACTCCATTCCACTATGACATCCCCCAAATCCCAAAAGTTCATATTTACCTGAGCTGCAGACTTTACAGACTGCTCCAAATCCCCACCAAGGGAAAGCAGAATGGGATTAGGAAAGTGTTAGAAGACTCAGGGCCATTTGTTCTTGCCAGAGGTCAGTAGCACAAAACAGAAAATCCAGTTGTTTTGCTTCACTCCCAAATTTAAGTCAAAATAAAAGAAATAGACCCCCCCCCAGACCTCTTGAAGACATTCCCAACTACTGCAACATAAGAACATAAGAGGAGCGCTGCTGGATGAGGTCACAGCCCTTCTAGTCCAGCATCCTGTCCCACACACTGGCCCACCAATTGCTTATAGGTATCTCAAGCAGAAGAAAAGGGCAAAACCTGCATCTGCACTTGACTCCCAGCAAATGACCTTTAGAGACACCTTGCCTGCCTCCCCAGCCTGAAGGATGTACCTAGGCATCCATTCTAGTAGCCATTGACACACCTGTTTATGAATTTGTCTAACCCTTCCTTAAAGCTGTCTAGGCTGGTTGCTGTTACCACCTTTTCTGGCACCAAATTCTACAGAGTGATGACTCTCTGATATACTTCCCCTTGTCTGATCTGACTCTCCTACCCATCAATGCCCCCTGGGTTCTAGTGATAGAAAAAATAATTTTTGTCTGTCCACCTTTTCTATGCTGTGCATGGTTTTATATACTTCAGTCAGATCCCTTCAAGGCTGAAGAGGCTTAGACACTGCAGTCTGATTTCATAAGAGAGGTGTTCCAGCCTCTTAATCATTTTGGTTGCCCTCTGCACCTTTTACAGTTACACAGTATCCTTTTGGTGGTGTGGTGACCAGGACTGTATACAATATTCTAAAAGTGGCCCCACCAAGAGGGAAAAATGCCATTTGCTGACTTGTTTTTTTTCTCTTCCTAATTAATTCCTAGCATGGATTTGAGAGAACTCCTGCTGTGTATACCATGAAATGAATACGATCTTGTGATGATCCAGAGCTGGGCCTTCTCTGTGGTGGCACCCACCCTTTGGTACAATCTCCCTTCTTATATTCATGAGGCACCTGTAGTCCTGGCTTTTAGATACAGACTGAGGACATATCTTTTTTCCCAGAGCAAAAGTCTTCCCCCCCCTATTCTTGATTTTAATCATGTTTTCATACAGCTATTTTTATTTATGTTTTTATTTTGTAACCTCCTTAAAGATCCTATTTTTAGTGAGAAGCAGTATGAAAATATTTGAAACAAATGAAAGTATTGTCAGTTCTCCCTTCCGTGCACAAAGAGGACCTTAGGTGTACCCACCTGTATTAGAAAAGGGAAGAAACAGGTGGAAGTGGAATTCATCAGTTTGGGTGTGAGTCAGGGGTTTTCGGCTGCTCTCCATCTCCCTTCCTTCCTGCAACTGGGTCTGTGCGTGCAGAGAAATCTCCTTTTTCCTGGTGGAAGGGAGGCAGGAGCAGCCGATACTTTCTTACTATCCCAGAAATAAGCTGCTACTTTTGCATAATTTTGTTCAGGAAGAGACAGAAGATTTGAGCAGGGAAGGGAGGGTGAAAGGGAGACTTCTTATGGTGAAAAATCTTATGAAAAGAGGTTTGAAGGTCAACAATATTCATCTCTTCCTTCTCTTTCCTATAGACTCCCATTACTTGATATTTGTGGCTTTTTCAGGAACCAAACCCTTGATAACTTTGAGAGATAAATGTTTGAATTACAAACCATATCTGTTCAAATCTCCTCTTCTGCACGGCTATGGAGGTAAAAGAAACTCTGCATCCTTTTCCATATGGCATTTACAGACCTGGTTTTTTTCCCCATTTTTTTAATGTGCAAGAGATACTCTGCAATCTTTTGAGAAAAGCTGCAATTTATCATTACAACATTAGGTGGCAGCCTCAGACCAGACAAATAGGCCCAATTCACAAATATGCTCTGGCTTAATGTGGCATGGCTGGCAGATCAGTCCCCAAGACGGAATGTGAAATAAGAAAAGCAGTCTTTTATAGGGTGTCATTCACAGTTGCCAACATATATATCTGAAATAACTCAATTGTGTGAGCCCTACTGGCAAAAGTGGCTTTGGGGAAATACTCTGAAGTAAATCACATTGACTTTGAAGTAGAAAGTATCTTGAGTTTTGTTAAGAAAGTCTCTCCCATTCTGTCCTTTCTTTGTGTGTGCATGTGCATGCATGTGTGTGCAATGGGGCCACCTCCAGACAGGGGCCAATATCCTAGGAGCCATTTTTATTCTAGGAGGTAATAATGCAAGAAATCTTCCTTCTGCAATTATCGCTTCCCAGCTGGACAGTGTTTGCAGCCAGGAATGTCTTCATGTGTTTTACTGACTTATGCATCTGGGCATTTGTTTGTCCCAAATGGCCAGATGTGCATGTTGGTACCTCTGTACATGTGTGGAGTATTGTTTCAGCTTCCATTTGTGTGCAGTGGAAGGAGCTATGATGGCAGCTCCACCAAAAAGTAAGTAAAAACCTGCAACCTGTGTCGGGATTTCCAACAATATTTTCTAATGCTTATTAAGGGTTGGAAATAGTGAGGCTATGAGCTGAGTTGGTGATCCAGGGCAGAAAGAGATGAAAAGCTTCTCTGGTGTAGCGACTGACAGAGCAAAGGAGCCAGATCATGGCGATGACAGGAAGAAATGTGATCACTGGCGGAAGAACCACAGCTTTGCACCCATCTGGGCAATCCGGATCGACCCACAAGGGGTCAGTCCATTACTCCAGGTGTTTTGGAGGGCAGTGGGGGGGCAGTCTTCGAAGCAACTTCGAAGTGACTTCGAAGCTGACTTTGAAGTCACTTCGAAGTGAATGTGAAGTCAATTTCGAAGTGACTTCGAAGTGACTTTGAAGCCAATGTTGGGGGGGGTCCCAAAGGTGCATCCCCTCCCCCTAGCCTCCTTTGGACCCCATTGCCTGTTTCCACTGGAAACAGGCTCCCTTTAATCCGGATTTTCTGGCAGAAGACCCCATTGTAGACCCCTTTAATGAGGTCTACAGAAATCCGGATTTCCCCAATGGCAGTGGAAACAATCGGGTCTCAAATGGGTGCCGTGGTGGAAATGGGATCATCCAGCTCCCACCCAAATGGGTCCTAAATGGGTGCAAAAAATGGGTACTTTTGACAGTGGAAAAACACCCCAAGAGAATGTCCAGGTCTCTCCCCTGCTCCTTCCAGGGGAGAAAAACCTTAGCCAGAGCAAGATTCCAAGTAACTTTCCTAATTTGAGAGCCTGGACAAACAACGCCCCATCTTATCTGGGTGAAGTTTCAATCTGTTGGCCTGCATCCAGACCTTTTATGCCTCTGGGCAATGAAAGGTCAAAGAAGATGGGCCGCAGATATAGAGATGGGTGCCATCCGCACACAGGTACTCTGTGGGGGTGTCCCAGAGGGGCTAAGCAGTGATTTACCAGTTGTTTTGATTTTTGTAACACATGGTCCCATGACAGTCCCTATTCAGCCTTTCTGCTTCATCGTGGCTACCAAGCCATATGACCTGCTCTTCAGAGGAAAGTCCATAGGATGGCATGGAGCCAGGCAAATGATGGTGCTGCCGCCTCCTTCAGCAGTTTAAATGGTGGGGGCACATGGAAGTCCTTCTGGTGATAGCCCCCAGGCTATGGAATAGTTTCTTTTTGGGTTGTGTCAGGTACCCTCATTGTATTTACTTGGATATTTGGAGATGATGCACTTCTTTAGCCTGGAGGAATAACATCCACACCCCATGCAGGCACTGTTATTATTATTATTTAGCTAAATAAATAAATATCCTGAATGCTGTTGAACCACTCTACTTGCATATGCCAAGTGGATTTATTTGGGTTTGGTGTCAGGAAAACATATTAACATACATTTAAGGGATTCTTTTAAGAAAGCAAAAGAAACAGAGCTTTCACCTGAAAATATATCCTTTGCATTCTGCAGAGTGAATGAGAATATAATGCAAGCAGATATCGGGAATACATTAGTAGTAACCTGGCCATTTCACAGTTTCAACAAATGGAGAGCTATTATTGATCCCTATATATAGGCAGCAAAAAAAGAATTACAAAACTTTTCAGGAGACTGAAAAGCCTGTATCGACCAGCCTGCAATGACATTTAGGAGAGCGATGCTTAGCTGATGAAAATAAATAGCAGTAAAATAGCTTCTCACTTGTAATTTTTATCTAATATTGTATGAGCTCGGCCGCCCTTTGCAAGTGTCATCGCGGCAATCATTGATGACTGGGGAAACATGCACAGAATGAACAAAAGGTGGCCTCTGAGGGTGGCACTCCTGGCCTACTGAGCCTCTGGAGCTGAAAGCCATCAGCCTGATGTATGATTTTGTTCCACCAAACTATGATGAAAATAAAATGTTTTAGGGTGGCCACATCCAGTTCTTTCCCCCTTGTCCCAGCAGTCTTGCTCATGATTTAATTTGTGGAAATACATGTCTAGAAGCCAGAGTCCACTCCTTAGCAAGGATAAGTGACCACAGATAAAAAGAAGTGGTTTAATAAAAACGGGCTTCATGAATTGAAAATTGTAGGTTGCACCATTTATTCATTGTTCCTATTCAGACTCTCAGTAATGGCTGTTTCAGCAATCCAATGGCTATGTTTTTGGGGCGGGGGGGGGGATGGAGGTAATGGATATCCTCGGCCAAAGTTAAACTTAAGAACATAAGAAGAGCCCTGCTGGATCAGGGCAAAGTCCATCTATCTTGTCTCACACAGTTGCCCACTAAATCCTTCTGGGCATCTCAAATAGGAGGGCAAAACCTTCACACGCTCTCAACAATTGTAACTAGCCTTTAGAGGGAACCTGTCTGTCTCCAGCCTGGAGGAAGTACCTAGGCATCCATTCTAGTAGCAATTGACACACCTCCCCTCCACAAAGCTGCTACTTATACATATGCACTTTTCCATACAAGATGGACAGTGTACTGTTCACATTCAGTTAAAAAAAACCCACAAGCATCTTGGAGGCTGTACAGAAACAGCTTAGAGATGGTTCACAGGTGTGATCATTCACACGCCAGTTTATCCCTCCTCCCATGAAAAATTTAGGCTAGAAAAGGTGGATTAGAGATAGGATGAGAAGATGAGATTCACACACTGCTGTGCTTCTGAGGTGCTTCTGAGATGCTTCTTTTCTACATGTCAATGCAAGCAAGGAAAGCGATCCACAAACATTTACATCCTAAAGCCATAGACATATGTGGAATTCTGAGCAAATGATGTGGGCTTCAGTCATAAAATGGCTGCCTTGCATAATGGAAACTATATAAAAAATAGACTAAAGAATACAGCATCACATTCCTTATTTCTTGTTAGACACCAGGCACTGAGAATCTTAAAGAAGGTTAAGATACCATCATTTTTAATATATTTTTCCTCTTTTCTATTCTGTGTTTTATCCCTCTATTTTAGTGTTGTTTGGGCATAAAGTGATATAAAGGTTTTGAAAAATAATCAAACAAATGTTTAAACTGTATGCTAGAGTGAGAACAAACTACTTAAAAGTTCAGCTAGCAGAAGATTACAATTGCTAATTAAATTTGGCAGACACTATCCCACTGAAATGGTCTAGAAATGATTTTAAATAATAAAACAAAGTATGATACATTATTACAAAATATTACAATAAAATGCACTTAATACAATTCTAAAAATACAGTGTGCATAGATACAGTATATAACATGCTTACAAAATCCCTATAAAAAGGCTTTGGTAAATAGAAACATCTTTGCCTAGAACTGAAAAGATGGCAAAGATGGTGAGTTACCAGGGAAGAGTTCATAAAATCCCCTATGTTACTAGTGTTTTTGAGACAGTGTGATCCTGAGCCAGGTTGCATTGGTACATAGTTAAACAAAAAAGCCTCAAAGGCCGGGAAATGCACTCTCAAAGGCCACTATGTGAGACAGGATGCTGGACTAGATGGGGTGTAATCTGATCCATCTGAGCCAATTTGGTGTAGTGGTTAGGGAGCCGGACACATATCTAGGAATACCGGGTTCGATTCCGTACTCCTCCATGAAGCCAGCTGGATAACCTGGGGCTAATCACAGCTGAGCTCTCACAGCCCCATCCATCTCACTGGGTGTCTCTTGTGGGGAGAAGAATAGAGAGCTTTGTCAGGTGCTTTGAGTCCCCTTAAACGGGTGAGAAAAGTGGGGTAGAAAACCCAACTCCTTCTCCTCCTCTACTTATGTTCTTAAATTTAACTTTGGCGGAAAAACAAAATCAAAAACCTGTGGCACATCTAGATGAAGTGTGGTTGGGATGAGGGCATGGGCCACATGCGTTGTTCTGAGTGTCCTTGCTGCTGTGCAAGCCAAATGAGCCAGAACTGCCTCATGCACATCCACAGTCTTTTTATTTAAAGGAAAGAGATCTCTGCCACAGCTCTTATTCATGTAGTTCACAGTACTAACAAGTGCAATTTGATTACACATTTAAAGCCTGGAGTAAAATGCATAAAATAGCTATATAATTAATATAAACATATATAACTATAATTACAGTTGTGCACTTTTATACAGCCTATAATTTACTTTTGTTGCATTTCTTGTTTGCTTGGAAATAGGGAAAACAGCCCAGAGATAAGGCTGGACAGGAGAAAGACGTAAATCAAAGAAGCCAAGCGGATGAGATAATAATGAGAGGACATAAAACTAGGTAAAATATTCCAAGAAAAGGGGCTTCAAGCCCACCTCTTGTTTCATCAAAGCTTGTTGAAGTGTGGATGGCCCAGTTTGGGCAGGCTGGATTGCTATGGCAACATCTGACACAACCCCATGGCAATTGGGATGTGGTGTGGAAGACGCTGTGAATGCTACCGGCCAGAAGCTCACTAGCTGCTCCCGGTCAAGCTGTGGAGATAATTTTTGCTTGTCCCTAGCTAATAAAAACCAGATGCCCTTTTGCACTTGGCTTGCTAGTGCACACACATTGGGGTAGCTTCTGAGAAGCAGCATCTGCACTCGCTATACCAGAAGCTACCCCCAAACACACATCCACAACCATACCTTTCCCAGCCACTGGAGAGAGCATTCACACCTCTTTTGGTGCCAGGGGTCAGCAGACTTGCCAGACAAGTCAGGTGACCGGAAATGTAATTGTGTGTGCAGTGGATGTTACCGCTGTCCTGGTGACAGAGCTGGAAATCACATCAGCCTTTGAGAAGATGGTGGCACCCAGACCCATGCTGATGGCACCCAGACACGTGTCCAGACCCAGGTGTGTGTCTGGGCACATGGGGGATTGGCTTGGTGGGCCCTAGAATTTGCAAATGCGGACAGGAAGCAAAGTGCAGAAAGGCCCCAGGGCAGTTTGAGCGTGTGACCAGACTGGGGGATACCGCACGTTCTGATGTGCAGTCAGTGCGTGGGCATCACACCTGACGCCCGATACTTTGTAGCATGGCGCATGATGCTCTGGAACAATCAACACTCGCTCCGCAGTATCAAGTAAATTGAAAATTTCCCACCACCCTGACAGATCAGCTCACATTGGCTGCCAGATCCCACACGATGCATGCCTCACTGTGCACACCACAGAAGTCTCACAGCTGCCGATGAGGTACCTGCAGACCTCCGTTTGCAGTGGGGACAATGCATTGTGACTTCGCAGCCAGGTATCCCATGAATTTTTATATAACTGTGGATTGGCCTTCTCCTGCTGAATTAGCATTAGTCTGAACTGAGATCTGATGAGAAGTTATATTTTATTTATAATATACACCTAAAGCATATTTAAAATATAAAGAGCTCAGGCTATTTAGTGTTTAAGTGGCTCTTTAATTCTAGTACTTCTAGGACAGATTCAGTTAATGTTGTTAATCATGTCCTACTCTGCTAAAAAAAAATTGGAAGGAATTCAGAATTCCTCAACTCGGTCAGTTTATTTTAAACTTTTTTTTTAACCATTGCCATTACTTTGATGCCTGTTAACAATTTAAATTATATTGATGCCTTACTTAGATTTAACACATTCCATGTTACAGGTTTTGTAATTTTAATTGGGTCTATGACTGTAAAACTGAATAAAGTAAAAAGTGAAGGAGCCACTCAGCCAAGCTCAGCTTCTGGTTACTGCATGTAAACCTCCATGCAGAAGGGCTTTACAATTTTCTTCTTCCAGGAAAATGTTTTGGACAAAACCTGTGAACCTCTGCTTTGCACGTGGCTGCTCTACCGCTAAGCTACAGCATATTCAACTGAGAAGCAATAATATAATATTGGAAACCCTAGTACTACATTATAGTGCATTGGTTGAGAGCAGTAAAATTTAGTCATTCCCTGGCATCATTAAAATTCTTAGGTTTAATCTGGTGAAGCCATGTGGTCGCTGCCGGTAATTTTTTCCCCTTGTCTCCTTGGTTCTCAAAAAGCCCTCTTTGCTTCCATTTATTTCTTGGGATGAATCTAGGGCCTTCTATATTTAAAATGTAATCTTAGATTTAATTATGAAATGTAAACTCACTTGAATTTGCCAAAATATGAGCACAAGAGAATCTCACTGGTGACACTGAGGAAATCTTTTAAGATATTAAAAAATTCTGCTATGTTTTTGTAGTGTTCTGCATTGGGACCTACAACATTCCTATGTGCATGTACACGTCTTCCCCACATCCGTACAAATCCGTATGCATCTGTACACATCCACTGCATCCCATATTTGTCTCATATGCAACCCATTTTCATCCCGTATGGATCTGTATGAATGTGTACGGATGTGGGAAGGTTGTGGATGTTCAAGTACGTATCGTGTACAAACCTGTACACATATGAATGTCCAGATAATTCAAACAAATAGATCCAAAGTTCGAATGTCTATTCGAGTTTGAATGTTGAAATTTGGCACATTTGATTGGATTTCGAATGCCTACGAATATTTGTGGACATCCCTATTTGCACTAGACCCACAGGGGAAGTCCTGAGATGCTCCAGCATGGAGCATCTACACCACAAAGAGCCCTTCTGTTCTGGAAGCAGCTCCATGCGTGCTAGAGCATCCCCTGGCTGGATAGTGATCAAGCACTAAAATGTGCTCCACAGCTATACTAGCCATATTTGGGATGCAGCTAGTATACTATGACAGACATCCTTCACACCTCTTCTGGGCAAACAGTGGGTGGGGTAGGTGGGGCAGTGACAGTTATGCACCAAATCACCCAGTCGCAGCATCAACATCTGGTGCACATGTCCATTGTCACAGCAAGGCAATCACTGCTAGCACAGAGGCAATTGGACTTGCCTGGCACATAGTGAAGTGCGGGCTAAGTTTGGGGTGGATCAGGCATTCCAAAATGACTTTTTGTGTGTGTGACATGATTAATTATGACTCTGTTGGCTACTTTGAAGGTTGTGACCAGATGGGCTGATGGAAGTAGCACTGACTTCACGCTTAAACCATAGACTTTCCTGGGGCTTGTTATACTAGCCTGTTGCTATTCTACCACTGGAGCATGCCACATGGCATTTCAGGGCTGCCTAGTGCCATAAATATGTCTGATCACCCATCACTGTGGTAGCAAAGGGGAACATAGAAACTCCTAAACTAGTACAGGAAGAAGAGTGTGCTGCAAAACTGCTCAGACAGTGTCAAGTCCCACATTTGCCCATCCTGTACCAGACCTACATGACCACATGATGCAGAGACTATGGGGGTTTTTCACTGTCACTAGAAGTACCCATTAAGTACCCATTAATGGGTACTTCTAGAGACAGTGGGAAAAAACCCTATGAGAGCCTATGTCTGATGCTTTAATAGTGCAGTCTGATCACAGCCTTTCTTTCAAATGGCATTTTCCTTTTTTAAAATCCAAACTAAAGCTCATGTTATACATGTTCTAATATAACTGCATGAATTTAATGGAGGTTGAAGGGGGGCAAAGCCAAAGCTCCTCTGATGCCTGGTTCAGCATATTTGATTTTCGTGTGTCAATTTAACTTTACCCAGAGAGATAATAAAGCATAATGGCTGTATGTTTTCGTAAATATCATCTGATTAGAAAGCTTGATTTCTCTTAACAATCTAAACTTGAGTAAGGGTGCATTTGGTTTTAAACAGTAACTGAGCAACACAATTTAAGAAGCAACTCAAGCATGTAATTGAGTTTGTCAGGGTAATTGTATTTGGAATAGATAGCATTTTTCTATTTTTTTAATTGCTGGCAAATCTTGTATTTAGGGTGCTGATTAATTCTATTAGAGGAATTAATTAGACAGTGAGTGGAGTGTTGTGTTATGGATTACATCTAAATCACTGCAAGAACAGTTATCTAACTATACTTTTGTTATTTCTGTTTAGGAGGAAAACACACGTACAATGTTTGTACAATATGTGGTTTGAACTTGTTAATTAAAAGGACTCAGTGTAGCCAAGACATATTAGTGATAGCATAATATTTTTCTCCCTTTTGGCTTAAGCTATCTTTCAAAGTGATTTCCATATAGGCTTGGGATGTATAGATAATTACTTCGGTATCTGCCTAGTAAACTGCATGAGTATCCATGTAGTTACGACTTATATGGGCCTAGTTTGAGACACTGGTATTAACTTTTAAATCAATACATGATTTTGAACTGGTTTACCTTGAACCAGGGTTGAGAACCTTCTACATGATTCTAGCCACCCTTATGCTTTCTCTAAAATATTAGAACATAAGAAGAGCCTTGATGGATCAGGCCACAGCCCATCTATTCTAGCATCCTGTTGCACACAGTGGCCCACCAATTGCTTATGGGCATCTCAGGCGGAAGACAAGAGCAAAACCTTCACCTGCTCTCAAATCCCAGCAAAGGGCCCAACTCCCCAGCCTGGAGGATGTACCTAGTCATGCATTTTAGTAGCCATTGAAACATCTGTCGTCCATGAATTTATCTAACCCTTTCTTAATGCCATCTACCATTACCACTTCTTCTGGCAGCAAATTACATAGATTGATGACCTTCTGGTTGAAGAAATACTCCACCTTTTCTGATCTGATACTCCTACCCATCAGCTTCATAGAGTGCCCCCTGGTTCTAGTAGTAGACCAGGTGGCTTTAAGTCAGCCTTGTGTCCCTGTTTTCCACCGCTACTGTTAAAACCATTCCACTTGATATACAAAGCAATATGTGCCAAGCCAACTGACCATTGAGATGGGATCATGGAAGTAGCTCTTTTCCAATATTTTATTTAATGATAATGATAATAATAATGATGATGATGTTTATTTATAACACCCTTTCCACCACAGTGTGGAAGAACAAAATATATAATCAGCAAATTAAATCAAAGAAAATTTGCCAAAGGCTGTTTATGTAATTGTTAAACTACTGGCAAATGTAATTTGGCCTAAAGAATTATTAAACATGAGGAAATTAAAATGTCCTCTTATCAACCCGCTATCTTTGGTAAAACAGTTTCTTAACAAGCACTATCAGAAACTATAGCCTGGGGGAAGATTTATGTGTTTGAGGCCAGCTGTCCAAGAAATTAAATGAGCAAGAGTAATTATTAACAACTTTCAATTTTCAAGGAAGTTATGCCTGTTTGTACACAACTAGATACAGCCGCCAAAGTTGAGTTTAATGAAGTTTAACATAGCTAATGACATTAATGAAGTTTTAAGGAGAGAATCTAAGAACCAGGACATTACTATTAGCCTGGAACATGATACTTGCTAGGGCTGGATATAAACAACAGTTATAACACTGCAAGCTAAACTGCTTAAGGGACAGAATCAGGCTACAAAACCGATCATTTCCCCCACAATACACTTATTTCAAACATGACCTAAGCCAAGGAAGAGAGAGACACATGTGAAACTAGGAATTGGTCATTTGGCTCACATTGTCTATTTCTTACCCATAATGTTCTACAGAATGTGACATTAATCTAGTTGAGGAAATTGCACTGGTGGATAAACAAGATTGTATATCACACTTTATCTCCCCATCAATGTCCTTGGGAGAAAAGTCCAAAGAAGCAAATCTGCCAGTATACTCGGCTCTTCCTGACAAGACACCTTCTATCTAACTCATTGGACTTATGCCGTGCAAGCATTTGGGAAACTTAAAAATATGCCAAAAGGTATTGCAGAGCAAATTGACACCTGGACTGCAGCTGCCTTTGAAAAATAACTTTTTGACAGATTGCGAGAACATATTAAGTACACTCTTTGAAACAGCTATAAAAAATTAGGAAAGGCTGAAATTCAAGAACATACTAAAGCCCTCACTGAGGAAAATTCTCTAAAGGACATACTCTCAAAGCCGGTTGGGACTGACCATAACGTAAGTCAGAAAATTAAGGGGAAGGAACAAAGCATGGACCAAAACAAAAGTAATAATAAAAAAACCCGTTAACAATCCAAAAGACTTAAATTTAGCCTCTAAAATGAACTTCTCCCAATTATTTGATATTTTGGATTAAAAGGATTCCAGGGAAAATAACGAAAGTCCTAAATACAGCCTAGGAAACATCTCATTAAGCAAATCCAGGGATAACAATAAACACCAATAAAAAAAATTGGAAGACAAAGCAGGAGACAATTCAAAGGGAAGTGGAGATGCAGAGACTCTAGGGCCGCATCCCCATTACAACCTTATTTCGATTTCAAACCGTTTTCAATCCTAGTAGACCCCACGTCAGTTTGGCTTTCCGCGTGTTAAATTGCCCCAAAGCGTTGTAAATGCTAATCCTCATTTTAAAAGGTCTCACTCCGATTTGTGCGCTTGAAACGTTTTATATTTTTTACTGTGGGGACCGTAGGGTGTTGTGTTAAGGGACCGTAGGGTGTTTCCCTCCCCCAATAGCTTGCTTCCAAAGATAGAGATTTCATTGAAAAAATTCACCCCTCAAAACAGCCACTATAAAAACCCACTCCTTAAAGCTACACTGTAGCGATCTAACCACTTCACACCTTATAACAATGTTGCAAATTTGTGCAATTCTGAAAGTTCTGACCTTTAGAAAGGGAAAGGAAAGCAGCTGGTTCTGTTTTAAAGGCTGTGGCTGTGAAGGGGGCTTGAGTTGCTGCTGCTGCTGCTGCTGTGTGCCCTGGGAAATGGGGAGAGGAGGAGAAAGAATCGCTGGCTGCCCGTGCCGTTTTCCATCCATCCAGGCAAGCGGCAGCCACCCAGCTATATGGGTGGCTGTTCATGCCAGGAGAAAGTGGGCAGGGCAGCCCCAAAAGCGGTTTTTAAAAAGTAGCCACTTGAGTCCCCCCTTGAGTCACGTA
>MTQE01001141.1:11138647-11162239 GCA_014337955.1 Aspidoscelis marmoratus
GTAGCCACTTGAGTCCCCCCTTGAGTCACGTATGCCACATATGATCCTCATAATCTGGATCGAATGCGATTAAGATGAAAGAAATGGGAACAGGCAAATTCGCGTTTGCATCCGGTTCTATTATTTCAGTTTAAGGAAACTGGATTAAGCTTATAATGGGGATGCGCCCTAGGTGTTTTTGCACTTGTCATGGGAAAGTAGCCCACAGCAGTGAAGATCAAGGACATGGCAAGCACTCGCCCTTCCCAAACTTCATCCACACTTACCATTACTATGGTGACTGGTGATGCAGCGTGCTACTGTACAGCCGCAGCCGCAGCCGCCCTGCCCCACCTTCCAATATATCATGATAAATTTGACTCTACATTTTCCTGGCTGCCTACTCGACATCTATAAATAACAAGAAAACATGGACATCCCCTAAAAAGCTTTCACCTGTCATTTGCTCTTCAAACTGCATGAAAAACAATAGCTACCTCTATCTTAAAACACTACAAATGTTTACAGGTAAATTTTAATGGAGCATAACTAACTGTGATTGTGGGATCACAACTTTAACTGTTACTTATTTAAGTATTTAATACAGCAAACTGGGGTAATATTAACTTGCTGTACTCAGGTCTTTTGATAGTTACAAAAAATGTTTGACATCTTCATTAACTTTTTTTTAGTATATTCTGAAACAGATGTTTCTACTGTTAAGTACTCAGAGGATCCATTAACCCTCTGGCTGACTGTTTCCTCCCATCTGTTTGGATTATACCTACAGCAATTAGCATTTCAACCCTCTTTCTTTCTTTCTTTCTTTCTTTCTTTCTTTCTTTCTTTCTTTCTTTCTTTCTTTCTCTTTCTTTCTTCTCACTCAAAACTATCAACACATAGATTTCTAAGGAGATGTTGTAAACAAAGGTGATCTTTAAATTACTGGACTTCAATTATTAGTGTGGTTGAGCAATAATGAGAACAGAATTATCATTATTATTTAAAAATCAATTTTGTAGCTCTGCTTGCCATTCTAGCCATGTCTATGCTCAACCCCATCAGGCTGGCCTGATTGTCCAGGTTAGGACTCACATCCTGGACAATATAAAATTATATAGCAAGTTTCACTGCTAGACTGCTTCATAGAGTTTTTTACATGGGTGGTTGTTGTGAGGTCTGGAAAGGGGCATGAATTTGGTTGTCCTGGACCCATGCTCCTTACAAATCTGAGATAGTTTCGTAAATTTTGGTTCTTAAAAAAGGGATACAAGCCTCTCCCAGTATGTATTATATTTTAAAACTGAGAATGGAACTATCTAGAGAAGCCTTACTGAGGGGCCACAAAATACACTGCCATCTTATGATGCCCTGCAGTTGGGTCTTCACTGTGGTAGAAGAGTTGGCTTTTCTACCTTGCTTTTCTCACCCATTTAAGGGGACTCAAAGTGGCTGATAAAGCTTACTATTATTCTCATAACAGAATACCCTGCGAGGTAGGTCAGGGTGTGAGAGCTCAGAAGAGAGCTGTGACTAGCCCAAGGTCACCCAGCTGGCTTCATGGGGGAGGACGGAATCAAACCCGGTATTCCCAGATAAGAGTCCGTCTTCCTAACCACTAAACCAGACTGGCTCACACTGGTAGCGCCTTCCCAGTAGGATGTTCTTTTATATGTGAGGTATCTCACATATTTTTTCTCACCTATGCACTTTAAAAAAAGAAATGAATATGTGGTAGGATATTTAGAGATTCCTATTGCACTGAACTTCCGCTTTTAGGCCTCCAGCCTTATATTCCAGCTGTAATTGCTTTCAATTAGAGTGGTCAAAGGGCTTAAGTCCAACATCATATAGGGTGCCCACCGGTTTGCTGGTTTTGCTTTCACTGATGCCTCAAATGTTAAAGTAAGTGCTTTTAATGTGCTTGTGTGTAAGAGATGAGACCAGATATTAGGAGACCCTTGATCAACAGGGGATGTTGGGTGTTCAAAATGCAGATGCCCAATCCACCCCAGATCATAGGCATGGGAAAAAACTACTCTAAAATGGTGAAACTGATCAAAGTGGAATAACTGCAAAGTCTGGATGGCAAAAAAAGGGTAAGATAGTGTAACTACAGGTGACATTCAGAACTGGTGAAGACACTAATGGAGGAGTGCCAAGTACCAAACTAGTAGTACTCTCTCCGGCTGTGTGTATATTCAACTTAACAAAAGGAAGGAGCCAGTTTGGTCTAGTGGTTAGGCAGCCGGACTCTTATCTGGGAATACTGGGTTTGATTCTGCACTCCTCCACAAAGCCAACTGTGTGACCTTGGGCTAGTCACAGCTTTCTTCTGAGCTCTCACAGTCCCACCCACCTCACAGGGCGTTCTGTGGTGGGGAGAAGAACAGAAGCTTTGTCAGCGGCTTTGAGTTCCCTTAAATGGGTGAGAAAAGTGGGGTAGAAAAGCTAACGCTGCTGCTTCTTCTTGTGTCCTCAAGCTTTCTCTGATGCTTGCGGGGGGGGGGCGCAGAATTGTGTGTGAAGATGATACACGGGCCAAACTACCGGATTGGAAGTAACGACCCTCATCCTCTTCCTCCCACAAGGTTTCTCAGTAAGCAAATCCCCTTCCCACCATTTCAACCATGCAATGCATGCAATACTAGCTAGCTTCCACAATGGCCACACCCTTGCCTCGCGTCATCACGAGGGACAGCGGCGGGAGTGGGCGGGGCCTTTTTCCACTCCGCGGCGCTCTCTCGAAAGTCCTCCTGAGCATCGAAACGAGCGCTGCTAGAGCGGCCTTTTGAGGCGCGCTTCCGGCCAACGGATGTGGAAGAGCGGAGTCTGAGTGCCAGAGAGACAGAGATTCGGCGACTTCCGGTGTTGCCCGGCGGCGGCGGCGGCGGCGGCGCACGTGAACGCGCGCAGTATGGATCGGGGGGATTTCTTCGTCTCCCTGACGGTGAGTGAGGGAGACGTAGAGGCGCGAAGGGCAGAGCCAAAAACCGTTGGCCTCGTGATGACCCCCCCCCGGGAAAAGGGACTCGTGACACGACTTCGTCCCCTTTCCTCTCGGTTTCCACCTGCCGTCACGTCCTGCTCATCTCCGATTGAAATAAATCTGTCAGCGTCCTGCGTTTAAAGCATTGCTTACTTACATTTTGTTCGTTTTGTGCTTCGTCCATAATTGTGGCTCGTTTCGCAGGTCGTGATTAACTAATTCGGATTATTTTACCATAGAACCTAGTTGCCCAGCACACGTTTACAAGCAAAACTAACGTTTTTCCTTGGCTTGAGAGCCCCTGCTGCCCCCGGGAAGAAGAAGAAGAGTTGGCTTTTCTACCTCGCTTTTCTCACTCATGAAAGGAGACTTAAAGTGGCTGACAAAGCTTTCTATTCTTCTTCCCACAACAGACACCCTGTGAGGTAGGTGGGGCTGTGAGAGCTCAGAAGAGAGCTGTGACTAGCCCAAGGTCACCCAGCTGGCTTCATGGAGGAGTGAGGATTCAAACCTGGTAGTCCCTGATAAGAGTCCAGCTTCTTAACCGCTAGACCAAACTACTCTCAAAAGTCGCAGTTTGGGCTTGCAATTAAATGTTTATAGCCATTGAAACCACCAGAATGTAACAGAATACAAATACTTTGTTTCAGTCCCTTAGGAAGGCTAGCAGTACCTGCTATATGTGCAGAGGAAATAAGACTTGCTTCTAAAATACAGCACTGATTTTTGTCCTGATTATGTATGTATGACACTGGGGCTATAGTCATGCCTCAGTTTTAATGCCGCTTCAGTCCACTTTCAGAGTGAGCGAAGAAGCAGCGTTGGCTTTTCTATCCTGCTTTTCTCACCCATCTCCAACAGATGACCACCCAGGTAAGCATTATCTGGGAGAAGCCAACAAACAGTAGTTCAAGAAAGCCCAGGCTGTGGTTGCACTTAAGTTTTAATGCAGCTTCAGTGCACTTTCAGAGTGAGAGAATACTATCAGCCAAGAGACAAGCTGTTTTCTTTCAGTGTTAAATAACACCGGAAATTCACCTTTGAGATAGATAATGTGCCAAGAAAATTATTGGTCACTTGGCTGATGTGAGCCAGCTTGGTCTAGTGGTTAGAACTCCTATCTGGGAATACCGGGTTTGATTCCACACTCCTTCATGAAGCCAGCTGGGTGACCTTGGGCTCGTCACAGCTCTCTTCTGAGCTCCCACTGCCCCATCTACCTCACAGGGTGTTCTGTTGTGGGGAGAAGAATAGAAAAGCTTTGTCAGCCGCTTTGAGTCCCCTTAAATGGGTGAGAAAAGTGGGGTAGAAAAATCTACTCTTCTTCCTCTAGTGAGTTATTAAATTATTAAAATGACTAAAATTTTGAGATTTAACCAAGGATTGCTTCCTGATGCTCAGTTGTATTTTTTTAGTTTATAGTTTTTATTCAGTTTAATAAAACATATTGAAAAGGAAACTAATCAGGAAGAAATAAAAAATGCAAATATTGCCCATGCGTGTACTAAGCATTTGCACTTGTGAATGTTTAGAACACATGATCCCGCCCCCCATGTGGGCACTTACCTGAAAGTGCAGACAGTGTCTGGACACTGCCATCTTCCTGCCCTGTTATTAGTGCCAGTGCACGTGTGTGAGCACCATCACCAGTGGAACATGCTCTTGCATGTCACATCACATGATGTGCTGCGCATCAGGTGACTATGCAGCACCTGGAAGTGGTGTGAATGTAGCATCCAGAGACTTAGCAGCTCTTTTGCTAGGGAAGGTAAATCAGTGCATCGTGCAGGTTAATTAACACGTAGTTAATCCGAAGAATGCTCCTGCATGGAAGGAGCCATTTCTGGTGCAGAAGTGGTTCTTTCCAGTGTGGGTGCTCTGTCTGAGAGTATTCTCTGAATTAACTACTGGGTTAAGTGAGGAAAGACCTCAGGTTGGAGAAACAGGCAGGATACCTCTACAGGCCTTTTGAAGGGAACTGAGAGCAGGTGAAGGTTTTGTCTTCATCTTGTGGTTAAGAATGCCCAGAAAAGTTGGTGGATCACTGGGTAAGACAGGATGCTGGACTAAGTCAGCTGTGGCCTGATCATCAAGGCTCCCTTTATGTTCTTATGCTCCTAGATATGCTAAATTGTTGTTCCTTAGAAAAAAATGTTGTAAAACCAAACAAAGAATAGAGTATCTAGACTTGATCCAAAGAATGCTCAAGATCTAGTACAAGGCGTCACTGTGAATGATCCAATAGAGAACAGTAACATAATGCAGTAACACTTGACTTAAATATAAGCAGGAAGTTACTGTGTGGTTAAAATCTAACAGAGTGCTTAAACTTCTAAATAGGAAACTTTCCCAAAGTGAGGAAACTAATAAAAAGGAAATTGAAAGGGAAACTTGGAGACTTGTGATACCAAGTCCAAGTGGACATCAGTATGGCTTAGAAGTGCAGTATGGGAAAGCAAAAATAGCTCATATAGAAAATGGAAGGCTTGTCTTAATGAAGAGAACAGAAAGGAACATAAATTCTGGCAAAACTAATTCAAGATAGCAATCAGGAATACTAAGAAAGATTTTGAATATTAAATGTCCCCCCCCCCAAAAAAAAAGGAAAGAAAATAATAACTTCTTTAAGTACACCAGAAGGGAGAATCCTGCCAGGAACGAAGTTGGGACTGTATATGGCATTGAACAGAAATGAATAATTAAATGGGTTATGGGGAGGTTAAATTAACTTCAGCTGACTAAATATTTCAGGGAGTAGAAGTAGATAGAAAGGACAGGACCAGATGGCATTCATCCAACAATTCTTAAATATGACATTGTTGATCTTCTAGCCAAAATATATAATATTTCCCTAAGAGCACCCTCTATGTTTGAAGACTGGAGGTTAGGAACCATAACATCAAAAGGATCCATGGGTGATCATAAAAATTACAGGCAAATCAGCTCACCATCAGTTCCAGGTAAAGTGATGAAAACTATCTTTAAAGATAAAATTGGTCCAAGCAATTGCTCAATAGAGGTGCAAGCATTGCTGAATTAAAATTGGCATGCCAAAATAAAATCATTCCTTACTTGTTACAATTCTTTGAGAGTGTCAACAAGCCCATGGATAAAAGTCCCTTGTCAAAAGTTCTTGAATAAACTCATCAATCATGGAATAAGAGGGCAGGACCTGTCCTGGATTGGTAAGTGACCAAAGGGCAGGAAACAGAGTTGTAATTAATGTACAGTTTCCAGTATGGAGGAATGTAAAAAGGGAGGGGCAAGGCTCAGTAATAGGAGCTGTGCTTTTTAATGATCTAGCATTAGTTAAGCAATGAGAGACTAAAGTTGACTGATAAACTACATTGTTTAGGGTAGTAAAATCTGAGATTGCAAAAAGCTCCAGAGGATCTCTTGACGTTGGGTGAGTGGACAACCAAGTGGCAAATGCACTTCAGTCTTAGTAAATGCAGAGTGATGTACATTCCAAAGAACTTTGACTGCACAAGGAAAATGGTGGGAAATGAGCTTTCTCTGACAGACCTGGAAAAGAGATCTTGATGTTCTTTTGGACAGCTTAGTGAAGGTGTTGATGCTTGAGAAAGCCCAGAAACAATTGGTGGGCTACTGTGTGAGACATCACTGTGTGATGCTGGCCCAATCCAGTAGGTCTCCTCTTATGTTAAGAACCTAACCTACTTATGAACTCCTGCGAGGAGGAAATGATGAAACAGAAGATCACCTTAAGATCTTGGGTTGGCGGAGACATTTTAGTGAAATAATTGCTTTGAAAACTGACATTTCTAAGGGCATGTGGTTTAAATCCATAAGAGAGTCCTTGCTGTGAATCTTTCCAGTATTTTTAGAGGTAACCTAATTGCGTCTTTCCTATATTCTAGCACAGACTGGACAACCTTATGTGGCTTTGTTCAGTGTAGTAGAGTACAAGTAGAGGCAGGGAAAGACAGATGTAACCAATGATTTTTATTTATTCACTGCTGCAGGTTTGAGAAGTGGCTATGCCCCCTTGTTGATTTAAAAAATATATAATTACATTTTTCCACAGATGGAACAAACAGCCAGATCTTTGCACTTTTTTGCAGATGCTCCATTAGCTACTTCATGAATTTAAATTACGTTTAAGGTACAGAAGTTTGAAATCCAAAGAAACAATTAGTAACTTTTGATTCATGCTTTTGCCAGATGGCCAGATTAAAATCAGATCAATTTTCTTTTTCTTTTTTTAATCACTTGGTACAGATAAGAATTCTGATAGAGAAGAAGCTAGAAGGATGGGGGTGGGGGCGGCAAAATCAATGCATGCAAAATAGTCAAGCAGATTAAAAGAGTAATTAACTTATTGATTAAAACTTTAACTGTAGCGAGTGAACACCTCTTGAATAGGATGGAAAAGAGCATCAGAGCTGCGGCTGGCTTTTCTTGGCTTTTGTTAGCGAGACATTCAGTAGAACTGTGTGAGCTGAAATGAATGCCTGTTTATGAGATTTTTGAAGGCAAATGAGCATTTGATGAGTCTTTGGGTCATTATTCTTAAAATCCTGCTGGCTTATTTATGAACCATTAATGTTCATTATGTCATATTGAAGTCTTGGAAATAAATATATAAAGTTTTAATAGCTTGAAAAAGTTTTATTAGTCAAACTGGTAGTATCCCAATGTTTGACATGCCTGGTCTAGTTTTACTGAATGAATTTAAATTGCTGCAGCATGAAGGCAGAACAAGGTGTTAGGCTGACTTTTGCTGATGGCTTGTATACAGCTTCATCATTCAACCACTTCCATCACTCTCAGATGAAACTTATAATCTAGATCCATTTAAGTTTGGCTTCAGGAGACAGTGGGGACAGTTGAGAGAGGGAACTTACAATTCAAGCTGTGTTTATAGAAGAAAATGAAAGGACTTTTTAAAAAAGGCCAATAAAAAGAAACATCTTTTGAAAATCTTATAAAGAAAAATGCATAACTGAAAGAAGTACATATCTGCAAGAGAGTTTCACTTAATAGACTTAATGGTTTCTTTTTCTAGGATGGGCAAGTGAACTGGGGAAAAGAATGATAAGTTAGACAATCAAAGAAGTGGAGGGATTTTCCCCTCCTAGACTAGGTACAATAATTCTACCCATCTACTTGCAAAATGACTTTTTTTTGTAAGCTTGCTTTGAAGCCATGGCTGTGATTAGATGTAACAGTAAGAAAAGTGCTTCAGAGGTGGCTTAGAGAAGGCTGGGAGGTGGGATTGTTCACACATGAATCTGCTCCTCTCCTAAATATTCTGTGCTAGAAAAGGTGGATCCCCTTTTCTTATGGCTGCGTCCAGACAGAATGAATACTTTGCAGGTATTGCAGAGCAGCTGTCAACCTGCCAGACAGGTTTGACTGTGCCCTGCAGTTGCTGTGAGGTAAAGCCTGATGCTCTGGAGTAAAAATAAAACAGTACTTAGATGAGCATCAGCTGTGAAAGTTCCCTGCTCTCCTCATTTCCTCAGGTGTTTGGGTGAACTCCACAAGATCTCATGAGAGTTCACCCACATTTGAGAACATGTGGACCTATTAGAGAAGGAGGGACTGACAATGTGGTCAGAAGAGTCCTCCCTGATACTTTGGAGGGTCTTATATTAATTTTTGCTCCTAAAGATGCACTAGGGCTTATTTTCAGGGGATGTCTTATATAACACTTATATAGGGCTTGTATTTCGAGCATCCTGAAAAATTGTGCTAGGGCTTATTTTCAGGGTAGATCTTATTTTAGCAATTCTGTAGCTTAGGTGTAACTTTGCTTCTGAGTATTTGTGTTTAATTTTAAAATACATTGGGCTCTGTAATGACAAAATTTGTATGGCTGTTTTCTGACCCACAAAATGGATGAGCCCTGAATACACGTATAAGCAACTATTTTCTGTAGTTTTAAAATCCCTCTTTCCATGTGCAGTTTTACATGATTCTCCTGAGCCAGTCTGGTCTTGTGGTTAGAGTGTCTCCTGGTTTGGTTCTACGCTCCTCCACGAAGCCAGCTTCATGGGTGACCTTTGGCTAGTTACAGCTCTCTTTCTGAGCTCTTACAGCCCCACCTGCCTTATAGGGTGTATGTTTTGGAGAGAACAGAAGTTTTGTTAGCTGACTTGAGTCCCCAGATGGGTGAGAAAAGCGGGGTATAAAAACCAACTATATTTCTCCTCCTTCTTTGTGTGAACCCAGAAACTATGATAGTGCTTTGTATAAAAGCCAGATAGGAAGCCAGGATTTAAATTTGATTTATTATCCTGATTTGTTTGCAAGCCATTAATCATTATCAGTCTGTAACTCACCCTGGAACTATTACATGAAGTGTAGGCTGAAATTCAATAAATAAATCCTTTTTTTACATAATGGGGAAATCTAGTACAAGAAGAGTTTTTTCAGTTGCTAAGGTTAGCTAAGGAACAGAACAATAGGGAAGAAATTATATTACTCAATATTTATTTATTCAAAACATTTATATATTCCTTCCTATTACAAAATCTTGAAGAAGGTTTACAAACACACAGATAAAAGCACATTAAAAATACTGTTATTTTGTGTCATATAATATATATATATTTTATTCCCCCCCTGTAAAATCATCCTGGATTCTATTTAAGTTTATTTTTCCTAAATATTCCTTGCCAAATTACAGATGTATTTATATGCCAATGCATCTTGTAAGGTTCAAAATAAGGTATGTGGCCTCTGCTGGCTGTTTTGTTTTTAAATTAAATCAGGAATAGATTGAGTGAACTACACACATACATCATAAATGTTTTTCTTTTGTGTGTCCCCCCCCCCAAATATTTTGAAGGCTGGTGGGTTAGCTGGAATGTCTGTTGATCTGATTCTGTTCCCCTTGGATACAATCAAAACAAGATTACAAAGTCCACAAGGGTTTAAGAAGGCTGGTGGATTCCATGGCGTGTATGCTGGAGTTCCTTCCATTGCCGTAGGATCTTTCCCAAATGGTAAGAAAACCATTACTGCTTGTTTGCTTTTGTCTAAGGTAGGTGTTTTACTGGAAAGTGGTTGAGCAAATTTATTCTTTATTTTACTGATTCAGATCAATTTCAACTGTTACCGGTAATTATGACATGAATGTCTCCATGTTTTATCTACACAACTATGCAAATAATTTTGCTTTTTTTTTTTTTTGCATATGACTTTTTTTGCCTTTGTGGTTGATTTGTGTTCCAATAATTTTATTGATTTTTACTGTATTGTTACACAAGAAAATTAACTAGTCCCTTAATTTGGTGAGCCTGTTTGGTCTTGTGGCTAGTATGCTGGACTCAGGTTTGATTCTGCAATCCTCCTCCATGAAGGCAGCTGGGTGGCCTTGGACTAGTCACAATCCTCTTCTGAACTCTCACAGCTCCACCTACCTCAGAGGGTGTCTGTTGTGGGGAGAACAGAAGGTTTGTCAGCCACTTTGAGTCCTCTTAAATGGGTGAGAAAAGGGGGGTAGAAAAGCCAACTCTTCTTAAAATCTGTGCATTTTTCACATCAGAGATTTGTACCTTCAAAATTTTTAAAATAATGTATACCTATGATTTTAAAATTGTTTTCCTAATTGCTTTCTTCAACTGTTTTAAGTTTTCTGATGTATGATGACTTAGAATGTGAGGTAATAATGCAGGGGCTTCTGGGGGCCTTCCATCTTACTTTTCTAACTGCACTATTCCCTCCTTATACCCCTCTCATCAGGTACCTGAAAAAAGTAAGAGAATCTAGATTCCTAATGGCATGATTGGAAGAAGAAGTAATAAAGGGGTTTACATCCTTATCACCTGTCATAGTTTTGGGATTGTTATGCCACGTCCTATAGTTCTGCTTTGTGTCTAAGTATTTGGATATCTGTCTCCAGAGGATATAATTGCTAGAAGATTCAAATGTACTGTGGCCTGATTTCTGTATGGTGTTCTGGACACCTAATTCTGGTTGCCCTTGTCTGCCCTTTTCTACCCCAGATTTATTTTAAAAAAATGAACATTGATGTCTGCCAACATATTCTCTATTCCCTCCCTAACTATCCCTAGCACTGAATTTGCTTTTTCTCTTTTTACTGCTGCTTTACTGGGGGATGTTTTTCTGAGGTGTGCTATAGTTCACTGCCAACGCCCTCCCGCCCCCAGCTCTGAAGCTAGGAAGTTTCATTCCTAGCCTTGAGCGTACATAAGAATATAAGAGGAGCCCTGCTGGATCAGCCCACAGCCCACCTAGTAGACCATTCTGTATTACACAGTGGCCCACCAATTGCAATTGAGCTTTAGAGGCATCCTGTCTGTCTCCCCAGCCTGGAGGATGTACCTAGGCATTCATTCTAGTAGCCATTGGTGTGTGTGGATGGCTCTAGCTTCAGAGCTGGGAGAGGCAAGGCCCGGATCAGCATTGCCAGTACAGACGGTGCTGATCTGGCCATGCCTCTGCACGACCTGGATCAGTGGGCTTGGTTATTCTGGTCCCACTGATCCAGATGTTGGGGAGGTATTTGCAGAAAGTCCCAA
Organism: Aspidoscelis marmoratus; assembly: GCA_014337955.1. NCBI lineage: Eukaryota > Metazoa > Chordata > Lepidosauria > Squamata > Teiidae > Aspidoscelis > Aspidoscelis marmoratus. Next base: position 11,150,129 of record MTQE01001141.1, read on the forward strand.
CAGTATTCCTGGAAGTTGTCATGAGTGCTGTAGCCACTTCCCTCCCATAAGGGAATCAGTCTAACAGTGTGCCCCTGTAAGGTCTTGCAAAGGGCAAAATTCTTTGATCTCCTTTAGTAATTCCCAAGAGCAACACTCATGGCACTTTCATACCGGGAAGCCTGATCTACGTTAAATCCTCTGGAACAGAGCCTGAGATCTACATTTCTCAGAAATTGGGGAAGCCTGAAAAGCTCAGTAATATGCATGGCTAACTGATTCTCTGTTCTGCTTGCCAAAGCGTCTGGTGCTTCTGTCTGTCTGTCTGTCGCCCTTCACCAATAAGCGTCAGGGCGGGTCACAATAGGAAGAAGAATACAAACATGTAAAATGCAATATTACAACATAATTAAAACTGTAACCATCCTCCCCAATCTCTTCCTTCCCTAACAGGACAGCACCTGAAGGAAGCGATTTAGACATCAAAAGACTGGGTGAAAAGATTTGTTTTAACCAGGAATAGAAAGATATACAGTGTAGGCACCTGGCAACACCTCAAGAAGGAGGCTGTTCCAGAGTCCGGGGGCCACCACAGAAAAGGCTTTCTTGCCTGTCTCTATGCCTTGCACCTCTGAAAGAGAAGGAACTACAAGCAGTCCCTCTCTTTGCAATCTCAGTGCAAGTGATTCCTGGTTTTGACCATGTTCTTCTTGACTTCTGCTGTGGATGTTAATGAAACTTTACAGAAGTATCCTCGGGCACCTTCATGCCTTCTAAGCCCTTCCTAAGATGATATGAAATTTTTCTGTTCTTTATCGCCTTGTCTCTTATCTCCTTTTTGTGGTGATAAGCATCTTTTGATTAGCAACAGAGGGCAAGAGATGTAGCCATGTAACACAATTAAAAACTGTTCCTGTTGGCAAAGTTCATTTCTTTTCTTTTGCTCCATTTGCTTTTTAACTATATAGGCCTCTTCCTATCTACTTAGAAGTAATTCCAACAGAATTAATTTAATCTTTTTCCTCTGTATTATGTTGTCATCCAGTATTATCTTTTACCCTGTGTTGCTGCCAAGAAAATGACCTGTGGTATTTTTTAAAAGAGAAAAAATACAGGTGAAGCATATATACAGTGGACTAGAGTGTTGCTGAACATCTGGAAATCCTTGAATGCCAAATTGTTCATGTATGTTATATGGGCAACCTAATTCCCAGTTGCCTTTTAAACTCTCTTAATTTTAAAAAGCTGTTTGTGTGATTTGGTGCGTGACATGCAGAAAATGGAAATTGCTTCCAATGTTAATTCTGCCCCACTGCTTCGTATGCATTTCCTTACTTCTCTCCCACACTAAACCTTTGAATTGCACTTTTAAATTGAGCAAAGTTTGGAAGGCACTTTGGGGTTTCAATGAATTGAGTCACTGAAAGAAACAAACTAACCTGTATACTAGGGTGCCTCTGGGTCATATCCAGTTGTAGCTTGGTCAATAAATCAGTGTTCTGTAGGAATTTTTATATACTGTTTCACCAAAGGCAAAGAGCTCTCAATAGTCTTCAAGGCAGAACTTAAATCATATTTATGTGTTTTGCTTCACAATGAATCATTTAAGTAGAAGTGAGAATGCTGGAGGGTTGTATTTTAACTCTTCTCTTGGAAATCACGTGCTGTACTTGAACTCAGAAATACTGAGTACTGTGCTTAAAAAGTTCATGGTTCTTCAAAAAGTGTTCAAAACTCAGTAAATTCAAACATTTGTATATGGAAGATGGACCAGAATCTAGCAGTCTAAATGGGTGCATTGTAGTAGATCAGATACTCAGCTTGCCTAACACATCAACGACAAAGCATACTATGGGCTTAGTCTCAAACAAATAAGGTGGAATCCATGAGGAAAATAATACATATAAGCCCAGTTCCCACTCATGCCTCTTAAAATGGTTTAAAAATGAAACAAACAAAAAAAAGCAATTCAAATACGGATTCTGGCAGTCCCCACTTCAGTGGCTTTAAATAGCTTTAAATTCTATCAACCCTTTTGCTGTCCCTACCCAAAAGGTTCAGAATCGCATTAGGAAAGGGAATTTTTTCTTCCCCCCTCTTGCCAGCGGGGGCACCACCCCCTGCCTGCCGATTGGATCCCACAATGACATGACAGAGGGTGGGGAATTGCAGCTCCATCCTCTCCCCCCCTCATGCTTTTGCAAGAGACATCCTGCCAGTTCTGCGCATACACACACACCTTCCTCCCCTTCACTCTCTTCCCCTCCCCATTGCCAACAGCACTGGCTGGTATACACACACACACAAACTCAAAACTTGTGCTTTTTCCTTCTCCGCAAATGCAGGGAAGTGAAAAAGCAGCAGCAGAGAGAGAGCTGCGTGCCTGCTCACTTGACACATGCTCAGTCACTGGCGGAGGTGCTTCTCTCCTTCCCAGGGCTCACCAAGGCAAAAGTGGTGCCTCCAGTGTGTGCTTCCCGGCAAGGAGAAAGCGAGGGGAAGTGTAAAATGAAACTTTGTTATTGTATCACTGTGAAGTGTGGAGTGGGTGAATTGCTACATCTTATCAGGCTGAATTGTTACTTCTCTGCTGAATATGGATCTGGCACTTTTAACAAATCTGGCAAGGGGCTGATCCCTGCAAAGGGTGACAGCCCATCTGTTTCATGACATATTTGTCCCAATACTGCTGTAGCATTCCCACAGCAATAAGCAAGAAGCGCTTTAAAAGCAAAAATGGAAAAAAAAACACCTGAAAAAACAGGTGTTTATTTATTCCATTTTTTAGCCAAATAATCCTCAAAATACCCCTTAAACGGATTGGTAGTGGGGACACATAGAATCCAAACAGTTTCTAACCATTTTAAAATGCCAATGGGAACTGGGCCATAATTAATAATAAAAAAACATATTTGGTTACCCATACTGTTTTGCTGGATTTTATTTTAGAATGCTACAAATGCCCAGCGTTACTGACTCTGGTCAATTGCGGAGATTGGCTTTATAATCTACCCTTTACAGATGGGTCCCAAAGTGGATGACTGTGTAAATAATCAAAAATACCACCTCTTTAGCCTTTCTTCACCTGGTAGGACTAGATCTTCGTTGCTATCTTTTTGTTTCCATTTTTAATTCTTTACCAGCCGGTTCAAGGAAGATGGAGACAGGGAAGTGGTTCATATCTCGTCTCCAAGCTGCCTGCTGTGTTCAAGCTGGTAACTTAATTTCCAGGCATAGGCTGAAGCTCTTTTTTAAAAAAGTAAAAGGTTGGTTGCCTCAATACTGATTATTTTTAGAGAAATCTTGAAGGTAGCCAAGAAATAATAGAGTCTACCAGAAATACCAGGAAAGTGGAACTTCTATCAATGTAGCACTGAGATAGTGTGGAGAAAAATATTCATTTTATACTTTATAGCTAAAGAAATATGCCTTGTATATCATAAGAACATAAGAGGAGCCCTATTGGATCAGGCCACAATCCATCTAGTAGTCCAGCATCCTGTCTCACACAGTGGCCCACCAATTGCTCATGTGCATCTCAAGCAGAGACAAGGGCAAACTTTCTCCTGTTCTCAAATCGCAGCAAATGGCCCTAGAGGCACCCTGCTCATCCCCACAGCTTTAAGGATGTACTTAGGCATCCATTCTAGTAGCCACTGATACATCTGTCACCCATAAATCTAACCCTTCCTTAAAGCCATCTAGGCTGGCTGCTGTTACCAGCTCTTCTGGCAGTGAATTCCATAGACTGATGACCCTACGGGTGAAGAAATACTTTCCCTTGGCTGATCTGACTCTCCTACCCTTCAGCTTCATAGTGTTCCCCCTGGTTCTAGTGTTGTGTGATAGAGAAAAGAAATTTTCTCTATCAACCTTTTCTATACCATGCATGATTTTATGTACTTCAATGAGGTCCCCTCTTAACCGCATCTTTCCAAGCTGAAGGGGCCTAGATGTTGCAACCTGGTTTCATAAGGGAGGTGTTCCAGCCCTTTAATCATTCTGGTTGACCTTTTCTGCACCTTTTCCAGTTCCACAGTGTCCTTTTAGAGGTGTGGTGACTAGAACTGTACACAATGTCAAAAGGGATCCCCCTCCCACACACAATCCTGGATGTTAGGTTCATGTTATGAAGTTGTCTAGCTGTACCTCAGCTGAGCATAGCTCTTAAGTGCCTCCACACTTTGACATTCACCCTATCCTAGAGCAACCACTCGGCACAGTAGCAAAGATGTTTTAGGTGATGTTTTGACCTTAATTCTCTTTTCAGCTGCTGCCTTTTTTGTCACATATGAATTTGCAAAATCCATTCTGCGCACAGACGCATCTCTGTATTTTGCTCCAGTAACACACATGCTGGCCGCCTCCTTCGGAGAAGTAGTAAGTAGAAGCTTAATCTCTTTTCAGAACAATGTGAGGGGTTTGTAGAGGAGGGAGGAAAGGGCATTAGAAATTTTCAGCTGGTAGATGAATAGCAATGCTCAGCCTTGGACATGTAAACCAAAACCAGACTAGTTGTTTATTAGTGTTATAATGCATTTATATGTTGCCCACTTATGTGGGAGTTTATGGTTATAAAAATAAAAGCAAAATACGGGAATCGAACTACAAAGTTGCTGAATATAAGAACTGAGGCTTTCATGGCCAATTGTCATTTCATCTGTTGGGATTTCTGGGGCGTTTGGCTTTGTTCCAGAGTTCAATTTGAAACCTGAGCTTTAGGACGTAACTGCAGTATCCATCTTCAGTGAGTGCGGTACAGCAGTCAAGTACTCACTGTTGTAACTGAAACCTAAAACGTAGCAGAACACTCTAGAAATCCCAAAAAATAAGAAATTGCTGAATATATATATATTTGACAGCCAGTGTTGCTTCAGCTCTGCTTAAAACAGAGATGAAATGCTTTTCAATATTCGGTATTTAACACTGCAGGCAGGACTTAATATGGAGCCACAAAGGTGTGCAGAAGGTATCTCTGAAAGGCTTTGTAGCTCCATCTACTGCTTTATGTAGCTAATTCTGCTGCCCTCAGAATAACATTGAGTGTCCTTTACAGAGATCTCATTACAGGCTGCCACCACCAACTCTCGTGGCTTCTGGTGACAAATGCAGGAGGTGCCTATTTCAAGCTGCCTTCCCAGTCTTCATGTGGGTCGTTTTTCTACGGAGCACTGAAGAGAGAGTAGCAATGTCCTGAAGAGCATATGTTCCCCCTCTAAAAGTAGCTGATAGTGATGATGCACTTCCATGGGAAATGAAGTCCCAAACTGGAAGTAACGTGCAGGGATGCATGTTGCTAAAACAGTCTTTAGGACAATCATGTCTCAAGGCAGCCTTGACTCTGACTGCCTCCATATTAATACATTTGCACAAAGTGGCTGTTTTGATCAGAAGTTGCTTTTACTGAGGCCCCTCTCTTGTTTTTCTTTTCTGAAAGACAGACAGGTGACAGAACATTTGAGTGAGGAGGTGATTGCTTGGGAAAGTGCCCTCAGAACTGATATATATTCCTTCTCCTTTTTGGTTTTTCTCAGCTCCTCTTTCCCCCCTTCCTCTGTCTTTTTTTTATGTCTTTCTCTCCAGTGTCTCCTATTGAGGTTTATTTGATTGATTTCTTTTCCCTTTGAGCCCCAAATTGCACACAGAAGGGCGAAGGTTGTAATTATAGTTTTATTGATTAGTCATTAGGTTTTAATCAAGCCATAACCGCAGGGAAAGGCTATTATTTTGTAAGTAGGCCTCAACTTTCAGTATCCCTCCTGCCAAACACTTTAATTTCTTGGTTGTAACAAGTGCTTTGTCTGTGGGGTGCAAGCAAGGAGGCAAAAGCTTCTTGTGTCTGAGATTCTGAAGAAGCTGTTACTTATTTTTTATGCATTTAGTTAAGAATACTTATTACACTGTTCCCTGAGTGGGTTTCAAGCTGGCTTTTGTGTCTGCTTTTGCTTGTGGATTCCTGGCTGTAGATGAGGGAACCGATTTTGTTTTATGCCTTCAATGATACACAGAGCAATATTCAGGTGAGAGTAGCTCTGTGCTGTCCTCCTTCACCACAACTTCTGTTATCCCCCTGGCTTTGAATCTGGATAAATTTGAGACTGATAGAATTATTCAAAAGAAGAGAAGCAGCACTAAAATCTGTGGCCACTGTCAGTTGGACCGAACCTGTTTGATTCCATATTTCAACACTCGCTAGTTTGTGGACAGAACTTGGGGGCTGTTCACGCTAAGGTGATCAACATGGCTTGGCATGCTCTGGGATGGACCACACACACATTGTAGTGCCTTCTCCATCCCAGAGTTGTCAGGAGTTGCCCTGATCAACTCTAGCTGTGGAGCAGTAAAAACTGCTCCACGGCTTTACTAGGAATGCCTGTGGTGCTTCTAGTACAGCCCCAGATGCAGACTTCACAGACTTCTGTATGCGAAAGCTGCTTGGGGTTGGCACAGAGTGGCTGCAGATGATACAGCTGTGTGCCATATCACCAGCTGCCACAGCAACGGCCCAGCATTCATGGTTGTTGCTACAGTGAGATGGACAGTCATGGACAGGACCATTCACACTTCACCCAGACCCTGGTACGTCTGAAGTTTGGGGTGGGCTGGAGCTCGCAATCAGATGTTCTGGCATCAGCTGTTATGAGAACCCCCTAGCAGGTTTAGAGACTGCATTAAGGGAAAGAAGCCATATTTTGATGTATGTTCAGAAATACTTTGAACAAAGCTGTGGTATACGAGGGATCATTGTATTGAACAAATCTTTGTATTACACATAATTAGGTAACCAAGTTTTGCTATTGTCCTAATTTGTTTAGTTTATTGTTTGATGTTTGCTACTGATATGCTTTGTACTAGAATGACATTGAAGTTGTGCATAATAATACCTCTTTTTCTCCACCTACCTTTCTTATATAAATAAAAATAAATCAAGTCCTTATATTGCACAGTTACCATAGGTGACAATATTATTATTTAGGAAAATGTATGCAGATAATGCAATCTGAAGTTATAATGTGATACAATTGATTCTGTTGCTGTTGGCCAGTTTTACTTTTAGCTTCCATCCAGTAATGCTGTTATTGGATCTAGCTGTACATGGTGCAGCTTGGATGTGTTACAGCTTTAAAATATATGTAGAGGGTTAAATGCATTCTGGATCAAACATTTTTTGAATATGGCAAGCTATGGTGTCTATATGGGCCTGGCTCTTAGATGCTAATTTCAAATATCCCAGTGTATCCATTTCCTTGGGATGAATCCCAGTGTATCCATTTCCTTGGGATAACTTGACAGTTGTCAGACTTGGGAGCTGTGATCAAATAGGGCTAGGTTGAATCTCCAACGTGGGCATTCTGCTCTGAGTAATATTCATGTTATTTCAATGCACAACGGACTCAGGATAAGATCATTCAAACACCTGAATGTGGATAAGCATGTCCTCCACAAGTTTTATAACCTTGGTATTGGTAGAAAATGCCAGTACAGTAGCCTCATGCACAGATAATGCTGGCTTTTGAAATACAAACAACATTAAGATATTTTGTTTTATAGAAATTCTGGATGTTCTGCAAGGCTCCTGTCCATAAGAGAAGTTGAACACTTTGGCAAAAGGCTTCAAGGAAAACAGATTTGCTGCTATTAGGATCTGGTGGAGAATACAGAGAAAAGGGTAGTTGCTTTGAAAAGGAACTCAAATTAAGGCTACAGCTGGAAATTACCTGTAAATAAAGATAAATGGAGTCAGAGAACTACAGACGCTGCCAGCAGATTCATCACACAATTAAACACTGAAACCAACACATTAGGAACTGTCAGATACCTAACCAGCCTCCCACCTAATTTATCCCATGCATATCTTCTAATGCTTGTACGTGTTTCCTTTGTGGGTCTCTCCCTTGCCACTGATTCCATTTCTTTGGTGTACTCTCCATTTCTGTCAGGCATAGAAGAGACTGAGGAACCACCACCTAAAAAAAGTAAATGTTTTTAATGAAACAGATTGAGGGAGGCAGTATGTATACGTAAAGCAAAGCATCCATCTACACTGACTCTGTTTATTTGTGTATTTGTATCCTATCTAATTTTTAGCAACTTAAGGTGGCTAACAAGAGTCAATAAAACAGTTTGAAAAAAGGAAAGGGGGAAGAACAGCACTTGTTTCCATTGTATGGGCATGCCTGGTCCTATATTAAAGAAAGGTAGAACTGCTTCAGAGAACAAGTGCCAATGGCTGAAAAGGTTCTTTATGAGAAATATATGGATTTCAAATGAAACCCTGGCCCAATCTGCACTGGGCGTTATTCTGGATTATATCCCGGAACAGGTACCTGGCATCTGCATCCTGGTGTGGACTGTGGTAGGTTCTACCCAGATGGAAGGTTCCTATTCTGAGATATAATCCAGAATGAGGCCCAATACAGAAAGTCCACTAATAGCTACATATCATACGTATTATTTACAAAAGCTATCCTCCCCCAGACATGGCTTAAAATATTAAAGAAACATATATGTTGCTGAAAGTAACTTTTTAGAAAACATTTAGGGAGGGTAAATGCATGCCCTACATATTACCCTAGGGTTGAGATCATACCCAATTAAAAGGGCAATCCTCAGATGTTGAGGCAGGCACATGGCTACGCTCCATTGGTGGCCCGTTCCCACTTGAAGACCGGAAGGGGCACTGGAAGATGTGTGGACTGGCCTTCCCCTCTGTGGCTCGCATTGCAACTGCACTTTCAGGTGCTGTGACTGAGATCTGGGTCCAAGTTTGGTTCCGGTTCCCAGGAAAAACTTTTTGTGACTGCTCAGAGCAGCAAGAATCTATCTGACTGAAGGTTTGTCTGGAGGCAGCCAGGCAGCCTCGGTAATTATTTTTTCTTCCTTTCGTCATATATCTATATTTCATTACAGAAACCTGCTTGAGATGGTATTTTCACTTTTACCTTTCTGAATACAGTTGGACCTGAGTATCTGGTGATCCGGTAACTGTGGTTTCAGTTTTCATGGTGACTGGACCAGCCTCCATCTGCTCCCCACCATGCCAGTGCCATTAGGCCTACCTGGAACTTCTCAGAAGCCTGGGGCACTCAGGAAATTGCAGGGAATGATGCAAGATTTCCCATCATTCCTGTGAAACCTTGTGGGATTTCACAGGAATTATGGGAAATTTAGTGCATTTCCCAGCTGTACCTTAAATCAGGCTTACTAAGTTCTGCCTGGAAAACTATTTCAATATCCTGTTGTAGCAGCCAAAATCATAATCGGAGTGCTTGGCTTGAGTTTGGGACGTCAGGATTCAAATGGTCGTTCAGTGATGAACCATGAGTGATCTAAGATCTCTGAGTGTCTCTCACCCTAGTCTACAACAGAAGATTGTGCTAAGTATAACATTGAGTTGCAGACAGAATAAAGTGTGCTTCTTTGAGATACTGTGTAATAAATTAATGGTTTTGAGTGCTTGTGAAGTGACTGCCCAGGGTGACTAATCCATACATATTTAAGAGGATGGATATCAAGGTAGGCCTAGAAAATAAACAGCAGATGGTAATACGTATCCTGTATTACTGTGGAAATTGGTGAGCTTAAAAGAGATGTGAATGATTGTGCCAATGCTGCAATAGAAGATGAGACCAATGGAGAAAACGGGAACTTGATTACGCTGAGCCCCATTGAACAGAGCAGCTAATGTTTTGAGCAAATGTCCTTTTGCATTGTTATCTCGGAAAGAAAATGATTTGCACTTAAACGGGCATCTATTCTGGGCAAATGTGGCTGGAGTGAGTTTGAATTGCCTGCATATTCTGCATAACTAAGGATATCTGTGGAAATGTGCTGTTATCTTGGCTGTATCCCACTGCAGCAAGTCCTTTGCGCTTCTTATGTTGTGGATTCTCTTGACTTTGCTATTTCTGTCACTAGACTTCTGACGTTTTCAGTAATCATATTGCATTAGGGATGTGCACGAAAGAATTAGCATTCACAAATTCGATCAAATTTTTGCATCAAAGGTATAGAAATTTGAATGTCTGGACTTTTGAACAAAGGAAACAATGATCTCAGCTTGCGAATATGGAAATTCGATTGAATCTTTGCACTTTTACTGGCAAAATTTGGCTTTTTCAATGTAAAAGAACTTGCAAAAATATTTAGCTGCAAATGTGAAAATTTCAAATGTTCAAATGAATTTTTTGACACTGAAACACATTTTTGTAATTTTGTTTCAGTTGCAAAGTGAACGTGAATTTTTAGTTCATGAACATTTTTGCATGTTTAGCCTCTAACTGATACATTAGAGTAGATCTCCGCTGTGATCAAGTGAAGCATCTCCAAGCTGATAAACCCACAAGGAAGTGACAGAGTTACTGCTGTTTTCTCCCCCTTTGGCATGTTAAGCAGGAAGGAGGTTCCTACCCTGAAGTTATTGAGGAGATGGGAAATGATTTTTTCTCCTGGGAGCACAGATAATCTTTTGGGGAGAGTCCTTTGCACCCTTTTGAGTTATTTTTGTAGCTTCTTTAGAGTAGGATGGTATGGACCTCTTGGATCATTTGCACCACTAAAATTTGTTGAATTTTTAAAAAGTGCTTTTAATGTATATTCTGTTTTTAATCTGTTGTTTTAATGGTAGTTACCCGCCCAGAGACCTTTGGGTATGGGGCAGGATAGAAATGTAAATAATAAATAAATAAATAAAATGGAAGTCAGGCATAAGCTAGGGGATTTACCATGAGTAGATGCAACCCTTAGATTTTTTTTTTATTATCCTGTTTAATTTCTAAACTGCTCTTTAATTTTAGGGTGAATCAATTCTGTTCTCATTTCGCAGATATAAAATTGAGCAACCTAAATAATGACTGGTTTGAAACAATGGCAAGAGAATTCCCAAAACATCTCATTCCTTTTGCCTTTGGTCTACTGCAGAATCTCCCCGGAGCTATGGATACATATAACTACCTGGCCTATTTATTTAATATCTCACCTTTTAAAGTAAAATTCAGGGTGGTTTACAATGGCATGAAGGATCTCTTGCATGGTATTTACTGCAAGAAGAATGTCATTTTTTTTAAAGTATTGGATATCATCAAAAGGCTTGCTTTGAGGACTGAAAAAAGCACTTGCATGGGTAGGTGAGGGAGGAGCTGTTATTCTGGACCATGATATTTCCTTTTTCTAAAAAAAAAATAATTTTATTGAATAATATGTAACAATGAAAAAATACATCAGTTACAACAAACTAACAAACATACCCTCCCCTGCACAGAATAGCAAAACATTAATAACCCATAATTAATATTGTTTAAACGGCAAATCAAGCCTATTTTTCCTCTCAATGCCTGGCTTCCCCCCATGCCCAAACCATATGTTATAAACTTTTCCTGTTGAACCAATCAGAATTAAGTTTTATTCCCGTCAAACAAACTTATATGATAAGATTGTATAACATAAATTCTGGCATATAGGCCTCCCATTTATTTAATATCCATAGGCTGGAGTCTTTCCATCCCTTTGCTAACACCATTTGGGCAGCTCTTATTGGTTGTTTCATAAGATAGTTGTCATTTTCAGTACAATTAGCCATATTTGTTGTGTGATACACATTTCTTCATTTGTTATGTTGTGTATCACACAACAAATAAATATGGTTATTAACAATCTATGGTATGTTGCCAAAAGGCCCTTGTTCTTGGACACTCCTACCATATATGTATAAAAGTACCTTTTTGCCCACAACCATGCCAACAATTTGGAGATAAATTTGCTATCATATAACCCAATCTTGTAGGAGTTAGGTACCATCTAGTCATAACTTTTCTTTGTTGTTCTTTAATATTAAAGTACAGGACATTTCCTTATGTTATTTAGTATTTGTCTGCATTCTCCCTTCTTTCTGCCTTTTCTCCACTTAAAAAACATTCATGTAACTGCTCCATGATATCTCATTTCATTTAATCCTTAGAAAGAACTATAGTCTCTTATGGGCTGTAATAGAAAAACAAAATTTCACACACTTCCTGTGAATGTATTTTGTTTTAATAGATTAACAACATTTGAGATGAGAAACAGTTTCTATAGTCTCCTCATGAATGATCATAGAATCATAGAATCATAGAATGGTAGAGTTGGAGGGGACCT
>MTQE01001141.1:11165950-11179603 GCA_014337955.1 Aspidoscelis marmoratus
TGTGCTCTAAGAAAAACTTCCTGTTTCTATCTCTCGCCGTGTGCTCGAAGTGCAAGGGATGGTGCCTTAACAAGATGTATTTATTTATTGCACTTTTATACTTGAAGGTCTTAAGGCAACAAAAGCCAAGTGTAATATGAACACACTAAAAACAATAACAGTGCCTGCAAGTGGCAGGGGGAAACTATTTCTTTAGTCAAAGGCCAGGGTAACAGGTATGTTTTCAATGATCTTCTGAACATGTAAAAGGAAGGTGTGTGGCAGACCTCAGGGGGAGATTATTCCATAGTCTGTAATCATGGAGAAAGTCCTATCCTGAGTACTCAACACCTTCTTCTACTAAAGGTGATGGTACAGGAGGACCTCATCTGCAGGTCTGAAGGCATAGGCAGACTGATATGGGAGATGGCAACAGGGACAGCAACTTACCTTTAAGTTGGATGCTTCTGACCACAACCCCAAGGATTATTTTACATGATAGAAACACTGTGCTAGGATACTTTTTCTTTCTTTTTGGCCTGGGTCACAGAGCTGCTGTTATAAGGTAGTTTGTCTTTTGAATCATTCTTTCTGATCACATCACAGCCTGCTGTCTTTGATTAGGTGATGAGCTGAAGTGATAATAAAAAAGAGTGGCTGATGATATCAGCATGAGATAACAAGTTTACACAAATCAAGTTAAAATGATAATATTCTAGTGCCCAAAAGAAAAAAAAAATCAGGTTCATCCTTATAAAGCAGTCTCATTTCCAAAGATTCCTGGAACTTTAATCGGAAACCCTATCATTTTATGTACCTAGGTACATTTTTAATGTTATATCAGAAGTATTATGGTTCGGTTTCCTCCCCCCATTTCCTTGCAAAATTAGCAGCAGCAGAAGAAGAGGAAGGGAAAAGGGAAAGGGAAAAGGAAGAGGGAAGAAGAGTTGGCTTTTCTACCTCTCTTTTCTCACCCATTTAAGGGGACTCAGAGTGACTGACAAAGCTTTTTGTTCCTCTCCCCGCAACAGACACCCTGTGAGGTAGGTCGGGTTGTGAGAGCTCAGAATAGAGCTGTGACTAGCTCAGAGTCACTCAACTGGCTTCATGGAGGAGTGCAGAATGAAATCCAGTATTCCCAGATAAGAGCCTGGCTCCTTAACCACTTGACCAATCTGGCAGGGCCTGTCTTGGTTTTAATTGTATCCTCCTTTTGTATCTGAGTATCTCTGGGTGCAACCTTTGGAATATTTATAGGTCACCTTTTCAGAAAAAACAAACAAACAAAAACCCCAAAACCCTTTGTCATGCCTCTAGAGCATCTTTGATGTTCTGAGACATATTTTTAGTTAAGGCTATAATAGACTTTTCTATGTATTAGTGCAAGAAGGAAAATTGAGATCTGCACTTGTAAGAAACAAAAGGACTGTGAGAAAAATCCAGGGTCATATACTGCCTCTCTAGTCAGTTCTTGTTATTGTGTAGTGAGCTTTCAGGCGAGTCAGACCTAGAGAGTGCAGTTTCCTTTAACAAGTTAGGAAAAGTCCACAAATATAGGCCTTAGTCCACAAAAGTATAGGAATCAACCCACAGAAAACAGAGATTAGTCAACAACAGAATGTTAACCGAGAAGAGAGGGCAAGCTACAAGATAAAACACAAGCAAATGTTTGAGAGAGAAGAGTTCAGTTTTGTGTTTTATTTGTGTTTGTAATAAGTAAAGTTTTTGAAAATCTAAGAAATCTGTGGACAATTCCTTTGTTCAGACTGTGTTCCCGAGAGCCAGAGGCCTTACTACACCCAAAGTTTCATGGCATTGCCCTTGGGACAAAAAACCCTTCATAATGGAAATATAGCATAATCCTCATTTACTTCACTCACTCCTGTTTTCCCAGGAAGTATGTAGCAGAAAATAGCACATATCTGGTGGTTGTGCTCTTTCTGGCCAAATTTATCACCGCAGGATTAAGCCTAGCCTGATTATGCTCTGGAGTGAAATGATAGAATAAAAAAAATATATTGCTTTAGAATCTAGGATGGAGGCTGAATTTTCGCCTTAAAAGCTGAAATTTGTGTGTTTTTTAGATCCACCAAAACTTCTCAATTGATGGGAGTTTATGAACTTTGGATTTTTTATTTTTTAAGTTAGCTTTTATTTTAATTTGATTAGGGGCTTTAAATTGTTCCTAGATAAAGGGGGAAGGGATTATGTTAGTTTGTAAAACCTGGTCCAACCTAGTCATCTGCTAATCTGTGTAGCTGACTATTGAGCTAGATGGACCAGTGGTCTCATTCAGTATGTAGGACAATAGATGTTAAACATCTGTCTTCCTAAATTGAGCATGCACTTGTTTGTATATATTGTGAAATGAACTGTTGATAAAAGCATTTCCTTAGGTCGTGATCAGACAGTCATTAATTTGACAAGCATATGCTCCAATGATATGGGCATCATATAGTCATCCATGCTCTTGTTGCAGAGATTGGGAACAGCATCTTGCTCTGTTTTTTTATTCTTATTTTTTTTCTGTTACTTTGTCATCGACCCTGAGATTCTATTTTTATTTTTTTCAAGGGCAGTACAAATAAATGTTTAAAATACTGAGACTTTAGCTAGTAAGATGAAAAGGGCTGATATATAAAATTTGGATCCGATGCATTGGTTGGCCAAGGCCTGCTAGTGAGACTTTGGGCAGGACACTGAAAGCTAGAGGCAAGTGGAGAGCATCCATGCCTCCTCTTATCTTATTTGTGGATATTCAATTAACATTTTCAGTTTCGACATTCTCCTTGGGAAATAAGTGTGCAAGAGTCTGGAAATTAGTTACAGAAGAGACAGATGGCTTAAGGAGAACAGCAGATGAGACAGCTAATTCACTGAAATGAGATTTAAAAGTGTCTTAACTGGTATTGTAATAGACATTCTTTGCAATACTAAACATAGCTGCAGTCAACAAACTGGAAAGAGGAGGTGGGGGGAGGGTTTACAAAGGTCAGAGGTGGTACACCAGTTAAGATGCATATTGGAAAACAATATTCTTTGGCTGTAATGTGGAATAGAATAACAGCTTGCATGGTTCATATCAGAACTCTTATCTGTAGGGCTGTGGTCACACCTGATATATGAGACATCCTAAAGAAGTTTATAATCCCCAGGGTGATTCCCAAAAATGCTATTCTGATTTTTTCTTCGAGCTGTTCATTCCAAAGTTTGACCTGGCCAGTGTAATCATGCAAGAGGACTATTGGGAATGGCAGCCATACTTTCCTGGGCCTAACCTTGTGGATGTTCTAGAGGGGCGTTGCCACTGTCCCCCACTTCCTCCTTGCCCCATGTCATGACCTGCCCCATTCCCCCCTTCTTTTTAAGCAGTGGTAAACCTCACTAAATATCAAGGTGTTCTTTCTGATCAAATCAGAACACATGGATTTAATGCTCAGATTAGGGGCAGACATGTATGTGTGATAGGCCAAAAAATAAGGGGAGGAGGAAGAAGGGGAGAAGGGAAGAAAAAAAGAATCTTGCTTTTTGACTGGAGGACATGGAGGCAAAAATAAATCTTGGAATCTCTTACCCACAACTTGTTTTGTACAGGGGGAGGGGACAAGAAGGTATTTACTCCACCTCTTCCTTTGCTTCCTGAAAGCCAGATCTTGACAGGGAAATATTCAAAGCCCACTGTGTTTTTATTCAGGAGTACCCTTGGATTTGGTACCTTCCATTTGTTTTGGACTGCAATTCTGATCAGTTATGATGGCAAGGGTTGGTGGGAACTGTAGTTTAAAACACCTGTAGTTCAGAAGAAGGCTGAGTTACAGGTTGCAAGTTTCCACTCACCTTAGAATGTTGGTTGCCCAGATATTAAGATTATATAGGCACTTCCTTGGTTAATGTGTAAAGCATTTCTTGTTTTATGTAGCCATGCTCTTATAGGAGTGTCATAGGCAAGTTATTTAGGATAGGGCTTTCCACATAGTGAGGGTTTTTTTATTTAATAAAAAAAGTAGTTTCTGGTGGTGGCAATTGGGTGACTGCTGGTACCCTTGCTTTATTCCATCTAAATTTCTCCCCTGAGTTGGTCAAGATCCATCCTTTGGGAAGTCCCATGTATGGCAACCTCATGCCATAAGCATATAGCCTGAGCCAGATTCTTCCATCACCTCTGCTTCTTTACATAAAGGGGACCTGTGTGGATGTTTGCTGTGCTTTCTATTACATTCATTTCTTGCCTTTTGTCCTGTGACCTATAAGTGGTAAACATTGTTTTTTCTTTCTATACCAATTTGATTTTCATAAAAGATGACAAGGTTCATGACCTAGCAGAAATTTCAGCTGTGATAATTTTGGTCTTAATTCTTAGCTCTTAACCACCTCTGATTTTCCATAATATATAATATAGTATGTTTTTCTCTCTCTAAATAACAGTGATGTTTTGAAAGATTCCAGTAGCTCTATCTGAGGAACATTCTCTTGACCTGAGTTCTAAAGCTTCTGAGAATACCTCTGTGGGTTACAAGGTTCAGATAACTTAAAAGGATATGCTAAATGACCACAGACAATTTAAAACAGTATGATGAAGCAAACAGTACTGAGGTCATCATTATAATTTTGTGAGTATTCTCACCTTTCAAGAAGTGCAAATGAAAGTATGAGTCCATGTTGTATTTGAAATAACTATTCTTCCAGCAGGAGAACAGAAAGTTTTGTCACCTGCTTTGAGTCCGCTTAAATGGGTGAGAAAAGTGGAGTAGAAAAGCCAACTCTTCTTTTTTTGTTCCTTCCACTTTGCAGATCAGCATATTAATTTGAATAAATTAATGTCTGCTTTCCCCTTGCTGATAGCTTACTGTGTATAGATGGCACTGTATTTATTAGGTGAACATCCACTCATGGAAAATGTCTTAGATCTTTGTATAAGAGGTTATTTCAGTGCTTCTGTTTTGAATTAGCATCAGATGAAATCCTTCCTGAATTTTGGAAATCATAATTGTGCTTAACACGTGGGTAGCACACATTTTAGATATTCCAAGTGGCTGTAATCTTGAAGACAATCCTGAAGAGGGGGTTATTGTTGTCTGATGCTGTTACATAAATAGAAGTAGGCACTGAAGTAGTAATCAAGTTGCTGCAATGCAAGTCACTGCTATGTTAAGGCACAGTGAAAACACTACTGCCTGGTATGCCCCTAAGATTTTAAAGATCTGTTTACAATACATTGGAACACCAGGTGGCAGCATTGTTACATTTATTAAATACTCGACCACAAAGCCTGCTTGAAGGGGATTTGAGATGTGTGTATCCTAACTATTCTTTATCAAAGAGAAAATGGTTGACAATTGTAGCCCTTTCCTCAAACAAACTTCAGCATTTTCTTGATTTGGAATGGATCTTACAAAGTATTTATTTTCTTCAAAAAAGATCACTTATGTTGCAAAGTATTTAATTGATATGATGTGCTGCCACAATATATGTTGATGCCTATTGTGTTAGCGATCAGATTTTGTGTGTGTGTGTGTATGCACAAGTATTAAAAATATGTATTTAAATAACTATAAAGGCGAGCAGGGATCAACAAAATGACACGGGCTGTAAGAGGTTGGGTGGGGAAGAAATTGACATCCATGTAGAACTAAGGCTGAGGAAAACAAGAGCATTATTTCATTGTATCAAGGAGTTGTTCCCTTGTTCCCAGCAAAAAGCTGTAGTAAATCTGTCAAATTTTCATGTAGCTGAAAAATCATGCATTTGTGTTTCTATCCTTCCTCGTAGACCCTGATTAGAAAACTAAAATCAACCCCTGGGAGCATGTGAGCAAGAGAAGTTTAATGCTCATGCCCACCTTCCATATACAACTGAAAGAATAGGCTGCTGGGATAGACAGGGCAGGGAATGGGCTGATCCATCAGAGCATTTCTTGTTCTTCAATCAGGCTCATGGCTTCACTCTCTGGAATCAATGGAAGACGGCTAGAACAAACATGAATATGTTGGACAGCAAGGTTTAATACCTTGAAACTAACTGGGGCTTATGTATTTAAAACAAACAGAAAATGTGGCTTTGTGTACTGTTCTGCTCCTCCACTCCAGGGTAATAGGCAGTGTGGCCTACTAGATATTGCAGTTTCCAAGAAAGGGACTATGGCTTGGGGCAGAAAAGGTCCTTTCTGCACTGGTTTAGTCTGGATTATATCCCAAAATAGTGACCTGCCGTGCTCATAACCCTAACCCCATCTATGTCCTGCCATAGTCTGCACTGGCATGTAGATGGCAGGTCCCCATTCCAGGAAATAACCCAGAATAAGGCCGAATGCAGGAACTGCTAAAGCCACGAAGGATTGATTTCACTGAATACCACTGCATCTTCACACCAGATGAACGCATATAATGATGGTGCTTGATGAAATTCAGAGGGTAAGTTATTCCATAGTATGGGGGCTAATACCAAGATGGCCCTGTCATATGTCCCTGTCTCTTTAACTTCTTAGGGAGGTGGCAGAGCTAAAAAGCCTCACTGACAGATCTTAGGGCATAGGCAGTTCTATAAGAGGAAGTGTTCTATTAGATATGTGAATCCCATTGCAGCTAGATCACTGTGCAATAGTCCTACAGTCTAGTTCAGTGGGAATACCTATTTCAGGTTAGAAGGCTCTGAAGTTTAATGCAATTGTGGATATGGATTTCTGGGAATAAATAGCAGAGGGAGGGACAGGGAAAAGATGGCAAAAGGGGGAAGAGAGGAATATTATTACATTACCTGTTACTATATTAACTGATGTTAAGTGTCCTGTTGAAAAAAAAGTCCTTTTTAAAGTGGATAAAATAAGTTAGTTGAGAAACTCCTCCGTTGATCCAAACATTCTTTCAGATACAGACTCAGGAAATGCTCTTGTACCTCCCAGGGGCATACTGCAACATTTTGTTGCTTATCTTGCTTGTTCCTCTTTCATTCCTTAAGACACAGGATGCTTAATGTCAGCCTTCCGTGTGGGATCACACCCTTGTCCCTGCATATAAGTCCATGGGAAGAAAGGGCCATTCAGAAACAACCTGATGAGAGACCTTACGAATGACATTAACTTTCATACCGCTGCAACATGATCTCTCTGCATGTCATTGTTTTGTTCCTGTGCAGTGAAATATTCCCTTGTAGCTCAAATTCAAATTGAAGAAACTTCAAAGTATGATATGAAACAAAATGGAAGTTACCGCAAGCGCCTGGGAGAAAATAGAGAAAGCGTCGCATTACTTTGTAGCTTTCCTTCTCATGCCAAAATTGTGACACCCCAAAGTCAGGAAGCCACGGTGGGGGCCTTGGACCCCCCTTGGTAGGTTAGATTGTTTTTCATCCGTAGTGCTTCTAAAGCCTTTTCCCCGTGGTATTAAGGAATCATATTAACCCCCCTCCCCACAAAACTTAATATAAGAACATTGTGTGTTATGAAGCATGAAGTTCTATAAATATTTATGCCAAACTACAAAAAAATAAGTTGACAGTTCTTATTTTCTCAGGCATATTGGGGTCATTGTTCTGTTTTTGACCACAGAGATTGAAGAATACACACATCTTTGTACCTTTTCAGAATGACATTTGGATATTGGTACGTCTTCCTCTTGCACTCTTGATGATCATATAAATTGACTTCATTTCACAGAGTCGTTTCAAACTTTAGGCTGAGGTGTCCAAACTAATAAACAAGATCCTATACCTCATTGACTGCTCCATAGTGTAAGTTACTTTGGTGAGGTTTCTGAAACTATGTAAGACTGCAAAAGATACATTGTAAAATGAGTAAAAGCCTAATTGGGACTTGCTTCTCCGTAAACATCAGTTAGGTACTCAGTGCAGTCTCACATTTCATTGCTGTATCAATGGCTACTGGAATTGATGGTGTATCAGTTGCTACAAGAGGTGTATTGATGGCTCTTAGATTATGGATGTCTAGCTACTGCCTCCAGGTTGGAGAGACAGACAGGATGCCTCTAAAGGCCATTTGAAGAGAACAGGTAAAGGTTTTGCTTTTGTCTTCTGCTTAAGATGCCCAGAAGCAAATGATAGGCCACTGCATGAGGCAGGATGCAAAATGAAGTGGCCTGTGCCCTGATCAAGCAGCGCTCTTCGTGTGTTCTTATTCTAGATCTATGATTACTTTAACAAATTGTTGCCCTCCAGATATTCCTGGACTATAGTTCCCATGGGCTCAACCAAGTTTAGCCTGGGGTAAGGTGTGATGGGTCTTGTAGATCTGAAGGGCCAGAATTTGGCTATTACTCTTCCAGAGTTTCAGATGTTAAGTAGCTAAGGTGCTGAGCCATTTGGCTTGTTTAAGGGCTATGTTTTCTCTTGAGTGGTACAGAGCACCATTATCAGGAATAATACATCTCTTGTAATAGCATACTTTGGAACACACCTTATTTGTCAATACAAGGAAACAACTTCCATGCTTTGCTATATGATGCATCACACCAATATATTTTGTCAGGTAACTGATGCATTAATTCTCCCTCCCCAGTTTTATCTCAGCATGTGAGAGGTAATATGACTCATGTGGGAAAGCATGGAATTCTTGCTTAATTAGAAGTTTATAATTGATGACATTTACAGGCCATTAATAATAATACCAATATTGAATCCATTCCTGAGCAATAATGATGTGATTCCTGTCTATAGGATCACTTCTGCCTACCTGCAGATGTGTTTAACTGCCACTCCTTTCGCCTGCAGCCAACATAGGGCAATGGGAATTGTCCGTGAAACATCTCTAGCATGTCCAGTTGATAAAATCTGTCATAGGACTTCAGAAGTGGTTCTGAGTTAACAATAATACTATTAATAAGGTGATTTACATTGAAAGATATGGTAAGAATTAATCCACTGAAGAATAAAAAGAGGTTAAATATATTGGCAATAGTAATCTCTCATTTAGATTGCTGTAGTATTCTGTATGTGGGGCTGCCTTTACAATAGTTCAGAGACTGAAGTTACTACAGAATGCAGCAGCAAGGCTTTAAATGAGAATCCCTGTATGGAACCAGTAAATGGCAGTCCTTAGCTGCCTCAGAAACCTTTGAGTTTTAAAGAGCCGCAACTAAGTTGAGGGTAGGCCTGGATCTGAGCATGAAGATTCAGCTCACAACTACAGAGTTGCTCAGTGCAAGTAGAATTTGCCTCTTGTCTTCCCCATTCTGTTATTTTCTTCTATTTCTTTGCATTGATCATTTAAGACCTTTTTAACTCTCTGTGCTATTCTCAGGAACTTTGCGTTTGGTTTGGAGGATATCTTTCCCATTGTTCTTTTCTTAGCTATTTGTAAAGCCTCATCAGAAGTAATTTTGCCTTTTTGCTCTCCCCCCCCCTTTGGGATTGTTGCCTTTTGTACAGTGACACAAACCTCTGTCCATAGTTCTTCAAGTCATGTGATGGTTAGCCAGCATGGCTTCTGCAAAGATAAATTTTACCTAAGTGTTTACAGTTTTGGGCTGTCAAAAAGCACATTAACATGGGAGTGAAAAATCCTACTGTCTTTCAAAGAGACATTTGGGTATAGAGCAGGATAGACATGCCAATAAATAATAATAAAGGCTTTTGATAAAGTATCTCAAGAGATTCAGATGCAAACATAGCTATCTGAGAATGAAAGGATACATAAACAGTGTTGGCCCAAGGATTGGGACCATAGGACATTTGTGGGAGGTGAGACTGTGGATGGAGCATCACTTTGTTTCTCAGAAGTGCACTTGAACTCACTGCAAATCCAAGTGTAGTGAGACTTGCCACACTCCTGCCTTACGGTTCTAGCTGAGAGTTACTGATAAGGTGTCATATTTTGGAAATAAAGAATGCTCTTCCATTTGCGGTGTTTTTGTTGAGTGGAAGGTGGTGAAAGGGTTGCACAGTGATTGTTCTGCATTTTCCTGCCCAAATCACTCCTTGCCCCTTGCATTGCACAATACTGTCTCCAGGTTGGAGAGACAGGCAGGATGCCTCTAAAGGCCATTTGCAAGGATTTGGTAACATGAGAAGATTTTGCCTTTGTCTTTTGCTTGAGATGCCCAGAAGCAGTTGGTGGCCCACTGTGTGACACGGGATGCTGGACTAGATGGGCTGTGGCCCGATCTAGAAGGGGTTATTTTACGTTCTTATGGGTGATCAGAAATAAGGCTTTGAGCCATTGCACCTTTTCTGGCCTGATGCAGTCAGAAGCGGATTCCAAAAGTGAAGTCATGGTAGCAAGTTGGGCTCGCCAAGGGTCTGGTGCTCTCTCATCTTGTATATAAGCAATCTAGCACCATCTTGGCAGGGAATTGGGTGGATTTTCTGAAGATGCTAAAAGTTCAGGGTGGTAGGAAACTAAACTGGGAAAATAAATAAGCGTTGGAATGGGAAATTGTGAGTAAATTCATAGCATAATGCAGCAAAGACCTTTCTATTAGATATGCCCCAGTGTGGTTTCAGTGACTGTAATCTGACAAGGAAAGAATCTTGAATTGTGGAGGAAATCTCAGCCAGAATGTTGGTCCCTGTGTCCCCTAATTCCATGCGAGGGTTCATTAGAAGAGTTTGAAAATAAAACTGCCAAGATTAGAAAGGCTTTTAATTTTTCCTTTTTTTGGGGGGGGGGAGACAGATAACTCGTAAGTCGGATGATAGAGGCATCTAAAGCATGTGTAACAAAATGGCGAAGGATGTCTTTCTCTCACAAAACACAAGAAAAAGGGGTTATCCAAGGAAACAGAATGTTAGATTATTCAAGACTGATAAAAAGGTTTCTTTAAACATCTGGTAGCCACTAGACATGGTGATGATCACTGGCTACATACTAAGTCCGGTTTTGGAAGTGTTAGTCTCTGAAGATCAGAAGGTGTTGCAGCTTGGATCAAAAAATGTCTTGGCACAATCAAAAGTATGGTGCCAGTCACTCTCTCGCTGCTCCCCCTTGTATGTATTGCCACTGCCTGGTTGTGGGTATATCAGGACACATGGTCAGCCTCTTTTAGGACAGGAAATTGGGCTAGATGGTGCATTGCTCCAGTTGAGTAGGCCAAGCACTTGCTTATGATAGGAGCTGCTGCCTCTTGGCCTGGCCTCTTGGAACTTACAGGGAAATTTTCATAAAACAAAATAAATATACCTGAAATAAAGTGTTTGTGCTCTTGATAGATATTTTTGGTACATAATGTTGAATATGTACTAGTCACTAGATGGCACTGCCTACTTGTCTTGTTTTGGAAAAGGATGCATATTCCTTTGAGCGGTTTCAGCCTCCTAAGCGTACATTAATCCTGCAAATGTACATATAGCATTTGCTCTATGTGTAGAATGCTAGATATCAACCGGCAGACGTCTCTCTCGAGTAGGTTGACTCAAAAGCTGTCAATTGTACCGGGTCTGTTTAATTAGGAATACCATTATGGAGGGTGTTTACCTCTGTGGACATCTTATTCACATCTGTGCTCTTATTTCAGGTTGCTTGTTTAATACGAGTTCCCTCTGAAGTTGTGAAGCAGAGGGCACAAGTTTCTCCCTCTTCCAGCACTTTACGGATCCTCTCTAACACTGTATATGAAGAGGTAAGACACAAAGCACAAATATTTTGCCCCACTTCTGATTTCCCCCTCTGTAGTCTGATTTTAGTTTGCAAGCTCCTCACAGTAAGGACTGTGCATATATAAGGGATTGCAATTGTATTGCAGGCTTGTTAGAAGCTGAATTTTGTTAATCTCCCTTTTTCTTCTTTGCCCCAAGATCAAGGCCCAGATTAGTACCAGGAGTATGGGTAAGTTTCTGCATGCTCTTGGTGCTTGGGCTCAGGGCAAAAGAGAGAAAAGACCTGGACCAGAAGCTGCACAGACCTCTACTTCTGACGAAGAAGAAGGCCGTTCCCCCATTTCTCCTTTGCACAGAGCATCCTAAGAAAAAGAAGGAGCTTTTAGAAGCCTTGTTTTTAGAAGCAGATCGACCCTGAGCTGTAGATAATTGCCCCCATAGCACATAGGTTAACTCTTGGGTCACTGAAGCAGCTCATGAAATGTGTAGCATTCTTAAGGAGAGTATAAATAGTATGTATGATTTTTGGAGAGTATATTCTGAACAAGGATTCCTTACATGTGACGCCAGTCAAGTTTGGACAAGGGGGAATATTGGGTGAATAGCTTGGCCTTGCATGCCTTTTCTCCCTTTAGAATAAGTATGAATGATAGTTGTTAAAAACAAGCTTAGATTTACAGACGCACTCAGTTTGGGAACGTTGTTTAGCATTGGAGGCCTTCCTATCTTTTTTATATACATGTCACTCAATGAAGAAGAAGAGTTGGCTTTTCTACCTGCTTTTCTCACCCATTTAATGGGACTCAAAGTGGCTGACAAAGCTTTCTTTTCTTCTCCCCACAACAGACACCTTGTGAGGTAGGTGGGGCTGAGAGAGCTTAGAAATGACCGGTGACTAGCCCAAGGTCACCCAGATGGCCTCATGGGGAGGGCGGAATCAAACCCGGTATTCCCAGATAAGAGTCCGGCTCCCTAACCACTAGACCAAATTGGCTCACTGCATGCCACCAATGAGTTTCTGTAGTATGCAGTATTATTTATACACGTGAGGCAAAATGTAGCTTCTCTTGCTGTATGATGCAGGTAACATAATATTGGTAGTTAGAGGAATGAAATTACGAGTGCCCATTTGATGTGCATTAATCCCAATGTGATTTACGTAACACAATGGTTTCTGCAAACCGAACTACTACAGTATGTTATATGAGGGACAACTGTATCTGGTACAGCTAATGCCTCTAGATGCACATGGCAGGAATGTGCTTTGGTTATGTTCTTCTAGCATAATAATGTAATGTATTGTTCCTTCAGTGTGCAGCTGAAATTGATTATTTTTAGTAGCTGTTAACAAATACAAAAAGCAGGAGGAGCCTGCTCTTCCATGCAGTAAAACCAGGAAGACACGATATAATATGTTTAGATATATATTTATATTGTGAATGTGCTGGATGTCTTAGTATTACATAATGGCATTAAACTATAATAGCTGCTATGTGATCGTCAGAAAAACGGCAATCTTAGCTAATAGTATTCTCAATAGCTGAAGGCTTTTTTTTTTTATTTGCAGGGAATCCTGGGACTTTACCGAGGTTATAAAAGTACAGTATTAAGAGAGGTAAGAGGCTTCTTCTTCTTCTTTTCAAATACATATTTAGAAGATTTCTTTTTTCATTTCCTTGTGTTATTTTTTACTCCCAGAATGATACTGCTGAAATGTTACTCTACTCTACACTCAGTAATACAACTGGGTAGAAATGATGAAATGAAGGTACTTACGTTGTGTGTTGGCTTTTAATTGCCCCTGAAATATACCTAACAAGAAGCAGGGGGTCAGATCAATCTGCGCTGATTCTGCTCTCATATCTTTGCACTGTTTATCTTGTACGGTCCTGCCAGGGCTCTGGTTGCTTATTTAGCTCTGAATACAGAGGTTGGTGCTTGCTAGGAGGGAGTGACTGACAGTAACAGCAACAGAAAACGTTTCCAGGCTTGCTATGTACTGAGGATCAGAAAGTTTTCCATTGTTTCTTTCTCTCCCAGGCTGCCTTGACATTGCTGTCAAAATGGAGGTTTTGTATTGTAGGGGTGTTTTTCCACTGTCACTAAAAGTACCCATCAAGTACCCATTAA
>MTQE01001141.1:11179741-11192584 GCA_014337955.1 Aspidoscelis marmoratus
GGTACTTAATGGGTACTTCTAGTGACAGTGGAAAAACACCCTAGGTCTGGCAACCAGGTTAGAAAGTGAGTAAGGCTCTTGCTCTCATGGTTCCGGACTTGATGGAGAATGCAAAGGATGGTGGGTAGTTCCTGTCCTCTGCAGCTGATGCATCGCTGCTTCTCACAGAAGGCTCCCTATCCTAGATGTCACCAGCTTGGACAAAGGGCTGAGACTGTACAGTCCTGTAACCAGGATTTACAAAGTAGGGAAATGGTCCTTTAAATTTAAAATTGAAACCGGCCTACAGCTGGTGGTAGTTTTCTCAATTCTCCTACAAAAGAACTGAGTTCCTGGTCAGCCACTTAGCACCATTTGGCTTAAGGGTTATCAAGAGCTGGAGCAGTACTAGGTTTGAATCTGCCACGCCACATTGCCGCCTCAGAACAGGGTTCCTGTGTAGAATTATAGTTAGCTTGCATGGATAGAGATAACCAGAATGGAAGAAGTACTCAGAGAAGAGGTCCTTGCAAATGCTAATAAATCATCGGGACCAGATGGTGTTCATCCAAGAGTTCTGGAAGAACTCAAATGTGAAATTGCTGAGCTTCTAGCCAAAATATATAATCTTTCCCTAAGATCGGGTTCTGTGCCTGAAGACTGGTGGGTAGCAAAAGTAACACCAAAAAATGCATCCGGGGTGGTCCAGGAAATTGCAGGCTGGTCAGCTTAACATCAGTTCCAGGTAAAGTGACATTAAGGATAAAATTAGTATGCACAAAGAGGAGCAAGCATTGCTCAGCATGGCTTCCGCAAAGGTGAATCATGCCCTTACTAACTTGTTAGAATTCTCGGAGAGCATGTGGATAGAGATGATCCAGTTGACGTCTTCCTGTCAGAAGGTTTGACAAAATTTCTCATCAAAGGCTTCTGAATAATCCTATCAGTCATGGAATAAGTCGTTAGGTCCTATCCTGGATTGGTAACTGGCTAAAGGACAGGAAACACTTGATATATGAACAGGTCAATACGGATGTGGATCTTGAAACCAGGGACATTAACATGTCCTGAACATTCCCCACTGAGAAGGATCTCCTTTTAGGATCTCGGTGAAAAATAAGCGTGTAGTTCTGTTTGATGTTAAAGAAATTATTTAAAATACAAGTTATAAAGCCACATTCCTTTAAAATCTTTTCTGTATAATTTTGGATCATATAAAGGCAGCTACAACAGACTTAAAGTAAAAATGGCAACGTTTTCTACATCCTGTATGAATACTGCTGTGCAGTTAGGTTAATGTTAGGCCATGGGGAATGGTGATGTGGTATTTGTTTGTTCTAGTAATTCTGAGTGTATAAAAATTAGCTTTTTCTGTGAAGAGATGTCACTTGCTTTTTCTTAAACTGAACTCCCCCAAGCTTCAACATGTCCTTATTTTCTCCCCCACAAAGAACAGGTTGATTGTTGACATTTCATCTGGTTGAATGCAGCAGCAATAAAAAAAGAGAAAAAGACACGAGTTTTTGATTTCTCTGAGGGGTTCTGAATAAAGAATAAATATAAGTGTCAAAGAATACTGATTTCTATCTCTTGTCTGTCTTGCATACTAACAGATAGATAACGCACAAATTTATAACTGGATCCTGTTCCTCTAAAATCTGTTTTGACGTGTGTCAGGGTGATAATTTCTGAGCAAATCTCTTAGTGAAGTATGCAGCTCTGCTGAGACAGAAAAAATGTTTACTCAGAATGGCAAGACTTTGCTGGAAATTTAATTGGAGGCCTTTCCATTGTATGTATTCATAGAGGTTCTTTCAGAATCAATTTCACTTGAAAAATTGCTTTGTGCTGTTTTTAAACATCTTCCCTGAAAGAACGAGGAACAAATCATTGCTGAATGAAATGCACTTTTATTTCAGAATGAGACAAATCACAAATGATCCCTTGTATATTGTTTATCTTAGGCTTGGCTTTACATTACTGGGCTTGGTTTTTTGATACTAAGTATTGCTATTTTGTGAGGAAATATCTATTAGATTGTTTAACTAGCTTGACAGCAGTTGGGGATGGTTGTGAAAGCTCGCACTTGCAACTAACTATAAATAACAGGTATGTGAGAATATGTACTTATGGCGAAGTGGAACCTGAATATTTGTTAACTTTATTTTAAGCAGGAAAAAAAATCTTATTGGATAGAAGACAGCATTAATTGTTTTATACTTTCAAAATGAGATGTGATATCAAGTACTCACCTTTCCTTTTTTATTTGCCTGTCATTACACATATGCCATTCTTTCCGGTCAGGCCTTTGTTCTTCGTAGTCCCCCCAACCCCCTTTTGTCATGTACTTTTTATTTTATTTTATTTTTGTTTTATTTTGCATTCATATGTTTAATTTATATATGTTTTATTTCGTTCGCTGCTTTATGCTCCAGATTATTATTCACTGCCCTCAGATCTTGGTAATAGGGCAGTTCGTTTATAAGGCAGGGACACATGGACTAACAACAATTAAAATGAGTTGAAATTTATAAGTTAAAGTGACCCAGAATGATTAAGGATCTGGAACACTCCCTTACAAAATCAGACCTCAATGTCTAGGCCTCTTCTGCCTGGAAAGAAGGTGTTTAAGAGGGGATCTGACTGGAGTATATGAAATCATGCATGGTATAGAAAAGGTGGATAGAAAAAAATTATTTTCTCTATCACACAACACTAGAACCAGAGGGCATTTTATGAAGCTTATGGGTAGGAGAGTCAGATAAGACAAGAGGAAGTATTTCTTCACCCAGAGGGTTATCGGTCTATGGAATTAGCTATCAAGTGGTGGTAACAACCACCAGCCTAGATCACTTTAAGAAAATATTAGACAAATTTATGGATAACAGATGTATCAATGGCTACTAGAATGGATGTTTAAGTACATCTTTCAGGCTGGGGACACACACAGGATGCCTCTAATGCCATTTGCTGGGATTCTAGAGCAGGAGAGGGCTTGCCCTTGTCTCTGCTGGAGATGCCCATGGGCAACTGATGGGCCACTGTGTGAGACAGGATGCTGGACTACTAGATGGGGTGTGGCCTGATCCAGTAGGACTTCTGTTATGTTCTTATGTTCTTCTTATGACCCTATATAACAGAATTGAGGCCACTCATCCACTGAAGAACTGCACCTGTTATTTTTAAAAAGGCCCTCAGTTCACAGCTGGTCACAATATGGTCAACAGTCTGATGTGCAGCTTTACAATCACAACAAGGGAAAGATGGAACAGGGTCACTCATCTTGCAGCATGACTGATTTCAAGTCAAATAATTTGTAGTTATGGATGCCATGAGAACAACATCATCTTTTATTCCATTTAATTTTAAATACACTGCATGCTTTGTTTATCTGTTTGAAAATGGTGGAGACATAGAAGATGATGAGGCAGACGAGTTCCACCTGAGTCTTTTAAAGCTTGTCCTATTTGCTGCATTTCCTGCAGACAGAATGCTGCAGAACAGGCTATTAGATAAATGAGTGCAGGGTGAGTGGATTTGTCTAACGGGAAATGGGATTGGGAACACAAGTGCAGGGAGAACCAAGGAGCTCTTTACATAGCTTGTGTGAATTTTGGGAAAAGAAGGCGTAGAGACAAAGTTAAGGCCCAGCAGATGATCTTCCCTGTGGTCTTTTCTGTACCATTTTTGCAAAGTGTAATCATACTGATAAGGCCGGTTGCATGGGGAATTCTGTGTTCATGATCTTACAGTTTTGATTAGTTGATGACATCTTTAGCGCCTCTGCTGAAAGTTTATCCCAGAAAGCTGAGCCAGGCTTTCCAGTGTCTGTAGAATTCATTTTATTAACTATGACCAAGGAGAACATCTGTTAAAATTCCATTACATTTAGTTCATGGGAAAGAGCAATGGAAAGGAGGGAAGCCCTTTCCGATCCTGTTATTCTCTTTAGACTAAATTTAAAAAAACCCCAAAAACCTAACAGTCTTTTAACAGATGTCTGAAATGGACATTATAGTGGATGAAATGTTGCACTAAAAAACAACCCTGTATTGAATTGCAGAGTATAGTACTAATGGCTTACTGTACCTTGCAGTGTAATAATTAAGGATGACATATTCTAGATATTTTATATGCTGAGAATTATCAGTCCCCTCTGTCTTAACTCATATAAGGTTTTCATTTATTCAAAATAGCAATGAAAAAGGAGAAACAATGTATTATTCTTGTTGTACTAATAGTTTGATTTAGGTGTAACTCTCCATCTTCCTTTACTGACATTTTTTGTGGGATCTCATTACTCCATATAAATATGTAGAAAACCCTGTGTTAGACTATATTGCCTATGTGATTTTTCTTCTGGACACGTATGTACATGGAAAGAGAAAAAAAAGACGTTTGATTAAGAAGTCGGGTATGGTATAAGTGGAATTTCGATGATGAAGGTGAATCTAATGTGCTCACAGTGAAACACAGGTATTGGCTTCCTAGAATATTCATTTGTCTCAATATCTACATTTGATTTGGTATTAATTATTTCTGTGACTTGATCATCTCAATTGTAAACATATGCCCTTTCTGCACTTGCTGTTGATGCTAATTAAGGAGACTCTTAATCCAGATCAGGGATCTGGATCAGTGAGTTCCCACCCCTGCTGGTCTGGCTCTTGTCTGCACTGGGTGGAGCCAGATCTGGATTAAGGAGGCCCTTAATCTGGTACTCTTGTGGACTCATTTAATTTGGTCCACAAGAGGACCAAGGGCCTTATTTGGGAACATGTGAGGCATGCAGTGTGCAGGAAAGGATTACTCCACAGTGAATGTGCATGTTAAGTGCTTAAAAAAATCGTATGGGGGCGGCTGAAAAGTAATTCACAAATGTAAAAATATTCAAATGAAACAAAAAAGGTGTGAAAGTACATTTTATTGACTACAAGATTTACTTTTTAATCCCTTGTTGTATCAGGTTGTAAGTCACAGGTAGTTTGGAGTATTGTAAAACCAGGCTGGCAGATTGAAAGCTCCTGCATATTTCCTGTGGAGTTTTAGTCCTATCTGGACATAGCTCCTTCTGCTACAAAAGAGCTTTTCTTGTTGCAGCAGATGCAAAGCAGGACACATTAGGCCCAAGAACAAAACAACACTGCCACTGTTCTGAGCTGATGGTTCCCTTTGTCCATCATTCTGTTCCCATGGTGGCCAACCTGCCACACAAGGAAGCCCAGCAGCAGGACACAATCACACAGTTTGTCCTGTCCTCAGTCTTCCAACAGCTAGCCTCTGGGAAGTGCTACCATCAGGGCTGATAGTGGTGATAGTTGTATTTTCCATGAATTTGAAAGCAAGGAAGGCTAGGATTCATATGCCTTTGAACAGGCTGATGTAATCAAAGGTTAAAAAATAGATCAATAGGATAACTCCTTTAAAAATTCTCAGTCTCCATTTCAAATCTTAGTTTTTGTGTTTTATAAAACAATGTCATGTGAGGATATGTAGTGAAATTTCTGATTGTAGATGCCTTTAAATCTGGGATAGTTACTTTGATCAAAAGGCTTCTCTGGACACACCTAACAAGTTCTCAAGCTCTTTCATTAATATATATTAGGGTGTCATTCAAGAAACAATGTTTGATTCAAACAGTTTCAAACATAGTGACAGATTTTATCAACCCACCCCTTGGTTAATCCCTCTTTTAGATTTGAATGCACATACTAACATGATGGACCTGAAAACACATTGGCTCTATTTTCATAAGAATCTGTTCTTCAGAAAGCTAACAAATAATGCTTGTTCTCATAAATCATTCAGTATTTAAAATATTTCTGTGAAACAGTGACCCTCCAATCAAAAACAGGGACTTTGTTTTCTGTTAAATCAACTGTGACACAATATTTTTCATATTCTTAAGGTACTCTTAATATGTGGGATTTAAACTGGAATTTTTTTTCTTGCGCTAATATTAGCCTTTGATTTACGTTCTACCTGTAAAAATATATTCATATGTTCTGTGTGCTTTGCTTTGTAAGGATTGGGACCCTAGACTCTAGTCAAATAACTTTTTTTAAAAAAAATTCAAGTAATTTAGGCCAGCTATATCAACAGGGAGAGAGGAATGTGAAGGTGAAAGGTGGATTGAAAAGGCACTTCTTGTGTGAAGACTGGGGGTTTTGAATACATTGGCCTTTTTAGGTAAAGAAGGGTGGCAAAATTTTTTTTAGTGGACTTTATTTTCAGTTGTAGGGATGTATTATCTTTGAAGGTTTGGTTAAATTACAGTACAACATTTAGACTAAATGGGTTCCTTGATCATATCTTTTGACGAAGTCAAGTTCATGTACGATGTGGTATAAGTTGGTGACTGGCTCTTGGACTTGGTGTAGACCTCATACAGCTTGATTAGCAAACTCTGTTTGGAAATGGAAAGGGCCCCCTTGAGTTTACAAACATCTATCATCCTTCTTTCTCCCCTTGCCTCGTGTGAATACCATTCCTTTGCAGTTAGTCATCATTGTGATGCACTATGAAGTCTGAATTGTGATGAGTTGTTTCCTAAACTGGAGATTAAGATGATCTTAATGAAGCTTTCAGACCTTAGGTGAGGACAATTTAGAACTGTCCCGCATGGAAGATGTGGGCGAGTCCCAAGCTGATCAGCTGGTTTGGTAGGTAATCAGTGATCTGAGCTGATTTATTTTACTATATTAGTTGAAGGACAGTATTGAAGATTTTTAATTACTTATTTTGGACGTTTTCATCAGTTTCTTAGTGTTCTGGGGGAGCTTGTGATAAGATATTGATATTATAACCAAACTACCATCGGTTTATGGCTGATAAGTTTGCAAAGTCTCAACCTCTTTGACTTTGTTTACCTTTCCTTTTGAAAAAGAATTTTTCTAATGTTTTATTTCCTATTCTCTTCCTCAAAAAATTTAGTTGATAGAAATTGTTTTTATTAGATTGTTAACTGGAGCTGCATCTTAGAACATGTTACTGCATATACATTTTTCAGGCATGTTGTTCAGATTACACTTAGAGTTGCTGGCTTTTTGCGGGGAGGGACTGCATATCTTGAACCTTGTCTTCATTTTTGTTGATATTTTATTAGATATGAGAAACAGAATAGTGTAGTGGTTATGGTAGGGTTGGACTGGGACCCAGGAGTCCCTGGATTCAAACCTCCACTTGGCCATGGAAATAAATTTAGTAACAAACACTGTCTCTCAGGGTTGTGGTAAATATAAATCTGAAGAGAGAAGAACCATCACAGAATATCAGAGGAGGAGGATCTTCTTGTAGTTCCATTGGGTGGTGACATGTGAGAGGACCTTCTCTGTGTTAGCCCCCAAAGCTTTGGAATAACCTCCCAATGAAGGGACACTAGCCGTCAACATTATATAACTTTTGACACTTAGGCCTTAAGATATTTAACCTTTAACGTAATATTCCTTCGGTGAGATGGTGGTATTTTAATTATATTTGCATTTAATAAATGTTTCACTGATTTCATCCATGTTTTACATTGTTGCTTTATACAATGTTGTGACCAGGCCTAAGACGATCCAGTAAAGAGCAGGATACAATGTTTAGGAATAAATGAGTAAATAATGTGCACAGCCTTGAGTGTTTTGAAAAATGGAGTGTTATAAACAGGATAATGAAACTTAACGGGCTATATAACCAGCTAAGAAGTAGCAGGCAACCATTTGGAAAAGATTTCCCTTGTGGAATATTCCCCTGAGCAACATTTGTTAGGATCTAGAATTTCATTCTTTTTGGATGTCTTGCCATGGTTTCATTTTTGCTGATTCTTGGTTTTGTCATCTGACTTACTATTTCTATAGCAAATTGGTGTTTTGTGATTTTTTTTCAGTGCAACTTCAAGTAATTTTGATTTCAGACACAGTGTTTTGTGTTGTTTGCCTTTGATACAATGATTTAATTGGTATCGCTGAATTCTTAAACATCTCAGAATGGCAACTAGTTACTTCATTCTAAAGCTTCTTAAATTTGAGTCTGTGTAATGGTTGGTAATTCTGTGAGATTATTTCAGACAGGAAATGGCACACGCCAAAAATGTAGTATTCTAGTGATGTTGCCTGTGCCCTCTCTGCCTTTTACATTCATTGGTACTTTTCTTGCTTTTACTCTTATTACTTCTGAGTGAAACAAAGTCATGAAGATTTACATTTCTGTAAGAAGTTCTATAAGAGGTTCATTTCTCTCCGTGCACTCTCCATTTGGCAGCAGCTCTTTAAAGTTTTGGAGAATTATTTTTTTCCCCCAGCTCTTCCACATGGATTCCTTCAATGAGAGATTCTGAAAACTTTTAATGTGCAAAGCATATTCACTGCCACTCAGCAATGGCAGATTTTAAAAGAAATTTGCCCATGGTCAGAAACCTTTTCTGAAGCCCAAGGGATTAACTTCAGTGTTGCTAAACAGACTTCTGTGTTTCAGTGAAACGCAGTGCTGAAAGAGTGATGTTCTTTGCTCTCTAGATTTGGCCACACTGGAAATTCAAGGGAAAAGCCGTAATTTTCCCCCCAGCCGTTTTAAAGTGAGCCAAGTTTATGCGAGTAGCTTTTTTTTCACTGACCAATACGATTTCTTTAAAAAAAAAAAAAGCATTGAATATTGTGGTGGCAATTCTGTAATAATACACTAGAGGGGGCTTAATGCTTGTATATCCTGAACGTGTGATGTGCAAATCCTGAAAGGTAAGTTTAAACTGGCTTATACAAAAGACTGCATTTTCTCAAGAACTCAAGTTCTTCCAGACTATTATTGATGACAAATCATACCAACCTATTTGTAGTTTGCTTGTCTTGAGGCAACAAAGCGAGAAAATAAATGAAGTGTACTTTTTTTTTGGATATTTACTAGAATTTTTAAATGATTTTTCATGGAATGTCCATAGTTAATTCTTCAGCCGCAAACTGATTAATTTCTCCTTGCTTTTAAAACGGATACGTACCACATCAGGTGGTCTTCGACTGGGAATTCTCCAAACCCCAAATGTCCCTTTCGACCGATATGTTTCAGAATGAAACCTGGTTTTGGTTTCAGTCTGCAGAACTTGGATTCTAGCTCTGTCTCATACAAGGGCTTGTGTACCTTCAAGTTTCTGATCTTTAAATTCTAACTGTGAAGCCAGTAGGGGAGTGGTGAGTCTCAGCTTGGAAATCTCACTGGAAATTTGTTGACCAAAAAGCAGTGAGAGGTTGAAGGAAATTTTCCAGTCATAGCCTGCTGCTCTCCCACCACCCTCAGTAGGCAGCTGCCTCCTTGCTGTTCTGATATCACTTCTTCCCCCATTGCTGTGAGAAGGGCGTCACTCTGCCAGAAACACCGGTAAATAAAGCAAAGTCTCAATTGTGATAGGTCAGCTGAATGTGTGGTGTAGATAATCTGTCCAGAAAGCCCAGTGTGTTCTTATTGCGTCATTCGGAAGCACTTCTGGTGGCATTCAGATGTCCCTTGCTTATTCTGCTATTCAGGGTGCTTTATTCTAGAATACCACACTTAATTCCAGAATATCCATATAGTGGAATAAGTAAGAGATGTCTGGATGCAACCTCGGTGAGCGCAACTGTACAATCCATCTTTCTGAATTGGTTCTCTTGGATTTGCTTGCCCATGCATTGCATAGTTGTATAGGTCAGGATAAATGTGTAGGTCCTTTTTGCTTTATTGATCCGTCTTTTAAGCAGTGCAGGAGTAACGGAGTAAAGAAGGCAAAAAGCAGGTTGATATAATGCTTAGTGCTGGGCCTAGGTAGTGTATACCTAAGGATTTGGGTGTTTTACATCCTTAATTGGTGTTGTCAATCTAATTAGAGCTACTGGCCCAACTGGGGATGCGGGGTGAAGTTGATCTTGTTCATCTGATGAGCTTAACAGGTCACCTGAGGTGATATGGTCAGCCTGTATTGGCTCAATAAGGTATACATAGATGTAAATGTTCCTATCCAAACAGTCGAGTTTTCAAACCAAACACTGATCCCTCTTTTAATCTTATGGTTTCTTTTTGCTTTTTATTCCTGTTATCTTTCATTTTGTCTGTTTTTTGATCCTAGTATGACAAAGAGCAAGAACATTAGGGTTTGTTTGAACTAAGTAGCCCTTTGGTTCAAATTGGAACTTGTTTTTTTTTTAACAGCAGGGTGTTTGTTTCAATTTGAACGCCTTTGAACCTCAGATTGAGCAGGGTGCGTTTGCTAGGTTTGTTAGAATACCTCTTTGCTTGCTTTGAATTGAACAAGCAGATTGTTCAGCTTGAATTCAAACCTTTCAAACACTCCTATTTGATTTGAACCCATTCAAAACTGAACCAGTCTGACACATCTTTACTTGCCTGCTAAAACTATCCACTGCTGAAATGGAAAGAAAACCTGCATAGTTCTCCAGGCTATGACAGTGTGAGACACAGTACTGCAAACTCCTCTGCTGCTAAATGCCACCTGGCAGAACAGATCCAAGGCCTGCAACAGGAAGAGACTTAGCTAGCCCTAGAGTAATTCCCCAGCTTCTCCTTGGTCTTGAATGATTTATTCGTTAAATGAAGAAGTAGGTTCAGGCATCTGTTAGGAACATTCATCCAGAGCAAACATGGTATTATCATTATGGATAGTTCCATTTCTTGTGCCTGTTGGGCTTATAACACTTTGCAGTTGTGATCAAGAATTGTATTTTTAATATACGATTTAAAAGTGATTGATTCAAATTGATCTCAGGCTTTTTAAAAGTTTTGGGTAGTATTTTGGATAGGCACTGTCAATGAGATACCACTTTTAAACCATGGCTGTTCCTATAAGAGCATAATCTGACACATGGCAGCTGATTGGCTATCATCTAGAGCAGTGGTTCTCAACCTGGGGGTCAGGACCCCTTTGGGGGTTGAACTACCCTTTCAGAGGGTCACAACGAGTCTCCTGCTGCCCTTCCCTCCCACCTCCCAGCTGCTCTGCCCCCGTGGTTGGGGGTCTCCACAACATGAGGAACTGCATTAAGGGGTCGCGGCATTAGGAAGGTTGCGAACCACTGATCTAGAGACTGTTTACATGCAAACCATTTGCTGTGGATTGAGCCGTGGCCCTTCAATCCTTATTTTTTCCTGAAAAATTAGTTCTAACTGAAGGTACAGACCAGAGCTGTCCAAATAACAGTCCTATCATAATCCTCCTCCCTCCCCCCCAAACTGCATATCCCATGATTCTTCCGCTCTGACCAAAGTATTTGGGGTTCATGACCATCTGTTCACGACCATCTGGAAGATATCCCCGCTATAAAGCATTGATAGCTATATTTTAGATTACTTTTTGTTGCAATATAAGTGGTGTTCTGTAAGCTAACTACTGCTGGTTAATATAGGTGGTAAATGTTTTAGATGGCTTTTTATTTTTGTGTTTTCAAATTTTGTAGCAAGCAACTGTTTGTATTTCATATCTTCCTCAGATTTCTTTTTACACTGATTATTTGATACAGTATTTCTGCAATCCAAGAAAAATATCTTGATGAAAACGACTATTAGGCTTTATCATTATAGCATGCGATCTTGTTTTATTTTTGGTCATATGGTACATGATTTTTCTCTTATAGTTGTGTGCAAAAACTTGTTTTTAAAAAGAGTGGACAGCGTGATCTACCATCTCCTGCATTTTCTGCACGGACACAAAAGAAACAGTTTAACTCTGCCTTATCTAACAGTGTGAAAGAACTATCACCTTTGTTTTGTTCATCTTTATGAAACCATGTTACCTATAGCTACTAAGTAGAGGTATGCATTAAACACTTTTGGATCCCTTTCCATCAAAATCATTGCCAAAAAGAGACAGCCTCTCTTTCTACTGTCCAGTGGTGAGGGGGGAGTTGATCCATGGTCCCGTCCCCCCCCCCCCAGCTGATACTTGGGATTTTTCTCTTCCTTTTTTATCAAAGATCCCAATTTATACAAAAAATGGCGATGGATTTTTTTTTTTTGTCAAAGAAAAATGAAAGGCTTCCTTTGCCAAAATACAAAGTAATGACGATGCAATATTTTTATGTATTCTGTATCTAATTGCTTCTAGGAGATGAAATGGTAAGATTTGCCCTCCTGTGGAACTTTGTCAGAACAGGAAATGCATGGAGCTTGGAAGACTCCTGAGCATTCTTTGCTACCAAGAAATCAAAACTAAATTGTCAAAATTGTTTGCTTGGGGAGAATATTTTTGAGAAAATGAAGCTCAGGTTCTGGCTAGAAATGTGCACGAATAGGTTTTTTGAGATTTGATTCGTAATGAATGGTAGAAAATTTGTTCAAATGGATCCCCTTTGAATGTGGTAGGATTCTATTTGATATGAATGTATTCGTACGAACACAAGAACACTAGAGAGGCCTTGCTGGATCAGGCCACAGCCCATCCTGTCCAGCATCCTGTCGCACACAGTGGCCCACCAAATGCTCATGGGTATCTCAAGCAGAGACAAAGACAAACCTTTTTCTGCTCTCAAATCCCAGCAAATGGCCTTAGAAGCGCCCTCCTTCCCCCCCGCAACCTGAAAGATGCACCTAGGCATTCATTCTAGTAGACATTGATACATCTGTCATCCATAAATTTGTCTAACCCTACCGTAAAGCCATCTAGACTAGTAACTTCACCACCTCTTCTGGCAGCACATTCCATAAACTGATGACCCTCTGGGTGAAGAAATACTTCCCCTTGTTGGATATGACTCCTACCCATCAGCTTCATAGAGTGCCCCCTGGTTCTAGTGCTGTGCGATAGAGAAAAGAATTTTTCTCTATCCTCTTTTTCTATACCATGCAAAATTTCATATACTTCAGTCAGGTCCCCTCTTAAACACCGTCTCTCCAGACTGAAGA
>MTQE01001141.1:11218237-11234012 GCA_014337955.1 Aspidoscelis marmoratus
TAACCTGGTTTTAGTTTTAGTGGGATTTTGTGCTCTGTAATTTTAAATTGAACCTTTATACCGCCCTTTGGTGGAAAGGGCGTTATAAATAAACGTTGTTTATTATTATTACTATTTTAGAAGTTTAGCTTGAAAACCTTAACCTGACATCTTGTTTTCTGAGTCAGGTAAATCTCAAAGGCCAGACCACTAGTTTTCCAGATGTCTTAGGATGTCAACTCTCACCAGTCTCAGTGACTAAAGTGAGAGTTCATCTTTCAACATCTTAAACAAGGCTGCTCAACTTGCCACCCTCCAGGT
Source organism: Aspidoscelis marmoratus (assembly GCA_014337955.1). NCBI lineage: Eukaryota > Metazoa > Chordata > Lepidosauria > Squamata > Teiidae > Aspidoscelis > Aspidoscelis marmoratus. The sequence goes on from MTQE01001141.1 coordinate 11,218,538, forward strand.
TTTACAGATCTACAAGTCCCAGCATTCCACTCCTAACATTTTGTGTGGCCTGCTTGTTGAGTAGCCCTTATCTAGATCAGGAGGCCAAAGGCCTGTTCACACTTGGCCATATTCTGGGATATACCTCAGGATAGGGTTCTGTCGTACGCATGCTAATGCAGACTCTTGACAGGCCTCACTTCGGCTAACCTGAACTAGCGTGTGGACAGGAGGCCCCTATTTCGCAATGAATTCCAGAATAAAGCCAAGTGTGAACAGGCCCCCACACTGACCTGATTTGGAACACTGTTGGAACTAATTAAATAGATCCATGGTGTACTAGCTGGTGGTAAAGCAGACTAAGGAAGTGTGTAGGAGGCGCATACCTCTAAGGTCCAGTTTACTGGAGGGCCTACACACTGCAATAAGCCACACCACCAAAGTGGATTCCCCAGGGCCTCTGAGGCCAATAATTTTCTTTTCCGGCCATTGGAGCTTTAGGAGGTTAGAATGGGACAGCCATCACAATGCAGATAAGCCTTGTTCTGATCCAAGTGCAGTCTGTTTAGGGATGGACCAGCTGATATGGATTAGAGGAGGAAAGGGCAAAATAACAAAGCTCCCAGTCTCTACTGAATTTGGTTGAGGTTCGGGCACTGAAACTTTCCTTCTACTCTTTTAGGGCCTTTTTCTTAGACAAGTTAAGAGGTAGCACCTTGATTGGAAAGCAGTTTAAGGTAGCATTTTCATCGTATTGTTTCTCAAGGTGAGACTGTGGTGCATACTTAAAAGCATTCCTAAGAGACGACCATTTAAAATATTTCATTTGATGCTGTCATTATGGAAAATCTGTACCTCAGTTTATAGGAGCTGACAAACTGCAGACAGTTTATGCCAGCCAAGATGTGTTTTGTGGCTTCTGCTTATCCTTACCAAGCTGTGGTTTGGATAGCGGTGCATAAAAATCTTCTCCATATAAATGGGAAACCTGTGTTTAACAGTACTGAAGATTATTTTTACTGGGTTGTAGAGTTTTGAGAAACACCTTTGAAATATATTACATAAAATACAGGAGGCAAAATTAAAAACTCTGGAATCTGAAGATGTACAAGTGCCTGTTGCATGCCCCGATTTTCTTGAAATGTGGTTACTTTTCTGTAGGCACACATTTCATCTCCAGACTATTTTAACAGTACACATTGCAGAAATGACTAAATGTTATGACATGCCCTGAAATAACTTAGGTTCAGCTTATATAAATTCTACATGTGCGGTGCTTTGGGGCTTGACAGGTGGAATGTTATTGTGATTTTATTTAGGTGTCCTGACATTATAAAGACTTTTGACATTTATCTTATGGCACTATATGTGCCAGAGTAAGTTAGTAAGAGTTTAAATACAAAACCAGGCTCTTTTTTTAAAAAGGCAGCTCTGCCCAGAGGCTTGGGTCTGCACCATCTGTGTTAATTGATTAATGAGCTAATTAATGATAAGCCAGAATGCTAGTTTTCCTGAGGGGGAAGTACAGATCAGATGAAGCTTGCACAGAGAGGAACAGAGGATTTGTCAGCTGCTTTGAGTCCCTTAAGAGTGAGAAAAGTGGAATATAAAAGCCAACTCTTCTTCTTGAAAACCTCTCAGAGTAGCAAACCCAAAGGATGTGTGCCTCTTAGATAGGCCCCTATCTCAAGAGGGCTTTGAAATTCCCAAACTTGTAACGGCCACTTTTGTAGTTTTTAAAACAGCTTTGTGTTTGCTCACTCCTGCCTTCAGCAAGAACTCATATCCTTTGAAATGTGTCTCTTACTGGCTCAAACGTATTCTTAAGGCAGGTCACAAACAGCTTCTTTCGTGTTTTATTTGTTCTTTTGCACTTTTTATTGTATACTTCTTGTAGAAGAACAGGTGCACAATCAGGTTTTTTTAGGGGAGCAAGTCCATAACGGAGGCTTCCAAATTGTGCAAGCAAGGATAACATTGGATAAGGTTGTTTTTAAGACAGCCCCTTCTTTGGGGGCTTCTAAGGGCTGAGGATGTTGAGAAAGATTGGTATTGAACTTTCGCCAATGTTTCTTATGAGGCTTGACAGAAGGATGAGGACCCAGCAGTTTTGTTGTTTCAATTTTATTCTGAACTTGGAACAAAATAGAAATGGCTGAAATGTGTGGCTGATGGACCAGTGGAGGAACAAGGAGAAACTTGAAAAATCTAGTTGTTTCCCATCATCTTGGAAAACTCCTAGGGACAGCAAAGGAAGATTCTATGTTTTCCAGGTCCTGTCTTGCTGGCATACCTCTTGTATTCAATTTTTGAAGTATCACACTTTTATATATATATATATATACTAGTAATTTATGATACAAATGAAAGCTGCATAAAAGTCAGATCTGGTGTTCTTAAAATAGACCTATGCTTTTTGCAGTTCTTTGATTTGATAGGAGTTAGACTGAAGGGGCATTTAAACATGCACAGCTTCAAGAAGACTGGAGTCCCATTTTCCAGTTCTGTGTACTTTTCAGGGGTGAAAAGTTAATAACCATTGACAGTCCAGAAATTCTGTGGACACCTATGGGAAACTCTCGAGGATGTACATGCATTCCTAGTAGTTGGTTGGACTTGATATTTTTTTAATTGTTCATCTAAGTGCACTTCTTTGCATTCATGTGGTCAGACTCCGTCATTGTGTACCCTAGGAATGTGCACGGATATTTGAAAATTTGAAAATCCAATTTGAATCGGTTGAATGTCGACATCTGAATTTGAATTGGATTTTTGAAAATCTGAATATACACATTCAGAATTTCAGATTTTTGAAAATCCGATACAGATTTTCAAATTATTTGAACTAGTAGATCCATATCTATCGTATGCGAGTGTACATGAAAATTATACGTATTTGTGCATATAATGTGGGATGAAAACGGGATGCACATGGGATAAATACGGATTTGCACAAATTCGTGTAATGGATACGAATCTTATCGACATTTGTTTATACAGATACAAATCATATTTTTGAAAGTACGGATCTGGATAATCTGGATACGAATCGGATTTTCTGAAATCCGGATTTTTGTAATTCAAATTGAATTTTCAAATATTTGATTCAACTCGAATTCAAATGCAAAAAATACATTTGTGCACACCCCTAGTATACCCTTGGTTCTGCTTGCAGAATTTGCATCAATAGTATCTGTATATGCTGCTTTCTTTATCGTGCTGCTGAAAAATGACACATTCCAAAACAAAATGTGTCAAACCTCATGAATCATCTACGCTGCTTGAAGCTAAACAGATGCAGACCTGACCGAATGGGAGATCAGTGTAGGGCCCACCTAAAAAGAGGACAGGACAAGACAAGAACTTTATTGTGTCCCTGGCCAGCGTAATGAAAGAAGTCATAGTTAAACTGATATCAATATCAGATAATAGAGCAACCATCAACATCTGGATAATCCCATCCTAAAAGAGCCGTTAATTAGAAGACAGGCTTAATTATGGTTTCTGACAAAGAAGCTGTAAATATGTTCACATTTAAAAACAACCTCAACTGATGGCAACATTGGAATAACTGGGAGGGGGCAAAGGATTTCTTAATTAAACTTAGAATTGTTTTCCTTGCATTTGGAAGTTGGAAGGAGCAGGCAAGCTCTGTTATAGTTAGAGTAATGCTCTTGCAGTGCATTTTGTTTTCAGTACAAAATCTTGTGCGATAAAAGTCTCTGCCACTTGATGGAGATGATGGTGCAAAATGCAGTCCGTACAATTTCTGTAGCTAGAAACACCCCAGAAAAGGAATTGATTCAGAATTATATTTTCTTACTCTTGCGGAGCAGTCTTTTGTCTTTTCCTTCTTTTTCTATATGATGAGTAATTGAATTATAGGATCTGAGGCAATAAAAGGAATATAGGGCTATAAAGACACAAAATCAGTGCGTCCTTCTTGGAATACTTTGGTCGTATTAATCATTTTAAGATGGGAAATCTGTAGCTAGTGAGTTTTAGAGTCACCATATACATGTTCGGAAGGCAGGGAGTAAGGAGATCAAATTGTCAAAAAGAATGTGATTGCAAATGTAATTATTTTGCCCGTTGCATAAAGCATGCTTATGTAATATTATGTTCTTGAATTAAAAAGCAGTAGACAAATTTACTATGTCATTTATTACATTGCTTTTCTCAACAGTCCCTTAAGTAAATTTTCATTTTGGAAATGTTTGAAGAAAATGTAATCATTTTCAGTCTTCTGCCAGGAAAGGATGGGCCAAGGCAGGGACAGACACACACACACCATATATTTAAAAGGCACTTATATCGTGTCCTATCCACATGTATTTTTTTAGAAAATAAAATCAGGAGATTTAGTAGTGTTATTAGCTCACAGCGATTCTTGTTTCAGGTTCTTTGTAAATTCTCATAACCTTTAATGTTACGCTTTTTCCTCAAAAGCCTTTCTTTTCTGTGAGCCGAAAGTCATTAAAATGCTTAATTGTCACATTCCTTTGGTTTCTGTGAAAAGAGGAGCATATTTCTACTTCTTATACAGAGGCTGCACATGTTTTAGTTTGCCACTGAAAATAGTGGGACTTTCTTTCTCATGGAAATCAGTAGAACCTTATTTTGAACTTGTTGCTGGACTGTGGTCCACATACAATCAAACTGAAGTGCTGGGCACAAGCAAACATGTTCTTGTTTAGGGGTCGTAAACCATAATGGGTGGTTCCTTCAGATTCTGAGATTTTTCTCTCTCTTACATCTGTGCTTCAGAAGTCTCCCTAATTCTCTGAAATGCTGTGCTCCACTCTCAAGGGATTTGCCTGTTTTCTTTTTCCTTTTCCCCCTTTCCCCTGCTCCGAACAAAGTTTCATCCTTCATGGTTCTAAACTCAATGCATCTGCATGACTTAAAGGCATTACCTACCAATAAATAGAAGATTAGCTGCGGCTTGTATATTTCCTGATCATTCCACATTTTTTCAGATGGCTCATTGTTATCCTGTTTCCTTTAACGATGGGACACTCTAATGAGTTTGCCATCTGACATACATCTGCTTCCTGTTAAACAATACCTCCATTCTTCCAGGGCTGCTAAACTCATCTGTTATCCTATGAGATTTGTATCTTTGCCTTGAAAACAGCAAGTACAAGTGGATTGCTATATTATTCATTTCCCTGTATATATTTATGGTCCCTGGGGAGTATCCATGAGAACATGCTGGGAATATGTGATCATCATCTGTAAGACTGCAGCTCATTTGCATCTCTGAATGCATGTTCTTGACAAAATTCCATGAGTTCTTTTGTAAATTAAGAGGTACGATATCTTTGATTCCAAATCTGAACAGTTTCCAGCCAGTCCAGGTAAAACATCCATCTATGATTTCTGGCAAGGAATATAAATTAATATTTGGACTATAAATAAAAATATAATAATTGGTACTGTCATATGTACATAAGAATGCCCACATGTTCATATAAATATTATGATAAATGAGATCACATATTCAGTTACAGATTTACTTTAGTTTTCTGTATTAGGTTTTCTGTGGAAGGCAACCACTTATTTTCGTGCTTGAGAGATGAGCTTGAAGGACAAAACAGACACTGCATCGTATTTGTAGACTCATTAATTGAAAAGAGACTGTGTGAAAAATAGAAGAAAGTTATATCTTGCCTGACTGCTTTCAGAATCATTCCCTAACTTTAATTTTCACTCGGTTGCTGAGGTTCCTATATCCTAGGGCCTTCAGTAAAATGGATCTGATACAATTTTCCCCAATTCTCTGAGTTAGAGTGCTTCCAGATGGAGGGCATTTAGAGTGTCAGGTATGCTAATTGAGCATGTCTGAAGCCTGAAAGCCAAATCAGGAAGGAGATGTCTGAGCTCTCTTAGTTGAAGGCCATAAGATGTATGCTGTTGGGCAGACTTGACTTGGGTTTCTGTGGTCCAGGTGTGCTGTCTATCATAGAACAAAGGTTGGGAAACCGTGGCAAGTAAAGGTTGGCCATCATAGACCTTTATTCCCTGATCTCTTTCCTGTGGATGCTTTAAATGGCAGTTCTCACCATACCTGAATATGCTGGTTGTGTTTTATGTGAGTTGTAATGTAAACCCCAGATTGAAGAGAGGAAGAGTTAGAGTGAAGTTTAAAGGGATTTGGAAATAAAGTGCTTATGTCCTATTTGCAGGCAGAAAGTAGAAGGAAGGAGAACTTTGCTGGCTACATCTCCATGCAGAGAAGAGAGGAGCACTAGGTGATCTGAGAGCCTTTCTGCAACACGCAGCCACTCCATTGTGTCCTTGGCTGTTTCTGAATGGGCCCCGCAGACCCCGTTAAGAACCTGATTAGTACGGATTTGATATGTATTTCCTAGGTACCTTCTGCACTTAAGGCCCCATTAGGACCCCACTGGGATTGTGTCATCCAGCACGAGCATTGACAAGTTCTGGATCTAACGGGGTCTTTGGGCCCAATAATCTGGATTAGCTGTAGACCCCTTTGGGGTCTGTATTGGTTCTTGTGCCTGGAAGACCGGATTTCAGAGTGCACATCCGTATGCATGCCAGGCCAGTGGGGTTCAATGGCGGGCCTACATAGCTGATACGTTCCCTCTTCATAGAATGAGTGTGCAGATGAGCTACACAACTGGTAGCTGGCAATATGGTGGCTACGTAGGCAACTACGCAGCTGTCTCCCTGTCAACATGATGGGTGGCACTTCCTGCACAAGCCTATCCAGGGCCTTAAGATGGGTGGTACAGCGTCTGCACAGCAGCCCTGTTTAGCACCCATTGCCTTCGGGTGCTATACGCCCCATGTGGATGTATGGGGTCTTCATTTAGATCCAGAACTGCAAGGACAGATTAACTACTGTACGTGCGGAAACGGCACTTGACTCATTCCAGGGGTGCCAAAAGAGATGGATGAAGGGCTCTGAGGGAGCATTTAGGACATGGAGCACAGTGGGAACAGTATGTGGTGTGGTCAGGTTCCTCTTTCTGAGGGTGGAGTCTGTGAGCAGCCAACTAATTGTTGGTTGAACCCAGAAAGAAACACAGAGGAAGGGAAAAGGAAATGAGGCGCGAACAGCTAGAAGGAATCCAAATATTTGGGAAAGAAAGAAAGAAAGAAAGAAAGAAAGAAAGAAAGAAAGAAAGAAAGAAAGAAAGAAAGAAAGAAAGAAAGAAAGAAAGAAAGAAAGAAAATCTTTTGAGTATTCAGGAATTTGATCATCTGGATTGTGAATAAATAAACTCCAGAAACTCACATTTAGAAAAGGAGAGTGCCATCACTTGAATGACACATAGGCCACGTGGGCTTTGTGGGTGGCCAGCTAATCAATGATCAGGCGCACTCGCGCACGCACGCACGCACGCATGTCCAGAGGTCAAGGGAAAGGGAATGAGGCACAGGAGCAGAAAGAGGGATGGCATTTGGAATGGATGGCATGTGGATTGGCATGTGTAAGAGGGGCACACTATTAAGGGGATGTGGACATTCAAAAGACTGTACAGGAAGAAGTTGGACAACAGGAGGTGATTTCATTTGTTTTCCAGGTGGATGTAGCTTAGGACTTATGATGGTGACAAGTCCACATCATTTAAGGGATTCTCGCACTTTGAGTGGCTTCTGCCGTTATCGTAGCACCGTGACCTGACAAGCATAATTAAGCTATTAGGGCCAAGCTGCTACATGGCATTTTCCATATGCTTCCATTCACATTTGAAGATGGTTGAAAAACCAGATACTTTGATTATTTACCAGCCCCTCAAAATGTGATAGGAGGTCTGTGTGCAAACATAATAGAAATCTTTTAAGGACTTTATTTTTGCAACATAAAGCTTTTAAATACTATGACAACTGTGTGTAGTATTTCAGGAAGCCAACATAGTGCTGTAATCTTGATCTGGCCTTTAGCACCTCAAAGGTGAATAGCTGCTGGAGACACTGAGAACATAACTTGAGGTGCTTCAAGCGCCTTCTCTGTACATGTTCAGGAAGGCAGCAAAGACACACCTCTTTGCCCTGGCCTTTGGCTAAATGTGGTTTCTCCCCCCCCACCACTTTTAAGTAGTACTGTTTTTAATATATATTTGGTTTGTTTTAACATTCTGGATTTTAAATTTTGTTGTAGGTATTAACTTTAATATATATGGTTATGATTTAATGTTTGGAATTTTTAAAGCATTGTTACCCTTTGGGTATAGGGCGGGGTAGAAATACAAACAAACAAACTAGGGGTGTGCACAAATATTCAAAGGTATTCGAAATTTGATCAAAGTTGTCTGAATTTTGACATCCGAATTAGAATCAAATGTCCATAAATTCAAATTTAAAGATTTGAACGAATTTCAAATTTTGGATCTATTTGTTCATATTATCCGGACATTCGCATGCGTACGGGTTCGTACATGATGTGTACTTGCAGATACGCATCTTTCCCGCATCTGTACGGAACCATACGGGACGAAAATGGGTTGCATACTGGATAACTACAAGATGCATACGGACATGTATGGATGTGTACGGGATGCATATGGGCACATACAAATGTTGTCGACATTCATAAGTGCAAGTTCAAATTGAAAATTCAAACAAATAGATTCAAATTTGATTAATTCAAATCAAATTTGGTTAAATTTGAATTTTAAAGATTAGGATCAAATTTTCAGGTCTTTGATTCTAATCGAATCAAATCCTGAAAATTGCCTTTGTGCACACCCCTATTCGAAACCTGACCTTGTGCCATCTCTCTGGTTTTGCTTTTTAACTTTATTGCCTTGCTGCAAACTGAACTGGGAGCATGGAGAAATCATAGGCATGTGCTAAGGTTGTGGAGCAGGAGAGCCATGGCATGAGGCATAGGGTGTTTTCCACTGTCACTAGAAGTACCAATTAAGTACCCATTAATGGGTACTTAATGAGTACTTCTAGTAACAGTGGAAAAACACCCATAGTGAACCATGGGTGGGGGTGGGGAGAATGTTTCCTGTGGCTAAACTTTATAAAAAGCCAGTGAAGGAAGAAGTTGTGCCCAAAGAATGCCTGGCTCTTAACCTCTTTACTTTCTGTGTCCCTGTGCAGATGTATTCTCTTGCAATTGACGTAGATACAGCTTAGAGCGTTCTGTGATTCTTGTAAAACCAAAAATTGCTGCCTGACTCTTGGCAGTCCTGCTATTAGCCTCTTAAAACAAAAACAAAAATTGCTTCCTTTTTATTTCTTCCTTTCTTGCTATCTGCTCAGCAAAGGGAGAAAATTGCTTCTCACCATATGCGGGTAACTAGGCCATATGCCGGTCTCGGAGCCATTACTTTAATTGAGAGCAGCCATTTATTTAAGTTTAACCATGTGTTTTCACTGCTTGGGTGATGTATCCAGCCTCCCCACATTAAAACAAAGCTACACCTGTTGGACTAAACAAAGACCTTCAGTAATATGAGGTGAGCTAGTTTTCTCCCGAGGCTGTTTACATAGATCTCCTCTTCCAGTATTTATTTTAAAGTTTTGCAAAGAGAGATAATTTGGAGGGCAAAGCTGTCTTTCTGCAGAAACAGACAGAACCTGAATAAACAAATTCTTGCTGCAGATTAGTAAGAAACATCTGTAGTTTTTAGATTGTTTTGAGAGCACATACCATATTTCCCCTGATTTTTGTGCTCTTTCACTTGTTTGTCCATTTTTTTTTCTTAAAAAAAAAATCTTAACAAAGAATGAGGATAGGAGACACAGCTGCACCGAGCATGGCATGCCACTGTTTTAATTTTAAGTTTTAAAGCCTCAGCAGAAGAGTAGTTTTATTGTATCTCAGAAGAGAATAAAGCCACATGCAAAATTCCAGCCATGGACATCTGTTTCCTTTTGATGTGGAAGAATTCTAGTATTTTGAAGGCTGTTTCAGTTCTTAAGTAGCCCACATTTCTCCTATTTTGCTGCTCTCCAAAATGCTTTGCCTGGTACTGTTAATCCAAATGGGGTTCTGCAGTCAGTGAGCACAGTTTCTTAAGTTAGGCTTTGCTTCATAAATTAGGTTTCAAAATTGTATTAGTTAGCAGCTAATGTACTGACTGAGACAAATTATATTAGCATCTCAGGGTTTTTTTTCCCTTTAGAATTAAATGCACAGATGTTCAAAAGCAGTGCAGCATGAACTTCATTTGTAATATGCCCAGGGATTCCTGATGTTCATTATTGGACCAAACCCTGCTTTAAAGTTCAGGAATCTAGCCTGACAGGGAACTCATTTATTCTGATCACACTCCTTCACACTACAGCATTCCCTTCTCCCCTCGCTCATGTGACCTCCCGGTCTCCTGCCCTCCATATGCAAAGCCTCCCCCCCCCCGCATATCCAGCCCTCTCCCATTGCATTTGCAATCTCTCCCATCATGTCCCTGGCCTCCAGATCTTCTCTCACTTCTACACCTCACCCTCATGCCCATCCACATTGGTCTGCAGTGCTAGCTGATACGGCCTATTGTGTCTTCCAGAAGTGGAAGACCGTGGGTCCTTCCAGTAGGCCATCTGCATATCCACTTCCTGTAAAGCATTGAACATGGCCAATGACATTTGAGGCTCTCCAGGAAGTGGAGGTATTCATAACCTGCTGGGATGACCATGGTCTTTCATTCTGGAAGGCCAAGTAGGCCAGGAAATCATGTCAGCTGAGCTTTCAGGCAACTATGTGGCCAGCAGGTACTGTAGATGAGGCACAAGTGTGTGGGGCCTGAGTCAGACTGATGGCAATGTTGGAACAGTTCTTGTCAAATTAAATGAACAACACTTTTGCTATGGAAATTTCTCAGACAGCACCATGTTCCCAGGTTCCTAAAGGGCAGAGGTTTTTGAAAATGTTTCTCTGCCCAAGCAATGCTGCAAAGTAAGGTTGGAGGCTGCATCTAGACACTGGTAAATTATTCTGCCATATTTGGATATTCCAGTATAAAGATGGATATTCATGCTTTATTCTGGGTTATCCAAGTATAGGAGAATAAGTAATGTTCAAATGGAGCCAGAGACACGGGTATCATGTAAGTAGAACTCAGAGGTAGTCTTCTCAACAGTTCAAGGCAAATTGTGTGATTTATCAGCAGGTAAGAGTCAATCAGAACATAATCTGGCTGTGAGATTCCTACGAGGGGGGCATCAAGAGAAGAGTAATTTTACTGTTTGTGTGGGTGCATGCTGTGAGAGAGGAGCAGAGAACAGTAGACCGGAGGAATACAGAAAGGATAAGAAACTGTTTTGCTCCTCTGGTGATGATTCCAAAAGTGAATGGAGGAGATGAGAAGGGCTACTGCATGGACATAATGGAAATACAACATTCTTGCCTACAGTTGCCCTGGCATAAAATTATAAGAACTGAGGCACATATCAACTGGGAAACCTAAGCTACTAGAAGGACAGCAAGGGAGTCAGTGTCAACAACTGTATAGGCCCAGTCCATTTCTGCTAATTGGCCAGGCCTTCAGTTTGGAGACACTTTAGTCCCTACCTTCTCCAAATTCAACATCACTTCCCATCAAATTCAAAATTAGTTCCCATATCAGTTCAGTTTCCCCAAATTCCTAGCAGTGCCATAAAGGTTCTATTTAATTGTGGGCCAGTTTGCTCTTGTGGTTAGAGTGTTGGACTCTTTTTAGGTAGTCTCCCAGTTTGATTCTGCACTCCTCCACAAAGCCAGCTGGGTGGCCTTGGGCTAGTAAGCTTTTTTTTCTACCATCTACCTCCCAGGGTGTTTTGGGGAGAAGAACAGAAGATTTGGCAGCTGCTCTGAGTCCCTTAAGGGTGAGAAAAGCAAGGTATAAAAGCCAACTCTCCTCCTCCCAAAGCCACTCATTATATTTGAATAAGGAGAAAACAACCCATACTTCAAAATGAAAAACTAGTTATATTTGGCATGGTCAGGGAACCTGAGACTTTTGGTCCCTTTGTAGCTGAGATTGGTTGTAATATGTGCGTAGACAGATGCATATTATAACTTCCAGGCCTACGCCTATACTCATAAAGAAAGAAGGAGAAGGCTGTTAGGTACTTTTCTAATGAATTTGAGTGACTTTGAACTGATGCTGGGGGTTTGGTTCTTTTATCCAGGATGAGAACAGGGAAAGAGTTGAGTACAGCATTTGAATAGAGCAAGAAACCATAAATCTGTTCCCCAGCTTGGGCTTTAGAATGAGGGGATCCTCCTTTGCAATAAAGAGAGCATATGAGTTACTCCAGCCTTGTGGGCAGAGTAACTCACTGCCTCTTAGGGAGTCACAATTAGGTACTTCCATTGTAAAAGGGGAGTCAGACCCCTGGCCTACGAAGTGCAGACATTCCCTCTCTAAATAGAGAAAGCGGCCACACCATCACTGATTTATATGCCCTTTGGCAGTTCTGGCACCAGAAGCTCTCTGTGCTATGAACCAGAAGCCACCAATGGCATCGCTAGTCTTTCTGTCCCCAAGTAGAGCTGGAAGAAACTATCTGAAGAAATGATTCCCATGATCACGATGCCCACTTATGCGAATGCAGCCCTCCCTTGCTTGAAGAGACTTCCCTCAGTGAATCACACATTGCTCAAGGATGAAAAAATGTTGTTTCAGAGTTTGCTGTGCAGATTCCTGGGTACCTGTTGTCTGGGTCAATAGTCAAGAAAGGTGGAAAAGAAGCTGTCTGTTCCTTGAGCAACAGATCCTTTAGAGGGATATTTAGCAAGATCTGCTGTTTTCTCTGGATTAGAGGCAAGAAGCATCCTAAAAGCAATGGGAAATCTAGGGCTTCTTATGGGGAAGAGATCTCACAGAGCCGTGAGCCGTGAGAAAATGTGTATATTGAGTTCCAGGTGTTTCAGCACAGGAATAATGGAATTTTGGGTTTGCATTACTATTCTAAATTGAACAGTTAAACCATTGTGCTCACTCTGATAGGAGGTATTATTCTTGACTGGAATTACTGACAGGTGGCCAGTTGTATGTCAGTCCCTAAGGTCGGCCCACTATTCACAAACCTGACTTTCTCTTCCATATTTCATTTTATCAGGCTTATCCAAGGACAGGAGGCAAAAGACGTCAGCTTTGTTCTTTTTCTAGTCTTCCAGATTGTTTCCATCTAGACCTGAAGCTCTTCAAGGCAAAAGCCTGTTTCAGGCATTCTCCTGCAGGCTTATGTCAGGACTGGTGGTCCCAAAGTTCCAGTGCTAGAGCATAGAAAAGAGGATTCCTGTTACACACTATGCTTTCCTGGACATGACTGTTGATGCTTGATTCTTAATAAATCTGAAATTTGTGGGTAATACTTACCAATTTGTTTAACTCTTAAGTCACGGAGTTACCTTGTTCACATGGGAAAATGAAAAGTCTCAAATGTAGCATGAGATTTCTCAGTTACAGAGCCTGGGTTAACTTGAATTCACAGCAGCCTGTTGAATCACAACTCCACAAGTTTTATCTGTAGAGTAGATATTCTATATTCCTTCTGTATGAACAGTTTGTTTATTAACATTCATTTGAAATTTCTTTCATTTTTTAAAAATGCCCTAAATAGTTTACATTTGCCAAGACCTTCCCACAAGCTTGCTGGATACACCATAGTTTGGGCTTATTGTCTTTTTTACTGGTTTTTTTCCTTGCTTTTTTCTGGCTGAACAGTTATTTAAGGTAGAACTGGCACATCTGCATATCTGTAAGATGAGTGGTCAGATTACTGACAAAATCTTCATTCTTTCTGTTGTCGATTAACGTATCTAACCTTTTTAAGACTAATACAGCTATTTTGACATTAAGGCCCATTGATCAGATTCCACTGTGCCTGAAATGGGCATCTAAGGGTTAAACTAAATGTGGTTCTGGGAGTGCCAGTAGCTCAGTGGTAGAGCAATGTGTTTGGAAAGCAGAGAGTTGCAGGTTCAATCCCCAGCCTCTCCCTGGAAGTAGGTAATGGCAAATCACTTCTGTATCTCTGCAAAGCAAACTGCACAGAGTTGTCCCTAGAGGTTCCCGTGTAGTTAACCAGGAGTTGGTCATGACTTGGTGATATCCAGCAAGAACAATGTAGTTCTAAATCACATCAGCTTTCTGAGAACTATTTACTTTCAGAAGGTACTTTTGTTCAGAATTATTCGGGGGTCCCAAAACAAGTGGAATCTAGAAGTGGGTGGATTTGGCTCTAAGGTGAAGAAAAAGATAATCCATACCACTGTGTTGATGACTCCATCCAACCCATTATTTTGTTACTGTAAAAAAATGCACTAAAAGTAATTGGTTTAATAGTAACTACATGGAAAAGAATGAGAGAAAAGGGGTGCTTTTCCACTGTCACTAGAAGCACCCATTAAGTACCCATTAATCTCATTAGTGGGTACCTCAGTGCCCATTAATGGGTACTTAATGGGTACTTCTAGTGATAGTGGAAAAACACACAAGAAAAACCTTTATGAAGTCTTTTTTTTTTTTTAAAAAAGACAGGGCACTAGAAGATGCTGCATTAGATATGTCATATTTTTCTAGAGAAGACAAACAAATGCAAGTTCCAGCTGAAAGAATTAGATATTCAGTTGGATCAGATGAGACCTCTGTCTGTCTGGGGGTTAGTGAGGATAACAAGAAAAGAAGAAGAATGCAAGTGAAAACCTAGAGACCTGTTTTGTGTTTGCTGTGATAAAATAACACAGCTACTCTTCTGGAATTTGTCACAAAGGGAAAAGCTCATCTCTTGCATGCCTGTTCTTTAACTAAATACTGAGAGCTCTGAGGCTCCAATCCAAAAACAGCCAGCTGGTGTTGGCTTGGCCAAATTACTTCAACTTCAGAACACATTGATATTTTGTGCTAATTTGGTAAAACAGACTTGGTATCTGTTAGAAATTGGTTCTGACTTTCTTAAAACAGATAGAGTATACCAATATAATTGGTAGTAACATACCCCATATAAAACAGTTCTGAACAGCAAAAGCAATAAAACGTGCAACGTTGGTTACCATAAATTGGATATTATTTATTGGTATTGATATTATTGAGTTAAAGTATTTGTGGTCAAAAGAAAAGTATATGTGGCCAAGAAAAAACTGACAACGTTAATCTGTAAAACATTCTAGAATAAGCAGTGTCCGTCTGGAAGTAATTCTTCTGTTAGTCAGCTTTGCTGAATAATCAGTACAACTATATAACAACAAGCCAGACAGGCAGAGAGAAAGCTGGTATTCTGGTGTCTCTTGTCTGTGAACATTGTAGGAGAGTTGATGGAGCTGGCCAATATTTTGCTGGCAGAAAGTTATCCACATGTGCAGAACACATTTTCACTGTTGTTTTAACATATTTCAGGTGTAAATATCTATGCTTGGCAGGGCATGATGATCTTCTGTTTCGGTGATTTCTTTAAGAAAATAATCACAAATGCAATCAGTTCACTAGCCGCTGAAAAGAGAAGAAGCCCTTTCTGGAGCAAGACATTTTAATCACCCTAATTGTTACGGTCAAATTACGCACTACGCACTACGCAAGGAATCAATGTC
>MTQE01001141.1:11246276-11289208 GCA_014337955.1 Aspidoscelis marmoratus
AAGAGGACTCAATGCAGCTGACAAACCTTCTGTTCTTCTCCCCACAACAGGCATCCTTGAGGTAGGTGGGGCTGTGAGAGCTCAGAAAGGGAGCTCTGACTTAGCAATCCAGAGGAACCAGAAATGGAATAGATCACAACATCCGTTTAAAATTGTACTAAATAAATGATGCAGTTAGCAGCAAGGAGCAAGACTTCAGTTGGAACTTCTCCTTTTGATCTCCCCGAGCCTTGTTTTGATTTGTGGTGGAACGAATTGCTGTGTGTGGGAGGTCAAAGGGAGACTTCCAGTCATAACTTTATCTCTCCCTCCCTCACTGGCCCTGCAGATTTGTTTTGCAGGCTGCTCTAGGTCCCAGGAAGAAAGTTGTAGTGTTTATATTTCCACTTTATTTGACAGTAACAAAATCTTATCAGCAGTCTGTAGCCATAAAGGAGATTGTTGCACTTAAATTGTACAGTTCTGGATCTGTAGGTCTGGATCCATCCCGGGCTAGTCCTGATGTGTTTTGGACCAGCCTCCATACCAGCCCTGGTGGACAGGCACAAATGTTCCAAGCCTTGGAGCCCCCAGGGGATCTATTTCCGTATTGCGACAAGGCATGCTACTAAAATGGGCTCCCCATGGCCCTAATAAGCTGTAGAGCTCATTACTGAGATCAACTGGTGTTCCATACCAGAAGCAGACCAGGAGGCCATTTTGGCTTTCTCTCTCCTACTATTCCATTTGTTGATTTTAAGAGATATTATAGTATTTCAGGGTAGAAGAAGCTAGTATATATGCAGCTTTAGATTTTGCCCAACTGCACCTTCCATCATTTCTGGTCACTGACTGTGCTGGCTGTGGCTGATGGGAGTTGTCATACAGCTCCTTCTGGAGGGCCACACATTTTACACACCCTTCCCCATCCTTCAGAGGACTCAAAGTGGCTGACAAACCTTCTGTTCTTCTCCCTAAAACAGACACCCTGTGAGGTAGGTGGGCGTGAGAGCTCAGAAGAGAGCCATGACTAGTCCAATGTGACCCAGCTGGCTTCATGCAGGAGTGCGGAATCAAACCGGAAGACTAGCAGCTAAGATGCTGACACTCTTAACCACAAGACCGAAATGGCATGTGAGAATTATACTGAGGCAAGGGAACAGGACCATCAGAGGGTTCTCTAGATCTTTCACTGTTTCACATTAAAGATGAAAATCAGCATACTGGGTTGTGATAAGAATTGGGGTTGGTAAGGGACAGCATTTCCAAATAATTCTAGGGATAAACCTCTGTGAAATCCTGCACTGCCAATCAAAATAATCTTGGCTGACTTCTAGATGTTTTGAGCTGCAGTTGCCATCAGTCTAAATCAGTACGGCTGCTGGACTGAGTATATAGAAATTTTGGAGCAGAAGTTAAAAGTCTGAACTAAATAAGCTTCATACAGAGGCTTCTTTAAGAGGAAAAAAATCAGAATGCTTATTTAGAAACATAAGAACAAAAGCAAAGTGAAAGTTACCAGTAACATTTAACACAATTTTGCATAAGGGTAAACTTTAGATTTGCATGATAAAGAAAAACAGATAGTTCTCCCTGACAAGATCCAAAAGTACATTTCTTCCCTAAGAAAGTAAAATGGCTACCAGGTGCCAGAGTGCCTTCAGTCTCTCTTAAGACTAGCAGACCTAGAGATGAGTAATCAGCAGAGTGAAGAAGTATGTGCATCAGTTCAGGTGGATCTTAGTATTAGGGTGTTTTCCCACTGTCACTAGAAGTACCCATTAAGTACCCATTAATGGGTACAAAAATGCCATTATGTACCCATTAATGGGTACGTAATGGGTACTTTTAGTGACAGTGGAAAAACACCCCTAGTTGCAGCTGAAAAATCCAAAGATTGTTGAGGACACTATTAAATCTAGCATAAACAGTCTAGAGTCAGTTGGATTAAAGATGTGATTCAGTATAAGGCGGCTTTCTGTATTTCCAAAATGAAAAGATAAAATTGTACCAAATGTGCATTTTACTATACTGGGTTTCCTTTTTTGGAAGTGAACATGGGGAAGTGCACAGATGGTGATGTGGACAGATAGCCAGATGCGAGTGGGTTTTTTTTTTTTTTTTTTAGTAACTATATTAGATTAATGTTAACTGGTTTCATCTGTTTCTGTGTTCTTTTAAAAATGTATGTATTGAGTTAGTCATCTTCATTTTTTTTAAAAGCATACACAATGCATGCTAGGGCTCTTGAGTACACTTTAGGCTCATGTTGAATTAAATGTCACAGTGAAGCTGTGAGACAATCATTCTATCTTCCTTGGTATATTTTAGTACAGATTTAATAGGACAAGTACAGTCTGTGATATGGACCTGTATGAGATAAAGTCTGTCATGTTAACAGTCATGGTATAATGATGTTTTACGTTTACATTTTATAGCATCTTTATAGAATTTTGCAAAACATTTTATGGACATGATAACATAACATGATAGAATAATGAATATGATGGAATAACAATGGCCACAGGCCAACATATGGTTATGCACGCTTAAGTTCTGTCAAGGTTAAGAGGAATATGTGCAAAAAATACTTGTGTGTCATTTGAAGCCAGCTGAAGTAATCAAAGTTAAACAGCATTTCACCAACAATAAGTAATAATGAAATAAATTTTAAAAGATTTACTGATAGCATGTCTGAACATTTGTCTTCTACTGAAGATCCATATGCAATAATTCTCAATATGGTCGGACCTCTGTATCCACTGATCTGGTAATTGTGGTTTTAGTTTTCCTTAGTGAATGGACCAGGCTCTCTAAGAGATTACACAGGACTTATGGGAAATTGAGTACATTTCCCTGTGTTTGAAATATCCACAACTATTTGTTAATTGCAGTAGGACCTGGAACGATCCCCCCACCCATGGATACGGAGGTCCAACTGTAATGCCTCCCTAAGTAGGCCTTTACTTTGTAGCCGAAGCTTCATACGAAAACCTGAAAGGTCTTAGTAAACCTGATATCCTATGTGTTTTGCCGCACATGTCAAAAACAGATTCAGAGTTGCTTTTTTCCTTTGCAAAAATATAGAAGCGATAAATGTGGGGCTTTTTTAAGCTTTGTTTTTATTGTGATAATCTGCCTTGAGATCTTTGGGTATAAGGCAGAACGAACGAATGAACGGTCTTTTGGTTAAATTTCACGCACATGCAGATATATTATTTATTTATTTTAAATAGTTATATACTGCTTCCCTGTTCAACATAATTTCAAAGCAGTGAACAAAGAATAAAAACAGCTAGAGACTATCCCTCTGTAGAGGATGTTTATTGAGTCTGGTTGAAAAGGTAGCAGTTAAGTATGAAGTGAGCATATCTTGCAACAATGGAACACTTTGCTGGAATGAATAAACTGCAAAACGGAGCGGAGATTCTTTAGCTTAATCCTTGTATTTGAAACAATATTGGTTTGGGATTGTTCACATGCCAGTCTGCCCTGTCCCCTCTCATGAACATCCTAAACTAGAAAAGGTGGTCATTAGAAATGGGTTGAGAACATGAGAGCCATATTCTGCTATCTCTAGTGCACTTTTGAAACCCTTTCTTGCTATGGGTGAACACAGCCTAACACTTTGGTCACTAGCTGCTTATTAGGAGGTCATGAATGTCTTTTGTAAACCATCCTGCTTTTTTGTTCTTTTCTTTTGGAAGGAGAGTGCTCAAAATGTTTTAAACCAATAAAAAGTAATATTGAATCTCTTCATATGCATTACAAATGAGCAGCTTTGCTGGATTGGGCTAGTCCAGCATCCTGTCTCTCATAATGGCTTCTGGGCATTCTCAAGCAGAAGACAAAGGCAAAACCTTCACCTGCTCTTCAGTTCTTGCAAATGGCCTGTAGAGGCATCCAGCCTGCCTCTCCAACCTGAAGGGGTTCCTTGAGCATTGGTTCCTAGCTCCCAAGATACAACTCCATTCTACTTTCCGTGGTCAAAACTGATCCGAGAATGAGCTGGTACTATAAATAAAATGTCCCTTATATAGGGTCCTAAGTCTTCATTATAACACGGAGTCTTGTGCCGACTATATTTTAAAGCTGACTTGGCAGTTCTTTGGCAGGCTGGAGGTCTAAGTATGGCTTCTAAGTCACCCTCTCCATGGCTTTTTCAGACCTTGAGAAAAACCTTCAGAGCTCACTGTATTGCTTGGTGCCAGTTATTACTTTAAGAGCCCACCCTGTTTACGATGCATTAATTTCTCAGGAGAGAATATGCTAAACAAAGGCAAGGGTTCTGTAGCAAAACGAGCCATCGAGCAGCCATGTGCACAATTTAATCTTCCAAGATTTATAAATGTAATAAGCTACAATTCACCAGCTAAATAATAACTTTTCCTAATTTAGTAAGCCAGCTTGCCATGCCAGCATGATTTTGCTTGGGTGACAAATGCTTTTTTTCCTCTCTTCATCTCCAGATTCCTTTCTCTCTCGTCCAGTTCCCTCTGTGGGAGTGCTTAAAGGTAAGTACCTTGTATAAACATTTTGAACATTCAAATTATATATACAGGCATTACAGAGTGAGAACCCTGCCAGTAATGCAATACAAGACTTGGGAGGGTTAAAAATACAGTATAGAAATGTGATGATTATGATAAGAGATGGCTAAGCATAGTAAACTTTACTGTGGCAGAAATAAGAAGGATCAAAAATCCCAATCGTACATCCTGGTTTTACTCCCTAATTTTTTTTAGTCACTGTTCTAAAATATTAGATTGCACTCATGTCTAGAGATGGAATTTAAGCTTTTATTACCTAGTTAAATAAGCTACACTTGACAAATTTCTTTCTTTGACACAACTCATAAAGGTATAGTGTGATTGTTCGCTTAAAGAAGTGGTGGCCTTTCTTTCAAGTGGAAGATGGACAGACATCAATGGGAAGTACCTTGATTTATATTTCTGCATCAATCAAAGGGTTAGATTTGATGGCCTAAACAGCCCTATTCAAGTTTAACTGAAGTTTGTGGAAGCATGAACTGCAGCCAGACGCCTATCAGTTGCTTTACATGGCAGGCCCCGGGCTTTCTTTGGCACTTAACATGACTGATGTGTTTCTCAGGCAGTGTGGGGTGCCTCCCTGTTTTCCAAAGCATGGCCACTGCCATTATGCCGCCCTTTGTGAGTAGGACTGTGGCAGCTATGAGTTTCCTGTACCCCAAATGCATCTGGCCTCTTTGCAAGTTGTGTAAAGGTGCCAAGGAGGGCTGGAGTTGTCAGGTAAAACACCTGACAATCTCAGCCCTGATGTTTCAGTGAATTGCAGTTGGCACATTCCTACTTTGATTCAGCATAGATTCAGTATGGACTTACTGTGGATTCCACATAGGAACATATCCATGACAGAATAGCATATTGTGCTACTCTGTCACAGAGTTCTGTATATAGGGATTGGGGGGGGGGGAGAAAAAACTAAGTAAAAGATGGTGCAAATGTATGTTGGATATGTCTGCCCATAAATAAATATATAGTTAAATGAGATTTGGGTTGCATGGTTCATTGAAGCTGTGAGCTACACTGTGCAGGACTACCCAAGACGGACAGGCCATAGTGGAGAGTTCTTGGTAAAAGGTGATCTGTCTGAGAAGGAAATGGCAAACCACTCCAGTTACCCTTGTCAAGAAAACCCCACAACAGTACCAAAAGGCTAAACGATAGGAGACTAGAATCTGAGCCTCAGGCTAGAAGGTGGCCAATATATTACTGGGGAAGAGTGGAAGGAGAAATTGCCAGTAGCTGTAGAAAGAGTGAAGCATCTAGACTAAAGCTGAAAGGATGCTTAGCTGAAGATATGCTGGATGTCATCAGACATGGGATCACAAAATTAAACATCAGGCTTTTTGGAATCAATGAACTAAAATGGATGGGAATGGGTGAATTTAATTCAGATGATATGTAGGTAAGTAGGTAGGTTCCAGGGTGGGACACAGTAGTCAATAAAATAAATAAAATATTAAATTGTATTTAAAATATAACCTACTCACTCTTTCTAGCAGGGCAGTCAAAGGCCTGAGTGAAGAAGTATGTTTTAACCAGGCAGTGAACACTGTATAATGTAGGCACCTGGTGAACCTCCAGAGGGAGACTGTTCCAGAGTCTGAGGGCCATCACAGAAAAGGTTCCCTTGTATGTCCCTGCCCCTAAAAGAGGAGGAACCACAAGAAGGCCCTGTCCCTGAGATTTCGGTATATGGGCAAGTCTATATGGGAGATTGTACCCTTTCAGATAGCTAGGGCCCAAACCATTTACGGTTTTATATTTAGTATCATCATCTTGAATTGGATTCAGTAGCAGACAGGCAACCAGTGCAGATCTTTCAAGACGAGCATGATGTGAGCTGTTGCATTCCACACCAGTTTCAGCTTTCAGAATGTTTTCAAGGGTAGCTCCATGTACAGTACAGTAGTCTAATCTTGAGGATACCAGAGTATGGATCATTGGGGCCACATTATATATAAAAAAAGGCTGAAGGTAGGCATTCTGTCCTGACTATCATTGCCATGTGCCTATCAAATGACAGCAATGAATCCAGGAGCACCCCAAAATTAGACTCGTTCCTTGGCCAAAATAACCCCATCCAGATTAGATGTCTAGTTCACTTACTGGACTTCCTGTGACACACAATTCCTCCATCTTGTATGGATTCAGTTTCAATTTCATCTGGCCCATTACTAGCTCTGTGCAGTGATTGATCACCTGAAGTGTCTCTCTTGGCTCAGAAGGAAAGGATAGACATAATTGGGTATTCTCAGAATACTTATGGCACCCCAGTGCAAATCTCCTTTAAACTTCTACTAGTTGATTCATATAGATGTTAAAGCGTAGAAGACAATACGAACCCCCGAGGAACTCCACAAGAAAGTTTTCAGGGCATGAAGAAGAAATCCTCCATTTCTACTTTCTGGACCTACCACAGAAATAGGGAGAGAACTAATGTAAAACTGTGCCTCCAAGTCCCTGTCCCCCAGACCAGTCCAGCAGGATACCATGGCTAATATTATTGAAAGCCACTGAGAGATCAAGAATAATCAGTTGGGTCACCCAAGATACAACTGAATGCAGATTTCCAGAGAATTGCAAGGAAAGATAAGACCTCCTTAAGTAAGGAATGCAAATAAATAGAAGAAAATAATATAATATGAAAGAGATCCCTTCAGAAAAAAAATGGAGATATCAAGATAACATTTCATGTAAAGACAAAAATGATAGGGTGAAGAAAGCAAGACTATACAAGAAAGAATATACCATAATGTCACAGATCTAGAGCCAGACAGGTTTGGAAAACTCAATAGTGACCACTGGATGGAAAAGGTCAGTTTACATTCCAGTCCCAAAGAAGGGCAGTGACAAAGAGCATTCAAATTATGGAACAATTCCACTCATTTCACACACGGACAAGGTTATGATCAAGATCCTGCAAGTTAGGCTTCCATCATGTGTGAACAGAGAATTACCAAAAGTGCAAGCTGGTTTTCGAAGAAGAACAACAGATTTTCTAATATTCACTAGATTATAGAGAAAAGAAAAGCATCTACTTTTTCCTCATTGAACATGCTAAAGCTTTTGATGGTGTGGATCATGACAGATTTTTAGAGATGAGAGTACCAAATCATCTCACCTCTCTCCCAAGGGACAGTAAGAAGCAACAGTAATAAACAAACATGGAACAAATTATTGGTCTGAGATTGGCAAAGCAGTATGACAAGGCTGTATATTCTCACCCTATTTATTTAACTTATATGCATGCAAAATGAAGAAATATCAACAACCTCATGTAAGCAGATGATACTGCTGTCATGGCAGAAAGTGAAGAAGAATTAAGGAGCCTCTTGATGAAGAGTGAAAGAGGAGAATGCAAAAGCTGGTTTGAAGCTCAACATTAAAAAAAAAAGGTCATGATATCTGGTCCCATAATTTCCTGGCAAAGAGTGGAAAGAAATTGAAGCAGTATCAGATTTTATTTTCTTGGCCTCAAAAATTGCTGCAGCCATAAAATTAAAAGATGCTTTCTCCTGGGACAAAACAGAACTATCACCTTGATGACCATGGTCTGTATGGTCAGAATTATGGTTTTCCTAGTAAGAATATATGACTATGGGTGTTTTTCCACTGTCACTGGGTCCTTAATGAATACTTCTAGTGACAGTGGAAAAACACCCTATGAGAATTGGAGCATGAGGAACACTAAACACCAAAGAATAAACACTTTCAAATTGTGATGCTGTAGAAGGTGTTTGAGAGTCCCTTGTACTGGAAGGAGATGAAATCCGTCAATACTAAAGAAAATCAATCAAGCATTTGGAAGGACAAATTCTGATGCTGAAGCTCACATACTTCAGCCCCATAAGTGAGAAGATGAGTTGGACTGGAAAAGACCCCGATGCTGGGAAAGACTGAAGGCAAGAGGGTGAGATGGATAAATAGTGTCGTGAAAACAGTGGACATTAGCTTTGGTACGGAACAGAAGGGCATGGTGTACTATTGTCTATGGGATCACGAAGAATCAGACTTGACTGAACAACTGAGCAACAACTACTGTATAGAACTGAATATTATTACTGGAATGGCTCAAATTTGGACATCAGTGTACATTTTTCTTTATCATAGAAATCTAGGTTAAATCTGCCACTTTCTTTTTCTCAGAGATACCTATAAGAACACAAGAAAATAAGAGGGGCCCTGCTGGATCAGACCACAGCTTATCTAGTCCAGCGTTCTGTCCTACACAGTGGCCTACCAAGGGCTTCTGGGCATCTTCAAGCAGGCATTTCACCTACTCTCAAATCCCAGCAAAATGACCTTTGGAGGCATTTCTATTTTTCTATGTTTTCTGTGTTTATTCTGAGTTAGAAAGGTGGACACATTTGTTCTGCCATTTGGATTTCTTCAAAAGGAATAGTAATATCGTACCTGCCTGCTACTTACTTTCTTCATTATTAACCGTGGTCCTGCCGAAATTTTGTCTAAGCAATTCTGAAATGGAGTTTCTCTTTTAAATGAGGCATTGCACTATCTTCATATGGACATTTAATATGAATTGCGCTAGTGGTTTTCAGGCTGAAGCTTCTTGTCCGCTTGGAACATAACTGAGACCACAACATAATTTTACATAAACCACCAAACTGCTGTCAGATGCTAGTGAATTTTAGCCACTGCCAGTTCGTTCTTGACTGGTCGAGAAAGAAACCTGAGATATATTTTCCATTTAAGTTATCCTGCTAGTGAAAGCCTGGAAGTGTATCTTTAAGTTACTTGAAATAAAATGCAGTGTTTATTTTATGCTTAATGCTTTATTTGGATAGAAGCAAGGCAGAGAAAATATGATACAACATTCTAATAGCAATTTGACTTTCTGGTGTACTACAGGATTACAGAATAGAAGGTAGATGCAACGGTGTAATAATTATCAGTGGTTTGTATAATAAAATCACCTTTTGAGGGTAAATTTGTGGTGTTAGGAAAAGTGGAAGTTTTTTTTATACTTGGCAACTGGTTATGCTATTCTAATGAGCCTTTTATGCATTTTATATTGGCAAAATCTATTCTGTGTCCTTTTGATTGGGTAAGAAACAATAAAGGAAGTGAAATATATTTGAATGATTTCTTTTAAAAAATTTAGGACATGCAAGTGCCAATCTGTAACGATGTTTTAAACAAAACAGATTAAAATACAGTACAAAAATAAATCAGTAAGGCTGCGTCCCCACTGGACTTTTCAAGCATTTTGAATTAGGTTTCTAAGCTTGAGCATTCCCAAAGCATAACAGGAATCCACAGTTTCTGGGGACTAAATGTCCCGGCATGCAGATTTTCTGTATGCAAATGAAAAGTCTTGCAACAGGATTTAGGAATAATCCTCTTTTTTTGCAAGTGGGGATACAAGAGGTTTTTTACGGGCGTTCCCCACAGTTGCCCCTCGGCCAATGAGAAGGGGAGGGGACTGAGTGGAAGAATGAACAGCGTGTGCCGAAACTGTGCTAATCTAGAGAAGCGCTGAACACAAATCAGGAACCTTTGGGCAGTAGCAGTGAGCACTGATGACAGTGGCCCCTCCTGCTGCCTCTCAGCCCCCCCCCCCGATCTTCTATTGGATGCTCTGGATGGATGGGCTGAGAGCAGAATGCCCAGTCTCTCCCACTGCTGCTGCTGCTACCGCCATACTTTACTTCTGTTTGCCTCACCTCAAGACAGAGATCGAGAGAGAGAGATTTTCCAGATGCCTCTCCTGCTGCTGCTGCTGCTGCTGCCAGGTCTCCAACGCGATCAGGGAAAAGCACTTAATTAACTCTGCTGCTTTATCTCTCCCCTCCCCTTGCTGCTTTTAGTGAATGCAGGGAGAGTCTGATTTTAAAGAGACCACGATTGGAAAAACTTGACCCTTTCGTATTGAGTCGATGCTGCATGAAGCTGGTGCCTACTTTGTGCCTCCTTCCTCATAACGTTGTTTATGAGGCTATACTTCATCCCTTGCCTTCCTCGCTCCCTTCCCCATAGCTATTCTATGATATTAATAGGGGCAGGCTTGCAGGGCTTGGATCCTCGCCCCATAAAGTCAGGATTTGATGCAAAAGAGAGGGGGGTCCCGTCCCCCCGCAAATCTGTATAAAAAAATATAAGTGTGAACATGAAAAAATGGAGCTCTGTGCTGATTAAATTAATGTGGATTTAAAACCAAACTAATTTGTGCAATGGGGATGCAGCCTAAATGAAAAAAAACAGCCTTAAAACCCAGATTCAGGCAAAAGGACTTATGGGTGAGTTCCCATTACCACTTTAAAACTGTTTCAAAATGATTTGGATCCTCATACTTCCCACCCCCAATCAATTAAAATGGTTTAAAACCAGTTTGGATCCTCGTCGTCCACATTTCCAGTCAGTTTTAGGGGTATTTTGAGGATTATTTGGCTTAAAAACGGAATA
Source organism: Aspidoscelis marmoratus (assembly GCA_014337955.1). Classification (NCBI taxonomy): domain Eukaryota; kingdom Metazoa; phylum Chordata; class Lepidosauria; order Squamata; family Teiidae; genus Aspidoscelis; species Aspidoscelis marmoratus. The sequence goes on from MTQE01001141.1 coordinate 11,257,226, forward strand.
AATAAACACCTGTATTTTCAGGTGTTTTTTTCCCAGTTTTGCTTTTGAAACATTTCTTCCTTATTGCTGTGGGAAGGCTAAAGCATTATCGGGCCAAACCCATCATGAAATGGTTGGGATTTCTCCCTGCAGGACAGCCCATTGCCAGATTTTTAAAGTGCAGGGAAGCACTTGACCAGTTTACTTTTCAGCCAGCCTCTCACTGAGAACAAAGTAGCAGTTCACTCAATAATGCTTCACACCCACTGACACTAATAACAACGCTACCACATTGCTGTCAGTTTTTGGCTTCTCTGAAAGGCAAAAGAAAGGAGCCAACAGGGCAGCAGTGGTGTGTGTGTGTGTGTGTGTGTGTGTGTGTGTGTGAGAGAGAGAGAGAGAGAGAGAGAGAGAGAGAGAGAGAGATTGGGAGAAAGGACACTAGAGGCATCTGTGTATGTGTGTGTGTGTGTGTATGTGTGTGCCTGCACGCCTCCAAAAGCACAAATGAGCTGGGCTTATTTGGGAGGATGCTGTGCGATCACACAAACACACACAGGGAGTGAGATCAGAAGAGGATTCTTCCTTTCAAGTTTTACTTTTGCATTGGACAAACACTTTGCCTTGGCAAGTGCTGCTCTCTCTCTCTCTCTGGGAATGTGTGTGTGTGTAAGATCTTTTAGTGCGTGAGGGATCTTTTATTGCTATGGCCTTTTTTAAAAAGGAAAGGAAGGCAAGGGGACCAAGTTGATTTTTTTTTTTAAAAAAATTCTTCCTGCAATATGCCGCATTTGGGGAACAGAGTGGAAGGGCTTCTTTTTCTTTTCTCTTTCTCTCCCCCCCCACCCCCCAATATGCTGCAGTATTTCTGGAAATGCTTGGCTTGGCGTGACAAACAAGGAGACTTTCCCCTCTTCCTCTCCCCTTTGTTTCAGAATGATTTTGATTCTGTGGAATCAAATGGGCAGGAAAAGCTGGGGGGAGAGGGCTGGGATTCCCCACGTCATCAAATCAAAAGCAATGGGGAGAGGGTTAGGGAAAGGGTGAAGAGGGGAAAGAATCACTTTCCCCAGTCTGTTTTTGGCAGCATTGTAAGTGTTTAAGAGTGGGGACACAAAATCAGGTTTGAATCCGATTGCCAGATGCTCCTTTGCTTCTTTTTAACGCACTTTACATAGCGATGTAAATCCCAATGTAAATCTCGATGTATATTGCGCTTTATTCCTTGAATGGGAACTCGCCCTTACTGATTAAGGTTTTCAGTTGCGAAGAAAAATTACTGATTTTCCTGCAAAATAAGACTGGATTCCCATGCTTTAAAAGTATACAGTTAACACTACCTGAAATTATTTGGTAGCATTGCAAGATAAGGTCAATGTGACAATGTGACAATATAAAATGGTGTCATCTTAATTTTTTTAAAGGAATATTTTAAAAATCTGGTGTTGTTGTTGTTGTTGTTTTTTAAAAAAACCTAACCTAGTCAAAATATGTTCTTAGCCAAAGGCCTGGGTGCTTGGCAGGATCTCTTTCCTGATGAAATGGATTCAGTGCTGAGATTATCCAAACTTATGATAGTTCCCTTCCAGGCAAGAGAGTCCTTGGAAAACCAGAAATGCCTCTTGGCATCTGGTTTCTGGAGAGTCTAGACCAGTGATGGCCAACCTATGACACGTGTGTCACAGGTGACACACCAAGCCCTTTTGGGTGACACACATGGTCACCCTGGCACCTGGGCGTGTAGTGCTTGCTTGTTTGTGAAGTGTACAAAATATCAACTTTCAATTGAAGATTTAGCAAACGAAATTCAGCAACAAAAGTCACTAATGTAAAGAATTATTTGTTTTTTCTTTTAATTAAATACATATATCAAAAATATAACTTTTTTACTAGAGCTACAAATATCACAAAATTATGGATATTTCTAGATGTGACACAGCACTCAAGTTAAGCTAGGTTTTCTTGCGAATTTTGACACACTGAGCTCAAAAGGTTCGCCATCACTGGTCTAGACAGCCTCCACCCTTTAAAATGATAAGGTGTGACCACAGCAGAAGGAGGCCGTCCCTCTGTGGAATTTACTGCCAGAAGAGGTAGTGTCAGCTTTTGTTCTGATGTTCACTGAGATTGTCTCAGAGGTCCTGCTAGAAGCAGCACACATTTTGAATGTCTCCAATTGTAACCCACAGTCACTTGTTTTAGAGGCACATACTGTCTGGAGTGCTCTCCATGATGGCATCCATAGGGTTTCTTTAGGTATCTCTTGGAGATGTCCTCCATTTTGTGAACAAAGTCAATTCCTTTCTCCCATCTAGTGTGTGTGTATGTGTGTGTGTGTGATTTTATAGCCACTAGTTGCAGGTCAATCACTTTGGGATGGTGGTGATTTATTGCACTTTTATCTCGCCCTATACCCAAAGGTCTCCGGGCAGGTTACAACATTAAAAACAAAATATTAAATTGCAAAATGGGAATTTAAGCAAGTGTCCTCAGATGCTTCTGTGTTGCAAGCGACCTTCCATGAGGTGTTATCCCAACAGCAGTTGTTCAGTTAGACTGTTACACTGCCTGTTTTTGTTTGTTTTATGTACTATGTATTAAAAAAATTATTGGAAATAGTTATTTTAAAAAGTTAGCATACTTCTCACTACATTGTTAGTGAACTTTCTTTTCCATATTCTCACTGCTCTGTTTTTTCTCTTTTGTCTTTCTTTTCCCCTTTCCTTTTTCCAATCTTTCACTCCCTATTAGTTTTCTTCTTCTTTTTCCATCTTACTGTTTCTGGGGGCATTTATGCTCACATTAGATAAAATCCAGGCAAAGCCTTAAACATGTTTCCTTGCAAGCTGTGCAGTAAGTATTCCACCATTCCTTTCTCCATCTTGGTGTAGCAGCTCTGATTCTGTGGGGGATTACACACTAATCATTCAGTAACACTAACGTGTCTGCCATTTGCTTAGGTGCTCTTTCATGGAAACCAGATTTTTAGTGCACTGTTTCAAGATACATGATGTCACTTCCAGCCAATGGCAAGGGCACATTCCATTTGACTAATGGCTCTCTCTCCTTCCACAGAACAATATAGCCACAGCTGTTCAGCAAACAAACCTCACTTTATTAGTGTCACAATAACAGTTATTCACAGTGGCTTTAAAATACTGTCAAAGACATTATTGCGAACCATCTGTAAGTTGCTGGAAAAGGAAATGCATTACTGACCTTGTTAAAACGCGCTTTGAAAATGCTCAGGAGTTTGAAAAGAAGCAGCACATCGAAAACAGACTCCCAGGGGATGGAAGCACACTGAGCTTCTTCATTGTTTGCAGCATGGTTTTTAGAATGGGAAATTATCCTATTTCTAGAAAAAAAAACTGTGTACTTTACACTAAATATGTACTGAAAGCGTTCTAACATCCAAAGTTTGGAATGGGCCCTGGAGTATTTCTGCACTTAGAACACCAGTGTAGATGGACATGCAAAATGAGGTTTGTTTAGGAGTCTTTGCTTAGGACCATCATTTTTCTCATAGTTAATGAGTCCAGATGAAAATAATTTCTGGGTAGAAAATTAGATTATAAAGAACTGTGAAGAGTTCCAAAAGATTCACGCATTGGGGAACCAGGCATGAAAATGGCAGATAGAGTTCTGTGTGAGCAAGTGTAAAGTGAGGCTCTTTGGCTCTTCTAGTACTGGAAGACCCAACTGGAGTGAAGGACTATAAGTACCTCCAGAAGGCTGAGTATGGATGTCTGTGCCTCCACTTCTGAGAAGGCCACAAATGTCTTCAAAGAAAGAGGGGCCTAGTAGACCAAGAAAGCATGCCGAGCACCTAGCCTACGCAAGAACCACACAGTGGGAAGAAAGTGATACAAAAGGGAAGAAGGTTCAGGTGAGGAACCAGAAGAAGCTGGGAAGTGATGAGGGAAGCTGGGGAGGTAGTAGAGGAAAGTCAGGGACATGATGATGGGAAGGCAAGGATGCAGTGGGGATTAAACAGGAGAAAGAAGCAGCCAAGGATGTGATAAGACATTAAGAGGAGGGGAACGCCATGGTGTTCATTGAACGCCATGGTGTTCATTGAATCCATTGATTCAGTGGTGTTCATTGAATCCCTTCACTATTGGATTGAACCCGCAAACTTCAAGCAAACTTCAGTTTCACAGTTCTCCCCCTGAGCCCTCATGATTCAAACACTGGCATTATTTTGAAGTTAACTAGGATTCAGTAATGTATGATAAACAACCTTTAAGGGTTTTTTGCACTTTTGTGGGAAAGTGTCCCACTGAAGTTAAGTTCAGGGATGGTGGCCAGCATTCACTTTGCGAGCACTGGCACCATCCTAACTTACTTGGGGGGCATTGAAGTGTGGATGGTCTGGGCCATTGCTGTGGTGATTGTGACACAGCATACAACTGCACAGCCACAGCCACAATGCCTGACTCAACACAGCATGTGCACTAAGAAGCAGTGTGAACACTGTGTCTGGGAGTGCACAGAGAATTTATCTCATTGTGCACGCTGACAAGAATTAACTATAGCATCAGGTGCTACATTTTGCTTTGTTTATTTTTAGCAGATGTTAACTGAGGAGTTTAAAAAAAAAGAAATCTATTTTGTATGTAGTTTAATGTAGAATACATACTTGGATTTTTATGTTTTATATAATTTGCTTTGGTGCATTTGTGGGAAGAAGAAGAAGAGGAGTTGACTTTTCTACCCCGCTTTTCTCACCCATTTAAGGGGACTCAAAGCAGCTGACAAAGCTTTATATTCTTCTTCCCACAAAAGACACCCTGTGAGGTAGGTGGGGCGTGAGAGCTCAGAAGAGAGCTGTGATTAGCCCAGGGTCACCCAGCTGGCTTCATGGGGGAGGGCAGAATTGAACTCGGTGTTCCCAGATAAGAGTCCTGTTCCCTAGATTTAGAAGAGAGATTTGGAAAAAGAGATTTAGAGAGTTGCAATAATGGTACTAACAACTACCACCACTGTCAAGAACAATACAGGAAAGAATAATAATAATGGAGTTTTTCTTCCTTCACCATTATTTTCAGATTGCTTTCTACTTTGCTTCTTGCAAATATCTAAAGGTATTTTATATAGCACTTTTTCAACAAGTATTCAAAATGACTGATGGTAACTGAAGACGGGAGTTTGAAGGAGAATAAAAACAGGAAACCTTGCTCTAGTTGAATATTAACAAATAAAATAATACAAGGTTGGAGAAAAACAAACAAGGTTGCATTTTTAGTATTATTAACAGTACAGTCTTACACATGGCTATCTAGAAATTAAATCCCATTGAGACTTCCAAACCAGCAGGCATAGGGTGCAGTCTCAGTGTGTTTTTCTGAAGTGAGTTATTTCAGAAGTATTTGTTCCACCACAGAAAGTGGTATGATTAGTAAATCAAATGTCATTGAGAGCACCCCTAAAATTTCTTGTCATGTCCAGTACTTGATACAGGTTCAGATACTTGATGCCTGGTTCCCCAATGCGTGAATCTTTTGGAACTCTTCACAGTTCTTTATAATCTAGTTTTCCACCCAGAAATTATTTTCATCTGGACTCATTAACTGTGTGCTTATGTTCCAATTCCAAAAGAATATGACAGAGCATTGTCTTGGAGTGTGAGGAAAGGTAAGCAGAAGTAACAGTAGCTTTTAGTAACAGGAATAGTAAGTGAATGAAAGAGAAGTTAAGGCAGATAATATGAATCTTTGAGGACAGACAGTGTCAACCAGGGCACATTTCATGGGACTGCTTAGTTTGTTTTTAATATGAATGAGCACACACTATATGTTTGGTTGCTTCCATTTGCTCCACCCAGCTAGGAGTCAAGAGCCAGAAGCCACAACCTTTGGTTTAATGAACCAGTGGTTGTCTCCAAGCAAATAGTGACTGGAAGCTCAGGTTGTCTTTGGCTCACCTCTAAAGCTTTATTGAGACTAGAGTTTACCATGATGTGTGAACCAGGGCATGGTTTCTGAAAGAAAACAGAGCAGGAGGAGCTGGATTTTGAGTTTTAACTTTGTTTCCTGAATGTCTTTCAGAGTGTCAAAATGTACTTGTACTTTTACGTAGATCTTCGTTTGGTATTTGTCTTTTTTTGAAAAACAAACTCAGCATACAAGTGACCTAGGAAGCGAAGGAGGTCTCCGATTGTATGAATTTCCATGTGTTTCAGCCAGCAGATTTATTTCCAACTTGTTATTCATGAGGGAAGAGCGCAAGATTGGGATGGGTCCTTTGAAGTGGAAAACAAAGTCTTCTATCCAGTCTTGGATCTAATAGAATACATATGACACAGGCTTGGCATCACAGCCTGTTTTAAAAGAACAGGCTTGTCATCTTTTGCTTTCCAGTACTGGGAAAGCTGGTGGGAATGGGTATTGCCCTGAAAGAAAAACATGACTAATTATTTCCTGCTGTCTTTAATAGTATACGCCTGGAGTAGTTGGTCGGGGAGTCATTAGAAAGAATTACAGGATGACCAGGTCCTTGTGTACTTTTTCATACTTTGTCAGTATATTTACCAGTTCAGAGTTAATGGGATCCCAAAAATGAAACTTTCATAATGGGTTTTATTGTAAATTCCCTCACCTTCCAAATGATTTTGTGTATATTTGGATTTAGTCAAGAGTTCCTAAATGCTGTTAATTGATTCTCTAGTCTTACAAGATTATGATTGATTTCAGATGACCATATTATTTGCTTTTTCATCGTTGATGGGCTTCACGGTACCTTTAGAACCGCTCACATTTGTTTATGAGGAGCTAAGGCTGAAAAGCAGGGTTTCCTTATGTTTTTGGGAGGCACATGATGATGGATCTGAGCTTTGCATTTAGAGCTGTATCAGGTAGCATTTTATGTCACCAACCCAATATAACAAACATTAGCAACTTCCACTACAGACATATTGTTAGTTATGCAAACTTTCTCAGAACCAACATTTGCCATTGGCATTAGCGATTACCACAGCATATGAGTCATGTTTTCCTTTCTCTCCGAAGAGCAGAGCATCTTTTCAGGCGAAAGAGTTTAAATTTTACAAAGAGGCCATGGATTTCCATCTGGGTAGTGGTTGTGGAAAGCAGGGTGCTGGCCTGGGAGTTTTGAAACTAGTCTATATGGATTCTTCTTAGGTCTTCCCTCTACATTGCATAGTTTATTATTATATGTTGATCTTCAGGGGGTCTGCTTTTGCCTTTTCTGTCTTAGCCTGTGTATGTTCATGTCATGTATTCTTCTGTCTTAGTCCAAACAAAGCAAAATAAGCAAGAAATAGACAATATAATGATATCTTTCAGGAATGAATAGAACTTTAGTGTATTTCTTTCCCCTGAAAGTAAACCAAAATCCAGAGTAACAAATCTAGTAACCTCTAGATAATGGAGTGATCAAGGATGTTGGGAACTCATATTCTGAGACCATTTTAAGAGGCCTCATTTGGGCTTTCTGCCCTTAAGTTAATTGTACAATTTTTGTACAATACTGAAGATGAAAATTCTTCTGCTTCTGTGCGCAAAATATGACTATATAAGAAAAAAGTGCTAGATCAATTTCAGATAATTTTAAAATGCAACTTTTGGGATTTGAACACAGTATTAAATGGAAACAAATCGAAATTTTATATTGGATTTCTTCCCAAATATATATTTTAAAAATCTATTATTCATTATTCACATTTTTAAAAATCTATTATTTATTATACATTTATCATAATGAACATATTACATTAAAATTTACATAGAAAGATAAAATATAGCAACTCAAAAGAAGTTTACAGCAAGCATATAATATATAAATGCCATTATTCATAACCATTACACTGAGAAGTCATGCAAATCATCTATCTGTAATACACCAGTAAAAATAATGCGTGTGGTGGTTGAGAAGGAGGAAATGTCAAAGATAGATGTTTGTATTATGAAAGATTATATTTGAATCTTCATAGATTTATTCAGATGAAATTCAAGTTTGGAACCAGCCATGCAGCAAGCTACATTTCTGTGTGGGACTTCCTGGTTTTACAGATGAAGCATCTGTTTGTGCAGGGAAATACCTTGCATGCTGACATACATCCAAGAATTTAGCGTTTTTTGTGGATTAACAAAGAATCTCTTTCTAGGTGCCCAGTTACCAGATTAGGCTTTTGTATACAGATGTAACAAAGACTTGTCATTTCGATCTGATTTTAGGCCAAGTTATGATACTGAAACAGCCTTGGTTGTCTTGATCAATGACCTTCTTTAGGAGAAAGACGTGAAGTTTCACTCTGTTCTCCTGGATCTCTCATTGGATTTTGATACCATTGTCTGTGATATCGTTACGGAAAGGTTATGGAGCGTGAGACCTGGAAGGATCTCATTGCAGTGGTTCTGCTCCTTTCTCCAAGGCCAGAGAGTAGTGGGTGGGAGATTTTTGCTCAGTGCCCTGGGAACTCACTTCTTATGTTCCTCCCCCATGCTCTTTCATATATATATATATATATGAAGCCACTGAGAGAGGAAATCAGGAGTTTTGGGTTGTCATCAAGACATACATGTCACTGAACTCTGTCTCTGCATGCTATCTGAATCAGGAGAAGTGGTTGAAGTGCTTGGAGGCAGTAATGGACCGGATAGGGACTAATAAATTGAAAGTGAATTGAAACAAGATGAAGATACTACATGTTACAGGCTAACTTGTTCATGAAGAAGGGAGGCATCCTGTTCTTGATGGGGGTTTGTTGCCCTTGAAGGACCAGGTGCACAACCTAGCAGTGCTCTTGAATGCTGACACTTGAAACTCAGGTGGAGGTGGTGGCCAGAATCACCTGCTTCCAACTACAACTGGTAACAGCTACCAGTCTAGATGACTTTAAGGTAGGGTTAGACAAATTTATGGATGACAGATGTATCAATGGCTACTAGAATGAGTGCCTAGGTACATCTTTCATGGTGCGGGCAAAAGCAGGACACTTCTAAGGCCATTTGCTAGGATTCAAGAGCAGGAAAATGTTTGTCCTTGTCTCTGCTTGAGATGCCTATGAGCATTTGGTGGGCCACTATGTGCGACAGAACGCTGGACTAGATGGGCTGTGGCCTGATCCAGCAGGGCTTCTCTTATGTTCTTATGGTTCACCAGCTACATCCCTTTTTGGACAGAGAGAATCTGGTCACAGTAATCCATGCCCTGATAACTTTCAGCTTGGAATGTTGTAATGTGCTGTATATGAGGCTGTCCGTGAAGATTGTTTGGAAGCTGCAGCTGGGTCAGAATGCAGCAACTGGACTGTTAACTGGTACTGCTGGCCAGACACACATCATACCAGTTCTAAAAGAACTGCACTGTCTGCAAATTTGCTATCAGGCTTAGTTCAAGGTGTTAATGTTGACATATAAAGCCCAAAATGGTATCTGTTTATCCAAACTGCAGGTTTTAGAATAAATAGTGAGTTGTAAACAAAATCCAGAATAACTGGGAAATAAAATTACTGCACAAACTCTTCCTCTTCCTCCTCCTGCTCCTCCTCCTCCCTCACATGTCTCCCTCCCTCCATTTAAAATTTATTTCTTTAGATTTTTATTTATTTATTGGTGTCTGTATCCTATCTTTCCTCAAAACAGCTCAGTTTACAGTATTTAAAATATTTGTATGCTACCTTTCAATTAACTATTTCAACGTGGTTTACACTAGGAGACGTAAAGGTAAAAGTGAAACTGAAAACAAAACTAAAGGTGATAAAAACAGTATGGAGAACAGTAATAAAATCGTAGTTGGGATTAGGAAAAAGCAAACACTGAAACACTTGCACAGGAAAAGCCTCGGTGAAAACACCTAAAGACATGGTACTCAGTCAGTCTGGGACAGCGACTGGCCAAGGGTCACCCATTGAACTTCCACAGCTGAGGGGAGTTATGACCTCCAAACTTCCACACTCTAGCCATTACACGACTTATAGGCTTTCAGTTATTACACTGTGGCGTTCTCCTTTCCTTTCGTGGACACGTTCATTGAAGTTGATACATTCATTTCATCTTTCTTGCATTTTTCAATTTGGAGCTCCCTATGAATTAGAAAGAATGAAAGGAACATATGAGATCATCCTGTCCTGTCTCTGCCAATGTAGGATTATTCCCTGTGGTATGTTCTCAAGTGCTGCCTTCACATTCTATTTTTAAGAGATCCAGCTAGTGGGGTATTCCCAGCTTCCCTGGGGAAGACTACACCGCAGTTAAGTTGGCCTCACTGTGACTGGATTTTATTATTTCCTGTTGGCCACTTTTCCTTTGGCCTTCCTCTCTTAAATGGTTGGAGTTCTGTTGTAAAATAAAGCTGCACATTTTTCTTTATTCTTATGCTTCTTGTTTTAAGCCTGTCACAAGACATCGATATGTGTCCTGTTTGGAAGTAAGAGTACAGTAAATAAGTAAGTTTATACAGTTTGGTGGTACACACACCTTAAAGTCTTGGTATTGATACAGTTATACTTCCTTTAGATGCAGCTGTGAGTTATCTGTTTGTAAATTATATCTTCTGGTGACACAAGACGCTAATGTGAATTTTCATCCTTCAGTCATAAAGTATGCATTTGAGGCTTTTGTTGTGTTTAGGATTTATTATCTTTTTTCTTTAAAAGAACAGGTGCTGATCACATTACACTTCTAATCAGTTTGGAGGTTGTTTTCTGCTTTGAGAGATCACACTCTAAAATGCCTTTTCATACTGTCTGATGACTCTTCCATCACAAATTGAGCAATCCTTTTTTATTATATATATAAGCATTGAAACCATTTCAGCTTGCTGTAGTCTCTTTTCATAAGGTAGACCTCAATGACCAAATGGAGGTCTCAGTGTCCTTCTGACCACCACAGACCTTCAGAGGAGGGACAGATTGCCCTCCCATCCCCTATCCTGGTCAGCTTTCCCTACCCCAGAGGTCTAGGTCAGACCCTCACTTTTAGTCCTCCATTGACTGCCTGATGCATCCCTGGTTCTACCTTGGCCTCCTGCAGTGGCTTCTGCCTTTGCTTGCCAGCCTGGGTGACTCCACAAGGCCAGCTATTTCTTGAGTGAAATGAGTAAAAACAGCTTGCCCTGGTGGTCCCTAGTTTACCCACCTTCCTTGACAGCTGTCTGGAAGTGGAGCTCACCTGGATGAGGTTGCAATGACAGGACCAGTGTTTTGGGCGGTACATGTGTAGGCCACCCTGGATCCTGAGGCCCTTGCTTGCCCATCTCCCGCAGTGGCTTTCTGGACTGAATCATGCCTGGATGAGGCAGAGGCTCCACAACTGGTGTGCTTGGTGTGGCATCTGCAGGCCACCCAGGTTCTCAGAACTCTTGCTTGCCTGTCTCCTTAAGTAGCTCTCTGGGCCAGAGCATGCCTGGATATGGAGGCAGTAGTGAGATGATTTGCTTGGCACTGGAGCCAAGGGATGAATGGGAAATGGTGGGCGTTCAGGTGGCATTGGCAGCGGCAGGTAGCAGAAGATCCTGGGTGAGATCTAAGAGTATCAACTGATACCCTAAAGCACATTAAATTCTTCTCGTGTGACCGTGCCCTTAGAGTCCTCTGTGAACAGTACAACTGACAAACAGGCAATGGCTTCATCGTTGTCAGAAGGAACTATCAGTCAGCATGCGGACTACTATTGGGGTATGATGGGGTGAAGATCAAATTTCAGTTCATCACTCAGATTATGTGCATCGCTGTACAATCCAAACAGAGTTCAGCTTTAGTCTAGGAACAAACTCATGGGAATATCTTGATCTGCGTTGTAGGTATAGAGTCTATACAGTCTATCCTCATATTGGCCGAATGAGTAAGGGATTGCATAATGTTTTCATGTTTTATGCTGAAGCTCTATGGCAAAGTATCTGGGCATCATCTTACCTGGAAACAATCTTTTGGAAATGGTTTGGTTTGACATGTGCGTAAGGATAAGAGGCCACTGCAGATATATATCTCATATTCTTTTTAAGTGTTTTTTATCTGCAGTGTTTTATCGTCACAAGAGGAAGAAAGACACAGACTGTATCTGCAAAATTACATTGCTCCAGGATGAAATTTATGCATACTTAAGTCTCTGCAAACAAACTTACTCTTTTGCTTCCATTTATCTTCCTCAGATCACATGCTTTTTTAAGTGCATAAGGTCCTTCAGGGGTAGAGAATGGAGACTTAACTTGTTTCTTAATTGAAAATTCCGCAAAACTTGCTCTTTTAAACTCCTGTTTCTGTTCTCCTGATAGCCGAGCAGCAAGTACAAAATAGGGCAGATGGGAACTTCTAATAACTTCTTCCCCCTCCCTTCTATCTCTTTAAACACAGGATCTCTGGTCGTGGAAGCAAGGGCACGTGGTGGATTCTTGGCAGTCTGCAGTCTGTGGAGCTTTTGCAGGTGCAAAGGATTATATGTTATCCTGGGAAATGCTAAAGAAGAAAGGAGAGGAGGAGGAAAAATGTGCAAATCTATTAAGACCAGCAGTGCAACAGCATTCTTTTGTAATTCCAGTTTGTTTGGAGGAAAGAAAATGGATCTTGCTGTGCGAAGAAGGGTGGGGTGGGGGCAGAAAGAACGGGAGGAAAAGGTGAGGCTCAGGAACCTGGGAAAGAGTGTCTGTTTGAAAGACAGCCAATTTGTTTTTGACAAATTTCTGTTATTGAGCAAACAGATCCTGTCATTCAAGCGCCGGGATTAGCCAAGAGTTGAGTTGTAAAATTCTCAGTGAGAAGAGACCACATTTGGGTGCGGGTTTCTGCAGCTGTCTGCCCTGAGCTTCTCTTGAGGGCTTTCAGAAAGAGGCCATGATTCACTGTTCATGTGACAGCTCTGACAGCCCTCTAGATTAAGTAGAGTCAGGAGAACAGAATGTCTAAATGCAGCGGCCTCCAGGCGGAAACTTTCCATGGAGGAGAACCGGAGGCTGAAACATCTGGGCAGTCTCCGGACACTACCCTTGGAATGAAGAGTGGCAGGACGTGCTCTTGGATGATTTATTGCAAAACAAGCTGGAAGTTAATTGAATTCTTAAAGAGCCACCTTGCCTTATTATAACAGCCTGCTGTAAAATAATTTCCTTTAAGATGTCACAAGTGGCTCATCCCACACTTCTGACAAGGAGCAGGGAGGGGAAACCTAATGGTCTGATAGAAATCTCAGGTGAGGGGCTGCTAAGGATCGAATGCCAAAATCGTTTTTCCAGAAGGAAGTAAAACGTACGGGGTAAGGCTCCAAAGTGTTAGTGGTGAAAAACAGTTGCGGATAAGAGTGACTCTGGCGCTTTTGGATGGGGCCAAAGTAAACTGTGAAAAAATAATAACCCAATTTTTAAAACAACATAAAGCAAACGTAAAACAGTGTAACATAAAGCATAACATAACAAGCATAACAACACTTATTTATAACTCCCCTTTCGCCAAAGGGTGGCACCAAAAAGTATACAATCACCACATCAGAGGAATACACCAAGTAAATCTATTTCAATAAATAAAACAAAATATACATCATAAGCAATGTACAGAATTCTAATAATAAGCTATGTAATCTAAGATATTACAGCACACAGTATCAAATAAGAAATTAATAATAGGACCAATTAATACAAGACAACTTAAAAACGACAAAGGAGAAACTAAATGGAAATTGTCGCAAAGCGGCAGCAACCACCAACTCAGGTGATTTTCTGTTATTCCATCTTCAGCTGGAACTTATACCCAGAGGAGGCTGTGGCAAAGGCTTCAATCTCACATGTGTAACATGGGACTCAATTGTTTCTCATCTCAACCCATCCAGAAGCAACTACAGTTTTTATATCCAATCTGGGGGAGGGGGGGGGACGGCAGAGGCTCCAGCCTCACAGGTGCCACACAGGACTCAGTTGTTTCCCCCTATCCCCTTTCTTTGGTTGGGGTTGCATTTTAGCCACATCAACAAGAAAGCATTTTTAGCCACCTCTAGATCTGGTAGCCCATTTATTACTAGGAATGTGTTGTGTCATTCTGGTGTGGTCTTTTTGGATGGAGGCATGCAGGCGTATATGTGCGAATTGCAGCACTCTAACAGGAACCCACGCTGTTGATTGTCTGAACCAGGCAACCATCCAGGAGGAAGCAGGACTTTCAGTTGCGATATCATTGCAGCTCCATCACTTTACCTGCTGTGATATTGCACAATGGAAAGCACATCTCTGATGATCAGATCTGATAACCACCCTTCGGAATTTCTTGTAAACATTTCATAGTTGAGTCTGGAAAACATGTTTAGATCCTCACAGTATGCCATCCCACAACTCTGTTGTTATTCTTTCAGTACAGAAGAATATAACATAAAAGCCCATTACCCATCTAGTCCAGCATCCTGTCTCACACAGTGGCCCACTAATTGTTTCTGGGCATCTCATGCAGAAAACAAAGACAAAACCTCCACTTGGTCTCAGTTCCCTCCAAATGGCCTTGAGAGGAATCATGCCTGTCTCTCCAACCCAGAGGCAGTACCTAGGTATCCATTCTAGTAGCCAGTGATGCACCTGTCCTCCATGAATTATTCTTGTCTGACTGTGCCCTTAGTGTTCTCTGTGAACAGTACAACCGCCAAACAGGCAATGGCTTCATCATTGTCAGAAGGAACTATCAGTCAGCATGCGGTCTATTAGTCAGGTATGATGGGGTGAAATCAAATGTCAGTTTACCATTCAAATTATGTACATCACTGCACAATCCAAACAGAGTTCAGCCTTAGGCCATGAATACTCTGGTTTCTGTTCAGATTGTATAAACCTAATCCTTTCTTAATGTTATTTAGGGTGGTTCCTGTCACCGTCAGCTTCATAAAGTGCCCCCTGGTTCTAGTGTTGTGCCACAGAGGAAATATTTTTTCTCTGTCCACTTTTTCCACACCAAGCATAATTTTATATATTCCAATCAGGTCAACTCTTGAATGTCTGGTTTCATAAGGAAGGTGTTCTAGCCCCTTGACTGAAGTACATTTGCCACTTCATTGCACATTTGGCCAATGTCAAGAGATCCCTCTGGACCTCTTTACAATCACTTTCAGTTTTTACTACCCTGAACAATTTAGTGTCATCAGCAAACTTTGCTATCTTATATCTCTAGATAATTTATGAATAAATTGAAAAGTACAGGGTCCTAATACTAAACCTGGGGGTACCCCATTTTTCTCCACTTTCCACTTTGAGAACTGGCCATTTATTACTACTCTCTGATTTCTTTCCTTTAGCCACTTACCTGTCCAGGACACGACCTGTCAATTTACTCCATGATTTACTCAGGAGCCATTGATGAGGGACTTTGTCAAAAGCCTTCTGAAAGTCCAGATAAATAATGCCAACTGAGTCATCTTTATCCGCATGCTTATTAACACTCTCAGAGAATTCTAACAGATTTGTAAGGCATGATTTGCCTTTGCAGAAGCCATGCTGATTTTTCCTTCAGCAATGCTTGTTCTTCTATGTGCACAGTAATTTTATCCTTAATGATGGGTTCCATCACTTTACCTTTAGCAGTGTGTTTCCAGTTATTGCAGAATCCAGCAAGATGGCAACCTCTTTTTACTTTCTTCCAAGAGGGTTCACTACCTTACCATCCTTTTTTACTGCCTTTTTATCAGTTGTGATGCCGTGTTCCCCTCTTCAACAGTTCTTTTTGGAGACAATGACAGCCTCACCACCATTTTGTGAGGAGAGGTGAGGGAGTGGGGCTCCCTCACGCTTTCTGGCTCTTTTGTTCAGCCAGTAGCATCTCTAGAAGTGTTTTTCAGCAGTGGAGTCATCTGTTCATCTGATCTGTTCCTCTGTAGCGAATCTAGCACTTGACTCCATGAAGGATGGCAGACAACCGAGACACCAAGTCTTTCAGCCTCCTCTGTCCACACAGCCCATGACAGGACAAATGGGAAGAAATATGGAGCAGGCATCCTTGTTGGGAGTTAATAAAAAATATTCAGTCTGCTATTAAGTGTGGATTGCTAAACTACTTAAGGAAGTACAAAAACTCCCCCTCCTTGTCTTTGTTATCTTCCTCTCATCCAGGGAATTAGTGATGCCCAGGTGGCTTAGTTCACTTTGAGGAATGATGTGGCCTAATGGGGGAAGATCCCATCAGAGCCTAGTTTATCTGGCTTCTGTGTTTGACATTGCAGTTGAAAGAATTTCCTCCATCTGATGAAGGCATAGATGTGAAAGTGGAGGTGGCTTCTACCTGCACTTTTAGAGTTAGGGTGGAGATTCAGTCCTTAGCTTCTCCATTAGGGTAATTATCTCTTTTATAGGCATTTGCCCCTGAGGGAGATGTCATGCAAGGCCACTTCAGTGGTTTCTCTAGAGGTTTTTTCACATAATACATTCAGATGAAAAGTTGATAGTGTAACTTCCTTCTTATGTCAGGGTGTCTTATGGTTTGAGGACAGCACAGTAGGAGGAGAAGGAGAAGAAGCAGTGTTGGCTTTTCTATCCCGCTTTTGTCACCCATTTAAGGGGACTCAAAGTGGCTGGTGAAGCTTTCTATTCTCCCCACAACAGAACACCCTGTGAGCTAGGTGAGGGTATGAGAGCTTAGAAGAAAGCTGTGACTAGCCCAAGGTCACTCAGCTGGCTTCATGATGGAGAGCAGAATCAAACCCAGTATTCCCAGATAAGAGTCTGGCTCGCTAACCACAAGACCAAACTGGCTTCCATACGAAACTGACTCAGGAGTGTTCCCATAGGTGAGCGGTAGTGGTGACAAAAGCAGTCTTAATAGGATGGAAGACATATTACTTGGACAATACTTGGGACCATCCGGTGCCTTACTCAATTGTCCTGGGTGCTCTACAGCACCCGGGGCCTCCTCAGGAGTAGGTGAGCCCAGTTCAAAACGTGCAAGAAGGTTGCCTTTCCATGAAATGTGATGATTGCCATTATGCTTCTCTCAGTGGTTGAGGCTGTGAGGGGCACAAATGCGGTTGTCACCACCCAGACACAGAGACTGCCGTGTTCCTGTGTGACAGCATGATGCTTGCATGCAGTGCAGCCCCACCCATCAAGAGGAGAATAATGACAGTGATTGCATTTCACGAAGTGGTGAGTTCCCTGCATCTTTTATTTCTAGCCATTTCTCTTCTAGGACAGACCTTCATGTAAGTGACAATGATCCCTTGTGGCAGAGTTTTCATGCACAGGGACGTTAAACCATATTCTATGTTAAGGCATATTTTAAAATTGCAGAGCAGAGTGAAGTGAACCCAACGAGATCTCTGGACATGTGTCTCAAATAAAAGTGAGGGGATCGTTATTGTGGAAACACACACTCATATCCAAGGAAATTGGAAAAATGAATGAAAAATGAAAAAACAAAAACAAAACCTCCTTACGGTGAAAGTACTAAGTCTGGGGAATTGGATAAAGAAATATACAGATACTCCCAGCTGCCAAGGCATGTTTCTCAGCAACAATAACAACAGTGGGGAATCTTGCTAGGCAAACAGCAACCATAGCACAGGTAGTCCAAAGGCAATTCAGCAACTAAAGGAACAGCAGTAATAGAGACTTCTGTTGATGCAGATGGCTGTGGCAGTGTGCATTAATGGCTTAGTAACAGAAGACAGAGCTTGGAAATGGAAGAGAGGAGCTCTGGTACAGCTCTAACTTAGAAATGGTAAATAGTGAAGGCTGCCTGGGCAGTGAAGTGGAACTAGTATGTGCTAGAAAAGAGAAGTGGGAAAGGCATGAAGAGTTTTGGGCTGTGGTCACACCTTTACTTTAGTCCGTCTTGAGCCTCCAATGCTCACACCTTTTTAGTCCTATCCATTTCATTTCTGGACTTTCCTCCCTTGAGTCGCACTTTCCTGAGTCCTGATTCTTACAGGTCTCAAGCAGTTATAGAGTGTTAATCTATGTTCATTTTTTGGGATGTGATCAGGAAAGAGGACTAAAGGGGACTGAACCATACTATAGCAGATGGATACTGCATGAATTTGCCTTTCTTTTCTTCCAGTGTGTGAGCTCAGGAGGTGTTGTGATGGTGGAGAGGGGTGGAGATCTAAAAAAGTCTCATAAAGGAGTCTCAGAACAGAAACAGAACGGTGTGAGCATAGAGGCCCAAACTGAGGATGAACTGAGGAAGCATTATCAGCTATCGGATGTGGTCAGTGTTAGTGTGTTTTGGGTCCTGTTTGTTAATAATGACTCACTCAGCAAGGTGTGACCATGGCCTTGGAGACTAATGAGGGAAGGGGAAAAGAATGAGACTAATTCCGGAGCCATCTTGACTGCCCTTTATAGCCTGTTCTGAATTAAGATTAGAAAGTCAGGATTCCTGAGTTGACAACTGAGATGTTGAGGGTATGGAAAAAAAATGAGGTCACCATAACTCTTGTGGATGTGAGGCTAGGAATATACAGGAATAGTCTTTAGTGGGATGGCTTGGAGAGGCTTGGCTTATCCAGTGAGCACCCAGCCCAATACAAGGCACCTTGTACAGCTAACAGAGGAAAAATATATGAAGACTGTTGAACATTATCATGAACTGAAGCTAAAGCATGGATTTGTCATCTATGAAACAATCATTCTTTCTTAGTCTAGCGTAGCTGACCCAGAACAACTGCTGATATCTACAGTTGATATCTATTGAATTACGTAGGAAGTCCTGGGTCTAGGATTCCGTGTGGAGTGGACGTTCCAATATTTTCTGTTGGGACCGTTTCCTTCCCACGGTCCTCCAACTTCCCCCCTCTTTATGGTCCAGGAGAAGAAACTCAAGCTCTTCCATTGGAGTTGCCAGTGTTTCTCCACAAGTTATGGGGGCTGTGCTGCTCTTGATAAAGACGACTGGGAAAGATGCAAATACCTGGCATTTCTCACTTGGCCAGTATTGCCAACTGGGAAGAAAAGCGGGCAAGAGGTACAATTCAGTGACATCTAAAGGACCACTTGTTGGCCTCTTCACTGTTTCATACACGTTTTAAATTTCAGAAGTAATGCTGGGAAGCAAGTTTTCATTGCTTGGTAAAGAACTTGTTGCTTTCCTGTTATTACATCTCCCATATAATTGCTTCTTTGCTCATAGAAAAGAGTCATTACAATTGCACACCTTAATAAAACTGTGCATAAACACTTAAACTTGTAAGCATAAATAAGAAGAATCAATCACATGAGAGTAATTTGTATTTTATTACTACATTGCAGATATCTTGGAAGAAAAATAATGTTTTTAAATGTTTATAAGCTTAAGCCTCTAGCCAATCCTTAGTCATAGCAAGTTGCCAATACCACAAAGATTTCAGTATTTTCAGACACTTTAACTGTCTGGGACTCCCTAGCTGCTCATGTTCTTTGCTTTACCACAGAATTTACTTAAAGCCTTTTAGAGGTCAGAGGAGAGAAAAAAAATTAAACAAGATAAAGTCATTCTCCTGCATGCTGTCGTGTTAACCAAGAAAAATTATTGGCTTTTTTTCTTTTCTTTTTTTTTTGCTTGACTATAATGCTGTATACTTGGCAGAAAGAAAACAAACTTTGCTGTTAATGGCCAACCTTACAGTTTATTTTTTAATCCTGCAAAATTGCAGTGGTAGTTGAAGTAAATTTTCAGTAATGCTTTAGCTTTCTTAGTTCCAGTCTATAAAAACTAAAAATATTCATTAACAATGATTGCAAAATGCAAAGTCTACAATGAAATATCTCCTAGCAAAGAACTAGCTGGCTGATTTAAAATGTATGTGAAATTGTAAATAATTTTCTGCCCTGTGTTTCCTTTACTTTGATAGAATCATTTGTATATTTTGCATCTTTCACTCAACTACTTTGTCCCTGAGCTTCATTATGTGGTTGAATTTTTCTAGATTTAATCTGTTTTACACCATGTAAAACTGCGTGAGGCTTTAATGGCAACCAAACTATCAAGTTTTCTTTCTTCAGGACATCCCAGCTTAATTTGTTCCCTGAGCAGTTGGAATGTTTGTGAACATTCAAGCTCGTTCTCATTGCCACAGTTATGACAGAACCCAGGATTACCATTTCCCATCTTCTTGTCTTCTGCCTTTCCCTGGTTTGGCAACCTTACCTTTAAAAGTGGTTTAAATACGCTTTCCCTCAATAGAAACTGCAGCGTTTCCCCCCAGATGATTGTAATAGGTGTGATCAATTGTAGTGAGAATTCTGCAACTATTTGAGGGTAATGAGTCTGGTATTAAGAGCAGAACTGAGGCACAGATGCATTCCGTATTCCAAATAAATTGGTAGTGTGAGAAAGCTTAGAGCCATTGGTAAAAGTACAGTATAAGAAATTTCCTACTAGATTGAACCTGTGGTTCATCTAAGTCTCATAATAGCCAGCTGGGTGCATGAGGATGTCCAAAAGCAGGACATGCTCACCACTTCACACCAGCTGGCTTTTAGGGCCATATTGCCACCCATACTAGAGGTGACAGTAGAACCTCAGATTAGTAACTGTTTGTAGCCCTCTGTTCCATGAATTTGCCCTAATCAAAGTCATACATGCTGGAGACCAGTGCCAGAGCTCACATGAATTCCACAATTTTATGGTGTGGGTGAAGAAATACTTCCTTGTCTTTTGTTTTTGTTTTTTAATTTTATTAGACATATTTAAACAAAAATAACATATACAACTGCAATAGCAGGGAACAACAACATACCCCTCCCCCCTCCTGTGTATCTATTGTCAAATATTTACTATAGCTGAAAAACTAATCTTATTTTTATTGGCTTCACTCTCCAAGTGTTTCTCTGAATATCTCTTAATTGTATTCCGCTTTGTTGAATGAAGAAATACTTCCTGTTGTCTATTGTGATCCTTCTAGAGTTCACGTTCATTAAATGACCCCAAGTTTTAGATTGTCAAATATGAGAGGCAACTACTAAATATTCATTCATTCATTCATTCATTTGCATTTTTATCCCATCCTATATCCGAAGATCTCAGGACAGAATACAACATTAAAAACCAAATTAACATGAACATACTAAAAGCTAACAATGATGCATATTTTACTTTGTAGAACACTTGATAGTTCAAAAGCCTGAATGATGAATCAGGAGGTAAAAATCACCGTGAGGCATGGAACTTCACCTTCTATTGTTCTGTCACCACAGAGTCAGGATAGACATGAACAGCCCAGTTCCATGTTGTTTGAGTTTCAGCATTGAATCTTAGGTCCTTGTATACCGTTCGATGTTATTTGGAAGGTAGGTGGATCAGTGGAGTTTGGAGCGTGAGCAGGAAGATGGATGTGTGCCAGTTCAAAACCTCACTTGCACACAAATAGTGCATTCTCCACTGCTCACTCCCTTCAACAATAACATCCCTCAAAATAAACAAGGAGGCACAAAAATGCTGTATTTTTATTCCTCATATGTTGCTTTTGTATGCTTTTTGGGAGGGGCCACATAGAGGGCATATAGCTTAGGACACTTCCTCTGAAAATGTGGAATTTTCTAGAGAAAATACGTATTTGATTGCACAATTCCTTTCTATACTGAAACTGGGAACATTTGGATCAGGGCAGTCTGCTGGAAAGACCACATGAATTCTATATCCATTCTTAAGTGTGCCTAAGGAAGCCTGTACCTCTGCCTTCTGTGGTAGCATGTGGAACAAGTATTTTTGGAAAAATAAAGCAACAAGCTTTTGAGAAGGAGGGGTACCAGATGATTGTTCTTTTTAGAAATTGGAAGCATTTTAGCTTCCATTCATACAACATTCAGTCACATTTGGAGTTCTCAAACGTTAAGCCATTCATTTTTGATACCAACTGATGTATTTTAGATTTTTTAAATTAGAGGACAAGTCTTGGTTTTTATGTCTGCAGATTTCCTCTTGTCTTGTAAGATAACTTACCCCATTCTTTGAAGGAATTAAATGGTTTGGGGAGTGTGCATTTTGTTTATAGATGAACAGAGCAACTTGATTCCATGCTAAATACATTTTGCTATCATTTGTCTGTTTCATTTCCAATTTTACACCATTATTTTAAAGAAGGTCCTCCTGGGGTCTTTTGAAGTATACATTTGTGTCTTTAAAATTTGTGTGGTTCCTCATAAGAAATAGGGTTTTATGTAAATACTCCACATAAAATGCAAATTTTGAATATGAAATTGATACAGCGAGGGAAACGTTTTTTCTCTGCTTACTGGAGGAAGTCAGAACACCTTGAAAGGCTTCGGGGGGTTTGTTTAGTTATTTTCTCTGGCACAGAGCAGCTTGAATTTGCTTCATGATTGATCTATTCCACACTGGCTTTACTTACAGAGCCCAGTACCTACAGTGTGACTAAAATGCATTGGGAGAAATTACCGTGTTGAAAGCTGTTGTCTTTTCTGCTGCCTTCTGCAATATAGTGTATGCCCTTGTTAATCCACAGCCTGTTCTGGAAAGAAATATATTGGAAGTGAAGATTGGAAACGGTGAAATTCCAGTGATAACTTTTAGATCAACAAACCTGGACAGCTGCTTTGGTTTCTCTTCTGATCTAATTAGCTTTGACAAGTTTACAGGGCTGCGTTTTGAGAGTCTCTTTGCCCATACAAGGCATCGGGACCATGATGAAATCTCTTCTCAGAACAGACTCTGTACAGATGCTCAGGACATTTCTTCTTCCAAGCCTAAATTGGTTAAATAATTACAGATGAAATGCACAGTGCTGAGATTTCTGCCTCATAGTGTGACTTAAAACTTCCTTTTATAGACTTATACTCTTCTGAGCAAAAGACAGGTACCACTAGGCCGAATAAATACTGGCCTAGGTACATCTTTCAGATTGCGGGGGGAGTAGGATGCTTCTGAGGCCATTTGCTGGGATTCGAGAGCAGGAGAAGGTTTGTCCTTGTCTCTGCTTGAGATGCCCATGAGCCTTTGGTGGGCCACCGTGTGCGACGGGATGCTGGACTAGATGGGCTGTGGCCTGATCCATCAGGGCCTCTCTTATGTTCTTATGGTGAGATGTGTCCATAGACTTGGCAGTGGGATTTCCATATAGATCTTTACGTCTTAGCTATGGTCAGCTGCTGTAACAGAAACGTGGTCCTGGAAAATACTCTATATCTTTATCTCTTTATCTAAATCAATTTTTTGAAGAAGTTCCTCAGTGATTCCAGATGAATAAAAATTCAGCACTCTAAAATCAGATGGATATCAGGAATCAGCTAGATAAAAGGTACCTCAATGTCCTGATGATGTTCTGTAATGTGTTTGTTAGTAGTTAATATGGAAATCATACGGTGGGGATAGTTGCTCTAAAAGATGCCTCATTAACAATTTGTTTACTGTCATAGGTTATAGTGTTATCACTTTTGCCCACAATCTACACAATCTGTACCATATTGGCAGGAAAGCTGGTGTTTATTGAAGTTTTTGGGGGGCAGGCAAAGTAGTTAAATGGAAATGGTATCAGGGGTTGGAAAAGGTAGACCTGTGATAGATGGGACTTTAGAGTTGAGCCCGCTAAACAGTCATGCATACAGTTAGGAAATCCTGAACTGAAACATGTAAAGAAGGAAAGGAGACCGAACTACTAGATGTGCTGGCAGTCTGCACATATGAGCCAGTTGACCCTTGGGTCACCTGAACGCAGGATTTTTATCACTGAAATCTGAAGAAGGCTAATCTAGATGGCAGTGGCAGTGAGAATAAGAAATGTCATAATGAGCGTATTCCAAAAGCAGATGTTTGCGGCATCCTCATAAGGAACCAGGACATCTCAAGCATGTTATTTGGCAATTTGTCTTTGATAGTGGATCATGCCTTGGGAATCTTAGATGCGTGGTTTTCAGATTGGGGCCTCTGGACTGAGGCAATGTCTTATAATATACTGTGCTTCCTCCAAGACAGATTTTGTTTTACCCTGGGAGTAAAAACAAACCCTTTGAAAGAGACAGAATAATTTATTACTTATTTGCATTTTTATCCTGCCCTATACCTGAAGGTCTGAGGGTGTGGGTTTCAACATTTAAAACTAAATATTAACATATTAACACTGATATAAAGTGAGGGTTCCTGATGTCCCTCAAGGGGAAGACTGTTCCAAAGCCTAGGGGCCATTGCTGAGAAGGCTCTATCCAGGGTGCCCACCCCTTTTACTGTGGAGGGTGGTGGTACAACTGGGGGGGGGGGAGGCTCCCCTACAGATCTTACAGCCTGGATAGGTAGGTTTGGAAGAAGGCATTCCTTTAGGTGTTTGGGGCCCAAGTCATTTTGGGCCTTATAGATTAAAGTTAACACCTTGACTTGGGCTTGTTAGTGAATTGGAACCCAGTGCAGCTCTTTTAAGACTGGCATGATGTGCATCCATCCAGCTGTCCTGGTCAGCAGTCTAGCAGCTGCATTCTATACCAGCTGCAGCTTCTGAACTATCTTCAAGGGCAGCCCCATGTAAAGTGCACTACAATAATCCAGTCTGGAAGTTACTAGATAACATATATTACTCAAACCTGTGTTGTTTGTTTAGTTTGTTGTTCATTCACTCCCCCTAAACAGGATGAAGGACAAAAGCAGCAGGTAGTGAGCAGAGCAGAAGGCTTTTTTAAGGATCCGGCAAAGTGGCTGGCATCGTTTTGGACTTCTTATATGGTTTTGGAGAAATTATACTGTTCTGCCAGTCAGGCACCCCAATTTGGTTATTAGGAACACAAGTTTAGAATAGGCTATGAGCTCAACAGTAATTCCCTTGGATTGATAATTCATTCCTCCTTAGCCAGGTAGAATGGATGGCTATTTTGGATTTCTTGTCTGAGTTCAGACCAGGAGTTCCATTTTTCTGTCGGCCATATCAATGTTCTAACTGATAAATCTGGCCATTGGATAAACCCAGTCCCTTGCTACCATAGGACTGGTCCCGAATGCTCACATGGAATAGATGTTTCCTATAATCATATGTTGATTCATCTGTATGTTCATCTCAGTTCTCAGCAATGATGTAGTATTATAGCATATATTAATATGATAGTGGTTAAGTTGTATACCTTTTATTCTTTTCGTATATCCATGCATTTACTCACCATATATTCTGTAACCATTAAGCAATAAACCTTCCACTTGGAATGCAATAGAGACTCTGTTCTTGCATGTGAGCCGTGCACACACTCTGTTCGCTGCGCTGTTGCTAGAAGCAAGCTCTGCTAAGCTTAGAAGTCCAAAGAACAGCAAGCAATTCTGTAGTTGTAGCTGGCTTGTCTCAAGATGCCTGGTGCTTCTTTTAAAAAGCAAATCAGATTTTGTATGTGTCTTCTAAAGACACAGGCCATTTAAACTGCTTTGAACATGGATGCACACTTGCTTTGAATGCAAGCATGACGTGGACATTGGAGCTGCTCAGTTCATTAACAAACACTCTGAACATCCCCGTTTCCTGTGAGCTGCAAGTTAACTGAATCAGCTTGGCCCATCTCTGCAACTCATGGTTTGCATGGCGATATCCTTAGTTTGTTTAATGGTCACTGTAGTTCAGAGCTTTATTAATATTTCGCAGTCAGACTTGCCTCTTTTCACTCCATCTGTCATGCTCAATATCTGCCACACTTAATTTTCTAAGATATTCCTGTAACTTCCATTCTCTTTGGAGTAATTTTGATCTTATGATTGTTGGCATTTTGCCTCTAGTCATCCAGGGATCTATATTTTTGTGAAACATTTAAGTTCTTCCTCCTTTCAACAGAACTTGTCTCTTCTTATGCCAGTGTCACAGTTCAGTATCCAGAGTGTGTCACTGTACTCTGTATTTCCATGTGCGAGACGTTGGCTCTTCCACTGCATTGCTTGTAATGGTGAGAATGGAGCTTATAGTTTTGTCAGTCCTCCTGTTCCAAAATGGGTGAGGCAAAAAGAGGGAAGATAAAGGACATTGACTTTGCCTTTTCTCTGTAGCTGTGTCCTAAGCGTAAGATGTTATGAACGGCAGCGAATCCCTCAAAGCTAGCTTAGAATACAATGTTTGCACCTTGTGACTCCTTGAATGCTTGTTCACATTTCTAGGTGCTACTATTGGTCATTTTCCTGTTCTTCGTCTACTTGTTGCCTGGGGAATTTGTAGCCTCAGATAAACCCAAAGTTTGAGTTCAGTTAACTGTGTTTCACGTACCTTTGCCACATGCAGCTACCTTTCGCAAATGCAGAATGCAAAAGGAACCCTGTTAGATCAGTTCAAAGGCTTTCTTAAAAGTTCAGCTCCCGTCTGCAGTGTGGCAAACAAGGTATTTCCCAGAAAGCTTTAAGCAGCTTGACATTCCCCCACGTATGATCTTCCCAAAGTCCATAATCTCTGCAAGTGGAGATAATATATCACCATAAAGATGACTGGGTGCTGATAGCCTGATGTTCTATAAATGTATCTAATCCCCCTTTAAAGCCTTTGAAGTTAGTGGTTATTTCTATAGCCTACAGCAGTGAGTTCCATAGAGCTGCTATGTGTCATGCAAAGTTGCCCCTTTTGCATGTCCTGAATGTTCCAGCACTCACCTTCCTTAGGAACGGACTCTTGTACTATACAAGGAGGACAAAATCTAGCTATTCACTTTCATGTTGTTTATTGCTTTGTCTTATTTCTTTTACCTGGGGATATTGAGTAAATGAAAGTAAGCTTGCAATACTGAGACAACCAGAGGAACCTCACATTCAGTATTCACTCCAAGGCAATTGAAAAACACAGTGTTTGATCACTTCCAGATTTCAACGTCTGTCCCCCGCCTACACTTTGGAAAAGAGCAAGCTTTCTATATTCCATAAAACTGGGAGGAAAAGTCAACTATTTATAGATGCTTCCCAAGACAATGCTTTGGGCTGGACGTTTTGGAGCACGCGCCCTGACCTTGGCTCTGGAAGTTCTGCTCACTCTGCAGAAAGGCTCTAGAGTTTTTTAACCTCTGAGTGTTTTTCTCTTTGCCTGCTTTGCTGCTTGCCTGGTCGAAATACATCCATACCTATTTACATTTTAAGGGACTGTGGTCAGAGCAGTCTTGGGGTTCTTATAGCTTTAAGCACTGGTCACCGGAGTGCTCCCTTTCTTTATGCTCATTGCTAAGATGCTCTATACAGTTTGAGGCTCTTTCCCTGTGATTATAGCTGTAGCACGTGAATTTATGCTTTAGGATCTCTTTAAAGAGATGGCAGAAAGTCTCCCTCAGCGGATTCAGGTCAGAAGCCCTTTCGCCATGAAATCGGCTCGGTTGCTAAGCACACACACTAAGACTTGTATGAAAAAAAAGTTGAGATCTCAAACCAAAGTCTTGTCACTTAAGAAAGCAGTGTGCAAACTGTTTACAAGGGCACCTGTCTCCTAGAAACCTGAGAAAGGTACTGCCAGAAGCAGGCTTAGGTTGTTAAGTAGAGCGAGGCAGCTTTCTGTGTTCCTGAATGATTATTCTTGAATCTTATTCTTGGGGAAATTGGTAGAAACTAAGATGAAACCAGTGATAGTTTGGAAAAGGAAATATATCTGCATGAGGTAGTGTTGATTTGAGGACTCCGAAGGAAGGGTTTTGAATAAAGAACCTATAGTTTTAAGCAACAGCAACAGTAATAAACATTTTAAACATTGCGCTAATAGATAGAATAGCCCAACATGACCGTAGCTTCAGACAGATTCTGAAGTGAGAAACAAGATGTAAGCATTAATAATGAAGTGGTTTTGGCAGAAGCTGTGGGAACGCTGGGGCTGTGCAGCATGCATATTTAACAAACAAAGTCTTTTTTGTGTTTGGCATTTTTATACGCTCAGGTGGATTTGCAGCTGCAGTCACCACCCCTCTGGACGTAGCCAAGACGCGAATTATGCTGGCAAAGGTAAGAGCTAGAAGAACAGCACAGGGTTGATTGACAGGTTTGCAGGTTAATAACTGCAGGATTTTGCTCAGTGGCAACAAAATTGAATTTAGCACCTTCTAATGGTTTCTTTTCCATGCATGTTTTGTGTTTGGGGCATTTGTGCCTGTACTTCTGGTGCCACTTTTTCTGGCTCTTGCTGTTACTTCGAGTTTCTTTTCTTGTTTAGCAGCTGTTTCTCCACGAGCACTAGCTCAGGTTGTTACTCATTAATGTAGATTTATACCTTAGCTCATTCTTGTTAGGACCACTGACCATCTTGCTGATCCAGTTCATCTTCATGTCAGTGTGCTCAGGTAGGCTGAAGCTGTGCTGATTTTTTAAAAACAAGAAACAGAAAACGAATGACAGTCTTTTGTTTATAGCCGGGCTGCTTCCTCACTTTTTGTAACTTTTGGTGCTAGAGCAACAAAATGGGCAAAAGTAGATTAAACAGCATGAAAAACGGTAGGAGAATATCTTGGCTGAAAAGCTGGCTGTAGGGCAGAGTGACTTGGGAGACCAGAGATTAAATTCCAACATGACCATGGAAGATCACTTAACAGTGTTGGGCTAGAAGCTCAAGATTAGGCCAGGTACCAGCGACTAGGAAGATGTGTCTGCTTCCCCCATGAAATGCACTGGTAATGCTCAACCGGCTGCCCCTGTAGACAGCCTCTGCGATGTCTGGATCTCTTCAGCCTTGAAAGGTGGCATTTAAGAGGTGATCTGATTGAAATATATAAAATCATGCTTGGTACCGAAAAGCTTGAGAGGGAAATATTCTTTTCTCTCACACACAGCACTAGAAGCAGGGGTCTCCCTATGAAGCTGATGGTCAGGAGAGGTAGGACCCATTTGGGGAAGTATTTTTTTCACCAGAGGGTCACTGCTCCATGGAATTTACCACTAGAAGAGGTGTTGACAACAACCAGCCTGGATGGCTTTAAGAAAGAATTAGACAAGTTAATGGAGGGTATGTGTATCAGTGGCTACTAGAATGGATGCCTAGGTACTGCTTCCAGGTTGGAGAGACAAGCAGGATGCCTCTCAAGGCCACTTGCCAGGATTCAAGAGTAGGTGAAGGTTTTGCCTTTGTCTTCTGCTTGAGATGTCCATGAGCAATTTGTGGGCCACTGTGTGAGACAGGATACTCGACTCGACGGGCTGTGGCCTGATCCAGCAGGGCTCCTCTTTGGTTTTTAAGCACCCTTAAGGCCTTTCAGTTCAGCCAGCTTCACAGGGTTGTTGTGAAGGTAATATGAAAAGGAAGCGAAGAATAACTTCTGTCTCCTTCAGCTCATTGGGAGAAAGGTAGATGCCAAACACAACACAGTTATCTGTTGATATTCACAAAATGACATGAATTCCAGATCTCATTTGTAGCAGTTTTTGAGCTGTGATGTCAGATTCCAGGTTTGTTCTGTGAACCTAAGCTTTTGGATATAGCTGCAATACTCATCTTCAGAGGACCTTTAAGAGCAAAATCCTCTTAAGATGGATATCGCAGCTATATCTGAAAGCTTAGGCTCACCGAAGAAACCTGGAACCCAAAATAACAGCCCTAAAAATGCTACAAATGAGATTGAATCCGGCTGTGAAAGCCTACACACCACGACGAATTCCAGAGCTTGCAAATATTGAAGAGTACAAAACAAATTGCTATACCACCATTTTCTGGGCGCTAATGTGGGAATATATGAATTTAACTGCCATTTTTGTCTCCTTAACAGGGAGGGAGAATCACAAACTCCCGCTTGCCAATGTAGCTAGCTCATGAATTACAAAACTACAAACAATGAGAGATGATTGTATATTAGATTCCCGACTTCAGTCTGTGTGGTGTCTCTGCTTAACGGAATGGGGCCAGTTTTGAACAGACAGTGGTGGCCCAGGTGTTACAGGCCACTTATGCGTAAACTCTGTGCTTCTCTACAGACTGGATCCAGAACTGCAAGTGGAGCGGTCTTGTCAGCTCTGTGTGGAGTATGGAAGACTCAGGGGATTTCTGGGTAAGAATAAACAAGTGAGAAAAATGGTTCTGTGTGTAGTGTTTGAAGATGTCGCTTAATAAAAAGTTTAATTTCATGTGGGACACTCAAATCTAAAAAACATTAATATGTATTTTGTTCCCTACATAAATACTTCTCTGCTTAATATTTAGAATGTCCTTTGATGTTTTGTGATGATTTTGTGAGTGGAGTTTGTAACATTAAAATGGGCAGCTTTGCACAAGGATGTTGTGATTGAATATAATAATGAATTTGGAGGTGTTAATAAAAAGGCAGATTGAAGTAAGTTGAAATCAGAGGATACACTGACTATCAATATTATTCTATGTAGTTTGGAGCCTAATGAGATCTGAGATTAATAGCACGGTTTGAATCAGTCTGCATGTTTTCTCTTGTATCAGCACGAACCACAGGAAAGGCTTGAGATTTAGCTGTGGGGAGAGGAGGTCTCGTTCTCGGCCTGGATATTATTTTAAATCACCTTTCTGAAACTATATTTTACTACTCATGCCCAGAATGCTTGGGTATTAAATCTTTGTCCGTGTGGTTAACTTGGATGCCATCTTTCTCCTTGCCCTATGCCTATAGATTTCAGAGGCCTTGGGGAAATCCACACTTTGCTGCCCACCTGTGGATGGCGAAGGGCAAAGTTCCCCACACGGGCACTAAGTTCTACTAGCATAAATGTGATCCCTCCCCTGACGCATCCCTTACTTGCAGTGCAAGTGGTACCCAGGTGCCACCGTCTTCAGATCTTGATGACGGCACCAGTGCGTGTGCATCACCGGGGCAACCTGACACACCATGCATGCATGCTTGTGGGGCACATGGCGCAGCAGCGCGCTTGTGGGGTGTATCAAGTGCTCCACTTGCACCACAGAGATGTGAATGGGCCTGCCTTGAATTTTACCGGCTCCTGGGTAGGTAAAGGTAAGTGCATGTGAACATGTAGTGCACAAGTAGTCAGTCCGGGGTGTGTTCCTGCACAGAAGAAGCTGTTTCTGGCACAGAAAGCGCTCTTGCCAGTGTAGTTGCTCCATCTGTGGGAAGGTCCCTTGAAAACTCTGAATGCTCTCTGGCTACTTGGTTGTTGTTTTTTCTGCTTAGTTTTTCCTGTGATCTGCCTGAGGCCAGTGGGCAGTGGGGTGAAATATAAATCTCATCTAATCTAACCAATAAAATAATAATAGATATTTCAGTCAAAGTATGCACTCCTTACAGCCCATGTTTTACTTTGAGCTTTTCTGTTCTTCAAGTGGGAAAGACTTTGGCCCTTCCTGCTAAGGACTTATTCCAGAATATGTCCTGGAATAGGGACCCGCCCTCCACATGCTGGTGCAGGCTATGGCTAGCCCCAGCATTCAGACAACAGGTCCTTATTCTGAAATAATCTACTCCTGAATAATGCCCAGTGCAGAAAGGCCTTTTGGCTAATTTCACTCCTTGTCTAAAAATGTATTTATTTATTTATTTATATTTACATTTATATGCCGCCCCATACCCAAGGGTCTCTGGGTGGCTCACAGCATTTAAGAACAGACGTATAAAAACAATATCAAGTTTAAAAATGCACTATCAAGTTTAAAAACAAAACAAGTTTAAAAATGCAGTTTTAAAAAGTACAAGAATAGTTAAAAACGGCAATGGAGCATTTTCAGCATCCTTACCTATAAATTACTGCCTATTTAAGTGGTAGATTTTATTTTTCTCACCAGCTTTTCTAATATTTAATTGGGATGTAATGAATGACCATACCCCATTTATTTTTCTAGTTTTTTACTATGGAAGGGTTTGTTTGCAAATAAAGAGAACATGTGTGAAAGGCCGGTGGGTTCGTTCTTTGTTCCCAACCAGTCAAATGCAGCCGTCAATGAGACTCTTGTTCTGCTGTGGTCCTGAGCATGAGCTATAGCCTAAACAAGGGGCCTATTCGCACTTGGCCTTTTTCTGGAGTATATCTCAGGATAGGGGTCTGTGGTCCTCATGCTAATGCAGACTCTGGCAGACCTCACTTTGGACGTGCTGAAGCCTGTACTAGAATATGGACAGCAAGTCCCTATTCCGGGATATATTCCAGAATAAAGCCAAGTGCGAATAGGCCCAAGATGTAGGCAACTGGCTATTTGGGGCTGTGGTCACGCCTAAGGTTTAATCCACCTTCAGAGTGAGAGAACACATCAGCAAAATGACCAGTAATTTTCT
>MTQE01001141.1:11293451-11308541 GCA_014337955.1 Aspidoscelis marmoratus
TTCTCTCCCTGCAGACTTCCCAAAACCTCTTTGACTTTTCTTTTGCTGTATAAACGGTTTCATGTGTACACGAGGAAGGAATTTGCAGTTCTTGTGAACATCTTTGGCAAGGAATAGATACCAGCTTGAGGAGATGGGTCTTTTTGAACATAAGACTCAGAATCTAAGTAAGATGACTGTTTTTGTAAGGAACACCAATGTCCTACCACAAGATCTGCTCGTGGGATGCTGTGTACGTACTTGCTTTCTAACAAATTACTTTCCTCTAAAGCTGTAATTATGGTAATAGACCGAATTGCTGTCAAGTGAAACCATAAAACATTTCCAACTGCCTGCCGCAGCCCTGAAGCAAAGATCATTACCACAAACAAGGGCAAGGGCAGCAAGGAGGTTAACCAAGCACATAATCCAACTTGGCCGTTACAAGGAAGGAAGGAAGGGAGGAAGGAAAAAAGAAAATATCTATCACAGAATTGGCACCAGGATCGCCAAAGATGCACAGATGGGCCCTTTTGAACCGGTCATAGAATTCTCCCTGAAATGTGGCTAAGAACAAAATCTGAATTAGTTTTTTTGTCTTTGTCAGAAGGACAGGAGAAACTTTGCAACACTGCAAAACTGATTGTGGCTTTTGATTAGCTTAAGTATGGTTTATGCTAGGGTTACGAGATCTTCATTTCGTTGTATATTGGAGACACAAAGATGAAATATTTTCAATATACAGAGACATATTAGCAAACATAATTTCCATTCCTATCTGGAAATTTTTCTTAAATAGTGGCGTTGGGGGATAAAATAGTACCCTGGGAGATCCCACAGATCACCTTCGTGGCCGCTGAAGCACAGTCACCCAGCAGTATTCTTGGAGGTCAGTCCTGCAGGTAGAATGGAACTATTTTAGCACCATGCCTCCCACTCCCATCCCACATAGGCGATCCATGAGGATGCTGTGATATATGAGCATTATATTTGATCCGGTGTTACCTCTAATGCTGGTATGATATTGAACACACGCTGTATCTTTTTAGATTTTGCGTTAAAATTAGAATATACTTCTGTAATACTCTTATTCCCTTTATCAGAAGCCAACATGACAACTATTGCAGATACTGCCTCCGGAACAGCAACAGGCAATGCAGGATCTAAAACAAATCCCCATATTTGCCTCTTGCTGCCTCTTACCCAATGTTTGCTTTCATGTCTCCTGGCCCATTTTGCTTGTGGCTGCTGGAAACTAGCCAAGGACTTATCCACTTCCTTTTGTTACCTTTCACATGTTCACAAGCAAGTTCAAACCCAAACAGGCTTGGCTAGCTTCCAGTAGGTGCAAGCGACCTCATTCTGAAAAAGTCTTGCCTGGGTTCCAGTATCTGCAAGTGACCTCACTTCTGCTAGCTGTGAGCGACCTCATTCTGAAACAGGCTGGTACACATGAAAGGAAGCATTGCTGTTACAGGAAACCTGACACCACTGCTGGATTCCCCATAATAATGATATTACAAGTTATTGCTTAACCAACCTGGGGTTATATTGAGAATGCCACTGTTATGTCTGACATCCCAGTACATAGCCAGGAAAGTTGTGTTTTTTAGCCTGCATTTAAGGCACTCGGGGACTGGTTGTTGCTTTTTGGACCCTGGTTTTAAACCAAAAAAAACTGTTCAACTAATCAAAAACTAAAAAAGAAAGAATCTGTTGTTATAGTTTTAACTTTTGCTAGAATTTCACCACCATAGCACGTAGCTTTAAGTGTACTGTGGCTCATGTGCAGAAGTACCTAAGTCCACAACTGAATCGCAGGCAGTCCCCATATGCTTGGAATTTAGGAGAGTCTCTTCCAGTGG
The DNA here is from genome assembly GCA_014337955.1 of Aspidoscelis marmoratus. Taxonomy (NCBI): domain Eukaryota; kingdom Metazoa; phylum Chordata; class Lepidosauria; order Squamata; family Teiidae; genus Aspidoscelis; species Aspidoscelis marmoratus. The sequence goes on from MTQE01001141.1 coordinate 11,295,296, forward strand.
TTACCAGAGTCTTGAGAACCGTGTTCTTTTAGTTTAAGATCTGTTACAGATTGTTTCTTGGATCGGCTCATAGAAGAGCTGGGCCAAAATTCTAGTTGAAAGTTTTCACTGAAAGCCAAGCTGCCTGCCTCTTTGGGAGGGACTGCAACTGATTATCTTCCAGGGTATATATGGGGCCCGGGGGGGGGGGGGGGGGGGGGGGGGGAGAATCAGAGAGAACCCTGCCCAAGTCTTTGTAGACGACTTAAGGGTTATTTCCCTCTCTGTCTGAATGCAAGTTTAAATCTGAGCAGATGATTGACCTAACATTAAGCAAAAGTCAGGTGATAGAATTGTTTTCAAATGAACTTCTCTCTTGACCGAAGAAGTCCTATGCTCTTTATCCTATAAAATGTTTACTGAGGACTACAGGCATGCATATACCTTTTGCACGGTAAGGACATTTTCGCACTTTGCCCATCGTCTCTGGAATGCGCTAGGTGTCTGTGCTTGCGGACACCTAAAGCACTTGTAACTTAGCTAGTGCTTAACTAGGCATTTCTAGTGAAGAAACAGCTCTGTGTGGTGCAGAGGCACCATGTGGAAGTGTTGGCTGTGTGCACCTATAACTTGGGTGCAAAAAGGCTCTAAGCTTGGAGAAGTTCCTTTTGGAGAGGTATCACTCTTGCGATTCCTATGCAGAGTAGTTCATAGACTTTAAAAGTTGTTAGTACAAAAGAGGACTCTTCCAAATCTTGTTTTTATCAGCTTATATCTCTTTATATTAATTTCCAGAAGGGAAGGTGCACTAGTTTGTTGCAGCAAAACTAGCAGAGAGTTATGATTACTTTGTTTGTATTATGTCCTACCCTGGATTAAATTAAAACAGTAATGCTGTACACAATTCAGATACATGTGCTGGGCTGTTGCTATGGCAGTCGGTGAGACAAGGCATGACTGCACATGGCCTGCCTTTGCGCAGAAGTAACGTGAAGGCTGTATGCCGGACTGTACTAGGAGCATCACTGGCACTCCTAGTGAAGCTGTGGAGAAAGTCTTCCTGCTCCACAGCTTCTGAAGATCCGGGATAGTGGCACACCCTGGGGGCTGCTCTGGGACAGAAGCAGCTCTGTGTTGTGTGAATGCACAACTGTCAGTGTGCGCGTGGCTGTCCTGGAGGGCCAAGTGCAGAAAGGCCTTTAGTATCAGGTACATCACGGGCCAGGTGTCTGGGGAAACATCTCCACACCATCCCACCCAACTAGTCTGGGGAAGTCGTAGCTGAGAGACCACACACACACCCCAATACTGTCTGCCCAAGTCTCAGTAATGCAGAGCAGGTCTTGGAAATATTGCTAGTTTAAATTCTTGTGAAGCTCCGTCCAACAGACCAGAACGGACGCTGATGTAAGCAGTTCCCTAAATGGCTGAAAGTAACCTTTGCTCCCACCTTCCCTATGCTTTCCTTTCAGATTGTTTGCCGGCATTGTCCCTCGCATATCTTCCATCAGTCTGGGAGGCTTTATCTTCCTCGGGACGTACGACAAGATCCGCAGCCTGCTTTTGTGAGTCGGCCCTGGGATTCGACGCAAACATCTTAGGGACTGTGCTGCCTCCTCCTCCCCCCCCCCCCGAGGAGAACCGCACGTTTGTGGAACTGCTCCTCCGCCTTCCCCTTCCCCCACGTTCCTCCCCCTGCGCTGCCTCCTGTGGCTCAGCAGCTGTTCAGCAGGCTGGACTCTATTCCCACTATTTCAGAGAGAAGGAAAGAAAAAACTTAATTCTGTTTCCCTAATATAAAATTTCCCTGTATGGAAACCTCTGTTCTAGCGTTGAGCTCATTGGGCGGCGTGTGCCAAGAAAGGCAACTTCTGGGGGCAAACAGCCTGTTTTATGAGCTCCAGCCTTATGCCTGAAAGGCATTATTATTAGAGCTCATTTAGGGCAAATGATGTGCAAACGAGAAGAACATGGACTGCACGGCACGGCGGGCATAAAAAGAGCCTTCCTTTCTTTTGTGACACCAGAATCTCCGTGTTGAAAGAGACTCTGTCATCTGTGTTTCTTTAGGACTGCTATGCTCCAGAGGACAGACGGACCAGGCTAGGTGCGGAGTTTGAAAAGAAACGCGGAAAGGCCATTTGTTTCTTGTATTAACCCCGATTGGAAAGTTTAGACCACTGTTCATACCTGCAGGTGCATAGCAAGCATTTTTGCTTGGATAAGCAAGGCTGACTTTTTTAATTAGACTCAGATTTCTCTAGTAAAAGTACAATGTTGTATTATTTTACTGTCTAACAAGGTTGCCTATGAACAAGAAACAAAGGCCTGGTTTTTCATTTTCTGCACCCACCTCAAGGGCAGCACAATCGTGCAGGCTGAGAAAAAGGGGAACGGGATAAGAAACCCAGAAGGATAAAGGGAAGCTGATCCCTCCTACACGATGACTGAGGCAGCTCTCAGACAGAGATGTTTGCGAGAGTTGAATGCTGAGGTGCAATCTCTGTCACTAATTTCTAGGGGCCCTGGCAAGTTGGCCATCCCCAGGTTGGTTTCTTGTTTTTAGAACCTGTGGTAACTTGTGGTTGAACACTTGGCCATGGTCACAGACATTTTAATCCTTCTTCAGTCTGTCTTCAGACTCCAACGCTCAAGCCCTTTTAGGCTAACCTATTTTATTTGTAGACTTTCCTCCCTTCAATTATACTTTCCTGAGTCCTGATTTTTACAGGTCTCAAGCCATTATAGAAGGTTAATCCGTATCCACTTTTTGGGTGTGACTGGGGAAGAGGACTAAAGGAGGCTGAACCTTACTATAGTGGGTGGATACTCGGGGTCTCCACGAATGCAGTTTTCGGATTTGATTTGAATCGAATATTTGCATGTCCAAATTTGAACGGATAGAGAAAAAACAAATGTATTCAAATTTGAATCCAATTCGAATACATTTGTATCTATGCGTAGAAATATTCTATTCGTATTTGGAGATACGAATGTCGACAGCATTCATATGTGTCCGTACTCACCCGTATGCACTTGTATGCATTGGTGAGCATCCCATTTTTATCCTGTGTGCCTCCCGTTTTCGTCCCGTACGTATCCGTACAAATGCGTAAGGATACGAATAAGATGCATACAGATACGTATGTAATGCATACGTATCCGTACGCATCCGGATGTCCCAATAATTTGTATGAATGATTCAAAAGAGTCAAAATTTGTTCAAATGTTAAAAGACGAATGTATAGACATTCGATTCAAATTTGAATATCCAAATTCAAACGAATTCAGTTGAATTTTGAATGTTTCGAATATTTTTGCACATCCCTAGTGGATACTGCATGAATTTGTCTTCCCTTTCACCCAGTGTGCGATTGCATACTTTTAAGTCACAGAACTTCGATCCTTTCAGAGTGCAAGGGGTCTTGTGATGGTGGAAAGAGGTGGAGATCTAAAAAGTCTCATAAAAGAGTCTCAGGACTGGAACAGAAAAGTGTGAGCATAGAGACACACACCGAAGACAAACTGAAGAAGGATTCTCAGGTATTGGGTGTGATTGGAGTTAGTGCATTTTGAATCCAGGTTCTTAATAGGGCTGACTATTTCAGCAAGGCGTGACCATTGACCTTGGATAATTTCAAAAACACCTTGAAATGAAGCACACTGGAAGGAAGCTGGATATAACTGGTTGCTTATATGTCTTTAGTATCCCCTGAAATAAACTTATAACTTCACAAAACTATCAAATGTAAACGTGCAGTTATTGGCCATGCAGTCTTACGGAGTAGATTTGCACTGCAGGGACTTGCCACCACAAACTTGGGGCTGTTTCAAGTGTAGTGAAATGGACAGATATGAGTAAATGTTTGTTAGATGAAGTAAATCCACTGAATTGAAGTCCAAACTTCCCTTGACACTGCACAGATGACTGTAGAAGAACAGAGAGTGGCCTTTATGTAGCCACTATGTCATAGTCAAATAAGAATTAAGTGTCCTTGGGTTTCATAATCCTGTCTGATTTTGAGGGTGGTGGGTGGGAATGGAAAACAGTAGGCTCCCCCAATCTGGTGTATTTTGTATGTTTTGGCTTGAAATTCCATTAGCTCCCACTGGTGGAAGTCGTAGTACAAAACATCTGGAGGGTGCCTGCGGGAATTCACACTTCTTGTCCCATTCAGGGTATGGGAATGGCAAACTTGCCCTGGTGTGTTCTAGCATTCACATTTGCGAGTGCTAGGACACACCATCCCTCCCCACACACGTCTGCAGACTTATCTGAGGTGCGGATGCATGGTCCAGGTGCCACCATCTTGCTTCCTGATGCCGGGGCCACTGTCTGTGCGCTGTCACTGTGCCAAGGGTGTGTGCTGGCCTGTACTAGCTGCATCTCAGTAGGCCTAATGCAGACAAGCCCAATGTCTCCCAGTCTAACCTACTTCATAAGGCTGCTGAGTGGATAAAACAGAGAAATAGAATTGTAGGGATAGCTCTGAGCTCTTTAGAAGAACAGAATATAGTGATGGTGAGTGGCAGAGAGAATAACGGCAGCAAGTCTGTGCATTCTTACATGGCCAGAGTGCAGTACCCGTGTGAGATTGTTCTGCATGTTCCATCCACACCACTTTCTCTGTTGGCCAGATGCAGTAAAGGACTCTGCACAGGAAGGCACAGAACCAGTTCTGTACGAACATGGTTAGTATCAAAACGTGTGTGCGTCACGGGGTTTGCTCTGGGACCGAAACCACCGCTAAACACTTGGCAGTGGACCCAACTGCGGTGGTGGGGTCATCGAACTGTTCTTTGGTTTGACTCACTCACACACACACACCCAATTGTACTCAACCTCTCCCCATACTCCTGTCATACTCGCTGCCTCTTCCTTCTCCCATTGCATGCCCTGCCATTCTCCTATCTTCTCCCCTTGGGCCCGTGCAGTTTCCGCTGTCATCAGCTCTGTGGTCCTGGAAAGGTCATGGCCAGCAAGTTGTCTTTTCAGTCTCCTTGACCTCCTAGAGTAGAGGACTATTAATTACTGCCTCTCTCTCCCTCTCATTCCCTGCCCATAACTACAGTTGATATTGTGCCTTCACCCAGAAAGTCCTGTGCAAGACATGTTGCTACCCTCTCCAATTGTTAAAGTACGCTAAACTGCAAAGAACTGTTGCTAGCTCCCATTTCTAATACTTAAAGGGGATAAAGGGAAATGAGGGAAAGCGTAAGGAAGTGACACACTGCCCTCATTTTCACACGGCGTTAAAAATGCCTCGGAGAGGCCATGCAGCCTGCCTCTTTCCACAGCACCTCAGTCCCCCTCCAAATGTGTCAGGTCCTACATGCTGTCCCAGGGAAGTGAAGGTGCAAAAAGGCCTAGTGTTTTGCATACACCTAAAGCATAAAGAGTTCTCACTGGGAAAGACCCCGATGCTGAGAAGGATGGAAGGCAAAAGGAGAAGGGGACAGCAGAGGGTGAGATGGATGAGCTTGGGAAGACTCCTGGGGCCTTTGTGCACTTTGCTTCCTGTTGTGCACCCCGCCAGTAGACGCTGGGATAGCTTCTGGGTTGAAAAGGCCTCCTGCAAGTGCAGATGCTCCGTACCAGAAGCTACCCCAGGATGTACTAAGAGGCCAAGTGTGAATTAGCCTCTGGAGGCAGTGGACGACAGATGAGCCTGGTGTGCTGTGATCTGTAAAGTCACAAAGAGCCAGACACAACAAAAAACCCACAAGTTTTTAGCACAGTACTCGGGAGAAAAGCCTCCAAATACTGGGCGGTGGTGGTGGGTGGGTGGGTTGTCTTTGCCTGGATATTTAAAATGAGCCTTTTTGCACTTACCTAACTGGTATGGTTTAGTGAAGTACAGATTCAGTGCAGTGGCGGCCATCTGCACTTCAAGTGTGTGCCAAGACATTGCTACTGAACATCTGGATGCTGTGTGTGACCAAAGAGTTGCAGTTGAGCCTCCATGGCCACTCATTGTGCCGTTCTCAGAAGAGGGTGTGGACACTGCTGTTCAGGAGGCAGCTGGCCTCTCCCATTCAAGCTGTGACCTGCTTTCTAAAAGCCCACAGCTAGACTGTTCCAGGGAGGGCTTAGATCACTATGTAGTAGTGTGGCGGACAGGCCTGTCCAGTTAGCGTTTCCATTTCTTGAAAAGAAGGGACCACAGCTTAGCTTTATAAGCTTCAACAGGGTTTACTGCGTTTTTTTCAGGAGGAAACTCTCAAGCTTTAGCTGCTGCCTCATAGCCCATTCGGAAGGAAGGGTTTCCTGTATACAACATTCAGCTGATGCGCATGGCAAGGATTTATTTGTTGTGTCTGAGAACTAATGGGCCAATTCTTCTGAGTGAGAATGGCTGTTCAGGTGCTTTTAGATTACAAGTGGCAGATGATAAGAATCGGTCCAGGGAAGCGTTCCCTTCATTGTAGGCAGTTTGACAGCAGACCTGAAGAGTCCAGTGGAGTAAAGGACCTGTAAGAAGACCCATCACAAGTACCAAACCTTTCAGGGAAAGGATACTGTGTGCAGCGTGGTCTGGTGACAGTAAAGCCAGGGAGGTACCTTAGCCACCTGTAATGGGAGCACCTGCCCACAAGCACTTTTGGCTATGCCCATGGAACCATGGCCTGTGTTTGCAATGGACCGTAGAATAGCTGGGCTTTTAGCAAGCCTTTAGTCTTAGAAATAGGGGGAATAATGGCCATGAGACAAACCTTTGATATTATAAATGGACCTTTATTAAAGACACTTCAATGCCATGTTAGACACTTCTGATATTTTTACAATGTACTTCTCAATGTACAACATTGTACCAAAATTTTCTAATAAATAAATAACTTTGTACACAAAAGTAATACTTCCTCTTTCACAATGCCTCTCAGAAGCAGCAGATTCACATATTTAGTGGAAGTAACATTTAAACAGTTAACATATCAAAAAATACAATATTTTCAAAACGTTAATGTGGCAAGTGTGCTTAGCGTTTCCAATGACGATACCTTTTCCCTCTCTCTTCGCCAACTTTGGCCTCAACCAGCTTTGCCTCCTAGAACGCCCACTCCTTCCTTCAACCATATTGGTCATTCCATTTTTCTTTCAAATTCACTGAGTTGCTACAAATTGGCACTTCACATAATCAGCCACCTTCCACAATGTGCAAGGGGACCTACCATCAGGAAGTGATAGAGACAAAGAGCTGGCTGAATTATGCACAGATTCGTAACGACCAGCTTCAGCTAAAAAGCAGATGGCAAAACCTCTCTTAGGCTTCTCTCCCCACATCCCTGAGTTTGAGATCCCTTGCCTTAGAAGCCCTCATCTTCTCTGCTGGAGAAGTCAAGAGTTAGGGTACGTTTTGCTAGATTTTGTTGAGACCCCACAAACAAAGGATAGAATAACTAGATATTTGCTGTCTGTGATCTGTAGGTGCTTCCTGGATACCAACAATGGGAGAAACGTAACTCAAACTCAACTTGGCCTTGTGGGATCAGTTCAGTATTACATTTTCTACTAAAAGGAAGCAAACGGTGTTAGGAAACAGACATCTCAAGTCATTTAGAACTAACAACTTGGTCAAGATAATTCCAGAATCTACCAAATGTTCTTGGTATTGTAAATTAAAACCCACCTTTATGCTCCAAAGTCCAGAACTGGACTAAACTACATTTTCTTACCTCAGTTTTGCTCACCTGAAACTGGCCTTTTAAGTCATGGTTAAGAGTCAAAAAGAAAATGAAAACACAAAATGCCAATTCTCCTCATAGCACAGACTATAGCCAAGTTAATCTCACCTCTTATTAGCAGAGATAACACTAGGGGAGAAAAGTAAAATTTTCTCTACACAGGTACAAAACATCAAGTGAAGCAGCAACATTTCTATAAATTAAAAAAAAAGTACTATAATTGAAACAGTTTTTTCCCTACATGTTCACATTGAGTTTTATTTGTTCATTTTTAATAGTGCTTTAAGTTATTGGTAGCTCTCAAAGCAGTATTTTAAAAATTAAGTAAAAACAGTAGCTAGTAACAACCTTTTCAATTCCCCCCAATGGATCTTAAAAAACAAAACTAAAAATCTTTATAAAATTCAAGAAGAGCAATAATGATTCTGGATCTTAAGCTAGTCTCCAGAGAAAGAAAATGGGGTATTAATTTAAAAATGGATTATTCAGTGTGTCAAATTAATGAATTATAAAGTAATTTTTAAAGAAAGAAACAGGTTTCAAATTCTCTGGAGAATGGGACTAGGATCCCCGAAGAAAACAGCAAGAGCTTTCTTCCAGACTTTAGAATAAAACTTAGTCTGCTAGTCATGGGTTCTCGTATTCCTTTTGCTTGTTTTTGCAATATACATGGCACAGAATGCTATCCCATGGGATGCACAGATCATGACTAGTGCAACAAACAGTTAGCATTAAAATAAATAACAATGCACATTGAAGTATTGTTTAAAGTCAAGTCTTGCATGTATATGTCTGTGTAATGTTTATGTATCCCAGCATTCAAAGAAAGTGATGGGATATATTTAAGCATTCCTGTTAAAAATAATTGGCAACTTTTTCTCCTCTGGTATAAGCCTATTTTCACTGAACAGGAATGGTGCTAGAATCACACTGATTTAATAAGTTTACTGTCCCTTTTGTTTAAAAAAATGTGCCTCATACACTCCTATGACATTATGCATTCTCTTTGCCTAGGAATGCCGAAATAATGAATCTCTGCTTAAAGTTTATCTGCGATTCTTGTTATGCAAAAGTAAACCCCACCACACTTGATGGGGCCAACTTGTGCGTGTTCGCTTATTTTCAAAAAGTCATTGGAAAGGCCTGTTCCACTGGGAAGATTCATAATCCTGTCCTTGAGTGCTTGCCTAAGGCACCAGAATGATTCAGACGAAGTTAAAACAAAATTAAAGTTAACAACAACTTTATCACAAAACAACAAACCAAAAACAATGTATGTTGTCAACATTGTGTAATTTCACTCAGGTCAACCATGCACCAAGGAATAAAATAACCTCTGTTAGAAGATATAATATATATAGATAAGATAGACTTTTTTAATATATATATATATACGTGTGTGTTTGTGTTGTGTGTGTATATATATATATATTTATATATATATATGAAAACTCTTATGTACAATTTTAACAAATACTTTTCACTTTACACAATAACCTTCTGTATTTCTGTGCTTTATATGCAAGCCAATGTGTGAGCCACTGATACTTCTCAGGGAAGATTTAACTATGTACAAGTGCGCACCACATAGATAGGTTTTTATTCCTCCACACAAGCTTGCTTCTTATACCTCCTTTTGTTTCTCTTTCTCTCTTTTTTTGTTTTACTTTCCTTTCAATAGCTGTCAGTTCAGAACTTGAGGTAGAAGTAGCCAAAGTAATTCCGTGCAAAGAAACTCTGTAGTATTAGCATGTTCCTATTTAACTTGCACACAGCAGTTTCCTCAGTCCTTTCTGATCTTTTCAGTGGCTCAAGTCGTGAAGGGAGTCATGTGACCTCGGTAAGTGTCCATTGGAGAGAAGCATTTGTTTGGCTTCAATCTCTGGTAATGTCTGAGAAAGTTCAGCAGTTCCTTTTAAGTACGTCAGCGAGCCTTCAGAAGGTGGCAAAAAGCCGAAAGTCTCAGGAGAATTTGCTAAAGGCTGCAAAGAAGCTGGGAGAGAACAGAATACTAGGGTTTAGTTTTGACTGATTTCCATCTTTGTTTCCTCTTTTAACATTTTCATCTATAACTACTTTTTTTCTGACACCACAGCCTGATACAACCAGCAGTATATTGGGACAATATGACAAGATTTGTAACCATGTATGCAATTTCCAAATGTGCCACAACATTCCCAATAATGGTACTGGGGGGCGGGGCGGGGAGGCAGCTCAGGGGCCATTTTGGTATTGCAGGCCTGACTGTACAGGCCTGCAATACCTGCACAAAATTGCATGGCACTCCCCCAAATGCTCAAGCTGCCCTGTGGAAAGCAATCTCACAGACTACACTTTGGGTGCTTCCAAATAACAAACTAAGCCGGAAAGATAGCATTTGCAGGAGCCATTTAAGCAAAGAACTATACCTAACAGCTCCTTCATCTAAACAAAATAAAGCAGATACAGGGGCTTGAATAGAGCAGGTGAAACCGTATTGCCAGGGGTACTGCTGAAGAGCTTTCTTTTAAGCAATAACAAGCAAGCATACCTTTGCTGTCCACTTCAGGCGGCTTGCCTGGGCTATCAGCTTGCATTCTGTCATGATTACTGGGATAGACAGGACCAGAGACATCAGATTTTCTGCTCGTTAGACTGCCGTTGCACTTTGCGGGACCTTTCCCCAGAGCAGGCGAGAGGGTGTCGTGTCTGCTAGGCTCTTTGCTGCTGGAAACATTTGAAGGCAAAGTCTCAGCTGCCAAAGAGTAATAATCTGCATCCTTGGGGTAAATGGTGACGCTCATGCTCTCCGTGCTTCCGCTGCAATCATGACATACGACCGGCAGGCTGTAGCCTTCAAGGAGAGAGGCAAAACAGGCAAAGGTGAGGCTCAGGACCAGCTCCTTTGGTTACTGTTTCAATCTTCAGTGCAACTAGGGCTCCAGGCATTTGCCTGTTGCAGCAAAGCCCAGAATATGGTACTGTACTGGCATGTATATAACCAATTCCCTGAAACATGCCACTTTAAACCAAGTGCACATTTCTAGTCTTTGTTACTGCAAACACAAAGAAGCCTAAATCTACTGGTGAAACATCAAAAACCAGGAAAGTCCATCTAGTCCAGCATCCGGTCCCACACAGTGGCCCACCAATTGCTTATGGGCAACTCAAGCAGAAGACACCTGCTCTCAAATCCCAGCAAATGGCCTTGAGAGGCATCCTGCCTGTCTCCCCAGCCTGAAAGACGTACCGGGACATCCATTCCAGTAGCTACCTTCATCCATGAATTTCTCTAACCCTTTCTGAAAGCCGTCTAGGTTGGTTGCTGTTACCACCTCTCCTGGCAACAAATTCCGTAGACAGATGATCCTGGGCGAAGAAATACTTCCCCTTGTCTGATGTGACTCTCCTACCCATCAGCTTCATAGAGTGCCCCCTGTCTGATGTCTCCTACCCATCTGCTTCAGAGTGTTGTGTGATAGAGAAAAGATTTTTTTCTCTATCCACTTTTTCTATACCATGCAAAATGTTATACAATCAGGTCCCCTCTTAAATGCCATCTTTCAAAGCTGAGGAGGCCTAGACGTTTGTGTTCATCTCAGAACACAAGCGTCATTATCCTTTCTAAAGTATTAGCCTTTAGAAGAATAGTAAAAATTAAAGGATAGGGGATTTAGGGAATTAAACTTCATCCAGCCAGCACTTACTTAATCCACATTATTTGGATAATCCAGAGCAAAGCACATCCAGAGATATTTTATTCCATGCTTTATTCTGGGTTATCCAAATAATCTGTCCCAAACCTTTGGCACATGAACATTTTAATGCCTATGTAGGAAATACTTACATTTTCCTGTGCCTGCCTTTCAACTACAAGTCATTATTGTGGTATAATAAAACTTTTAATCAAGAATTTTATGCAACTCAAAACATACTACGCTTGCCCAGGATAACTCAATTAACAAACTATTAGAAAATACTATATTCACAATGCTTCTCTTCTGCATTTCCCAGTAAAAACCATATGATTCCTTTACTACATTCACATAACAGCCTTCCTTCAGTATTATCCATGTCGGTAAATAATATACCTAGGAAAACACCATAAATGATATGCCCTCTCTAGATTCTATGCAGCTTTTCCCGTATAAGCAAAACCAAAGAAAAATGCATTTCTTAGCACAGGTCAGCATAACACAACACAGTATAGCACCTTGAAGAATCCAAAAACAATGTCTAAGTTTGCTAGTGTCAACAATGAAAGCAAATTGACGCAAAGAACTTTCAGAACTTTACCTGTTTTGTCTGCAGCCAGAACCCTGTCAGCTAGATCTTCGCCATTCCAAGTGTCTTTACTGTATCCTAAGCACACCTTTGGCTGTCGGTATAAAACAGGATGAGCATCACTTTCTGGATCCTTCCCTCCATCAATCTGGCAAATGCCTGGAACAAGATGAGAAAGTAGCTACTGGACGACAGAAACAGCAAGCTTTTGCAAGTATATACTTCATGAAATGTTCCAGGCCCTAGAGGCTCACAAAATTCCTATAGTTCTCGAGGCAAACCTACACCCTTTGCATCTAAACAGATGCCTGGACATATAGGGATATAACTGGGTATTATCTGAAAGTGGGGCAGTGAGATGCTTCCTTACACATGCAGAAGTTCACTCCTGTCTGCATTATCTCCTTAACTTCCTGTATAGCAGTACTTGACAGAATATGCACAATAAAATGTTTGCAAACACAGAAATGCTCTGGAGTGTTCCTTTTGGTAAAGAAGAATGATATAAACAACAAATAAATGTGTTTACTTTTACAAATCCGTTTTAAAATAAACTTTAAACACACTCCTAAAGCAGACATGCCAGAAGAGATAAGCGCTGCCTGCGAATATTTCTGAGAAACCAGATCTCCCTGCTTCTAGCCAGATTTCATCAGAACTTTTGGATTTCTTTCCAGGCTTGTGGATTCCAGAACAGCCGTTCCAGTGTGCAAAAACTATGTGAGGTCTCAACGAATGCACAGTGAAAGCTGGTGTAGTCCAGGGACAATTATTCATTGCTTTCAGTAGCTTTCCTGGACCAGAAGGAGGAGTCTATTTTTTTTTAAAAAAAAAACAAGATACATATAGAAACCTAACAATTTGATAAAAGATTCTGAGTCCAGATGTTCATGATACAGAAGCATATTCAAAAACCTGCTCCCTCAATCTTCCTTCCGAAGGGTCAAGGAAGGACTTGATCAGAGTTTTCATAGGTCTCCCTGTTCTTTGACAGAAGCAACTTGAACATCATGTCCGAATTCATGCTGGCCATACCATTGCTCTGTATGTGTCCATTGGGCTGCTGACTGTTTTCCACTCGAACTGCTGCTTCTTGTCGTTCTGAAAGGGTCCCTTGAGAGGACAGGTAACTTGGAACATCAGGTGGCACAATGGTCTCATCTGTGAAGTCAAGGAAAGGAGACAAAGCGTGTAGGGTCAGTGGTACAATTCATGGCTGGTCTTAAAATGGAAGACTTCAACAATGCAGCTTTGCAAACCAAAGAGGGAATGTTTAAAATAATAATAATAATAATAATAATAATAATAATAATAATAATAA
>MTQE01001141.1:11312788-11325289 GCA_014337955.1 Aspidoscelis marmoratus
TAATAATAATAATAATAATAATAATAATAATAATAATAATAATAGTGTTGGACTCCAAGCCCCCTCTCAACTGACTGCTGGGGACATTAAGAGTTCAGTGGTGTGTGATAAGCCAAAAGTTGGCCATCCATGTGTTCTATGGACATCTGAATAAAAGCTTACCAAGGCTTTTTTAAATCCCTAACTTCTGCAGAGTATGTCAATCTGGTAAAGCTGGAAATACTATAGCTAACTTTCCCTAATCAAACACATTTTATAATTTTATCACAGGGAATATCTCTACAGTGTCTCCACTGTGTGTCCCACCAAGTCTTTCTTTTCCTATACGCAACAGGGTTGGCAGCAACTGGTTTCTTAAGGCAAATCAAGGCATCCTCTTAAGAGAAAGAGTGAGTGAGTGGGTGAGTGGGTGGGTGGGTGAGTGGGTGGGTGGAGTAAGTAAGTACGTAAGTATGAATGAATGAGTAAAATAAATAAATAAATAAATGAGAAAGAGGTCTATGAAAAACAGCTTCCTTGACTACTCAACACGGTCAATAAACACAAATAATGTAGATATGTCCCCTTTACTTGCCTTCAAAAGGTATTTGGTTGGGCAGTTTTGGTGCTGACTAACTGTCTAGCCAGCCTTTGGTCTGATCCAGCAGGGCTCCTCTCACATCTGTTATTCCCCAACCTATTTCAACCACACCGATGCAGTAATGGACTGCATTCCCAAGATAGAGTTGCAGCAAAAAGCCAACTGCTGGTCATTTAAGGGGATACAGTGGAAAGACAGACCTTATCACCGACCTCTTCGTCGGGGCCAAGGCTGCGATGCTTGTCTGTTGTGGCCTTTTGGGGAGTCTTTAGTTAATTCCAGCACAGCCCGCAATTCAGACCAAAATTTGGATGAGGAATTTGCTCAGTCAGTGAGCAACTGGGAGCCGTTTGGTGGGGAAAAGAGCGGGAGGAAAGGGATGAACTAAATATTCTTCGTGGTCTCTGCAATCTATAATTCCAAATATAACTTGGTGGAGAACAGAATACATTGAGCAAGAAAACAATTAGCTCTAGATGAACTATCTCATATTGTCTACTGTTGTCGACTATGTTTTTATGCACACACAGACACACAAATCTTGCACATCAAGGTGGCCCAGGGCATACCTGTGTTTGTGACGCTATATTCTTCACTCTTCTTTCTGGTTTGATAAATTATGCACACCCAGACCAAAGAGGTTAACACGATGCTGCATACAACAGCAATAGTAATGATCCCCACTGTGGTTCCATCTTTCCGGCAGCCGACTGAAGGCAAAACGCTAACGTGACTGTGTGCCCGTTCTGTCCCAACTGTGTTTGAAATTTCGCAGGTGTATTTCCCGGCATCTTCCATCACGACATTGCGGACCACAAGCAGCTGTTTGCCTGGGGTAAAGTGATGCCTTTCCGTGATCACGAGAGCTTGGTCACCCTTCAGCCACGTAATCCGTGGAGGGGGGCTGCCCGTTGCTTTGCACTGCAGAACCACGGTTTCGCCAACAGACACAACACGGTCCTCAAGGGGATGAACCAAGCTGGGAGTCTCTGCAAGGATTGACAAGCCGAGAGGGATGTTAGTCTCCCTTGGTTTGCTGCTGCTACGAAACGGGTGACTACCTTGAAGTGAGGCTCAAAATGGCGACAACCACAGCATCGCTGCCCCCTCCCCAATAATCCAGGCTGTTTTAAGTCAGTAATGGTACAGTTCTGACAAAAAGATGCAATCGATGGACATATAACTATATTCAGTTGTAGAAGCAGCAGAAAGTATTTCTTCTCTGTTCCTTAGAGAGAGGAACAAAACGGCCATTTTTACCTTCCAGAGCAATGATATCCTGACACATTTCCAATATTCTGTGTTCTAAGGTCAGGCAAACTTGCTCTGTGCAAAATGCAGCCCAAAACTTCCAGTCTGTGACAAAACACAAATTCTTACATTCTCATCTAATCCTTCTGGGACAGTCAACTACCATTACATCTCACCGCCTATATAAACTGCGGTTCTACCTGTTCAGCTTCATGGCTACTGCTACCTACATTGAAAATACACAAATCAATTAAACTGAAGGGGCTGAAGACAGTTCAAGCAGCTGCAATTTTCCCATCACATCTTGAATTGTTGCACTTCAGCCTCCAGTGTTTGAAATCCCTGAAAAGTTTGATGTGCAAATTTGAAGTTGTCATTCTTTGCCTTGGAGACACCTCTGCAGCAGAATCTAAATGCTCTGCTTTGCTAGAGCAACCTGTGAGTTGTGACAAAATCTCTTCTAACACATGAGGTTCGCTCTTACCAATGGCATACCTTCTTACTTTCAAAATCAGCAGCTACCAAAAATGTATGAAAATTAAGCACTAGAACAGCAGTTTCTCAAGGTTCCTAATGCTGTGACAACTTAATGCGGTTCCTCATGTTGTGGAGACCCCCAACCACAGGGGCAGGGCAGCTGGGGGGGGGGGAGGGATGGCAGGAGACTCGTCACGACCCCTCTGAAATGGTAGTTTGACCCCCAAAGGGGTCGCAACCCACAGGTTTGAGAACCGCTGCACTAGAAAAATACCATTTTCTATTCTTTTCCCAAAACTCTTACTCCTAAGCCTCCATGTGTCTAAAATAAAAAATGCATCCCCGTGTTTCTTTTCCCACAAAAAGACATTTTCCTACCCAGTACAATAAGGGTCGCGTTTGCAGATACAGATCCAGCAGAGTTCTGAGCAGTGCAGCTATAAATGCCCATGTCCTCTATCTTCACATCTGTGATAAAGAAGACGTCATCATCGGGCATGACATGCATCCGGCGTTCACGGGCTGCAGGGAAGTCAGTGCCTCCATCTTTCTGCCAGGCAATTTGTGGGGGAGGGTGACCACCCGCTGCACACTCCAGGCGGGCGGTTGTCCCTGTCCGGGCTGCAATGTCATAGGGAGTTTTGATGAACGATGGCAACACTGTGGAGAACAAGAAGAAACAGAACGACAACAGGTTACTGAAAAACAGTGACTGTGATCCCAACTCCCAAAGGATACTGAAGGCTTTCTGAATTTCTTTTTTTTTTAATGAACTCACACCACAAAAGAGGGTCTATTTGTATTATTTTGGTCATGCAATCTACTTTTGTGGAGTATCTGCTAGAGAGAAAATAAAGGTAATTAAAACGAGAATGTAATAGGTCTACAGAAACTGCAGCATTAAAATTAAGAATGAGGGGAAAAGAAGGGGAAAAGACACCCTAAAGGTGTTAGGATATCAGGGCATTTGCATTACTTACTTAAAATCACACAGACCAGTATGTGGTGCTCAGCATCTTACGTTTAGAGGACAACCTCAATTTATTAAGGCTCTCATTGGGTCAGGGCTCCTGTTTTATTATCATTATAATACTGCATATCAAGATGAGAAATGGTGGCCCCTAATCTTACTGACTGCAGACATTCTTTTTTGTCCCTGGCCAAGGTATTAACGGGGACAGACAGAGATTTCCTCCATTACACTTGTTAATAGGAGGCCAGCAATTCCACACAGGCAATGGGTTCTTCTTTATTCAGCCTTTGCATACTTCTGTGTACTGAAACATGACTGCTGTATTTAAAGGCACCTGAAACTGACTACAAGTTCAAAGAGTAGCATGCAAACAGGAGAGCCCTCAAACACACCCAAGTGTCTCATTTCACTCCTCAGTTCCTATAAGGATCCTTAATTGAAAGAACGACACAAGAATATTTGCATGGCCAATACTTATTAAACAGCACTGAGAGATGGGTATGTCTCCTTTCCAAATTTTAAGAAGCAGGAACATTTCCTACAAAGAACATTTGCATGGAACATTTCTGTCTTTTCCTGGGATGGGATTGGCAGGGCGAGGTTTTTAACGTTAAGCTTCCTGCTTTCAAAATTCACTAGTTCCAGGACTTATCTTCAAATTGTAACAGAACAACAATCAGCTTCCACACTGGATGCCAAAATGAAAGTCTGGGTCTCATGTCACTTTGACCCTCTACGAGGTTGATCTTCTAAATACATCCTGATGTGTTTTCTGCCTCCTTTTTCTTCGGAAGAGTAACTTTAATCCACCAGAAAACCTGTCCTGGGAACTCATCAACTCTAAAAATACTCACTAGCCTTTAAAAAAAAAAAAATCATTTCTTTAGGTTTTGTCTGTACTGTGTTTTGAAACTAGTCCCTTGAAATTTAGATTCCAACCCCTATTCCACCTCCCCCTTTTTTTAAAAGTATGAAAGAACAGATTTCCGTAGTACTCAGAAGTTTCAGACAAAACAAGGGCTTTCTTCTCCATCACTCACCATTCACCGTCAGCTGAGCTTTCTGAGAATAGGTAGAGCCAAAATGGTTGGTGATGATGCACTGATAGCGTCCTTCGTGGCTGAAAGTGACTTGGCGCAAGTGAAGGATAGTGGTGTACTCTATCACCACGCCATCTCTGGCCCGGACATGAGCAAAGTTCTCCATCTCTGCATGGTGCAGAATTTCATTGTCCTTCTTCCAGGCAAAGGTCATGGGAGAGCTGCTGCTGCTGGCTGCAGAGCAGGTGAAACGAATGTTCTTGCCAAGGACAGCCATTGTAGTTTCCGGTTCAACAATAATCTTGGGCTTGGGGAAATCATCTGAAAAACAACCAAAGGGTTTGTTCGTTTGTTTAACTTTTGAAAGATATAAGCACCATGGATAAACAGATCTTATCACTGTCCCAAGCTGGTATGAGGGGTGATCTGAAGATTCGAGGAACTCCTAGCCTTCCCAGAACCAAAACATTGGCCTTTATGAATAGTAATAAGAAACATAAATGGCCCATTGATGGCTTTGAGATAGAGTAAGTAAAGTGCTATGAAATATCTTGATGTTATGAAGATGGCTACTCAACTAAAATTTGTAGCATTAGTTGCTGGAGAACTGCATTGGCTTGCCACAGTTTCCCAGGCAGCAGGGTGGAGAGTCTGTCCTAGCCACCCTTAAATTATTTCAAATCAGTTGCCCCAATGATGTAAGGTATGCTATTGGGGCCCTTCAATAATTTTAAATAGTATATTCAAGCAGCCTTTGAACTGAAGGCCATGTTCAAGGTCCCCTAAATGTACTTCCAATGCTGGCTTTTTAAGTTCAGAGGCTCCAGCCTGGATACGAATACCAATATTCTGGGTAAGAGTCAGCCTAAATTGACTTGGGCTGCTTTCTAGGCGATTAGCCAATGGATTCCACACTAGCTGGCAGAAAGCCTATATACAGAAACACCACTTAGCTATGGTCTTGCCCGAGAACACCTGTGCTTCTTGGGCTACGGAAAAGCAAAAATCATAACTAAAGAAAACTGACATCGAATTCCAGAAGGCTTTAAATGTGTAAATCTTTTCACTCTTTTGTATTATCCTTTCAACCTTCTTCAGCTAGAAATCTGTGTACTTACTTTTGGAAAACGCAGGTGGGCCCTTGCTAGCACATGCATTAACTCCCTCTCTTCTGTTTTCCTAGAAGGTAGATATCTGAAGATTCTGTTCTTATTGAGAACTTGCTCTTAGAAACATTATCCCAATTTTTTTCATGCTGTTTCTTTTATGATGACACCAGACAGCTCTTGATCAAGCTGATAGTTAAGAGGACAGACAGATGATGTTTACTTCCCCTACTTGGTGAAGATTCCAACAGGGGGCTACCAGTGAGAGGACTCTATCCTAAGTACCCATCCCTTTGGCTACACTAGAACCAGAGGGCACTGTATGAAGCTGGTGGGTAGATAAGTTAGGACTGACGAGGGGAAGGTATTTTTTTATCCAGAGAGTCATCAGCCTATGGAACTTTCTATCAGAAGATGTAGTGACAACAACCAGCCTGAATAGCTTTAAGAAAGAGACAAATTCACGGAGAACAGACATATCAAAGGCCATTAGAACGGATGTCTAGGTACTTCCTCCAGGGTGGAGACAGGCAGGATGCCTCTGAAGATCATTTGCAGGAAACTAAGAGCACGTGAAGGCTTTGCCCTTGTCTTCTGCTCAAGAACGCCCAGAAGCAATTGATGGGTCACTGTATCGACAGGAAATTGGACTAGACGTGTTGTGGCCTGATCCAGAGGCCTCCTATTATGTTCTAAGGTGGTAATACATTTGGAAGGGCCTCATGAGGCACAGGCAAGGTGATATGGGAGAAGACATTCCTTTAGATATTTGAGGCCTAAGCCACTTAGAGCCTTGTAAGTCAAGTATTACACATTTTATTTCTTGGCTTTTTAAAAAATTTAAACGATGCATTTGTGGTCAAGGACTATCATAAAATCAGTCTATCACATCATCGTCATCAAACAATGGTCTATGAAATGCTGTGCTCCTCTTCAGTTCAAAATTTATTTTCCCTTCATACATAATTATCTCTACTTTCAATTCCCACATAGTTTCAATCTGTCGCTACTCACATAAGCAAATCTGGCACACAGTTTAGAGATAAACTCTTGCATGTACGTTTCTTTACTTGCCCAAGTGGAACAACAGCAAGTATGAAAAGTGTTTCTGGGTTCTGACCTTGGACCAATACCACAGGATAAGCCAGCCTGAGCTAGAGAGCACAGAGCAAGAATGATTTCCATGGCTCTACTGAGTGAAAGAAAATATATGACATCCATGCACCATCTTACTTTGGGAGATACCCTTCAACGGCTGCCACCACACACTGATGTTGTTAATTTGACAGAGTTACAACAACTGTTGCAATTAAAGTCACTGGTGACAAGTGCTGACAGGCAGGACAGCAGCATCCTGGCACAAAGACATGGAGGGAACCACAGAAGAGCATGCCTCTCACCCTTCCAAAGCAAAACCTTGGCTCATGGCTTCTAATGCTGTACAGCGGTTATTTATTTATTTAAGAAATTTATATCCTGCCCTTCGCCTAATGGTCCCAGGACAGGTTACAATAAGAATAAAAGATATAAGATATAAGCACCCTCCCTCCCTTACAGGACAGCACCCTGAGGAGGCCATCTAAAAGGCAAAAGCTTGGGTGAAAAGACATGTTTTCACCAGGTGCCGAAAACTATACAGTGTAGGTGCCTGGCAAACCTCAAGAGGGAGGCTGTTTCAGAGTCTAGGGGCCACCACAGAAAAGGCCCTCTTGCATGACGCTATGCCTCGAACCGCTGCAAAAGAAGGAACTATGAGAAGGCACTCTTCTTCAGATACCTAGGGCCCAAGCTTTTTAGGGCTTTGTATGTGTCAACACCTTGAATTGGGCTCAGTAGTGAATAGGTAAGCAGCGTAGATCCTTTAAGACCAGCATGATATGAGTCTGGCCAGAGAGTCCCGTCAGCAGTCAAGCTGCTGCATTCTGCACCAATTCCAGCATCTGAACCATTTTCAAGGGTAGCCCCATATACAGCACATTACAGTAGCCTAATCTGGAGGTTACCAGAGCGTGGGTCACTGTGGCCAAGCTATCTCTGCAAAAGCTATCAGCGTGCCTTCCAGAGACCTGCCATCTAGGAGGGACTGGACAGAAAATGTCCTTCCACATCCTTGCCAACATCATACAAATAATAATAATAATAATAATAATAATAATAATAATAATAATAATAATAATAATAATAATAATAATAATAATAATAATAATAATAATAATAATAATAATAATAATTTGGCAAGTTAGCTATCAATCAATACAATGCAGTAACAGGGGAAGGTTCAGCTAAAGAGGAGGAAATAACTGTTCATTCATTTATCTTGTAATCTCAGCTTTGAATACCCACACTTCTGGAAGCTGAAAAAAATATTCTGCCTTGAAACCACTCTCCTCCCATTTTATTCTTTTGACTTGACAATCTCCATGTACCCATGGCTTCTTCCAGATACAGAGTCCTGTCAATTGTTACTGAGACAAGCAGAACTGTACAATCAATATAAGTACTTTATCCTTTTTGTTGTTGGATTGAGTGTTAGGAATGTTAATGTGGTGAGAGTACTTGTTTGCTCTCCCAAGACCAAGGCCACTGCAATAGCTTTACTCAATAGGAAGAGTGACCTTTGTTTCATACTGGAATCGAGGTGTGGCCACAGCCATGGTGAGAAGACTTCTTTGGATTTCCAAATCATCTTTTAACGCACACCCATCTGGTGATTGAGATCATCCAAGCAGCTGAGATGTTCCTGTATTCTGAGCAGGTGTCTGTGTATCTGTGCCTGTCTGATTGCAAAATGTGGGATGGTCATGTTCCAAATAGATTGATGGATTAAGCTTTCAACAGAATAGAGAGATTCTCTTGAAGCTATTGTCCATTCAAAGCTAGTAATGCCGGGTAAATTATGACAGCTTCAATTCTACATCAATAAACAAGCTGAACAAAAGAAAATGTTTCAAGAAGCCATGACCTGTTTACTTTAAGAGGAGGAAAGAATGAGCAAGTGCGACTTTGGCTGTAGCTCTAGATTTTTAAGATTTCAAAAGACAAAAAGCCACACACGTGTGTATTCAGCTGTTCCGTATTTGCTATGCTGGTTCGTAATCTTTCCCCGAATAGCAGCATGAAAAAGATTCCAACAAGGGCTACTCAGAAGGAAAAAGTTAATTGTTCTGCACACGACAGCACTCTTATTACTGTATTCTGCCCCATATAAAACACGTCTAAAATTTAGCAAGCTATGTTTAAGAAAGATAAATTTAAAAAGTGGAATCAGGATGATTTTAGGAGAAATTATTTTGGAAAAAAATGTGGGTTAGGGTAAGCATGGAATTACACGTTTGTTCACCACGAACAAGTATAGAACCATAGTAAATCCGTATGAACAGTAATACAAGTACAAACGCAAAGGATTACATTTATCTTGACCCAAAAATTGGGAGGTAGGGACCGGAGAGTACGGTTAATAGAAGAAGGTTAATAGAAGAGTATGGTTAATAGAAAGATCCATAGCTAATAGAAGGAAATAGCATGCCAAATGGTTTGGGGGCCACTGATGTAAAGTTATGCTAAGAAATCAGCTCTTCCCGGTGGGGAATGTAATGCTATGACATGGACTGAACCATTCCATTGCACGTGAAAGAAGCTAACCACAAAGTACATACTCATTCTTGGGTAGAGGCTGCCCTCCAAAGTGACCACAAAATTACCAGGCTACAGACATGACTTACCACAAACAAAACTTTCTGGCACCACATCGAAAATGCTTCTGCCCTTTAATGACTCTGGGTGGGCACAGGTAGCTTCCACAAACGGCTGAAGTTCTTTTTTGGTTAACCACTGTGGGAACCATTTGAGCTGACAATCACACAGGAAGCTCTCACTGTTTATGTGGCTAGAGGGAAGCAAACAAATCTTTAAAAAGGTTTCCTGTGAAACTTTCAAGGAGTTTTAAAATGTCTGTATACATGCTTTTCAATGTCAATAATGAAAAAGTAAAATAGGGATGACAGAAGGACTCAAAGTAAGTGTGTGAAGGGGCAGTTGGGTTCCACAGTGAACCCACCATCTGGACCAGCAGGTTTATCAGTCCAAGCAGAAGGAAAACAGAAACAAAGCAAATCAATGGCACGCATCTTAAGATATAGGAAGGTGCAAATGCTTCTTGCAATTAAGTACCTCACAGGGCCTGTTTGTACTTGCAGGTATTTTGGAATCTATCTCAGAATATGGATCTGTTGTCTGTATGGTAATACAGACTCTGGAAGGCCTCACCTGGGGCCTGCTGTAGCCTGCTCTAGCATGTGGTCAGTAGGCTTCTATTCTGGGATATATTTCAGAATAAAGACAAGTGTGAAGAGGCCCTCAGTCCATTTAGTCCCAGAATAGTAGATCCCCTAGGAACCATATATTTGGGACTCAAGGCCAGATAAAAGATTTTAAAAAGGAAAAAAAAAAACTAAGCTAGGTTACACACAGCATGTCTATGAGTGACCATGAGAGAGTGCACGTTATGTCCACGCACACATGCACTTATCTTGATTTGTACTGCAAATTCCACAAATTAAACTACTTGCATTCATACCGAGGAATATACTCTCAGTATGTTAAACGATATTAATGTTTGGACATGCACCCTAAGATATGTACCATAAAACCTTGAATAGGTGTATAACAGGCATGTGCTCTGGTTCAGTTTGGGTCACTTTGGGAGTGCACTGAGCTGAGAAAGTGAGTGGAAAGCTTTCTGCATCTGTACCTACCTTGTGCAAATCTGCTCTTTGACGGGTCTGGTCTAATTATTTATTTTAATTTAAATAATTTATACACTGTTCTCTACTGAAGTCTCAGTGCAGTTAACAAAACCAATTAATACAACTTAAGAAAAAAGAGATAAAATATAAACTAAAACATTTTAAATTATTAAAAGCTACACTAGACAAAGTCATTTTCACCATATGCTAGAAACTGCTTGCTGTTGGTGCCTAGCATATCTCTGCAAGGAGGCTGCTCCAAAGCACATGGATCATTAAGGAAAATGATCTCTTTTCTGGGCCCTGCCCCATGAACTTTTCAAAGTGACAGAACCACATGGAGAGTCCTCTTAGAAGATCTCACTGTTGGGTGTGTCTATAGAGGAGCAGGTGCTCCTAGAGGTATTTGGGTCCCATGTCATGTAGAACTTTAAATGTCAGCATTAACATCCTCACTTGGATCTGGAAGCAAAAAAGGAAGTCAGTGCAACTCTTTAGGATTTGTGCAATGTCAGATGCTAAAGACCAGGCGTGGTTGAGAGATGGTCCCCTTTATCTGAAATGACTATAATTAAACCAACTTGGAAGGCCTAACACTCCGTACTTATCCACTTTTCTAGATTCTAGAATAAAAACTATATTCCCACATGTGGCCTTTTGTGACTCCTAGATAAAGAAGAAAAAAGAATACAAATAGCTTATTTGTATTACTGCTTTACTGTAGATACCTAAACAATATTGTTATTGACCAATGTGCTTTGCTTTTTTTTTTTTTTTGTATTTTTCTCTAATGAACGTTAAATATTTTTGCTGGTTTTGTATTACTCCAATATTTGATATATGCTATAATGCTATCATGAATAAACACAGTTTATTCTATGTTATCAAAATCTTTAATAAAGTTTATTTTTTTTGAAAAAGGTTGTATTTCCTCTGTCTATCTCTTGCCATAGGTCATCTATTGGAGTAACCATGGTAGTTTGGTGCTGTAGCCAGGCCCAAAACCAAACTTAGAAGGGTCTAGACAGTCTGTTCATCCAAGCATGCCTGTGGTAGGACTGCCACTGCCTTCTTACGTACCGTGGCCAAAAAGAGAAGATTATTAACAGGAAAATATTTATTTAAGATCTCCTGAGCGAAGGTAGCTTTTTGAGGAGAGAGCAGACCACTGTTTCCTTAAACACAAGGGGACTTCTCTCTACCTCAAATAAGAATTAATTACTTGCTGGATCCAAGAGATCATACCCATTCAGCTTGGTTTTAGAAGCCATGAAGGTCCAAGGTTCTACAAGCATGTGGTGGCATGAGCCCCTTTCTAGCAGCTTCTCCACATTATGAGCCTGCAGCATGTGAATCAGATCCCCAAAACTCAGACCAGATGCTGCTTTTATGATATCCTCAAAGGTGGCAGTGGATTCCAAATGGTTTTGAGAGATTTCATCCTCAAAGTGTTTGGTAAACCTGTCACAGCTATCCTGGGAGGATGGTAGCAATTCTTCTGTGCTGGGAGAAACAAGATTTTTCACAAGGAAAAACTCAACTGGCCAGCTTCCCTAGGACACAGTGCTAGCAAAGAAACAAGACCACTTTGCTGCCACCACTGTTAATGTGCACTTAACTGTGCCTGATGAGATACATTCTTCAGTTTCTAGCTGTCCTATGTCTAGCTGTCAACTGTCAACTTGACCTGCATACAGGTCAGCTAAAAACCATTCAAGCCTACACGTTGCACTGGAATGTATAAAGCAGTTGGGAACAATCACATCAAGGGCCCTCATCACACCTAAATTTCAAAGCAAGACAAGAGTCTTGATGGTAGTCTGGACCTTTGCTCTTCAGGCACCCAAAATGACCCAGAGCACATGCCACAATTTTCTTTTTGTCTAGAAAGCAAGCAAAGCAATAAATCAGCATGCACATATGAGTAAGAAATGAGGAATACAGAAGTGAACGGATATTTGTAACATTTAATATTCATACACATTTGGACATTTGTATAGAAACTGAATGTTACAACATTTCTACATTTACATTCATATTTGTACGAATGCTTTGGAACATTTGTGAACCTGGGGAGGTGGCAAAGCAGCTGCACCAGTCACATCTGCAACAGATCCAGAGTGCATTCGACATGGATTGAGAGCAGATTCAAAGTGGATTCAGGGTAGACCTGATACAGAGAGGATATTTTACAGGACACATACAGGATATGTATGGGATACCTATGCGTTCGTATCAGATATTCGTACGACTTTGTATGAATACATTCATACTGAATAGAATGTTCCATGGAGCAAATGGTCATGGAACCAACCAGGGGAAATGCAGT
>MTQE01001141.1:11327497-11351777 GCA_014337955.1 Aspidoscelis marmoratus
GGCCTGATCCAGCAAGGCTTCTCTTATGTTCTTATGTTCTTATGTAATGCTACCGCATTCGAAGGGGATCTATTTGAATGAATACAAATACATGACATGAGGCTGTTTGGTGTGTAACATGTTAAACAAGAGCCACTTGTACAGTTGAAATGACAGCTATGCTAGTAGAAAGTTCCCTTTGCTGCAAGTAAATGACAGCAAGGAAGCAATCTGGAGTCTGCTTATCACTGAAATGTCAGTGACCCAATAAGTGGAAATTAAAGAAGAGGCAGATTTACCACCAGAAATTAACTAAGTCATGTAAGACTAGAGGATAGGAGTCTAGATTTCCTGAACAGAAATGGATAAGGGCAAAGATGCAGCCCAATGAAAGAACTGCTGAGAAGATCTTATTTCACTTGTTACTGAATGTGAGATGAGTCTCTGGCATCTGCTTTAGTGCAAAAATAGCTTGTAGGGATGGAAAGTGGAAAGCAGCAATACTGGAAATCTGGTTGGGGAGAGGAGAGATACCACTGCTAATAATTTTATTGTCACTCTGGTCAAAAGATACAGGTTCATTTCAATAGTCTTCTGTTACTTACAGCTCCTTGAGTTTCTTTAGCTTAGCAAAGGCGTCCTCTTGAACAGACCTTATTGCATTATTTCCGAGGTTCCTTAAAAAAAGAGCATTTTCTTTAAAAACCAGATGTATAACATTAGTGAATAATTACACAATTAGTGACCCAAGTTCAAAGTTACAGTAAATAATGGTTTATTGTAAGAGGAATATACTGCAGTAAGATTTCAGATAAAGTACAATTTTCTGTTATCTCTGAACTCAAAATACAATTGCTGTGGTTTGTGAAAGGCAATTACACTATTCATAAAAAGTAAAGAAATACAAAATATTTTCAAGTTATTAAAAATCTACAGAAACATGTTAACACATCATCCAAATTTGTTTTGTTCAAACCGTTGTTCAAATTAATCAAGGCCTGCCAAGTTCAGACAATAGACTAAAAAGCTTCCGACTCTCCTCCTTATGGCTTTACCAGAGAACAAAGGATAAATGTGGAGTGTGCAAGCCAAATTTTAATTTTAGTGCCTAGCAGCATTTGTATACAATCATAATCTACAGTTTACGTAGTTAATAGCAACCTTCAAAACTCTCCTATTTTCTTCTTTCAACATGGTATTAAGATCTCATAGAACTTCTGATTCTAATTTTTAGACTATTTCTGCAGTGGGTCTTCTTCAGGATTATATCCTGAAAGTGGGGTCTGCCACGCTGGTGCAGACTACAGTAGCAGATGGCAGGCCCTATTCCAGGATATAATCCAGAATAAAGGGGATTAAACATCATACTGACCTGACATGTGAGCAATGCTTGCCTTAATATCAAAACAAGGCAACTCCAAGCCATAGTATGATATATAGTTTGCTTGCTTTCACTATCCCACTAAAACACAGAAGTGAGTTTGTTGTTTCTCACTCTTTCTTAAGGGTAAGCCTACAGCAGCTATGTTGACTGAGGCTAATGAGAATCGTGGTCTAAAGTACCCAAAGTAATTTGCTTCTCTTTCACCAGAATTCAGCCCCCCAGCTCATCACAGGAGTCTTTGTGTTCCAATTTTTAAGGCAAGTGAGAAATTCTCAGGAACTGAGACCTCCTTTCTGGTGTGCCTCCGGATTTGCTCTGCTTCCCTACCAATAACACACTGGCTATATACCAACTTTACTAATTTTCCCCAGTATCGCTACCTCTTTACTGACCTCTTCTTGCACTGGGAAAATAATTCACAGTGGACCTACCCACCTATTATTTGTTACCACCCTCTCGGCAGGCACCACCCCTGGCAAGCAGCCAATGCCACCCTTTGTACATTTCCTCAGAGGGAGAGGTACCACGTGGCCACCAACTTCCACCACGGTTAGTCTGAATCAGCACATTTCTGCTCTCTTATGGCCACACTGAAGGAAAGGAATTGAATTTCTCCTCACTGAAGTAACTGAGAATGGGGGATAATTGCAGACAAAATCTCTAAACTTGTAAAAGTATATGTATTCCCTAATCCCAGGAATTTAGTAATGCCCCCAAAATCCAGAGTGGTCCACCTTTAACATTTCATGTGACTAGAAGTTAAAACAGTTCCATGTGAGTCAAGAAGCCTATATGATCACTTGAAACTACGGGTAAGAAGGGAAAGAACACAAAACTTCACCACCGCCCCCAAAAAGCAGTGAATATGTTCTTTTCCTTCTTGCATTATCCCTGCTTGAATCCAAACAGAGGAGAAAAACACAGCAATGGATACACACTCAGAATACTGGAAAAAGCAAAACAGAGGAGCAAAAGGAATGGGGCAAACCACTTTCTCCATTAGGTTAAAGTTTTTGTTTTGCACCTATGTGAGTAAGTGAGATGCACTCCACTGTATGTGAAAAAAGAAGAGGGAGCAAAAGCAAGAGAGAGAGAGAGAGAATTAATAGCATGCAAATTGGCCATGTGTTCTTTAACTTTCTTCCTGGCAGGGAAAAAAAAGGCAAAGTTGTAGTTGACTTATAATGAGAAGGAAGCAGCTGGCTCTCACAAATGGACTGGCTTCTCAGTTTACAAAGATGCTATTAAATTGCTCACAGGCCTCTCCAGCAGCCACTCCTGGCAGGCTTCCCTTCTCCCACCCAGCCTCTTCTCTTCAAGACTGCAAAGCATTGTGGGCTACTCACAGGTGTTCCAGGGCCTCCAAGCCTGAGAACGCCGCTTTGGCCACAGACTTGATCTTGTTTCCAAACAGAGTTCTGCAGTTTCCAAACACCCAGCGTCCGATAAGCAATGGAAGGGGAGAAAAAGCAAAGAAAAGAAAATGAAAGACCCCAATTAGTGTGGCTATATCTGATTAAACATCCCTACGCAAAGCGCTGGAAATACGATCTGTGCAGATTAAGGAAGCTGAAGTATGCATACTCTCTCCCCTGAAATTAAATACTTTTTATCTTTATTAGAACTTAATAGTGATGATAGCTTTACACAGGACACGCTGTACTGCGCATTAAGAAACGCAGGTCTGCTTTGGTTACTGAGGAGGAGAAAAAAGAATACCAGTTGACCTTCAGTTATCAGAAAAAACACACAGTTTAAACAACACACTAGAGTTGCCTCAACACATTTCACTCCTGATCTTTTGCAGCCAGTAAACACGGTTAACAATACAGATCTGTAGTTTCATGAGAATTTAGCAGGGCTTTTGAACTCCTTTAACACAGGATACTTAAAATCATCACCATCTATTTTCTTTTAAAGGCTAAAACCCATCACATTAGGGGTAGTGAAACCTGTCTCTAACATTTCCTTTCTGTACTTTCTCCACCTTTAAAACAGTACTTTATTCATTATTCAACTCGAAGAACAATACTTGCTACCTAACACAGCCTGAGTTTCCTTGAAGTGTGTTGGCTAATAGCCAAAAAAGCTACATGCAATTGCTAATTTATTTTTAAATCAGTAAATGTCTAAATGCTTTAAAAATATTTTTAAAATAACTTTAGTATATGTCTAGTCATTCATTCATTCGTTGTGTTGTCCATCATAGCAGGCAACAGTAGGAAAGAAGACATATTTTAAGCAGACAGCCAAAGCTACCTAATATTTGCACCAGGTATACCCTAGCTGGAAGGCTATTACAGACCACCAAAGAAAGGGCCCTCCTCCATGCCAAAAGCCTTTGAACCACTGGAGTTGTCACAAGGGGTTCTAGTGATTTTATTAACTAAGCAAGTCTGCACAAGATAAGGCACTCTCCTTCTTTACTTTCTTCAGTTTTAGTTTTGTTTTCTGGTGTTTGGTGTATGCAATTTTAACATTCTACACTTCAGAGGTTTCTTGGGATTAAACCGTGATAAGGATAAAACGTTAACTCATTTATTTACTTCAAAAGATGAGGCAACACTTCAGCAAAACCTACTTGGACTTCAGAAACAGTCAAGGGGGAAATTGATACCTTTTTAGTGGCTAGCCATTGTGGCCAACAGCCATTAAACTGAGTTTGGTTTAGCTTTTTGGTCTTTAGCTCTTTCCGCACTGGCTCTAAAAACGGATTTAAAGCCAGTTCGGGGAGGGATTAAGATGCGGCTTCCGCATTGGAGGCCAGATTGGAGCCAGTTTGAGGACGCCGCGTCTGCATTCTGGTGCGCAAGACCGGTTTCTTAAACCGGTTTCGCTGCCGAAATTCTACCCAGATGTACGACCTAAAAAATTAGGTCTTACATCTGGCTTTTCCCCTTAAACCGTTTCGGAAGCAAATGTGAAAAGGCCCTTTGTGTTGTCTTGCTACTATATCTTCCTCCTTATTCTCTACAGTATGAGAGCTAGCAAACCTAATCTTAACTAAAAAGACAAAATATTCAAGTTTATTAGCAATTTCCAGTCAGAAGTATTACCAATTTTGCAATGCAGAGTTAGCATAGATAGTCACGAAATTAAATCCGAGAAATGCTGGATTCCCATAACAATCCTTGTTCGTGTTCATGTCTCACAGCTACTAATTTCATTAGGTCAAAAATTGTCTTACATTTTCAGATTAAAAACATGAATGTCAAATACACAATAATAAAATTGGCATGAGGTAATCTTCAGGATTTATTAAAGAATTTAAATCTGATTTCTAGGATTATTTTAGTGCACCATAACCCAACCTGGTGACAGAAAAGGTTAAAGTATTGCTATAAAGTTTAAACTAATTCCTCAAGCCATCATAAGGTGGGCCCTAGAGCAATATTTTAAGTGCTGTTTGTTTCCAAGGGTTCTTTCTCCTTAAATAAGCAAATTTAGATAGTTTGTCTACCGAAGTGGAGCCAAAATGATGCTCCAACCTCTGAATATATAAGAATAATAATAATGCAACCATAGACAGATTGTGAAGGCTAGGAGATTTTTCACACCATATTCAAGTTAATTCAAAACCAGATCTGGTACACTCTTTGACCATGTTGGTGAACTAACATGGGAGAAATATTACACCAATAATTCCTTTGGAAGAAAAACATGCATTTGACATTCATGTTTTTATTGAAAATGTTTTCATTTTTTTAACCAATGAAATTAGTAGCAGCAACTATTTTTGAATTTCGCTTTTAATGTTGTACTCCACCCTGAGACCTTCAGGAATAGGGTGGGATAAAACGCAAATGAATAGATAAATACGATTTAAGCGTACATAATATAGTCCACATATAATCATGTGATCTTTGTTCACCATGAAGTTCTGAAACAGTTGCTAAAGCAGCTTGTTAAAAAAGTATAAAATAAAAACAAAAGAGCAGTTAATGAGCCTGTGCATGTAACGTTTTCCACCAAGAATACAACAGATACACAACAGATATGCCTTTCCTGCACAATAGTGCTCAGATACACTGAAAATTAGTAGATATGATGAGGAACTGGCAGTGATGGAAATTGTATCTTGGCTGTTTAAACCAAGAGAACATTTTGCTTATATCTGGGCTTCAACTCTGCATTCTCACTTTAATTCTTCAAGCGGGACTTAGACAAATAGGAATGTGTTCACTTAAATATGTTTGTGTGGTACATGTAATCTACTATTACATCTTCACTAAATTTCCGATATGAACATGTGCCTCCAGAGAGTTAGAAAAAAATATTTCCAGAAGACAGACAAGCAGAAAGGAGAGTGGTTCATCAGGTTTTGAATCCCTTAAGGATTTGGCAAAAATGTCTGAGAATTCTTGTTCTAAATCATTATAGACCAGGTTTCGGCTATTATTCCTTTTCTAGTGCTATGCTGTGATGGTTAGGTTATGTCTGCACTTCTAATTCTAAGAAACTGATTTAATTGCTGTGGTTTTCCTAAAAGGAACTCTGGGAACTATAGATCTGTGAGAAAGCCAAACTTCTGACAAGAGAATTCTAAGTGCTTTTGTTGAGTATTTCCAGGTGTTTCCGAAGAGGTAACTTGGTCATTGAAAGTCTATCAGTATTCTACCTGCATCTCACCAGATGTGGAGAAAGCTATGGAAGACCATGTGGGGCCACAACTGGTGCATTTAGTCACAGTGCCAAAGAAGTGCAAGAATTCCTGAGCTTTCTGAGAAGCTTTGCTGCTGTGCTGACATCTGGCAAGACATCCAAAGACTCACTGGAGCACCATAAGAATAAGGACAAAAGGGAGAGAGTGGTGAGTTCCTGGATGGATGACTCAGTGTGGTTTCAGAGCAGACCTGGGAGGTCTGGGGACCTACTTGGGCCCACAACTAAGAAGCAGTTGATTTCTTTTGGGGGGTGTTCCTCATAGTATCTGGTAAGTCCCTTCATACCAAAAGGCAGAAATTTTAATTTTTAGAAAAAGATTTCAAGTAGAATAGTCCTATTAAGTAAGATTAGTATTAGGAAATTAATTCAAATTTAATCTTGTAGCTTCTGCATTTATTTGAAGGCCAAAGGGTATTCAATTCACAATGTTGAACAAATCAAGCATTATTTAGGGTTTTTAAATCATGAGGTTGTTTTTCTTTTCTCACTGGCATTTATTTGGGATAATACTGTCCTGAAAAGGAAAAATAAAGTTAAAAGCAAATGCTGGTTAAATGTGAACAAAAAGAAAGATGGGGAAAATACTGTATCATCTTTTTCTTACTGTTTTAATACAGTCAGATAAGTCCTTCCCACTCAGATGGCCAATTTTACCCAACCTAAGCATTCAAGCACCTAACTCAAACATCTAATTCATTGAGGAAAGTGGTGTAAAAAAGCTTACACTGCCTACATACTAGTCCTCTGTGGATAAAAACAAGCCCAACAGAGAATCACGAGTTCAGTCAATACTTTGGACTGCTCTTCTCCTCCCTTCCTTCTTTTGCTGTCTCAATAGCACCCAGTTTTCAGGCTCATAGCACCAAGGGCAGTCAGGCCATTGCTGGAGAAAATTCTGACTGGAGTTCAGCTGTGATTAGCCACAGTGGTGGTGGAAATAGGGCACAGAGAAAGAGCACAGTGAGGAACGAAAAGTTGGTTCACAGTTTCTCAGGACTGTACAACAAAATGCTTACTTTCCAAACTCTTTTGGAACTTCTGGATACTTGTGTTGGAGACACCTAAAATGTTTCTGCAAACAGCTGCAAGATTTGCGAATTCCTTTGTTAGGGAGGTGGGGAATATTTCAGTACAATGACCAATGTTAGCTGGCAAACTCATTAAGGGACTTCTTTGCTTTCTAGTTCTGAAATGACAGCAACAAGTGCAAGAGGAGTCGTGTGACCTGAATTTCAGAGTACAAACTCTGTGAAGTCTTGCATTCTTCTCCTCTCTTAACCTGCAAGTAAGGCACCATTCCTCTGACCACTGCTGGATCAGCAGCTCCCTCTAATCTATCAAGGGGGTCCACTTTATTTAACAGAATAAATTAATCTGATCTGGGGGAGCTCTTGATTTATTTTATTTTCTCACTTACTCTTGTTGTGAAATTATCAGGTTGCAGATAAAGAGAAAACAAAGCAATTATTGTTTCTTAGATTATTTTCCCTTTTACCCAAGCTTTCATCTTTCTCTTAAGCAGGTTTAGATGCCACAATGTAGTGATATGTGGCAAAATTCAAGGCACTCAAAGTATTCCCCACAGAAACTGAACAGATAACTCCAAGGTAACTTCTCAAACAATCCTGCCTGTTTAGTGAAATGATCACTTGTGGCACAGGCAGTGGCTTCCAGAGACAGAGCTTCTCTCAGTAACAGAGGTTGTGCTGTGGAACAGCCGCCATGGAAACGCTCAACTTAAATTTGAAGGACTTTTTATGGAAAAAGGTCAGTGAAGGCCCATTTACATCTTTACAGTTTTCATGCCATTTTATTTTATTTTACCATATTGTTGGATTTGAAAACTTTTATAAGCTAGTGACTACAGTAATTTTGCTTGTATACAGTTTTCAGTGAATTTAATACTTGTCTGAGATTTCAACAACTAGGTTTTCATTTCAAGTATCTTCATATAGACCAGGGTTTCCTAAACTGTGGGTCAGGACCCACCTCTAGGAAATTTAACCGTATTTGAAATAACTTTTTTGACGTAATTATTTAAGTAATAAAAAAATTGTATTAAAACTTTGTTATTTGAAAAGTCCTTTATTCATATTGTTAATGGTTAAATTTCCTAGAGGTGGGTCCCAAGTTGGTAAGCTTATATTAGATGGGTCGTAGCCCAGACAACTTTGGGAACCACTGATATAGACCATCTTTTTGATTGCATTATCTAAAAAAAGATACAGAAATATATTTAATAAATGATTGATACATATAATTGGGATGGGGAAGCAGCCAGAAACAACTACCCTAACTACGAAATCTGTGCCAGAGTATCTTTTTTAATCACTCTTCTGAGTCAATGTTTTAATTTAGACCCACTTTCTCTATAGCAGAAAAACCTCATCTATAATTCAAAAAAGGGTAGTGACTTGGCCTACCCCTTTCTCCCACTTTAACACCTTCAATATGCTGAACAAGGCACTGCAGTGCTCACTGAGAAACCCTTTCAAAAGCTTATCCACAACAGATCAAAAGGGGAACAGCTTTTAAAGCAATCTCTAAAGTGCTGAGGTAATTATTAATTCATTTGATGGTTTCCTTCTTAAGTGTCTACCACCCCCACCTTCCACTTATGCTAATGCATTTAAACGCCTGCTAGTTGACAGTTTAAACACGGGATCCTGCCTGATGAAAAGCCATGTTTACTATACAGAAGTTAATTTTTGATGACTTTTTAATGCAAGGCTGTAAACATGTGCCCAGCTGAAGCAGGAGGAGGAGGAGGCCAATAATCAATCAGTCATGGTTTAACGTGTTATCTCTTTGTGTCTTGGGGAGAGGAGAGAAAACAGAAAGTCAATTCTAGTTTAAACTATTATGAATTAGCACCTCTGCCTTAACTCTGGAATAGTTAACTAATCTTGTCCATAAAAAAAATGGTAATGGCATTAGAACTTAATACCTGATTCAATGGTATAATTATTTACAACAAACCTTTACTTTCTTGGAAAAGGAAAAGAAACTGTATCACTATTAAAAGACATCTTAGCAAACAGTCATCAACTGGGCAACTCAATGGCTTCCAATCTCATGCTCAGACCATATTTTCCCACATAGATGAAACACAGCTAAATAAGACAAAACTGTATTATTGCAAAGGGATTCCACTTTGCCACATTAAGTTAACTTCTACAAGCCAAACCTGCAAAGTTGTTCTCTTGACTTTCAAATCTGTGTATAAAGAAAGGAAGAGATACCAGGAAACAGTTTGCTAACAGCTTCAGATCCTGCAAGTACATTCAACAAACCTGCCCACATGTTTGTCCAGCTCTCAAAATTCACATGTTCTGAACAGTACTGGTTCTATATCATCCCTGAATTTCCCACAAGCCCTTATCTTAATCTTGCCTAGATTCTGTCTTCATTATTTATTTGATTTTTATTAGGCTTTTATACTGCACATTTCAAGTAAAATAAGTGAGGAAGCCACGCACATTTCAGAGGTCCAAAGACTGGGGGCCACCACCAAAAATATTCTCTTCCTGATCTTGGTACCTGATACCTCATACGAGCATATAGGATTGGAAAGATAGGCTTGGATGAACCAAGCACATAGGATGGGAAAGACAGGTTTGGATACACCCAAGTGCTGAATCCTGTAAGTCTTTGTAAGTCAAAACTCTTTTAAATGAACATGGAAGCAAACTGATAACTCATCATAGGAACAGGTGTAGTACTGGTTAACAAACTGGCTACTGGATTTTAGACCAGCTAAAGTTACCAAATCATCTTCAAATGCAAGATAACAAAGTTCTGAGTCACTGAGGCTACTGCCTGCAGTTCAAGGTAAAGATGGAGCTGCTGTACTAAGAAAAGATGTGTAGATTAGATACGTGCATGGATATTCATAACATTCAAAATTCATATGAATTTGGCTAAATTTGGACATTCGTATTCAAATCTAATGTTGGCACATTCGAAGACTGACATTTGAATTTGAGTCAAATTTTTCGATGCATTTGTATGAAGCTTTGTATCGAATTCAAATCCCACTACATTTGAAGGGGATCTATTTGAAGAAATGTTAATTTTCTTGCATTTGATTTTAAAAAATTCATGCGCATCCCTAGTGTAGATACTTCCCTCACTCCACCTCTTGTTCCAAAAAGGAGGAAGGGCCCCATCTCACAAACCATAACCTTATAAGGAACTATTTTCCCACCTAAAGAGATCCTGGGTCCTTTCTGTGAGCCAAGTGGAAGACTCACCCAAGTAATTCAGTCTTGGAGGAACTGAGTCTGAGCTTATTTTTTTTAATCTTTTAGATTCTCACTGCCTCCAGACATCAGCTCAGCGCATCAGCAGCATCACTGGGATGGCTAGAGGTTTAGATGTCACTGAATTACTGGTGATGCTTCAACCCTAACATCAATAAATGGTCTCTCCTGCAGAACTCCATAGGCTCATAGCCCAACTGAAACTGTCCAATAAGGAAGGACCAGAATCATAGCAAACCAGTGCCCCCCCCAATTCTTGATCCATGCAGCTTTTTACTGTGTACCAACTCTTAATATTTTAGCAACTATATTTTATCATTTGCTTTCCACCTGTCCATTTGGGCCTGCTGTGAAGAACAAAAAGTAAATAGATAAAAATACACTTCCTTCAGTCCAGATGTAGCATGAGACATTTTGCCAGCTCTGTCATTCTCAGTAGGTGTTGACCATCTACTGACATCAGTGCAAAAAAGAAAAAAAGGCAGGCTTTTATACTTGATTCATAGTTTGAATTATAGAATATCTTTTAGAATCACTTGCCAAAGAACTCCTGGGCTTCTAAGATTAGGGTAAATTAGTTCTACTAAGACATTTGCAGTTAACAAAAAATATCTGCACACAAGTTGAACCACAGAAAATTTCATGAGACATTATTCCAACAGATCCGCTACTAGTCCTTTCTGATCCTAAAAGACTTATATGCTAAATGCAACTCAAGGGGAGAGGAACAATACAGAAGAACAACCTTTATAAACCAAACCATACATGTAAGACACTCACAGCATGCTTAGGTTTTCTAGGCCTGTAAAAGCCCCACTGGTGTCTTCTATTGTGCCTGAAATCTCGTTATGGTCCAGATCCCTGGAGAGAACAAGACAAAAGAAAATTCACCATCAATTTCCCTGTTTGTGAGCTTCACCTTAAAAAGACCTGAAGGGTAATCATTAGGAGGAGTTTACCAAAGGACTTATCTTTAGACCCTGTACCATAAAAGCTTTTGTTAGAACTATTCCAGTCCATAGTTGCAGAAAAAGCAGAGGTAATTAACTCTAGCTGACTAGCCCTTCTCTCTTTGGTATTGTAAAAAGAAAGAAAGAAAGAAAGAAAGAAAGAAAGAAAGAAAGAAAGAAAGAAAGAAAGAAAGAAAGAAAGAAAGAAAGAAAGAAAGAGTGCTTTATTCCAAACCAGAGAGAGAGAGAAAGAGAAAAGGGAAAAGAAAGGGTAATAACATAATCACAACCAACACATCTGGGAGGTGAAGGAACCAGCAGCAATGAATGCATTGCTTCATCAGCAAGTTTAGTTGTAAACTTCTGCTACTTTGAAATAGCATTTATTTGGTTCACAACGTATTACATTAGCCAAGCGTGAGAGCCTTGCCCCTTTCCATCTTACTTCTGCTTTTACAAATCTATTTTTTGTGGCAGTACGAAATGTCTCACTTTTTCAATAACACATCTACATCTGACTAAGTACATTTTGGGAACATAGCATGCGGGTGAGATTTTTTAAAAGTTGATTGACCTCTACATTGTATCTTCTATAAAAAGACAGGAAAACATAAGAAGCTCTGCTATATTGATACTTCCAAAGGAACCTGAAATGTCTTTTTATCCCAAGAAATGAAAGGAAGGGAAACATAGTTTCACACAAAAAACTATAGGGATTCAGTATGATGGTCCAGTTTTCTTTGCATTCACTTTGCTTTCTCCCAGCCTCTGTAGCCAATTTCCTATTCTTTCTGGCTGGCTGGCGCTGAATGCCTACTGCCTTGTTAATCATTCTGCTGTGAGGTCTCTGGGCCTGACCTCTATTTGAATAGCTTCGCATTTCAGCAGTTTCACACCCACCAAAGGCTCGTCAACAATAGGCCATAATTAAAGCATGCCCAGCTCTTTTCCACCAGGTGCAGGACCCTATGGGCTGCCTTCTTGATTCAATTAGAACTTGCTCTCCCACCCCTCCCCTCCTCTCTGGGCACTGGACACAAAAGGCAAACAAGAATTAGCTGCAATCCCAAACACCCTTTTTCACTTTGGGAAAGTCTTCCCTTCTTTTTCTGTGCCAGCTGCCTAGGACAAGGGCCTTTCTGAAAGCATGCCTGAGATCAAAAAGTGGTTCTGGGAAAAAGGCAAAGAAACATAAAGGGCTTCCTCCCGCCACTCAATAAAACAAATAAATAACTGCACAGTACGGTAACCAAGGAGGGAAGATCTTGTTTTCTTTCAAGTACGCCAAAACTTTTTAAAAGGCTGAGGAGAAAAAGACAATGTCCACAATAATAGCTAAGCACTGCTCCTTTGGTTTAAATAAGTGCATTTATTTCTTTTAAAAGGAAACGTAATCTCATAAATCCTGTCCGGGACTCAAAACTGTGGCGGAAAACTGGCACTATGGATTTCATGACACTGGAGGATTAATAATTGTGCATGCATAATCCCAAAGCATTAAAAGCCAAGATAAATTGTGGGAAAGAAACCACAGCCCTACTAGCTCTTATATATCCCAACAGAGAAAAGCTTCATCAAATACAGTGGAGAGAGAAACTTAAAAAAAAAAGTCACACCAGGCATGGGAAACTAGGAATGAATCTTTGCTTAGGCTGGAATGCTGCATCGAAAACAATGGGAAGAAATGTCATCTCCATATTGTATTAATCACACTTAATACCATCAAATCTGATGCCGCATGTTCAGACTTGGATTTCATTTTTGAAACTGGGCGTGCAAACACTGGAGTAAACCAGTAACACCTACAGAGAACGCAAACTTTTGAGCCCCTTGAATGCACCCTCTGCAATGTGGCTGATGGAGTTATGGCTCAGCTGTAAGATCTCCAGGCTTCCCAGATCTGCCAAACTTGCCTCATCCAGCCTGGTGAGATTGTTAAATGACAGGGACCTGAGAACAAGAACAAAAACAAGAAAGTGTCAGCATTCGCATTTTCCAACATCTCCAGTGCATTTAACCAAGAAGAATAAACATCACAAATATTGCTGCTGTGGGATAAGTTCTTAATGTACCTAAAAAAGTTAGCTAGCACCCTAACAAGACCTTCTTAATGGCAACTAAGAAATCCTGTTACTTGCGGCAGGATCTCTCTCTTTAAGCCTTGAAGAATTATATTATTATGTTGACTTTTGATGTATAAAATAACCTGGTAATAAGATGGAGGTGATACACCAACTCTGCCTAGTTTATTGATCATTTGTTCAGTGGTAGTTTTTAGGTTTACTGTTAAATTAATATTTTACAATGATACTGCATTATGCATTTTTATGCATAATAAGGACCAGTGTGAGGAGCATCTGCAGTAACATCTGTTTATGAATTTGCTTATTTTTTGTTCAAGTACAAT
The DNA here is from genome assembly GCA_014337955.1 of Aspidoscelis marmoratus. NCBI lineage: Eukaryota > Metazoa > Chordata > Lepidosauria > Squamata > Teiidae > Aspidoscelis > Aspidoscelis marmoratus. The sequence goes on from MTQE01001141.1 coordinate 11,341,145, forward strand.
GAAGTTATGTCAAGGTCTATTTTGCTTAGTTGTTTAGAACATTTAGTTAATGTTCCTGTAACAACCTCTTTCTAAAAAAGAAGCTGTTCCAGATTCTTCCCAAGGCAAAAAAAATATCACTGAACTTAAGCACTACCTTTAAAAAAATAGTTGAAAAGCACCTTAGAGACTAGAGTGTGGCACTCATGTTCTCATCCCATATCTCATCCACCTTTTCTAGTCTAGAATGTCCATGAGAGAGGGAGGGGCACACTGGCATATGAACAATTCCACCTGTAACCTGTCCTTAAGCCAGCTCAGAGGTGGTTCTTCTTTTAACTACATGGAAAAACGTCCATCAGTCCGTCCCACTCGCCCTATACCGGGGATGTAACAACATTTAAAATCAAATACTATTAACAGTATGTATTTATGACCACCCAAAGAACTACTCTCCAAAACGTGCCTCAGAAACCAAAAGCACTAACAGTCTGAGAGCAGAGGCACATAATGTGTCCAAGAAATGATACTAGCAATCTGGCACACTAGCAATTTGTCTAGTCATAACAACTGGTAACAAGGACTGACTGAGAAAAAAGGTAAAACCACAGCTGTCTGGTATATGGCATGGTAGGCATCATGCTCACACATTTTCTCATACACTTTTATGCTTCCAAGTATTAAAAATGATTTTTTCACTTTCAAAAAAGTCATAATTCTCATATCCAAACTCTGGGAAACCAGCTTTTTTCTTCTTCTGAACACTATGATCAGTGAGAACAAGCCAGGATCAAACTATTGTTTCAAATCCTGCTATTTTTTTTTAAATTAACTAAAGTTAAAACAAACCAGTGTTACAACTTTTAAATACATATGTTTCTAATTATTTCCTTGAAGTTGCAGAAAGAAGAAGAGTTGGCTTTTCTACCCCATTTTTCTCACCCATTCAAGGGGACTCAAAGCAGCTGACAAAACTTTTCTATTCTTCTCCCCACAACAGAACACCCTGTGAGGTACGTGGGGCTGTGAGAGCTCAGAAGAGAGCTGTGACTAGCCCAAGGTCACCCAGCTGGCTTCACAGGGGAGGGCAGAATTGAACCCAGTATTTCTAGATAAGAGTCCGACTCCCTAACCACTAGACCAAACTGGCTCACAGGAAGAAAAGGGAAGTGTTCAATGCAGAAATTAGGCAGCCTTATTTTCAGAAGAACAAAATCATGGTTCAGTACATTGCCTAAAATGGGGCCTAGATGGAATTTTGCATTTTTAAAGCTTTTGAGGAACATTCTTTTTAAAAGTAACATAAAGAACAAGGCTTTGAACACATACAAAGAAAAAATACACTATTATCCCAAGCACTTCTAGACCTCTGCACTAACTCTATGTCAAAAGAGACCATTTTAAAGGCTGAGAATATTATTTGACAAATAAGTTGCCTGACTTTTATAAACATGAGCAAAGGCAGCAATGGTGGAACTCCATATACCCGAAGAAATTCAGAAGAAATTAATAGCTTTCAGGAAGGCATATGAAAACATTCATTCTGAAAGAGTGCTGAATTATGAATAAATGGCAACATTCAAAATTATTTCCTCACCTGTGATGAAAGAATTTTTCAAAGGGAGGAGGGAAAGGAAAAAATCCAATGCTAGCAGGTAATGCTAAACTAGATTGAGGAAAAAAATCTCTTTAATTTCAGCATGGGGGTTCTGTTGGAACTAGCGGAAGGTGCTTCTCTGCTGATGTCATCTGGAGGTAGCCAAGAGCAAATTTTGAAATATATATAACTGCAGTTGCTGCTAAACAGAAACGTGCATATACTCAAACACAAAACTGCTCTTTTCTTTCTGTGTATTGAACAATACAAGAGCAAGTTTGTATTTACCAGGACAATGAATGACAGATTCTGCAGCAGAGGAAATATTCTGGATGCTAAGGAATTCCCCCATGCCCAGATTTCCACCTCTGACAATTTAGTTTCTTTCAGATGCCACAGAATGAAGATCTCACTTCCTTCAGTCTTCACTGTTCCACTGGTCTCTGAAAGATACCACATTCCTAACAAATCTGAAACAGTTCCGAATGCCAAGAATTGTCAAATTCCCTTTCCCACTGAAATTCAGAGCTTTATTTAAGGTCTTCTTAGAGCATATCTTATTTAAAATTTCAAGGGAGTTCACGAAAATTATGCATAAAAAACAGCAGCAGATCAAAATGCAAATAAGACTAGAAGTACTCAAGACAGGAAGAAATTTTAAAATGCCATGTATGTGCGTCACCATCACTAAAAACAGTTTCCGCCTGTTGATTTAGGGGGCAGTGAACAAGACAAGAGTGGATGCCATTCCACAGTACTGCCAAGAAGGTTTTGCCCGTTTGCCTTTCTGAAGAAGGCCTCACTGTGATCAAAGCTGTGTGTAAATGCACAGTAGTTGTTGGGTATGGCATACTGAGCCCAGAAACTAGTAAGCAGCCAGACAATTTATTTTTGGGGAAGAACAGTGACGCATGTTGCATGCAAACACCCCACTGAAAATCTTGGCTGCTACCATTCTGAACCAGTTTGAGAAGTAAGTCTGTATTTTAAAATGGCTTATTCTAATCAGGATGCTACCAGAACATAAACAGGGCAAAATGTTTATTTATAATTTGCATTTATTTATTAATTTACAATTAACTTACCACCTTACAAGGCCACACTTCAATTCGACATCATGATCGCTATTATCATTATTAGAAAACTCAGAAAAGTTTCAAGGATGGTAGCATGGCTGAAAATCATTACCTGATGGCCAGAGCTTCTAACATTATCTCCAATTGTTCAGAGAGCTGCCCTTAAGAATTACAGGGATCTGCCACTGTCAATTTCACCTTGCAGTGAAAACTACTGACGCATAATGATAAACAACCTACCCCCTCATCCAAGGGTTGGGAGACTCACAAGATAAAACAAAAACCAATAAAATCACAATTAAAATAAAATCATTCAAAAACAGCAATTAAATCACTCAGTTGTCAACTGTTGTCTCCCAAAGCAGTGAACTCACAGTTCAGTCAGCTTTTGACAGAAACTCCACCCAGCAGGGTTGATATGGGAAATCAAGTTGTTACTCAGGTGAAATTGCTGAAGAGATACAAGTCCATAGAGAGAGCCACTGTTCACCTCTGTGAGGACATTATGCTCCAGATTCCTAGAGGGACAACCAAAGTAAATATTTTGGTTACATATCCACACAGCCTTTCTTGATGTTCACCCACAGAGAATCTGATCTTTTTACAGTTGCTGCAAAATGGGACTATTTTTTCACTGAATTATTCACCATGGACCCAAGGCTGGACAAGACACATCCACTTTTGCTAAATGGATGAACTAGTTATATTAAATAATATTCTTTCTTTCTATTAGATTTATATACTACAGATTTCCAGAGGCTGTATTTGTACAAGGAATAAAAGAGGAAACAAATATTAAAAATAAACAGTGATCAATCAATTTGTAAAAAGACAGGAACAATGGAGCTGCTTGAATATCTGTTGGCAGAGAGTTGCAGAGAGGGGGCTGCAGGGTTGGGGACCTACTGAGATGGTCCACCCTCAACAATTCAAGGAAACTGAGCAATTCCTGAATGATCTGGGTGATGTTCTGGTTCACGTGGATGGGGTTGAAGCTGTGGAACTGCCAGCTGAGTAGGGCTATCAAAACGATTGCTCTCAAGTGCCCTCAGCGTCTCTGTAGAGTCCATACAACATGTTGGTATCTATAAATACTGATGTGAGTGTGGCTGAACATGTTAAGACACATTATTGTGCCTGCCACATGGTGGCTGGAGATGGGGAAAAGGAATTATCTCTCTGTCACTATTGCACCCTTGAATAGTCATCCAAAGGAATATTTTTGCATTGTAAATGGCCTTATGGGGTTGGGGATCAAAGAAGGAAAAGGGCTTGCTTCTTCCGTCTGATGTGACCAATTTGCAGGGCACGTTGAGGCAGTGACTGAGCAGGGATCCAGACCTGCCAGTGACGGCCTCTTGGCTATTCCACCACCCACAGAAATTAAAAGGGTATGGAATAGCCTCCCTTCTGAGATATGTCACTAGATGAATTCAGACACCTGGTGAAGATGCATCTCTTTATCCTAGCCTCTGGCTGAAGAAACAGTTCCCTCTCCCCTTTCAGGTACTTTTATTGTTGGTTTAATCAGTTCACTTTAATCATATTTTTAGTCAGTTTTATTGTAGCTTGTCCTGAAACCCTTGGATATATGACAGGATAAACAAACAAACAAACAAAAGCACTTAGTAAAATCTCAAGCAAATGGATACGAAAGTTCTCTGGACAAATTCAGACTCCTATTATCATTTATTCATTCAGCTATTTTTTTGTCCTTGCAATGCCAGTGTGCATTTTTTAACTGTGACAAAATCTTTTTTTAACTGCAAAATGTTACTTGCTGTCATTTCTATACCAACAAAGCAATTTTATGTGCGTTCTTTGAGAAGTAAATCCGTCTGTGTTTTTACATGCTGACTTCCAGATAAGCATGCATTAGCCAGAACAGAAATAAAAAAAAACACGCTTCTTCCAGGTGTTATTATACTTGCAGGACAACTTTTGTAAGGGTCATGGTAAGGGCACGATCAGGATTTACATCATGCAAGAAGGCTGCCAAAATGTCTGCTCATATTTTACCAGTAAGACCATCTTTTAACTTACAGTACTTGCATTCTGGCCAGTCCCCAAAACGCTCCATCAGTTAGCTTGCTGAGGTTGTTGCGCTGAAGCTTCAGAACTTCCAACATATCCAGCCCTTGAAATGTTAACCCTTCTATCAGACGAATACGATTGCGGTTTAGTTCTCTAAAATTAACAACAAAAGAGAAACAAGTTAAAAATTTTCCTGCACAGATCTATACGTGAGCCAGAAACCGAGTCTCAAAATCAGAACAGCCAGGGATCCCCACTAAAAGTATTCACAGAGATAAAGAAAAAATGGGTAACAAATCATAGCACTATGCAGATTTCAGGCAATTCATACAATTAACATGCCTGACAGTACCTGAAATAATTTAACTCTTGTAATATTTATCATGTTCTTAGAACTCATGCCCTCAAGAGCCAGGGGTTTGTCTTTATTTTGCCTGCAAGAATATGCATTCTTGTTACAAAATGTACAGGCTATAATATGTATCACAAGTACCCCTTATTCACAGACCATGCATTAAAAAAAAATCTGGATAAACAGAGGAATATCCAGTCTTTTCAGGGGGATTTATTCAAGGTTTTTTTTCCTGCAAAATTCCAGTGCTTTTGAATTCAATGGGCTTTCAATTTGATGCAGGGTAGATAGAGGTATGTAATACAGTGGGGCAAAAAAGTATTTAGTCAGCTACCAATTGTGCAAGCTCTCCCACTTAAAAATATGAGAGAGGCCTGTAGTTTTCATCACAGGTACACTTCAACTCAGAGAGAAGCTTAGGCAGTTTTACATAATAGTAATGGGCCAAACTGCTTTCAAATGCACAGGTTTGCTTCAAAACTGCCTTTCCTGGTTTGACAGTTTTGTTTTAGAACTAGACTGACCTTGTGGTTCAACAAAATGTTTGAAAGTGAATTGACTTGGATTGGTTCATTGTAGGTTTTGGAGAAAAGGGGACAACTACATTTGCTTTGGATCAGTCCTGCCTCGTGTGTGTGGTTCTACTACTGCTGGAACTGATTTTTTCCCTGCTTCTCTTTTTTCCCTTTTTCATTTCCTTTGACTCTCATCTATTAGGTTATAAACAGGGAGAAGAGTCTCCCCCTTTTTTCTTCATTTTAAAACTGCTTCTCAAAAATGATTTTTTAAAGTGGTCATTTGCAGTTTTTTCCCACCTGCCCCTCTTTTAATTTCAGGCCTGACACAGAGAATCTGTGCGCAGGGAGCTTTGTCTTGTTCAAATGTTTAGCCCTTCCTTTATCATCTGTCTGTCTGTCTGTCCATCCGTCCATCTGTCCACCCCGCCCTATACCTGGAGGTCTCAGGACGGGTTACAATATTATAAAAATCTTAGACAGGTCCCTGCCCTCAGGCTTAAAATCGAAAGAGACAAGATACAAAAGGAAAATGGTGTGGGAGGGAACAGGGACACTATTTATTTATTTATTTATTTTTATATTTATATCTCACCCTATACTTGAAGGTCTCAGGTCGGGTAACAACTTTTAAAACCACCATATTAAAAGAAATAATACTAAAATTTAAAACCAACACATTAAAAAAAAAAGCACAATATCAGTTAAAACAGTAGCGTTTTCAGTGGAGGGCAAACATAACCAACATTTAGCCAAAGGCCTCAGCGAAGAGGTGCGTCTTCACCACCTTCCTGAACCTAATCAGAGGAGGAGCCTGACGCACCTCCAGGGGGAGACTGTTCCATAGCCTGAGGGCCATTACTGAGAAGGCCCTCTCCCGGGTGCCCACCAGCCTCACTTCTGAAGGCAGTGGAACAACCAGGAGGGCCTCCCCTCCAGATCTTAATGCACGGGCAGGTTGATATGGGAGAAGGCGATCCTTTAGATATTTGGGGGCCAAGTCATTTCGGGCCTTATAAGTCAAAGTTAACACCTTGAATTGGGCTCGGTAGTGAATCAGCAGCCAGTGCAACTCTTTTAGGACCAGCATGATGTGCATCCAGCTAAAACACATTATTGCAAGAAAATAACCCATAGCTCTATTCACAGCTTTTTCTTTGCCCTGGCCTATGCAACAAGGCTCCCTGCCGGCTTTTGCTGGCCCTGGTCTATGCAGGAATTTTAATACAACAGGTGGGTATTTCTTGGAGTAATTTTGAAATATATACATTACCATTAAAACTAGCAATAAAGAAAAAGTGGATCTTTACATGGAAAAAGTTGCTGGAAAGTTCTGTGTTTGAACAGGGGGTCTGGAATAATTTGTTTGTTTTTTGAGTTTTAGTGAAGGAAACAGCTTGACCAAAATTATATTTGGAACTGAATTTGCTTCAGTATCTCGTGTTTATATCAGTATTTCACCTCTTCTAACAAGGGGGTGCAGGACGTAGACACTTTTTGAACTGAGTTGTATACTTGCAGTTAACAGCAGGCAAATGATGAAGCCAAAGGTTATTTCTTTGCATGTAAACCACATCCACCAATACAGATGTGTATTTATGACCAAATGCAGTCCTTAGCAGACTATAGCTGAACCAACAATATGTACACTAACTCCTCAAATGTACCATTTTGACCATCTAAATATCAATGTACACTTTAACAGCCTTTCCTTGTTCAAGTGTTTTATTGCTACATAAAGATGCATGTGTGGTCCTGGAAACAGGGTTCAAGAGAGCCCTTTGACCTAATTCACTTTCAATGCCCTCTTGCAAGCAAAAAAGAAACAAGTAAATGTATCCATCAGGAAGGAAAACAAATCTGTACTTGTTGTCTAGAGAAACAATGTACAGATTATTAATAAAACTATTTTCAGGTCATTTTCTCAATGGCCTTAAAATAGCCATGACTCTATAGGATCACCAAAAATAATTCTACTTCTAATTTGTTTTATTAGGTGACACCACTGGGCCATTAAAATACAGTTTATTCAATGTTTTATGGATGCAGGGTGAAGAATGACTGCATTTGGCGAGCATGTCCTTAGGGAACGTTTGTCTCCATAAAGTTCAGTTAGCAATAATTAAAGTGCACATTTCTACTCACAGTTGTGTTAGCTTGGGCAGCTTGAAGGCTTTAACAGGAAGCTGGGTGATCCTGTTTTTACTCAGGCGAAGTGTCAGCAGGGATCGTGACAGGCTATCAAAAGCTTTGGTCTCCAGGACGCTGATTCTGTTGTTCCCCAGGTAGCTGCAATAATTCACCACAGAACATTTAAATGGTTATGTCAGAGGTCTTAGTTATTCACTCTTTATCTGCGTGTCTGATGACATAAGTCACATCTTATTAAAAACAAATAAGGCTTTTCTCCCTTCTCTGCCAAGTTCTGCTCATCTCCCCATTAACACAATTCAGATGCTTGATAAGAGATAGTTGAGATACCTTAATGCCTTCAACCTCCCCATGAAATCAAGAGCCATCAAACCACAAGCGGGACACAGAACTAACCCACATGGGCTTCGACAGGTGCCTGATGGAAGGGTGAACTGCTGAACTACAATCCCTGCCCATCTTCGAGAGCTCTGCTATTTTGGAAGGAATACAACTTATCCAACTCAGCCATAAAACATCTGTGATCAAGTTAAATGCAAAGCTAGGTATGTGAGCTGCCTCAATATTTTTGATAGACAAAACAAAGCTTTCTGTTCTTCTTCCCACAACAGAACACCCTGTGAGGGGGGTGGGGCTGTGAGAGCTCAGAAGAGAGCAGTGACTAGCCCAAGGCCACCCAGCTGGTTTGTGGGGGAGTGCAGAATCGAACCTGGTATTCCCAGGTAAGAGTCTGGCTCCCTAATCACTAGACTAAACAGGCTCACTAAGGAGGAGGTAACAGCAAACAACTTCAGAATCTCCCAAGAAAACTGCATGGATGTGACCACGTAGTCACCAGGAGACAATCCGGATTCAATAACAGGGAAGGCAGAAAACAAACCAGTTTTGTTGCTATTATTGAACAACCTGTTGCTATTATTGAACAACCAGAAATCAAAAATCCCTCACCCCATGATCCCAGTCTATGTTTCCCTCTACTTAGCATACAAGGCTACAGACAACAAAATATAAATAATTTTTACTCTCCATTTTCCTGTAGCAGCATTAAACTCCTAAATAGTCATTTAAAAATCTATTTTAAAAACATATGCTTGTATCTGTGGCAATACTGCCCCTGAACTTCTTCCTCAGATTTCTTTTTAAATGTATACTTTCCATATTTATGCTTTCCAATTTACGCATGCCACACAAAAAAACAGATATTTGGAATATCTCACTCTCTCTCACACACACATACAGGAAAAAAATCCACTTGTGAACACATTACAAAATTGTAAGAATAAGAATTGGTCTTCGCTATACAGATGGGCACTTTCCCAGAAATGTTCCACCAGCAACAATAACTTACAGGTCCTTTATTTGAAGCCCCACTGGGAAACAGCCATTGCGGATTTCTGTGATGTTATTTGAGCTCAAGTCCAACGTTTCCAGGGCAACATAGGGCTTCAGAAGGTTTGCTTCAATAGTATGGATCTTGTTGCGATTCCTATGAAGTAGAAAAAAAATAAGGCTTAACCATTTTTCTCCTCTTGTGCTAAAACACCAACACCGACACAAGAGGCTCCAGGCTGGCATTTGGTATGTTTTATGGAGCAAGAGATCAAAGATCAGAAATTTTAAAAAGAAGGTAAGATAACACCTTTTATTGGATTGGCATATGCTAGTGTAGACAAGCTTTCAAGTTACTCAGAAAATTTCATTAGACAGAATGGAGGAAAAAGTTTAAATCTGTTCAGATTGTAATACAGTACTGCAATAAAATTACCCAGCGAGGCCTCCCTCCTGCCAGGTAGAAAAAGGTGAAATAAATAGCCATAAGAAAATTGTTCCAGAAGCCTAAACTCCATCCTTATCTGGTATTACTTCATATCTCTGAAGAATCAATCACACATCTGGAGAAATCATTACTCTGACTGGAGGACAAGGGACTGGCTTGGACCACTTCCTGAACTGGAGATTGCTGGTTCTGCTCTGTCTGTCTCCAAATATGGTATGACTGAGCTTAATGACCATCTCCAAAAAAACTGATCACTGAAGAAGAGAGGGAGGAGAAAGTTTGCACAAAAACAGGGTAAATTCAAACAATATTAGATTTGACCCAGCATTCATTCAGTTCTATTTTAATCTGATCTGATGTCAGGATAGTCCACTTCAAGGTTGGGTCTAACTTTGACATACAGGCATACCCCTGTATTCACGGGTTGTACTGCGGGTACCGGAATCCGTGGATATATGAATCCTGGGTAATCATGCAAGATTTCCCAGGATCCCAGAAAACTGTGCAAGATTTCATGAGATGTCTGACTGTTCCAGGCCTCCAGGAGGCCTAATGGTACCTGCCAGATGGGGTGGGGGCTAGTCCGGTTGAACGCAGATAAGTGAAAGTGCCGTTACTGGACCAGCAGATCTAGGAGCACTATGGTTTTCTGTCACTTTAAACTCATCCTTCAGGGTAACATCTAAACAAAGCTTTCCAATAACTACCTGTAACTTATTTTGTCTGTTTTTATACCAATTTTACCATGATCCACTCTGAGACTTTTGGGTACGGGGGGATGGAGGGGTGGGGGAGAGAGAGAGAACCAAAAACATAACTAGCATCATGGAACGATGTATGTTACAATACCAAACCAAAGAAGACTCAATTTTGTCATTTCCAGAATAAAGATATAAGTGACATATGAATTATTCTCAGGATTCAGGAAATATTTCTACCATAAGTAAATAAATCTGTTTTATTGTTTTTGATCTTAAAACAGAGATGAAAGGCCAGTATTGTGTCACTGGGGAGTTTTCCACTAGCACTAAGTATCCATTAAGGATACTCATTAGGGATCTATTAAGGTCTCATTAGGTTCAGAGCAGGAAAACCCCGATTTCAATGCAGACCCCATTAGAGCCACATTTGTTTCCACCTGTTCTAGGGAAA
>MTQE01001141.1:11355629-11392730 GCA_014337955.1 Aspidoscelis marmoratus
CAGTGAGGTTGCTACAATTACATGTTGTTACTCCACCATAGTGGCAACATAATGGTACTATATTCCCAGCTGTCTGGATAGGGTCTGTGGTTATGAGTAGGAATGTACTGAACAATGCATTCCTCAAAATAACCTACCCCCAAGTCATTCAGGGTTTTTAAAGTAAAAAATAGTACTTTAAATTGGGGTGGAAATGGCCTGGGAGCCAGCCGGGCTGATGAAGCACTCCTGCACTGTGTTCAAAATATCCAGTACCAGTTATCAGCCTAGTCCAGACAGTTTTAAAAGTAGCCCCATTGTACAAGCAGTACATTGCAATAGTTTATACATCAATTGTGCTTTTCGTCTCTGGCCATGGCAATATACTTGTTCCAAAGCAAGCTTTTCCACATAAAAGATGCACTAGCCCAGAAATATTTTTCTGCAACACTGATAACCATGCTCTCTTTCAGATGGTACAGCTTATTTCTGTACAGGTTACTTGGCAGTAAGTCCCACCAGGGTTAAGGCATTAAAATCTCAGCAAAGATTTCCTACAACCAGAGCCTTAATCAACATTCTATAGCCTAGGGAGAACAGCTAATACAGTCAGTTTGCAGAGAAAGTTTACACTGGCTAAGCTTCATTTTCCCCCTTCAATTTAAAGAGACGTCATAGTTAAACAAAAGGTAAAAAGTAAATGCTGTGTACACTTTTGATGGAGCCTGAACTGATGAACAAAACAGGTGGCGTTACTTCAAAGGATCATGGCTTGTTCTACAAACCAAAGTATCCTTTAGAAGGTTAACGGTGTACCTTAATCCTAGTGGATAGGCCAGTATTAAATGTCTTCATGAATTTTTTTAATGCACTTTATTTGTGTCTTCATCATTTTTTATTGATAAGCCTTTTCATCATCCTCTTCTCAAATGTAAGTGGGGAGGTAGCAGAGTTGACTTTTCCTTCTGATGCCTTTTCTCGGCACGGTGGAGGTTATTTTCGGTTTTCTACGAGAACAGGGAACAAGGGAGAAACTGAACAGTTGGCCTTCATCTAGGATCGGTTTACACTACAGACCAAGCTTTGTTAATTAAAAAAAAAAGACCTTAATACTGTGCAGCAAAAACTTTATTAAGGCACCACCTGCTATAGGCATCAAAAACGAGATCAAGCTTCAAACGAGAAGGAAGCTCTGCATATCCCTTTTAGTTCTATTAATAGTCAAGCATGTTTGGGTGCAAGGAGAACAGTTAAATCACCTCAACATGCTGCTGCCAAAGAACACGGAAGGTCTCGTGTCACAGAGGAATGCCAGCCTATATTTGAACTCTAGCTTTCAAATAAGGAGGCTACACGAGATGAACTAATTGCTGGTACTGGAAATGGCCCTTTGGGTTTTCCAGTTCCAGTATTAGTGTACACAGCCGCAGTCAAATTTGATGTCTGTTTTCTCCCAAGACTGAGAGACTTTCTGTCACAAGATAAAACATTTCCCTGAGACCAGCTACTTTGTGCACTTCTACCTCTGTTTGTTTAAACCTTACAAAGGTAATATTAAAATATCAACAAAATGACTGTAGCTAAGGAAAATCAGAGGGACATGGCCCAAATATCAGCAAGTTCAAATAGTACAGATGTATTTGGACGAGGCACTGGAAAACATCTAAAATATATACTTGGTGTGTCTCTGGGGAAGCCTGCTCCAAAGCCTGGGAGCCAATACTGAACAAACTCTCTTTTTGGTGGTAGTTCCACGGAATTCATGAAGCAATGGGACCACTAGGAAGCCGTCAGCTGAATATTGTAACTTGTAGGCAGAATTATATGGGAAGAGGCATCCCCTCAGAAATCCGGGACCCAAGTTTCTTAGGGCTTTAGATGTCCACATCAACTCTAAATTGCATCTGCAAACAAAGTGGCAGCCAGCACAGATTTCTAAGAACTGGAATAATGTGGACGTGACCAGGAACTCCAGTTAATTGTGTTATTTAGCACAAGCTCCATCTTCCATCTTCAAAGGGAGCTCCATGCAGAGAGCACTGCAGTAGTCTAATCTAAGATCTCTTGGCCAGAATCTCCATCAAAGAAAGGCTTCAACTACCTAATTAGTCTGAGTTGGACATAAGCACTTTTCACCACTGAAGCCACTTAAGATTCTATTTATTTATTCATCCATTTGAATTTTTACCCCACCCTATATCCAGAGGTCTCATGGTGGGTTACAACATTAAAAATCAATGAACATATAAAATGAACATATTAAAACCATAACAGTGTCTGATTGCGAGGAGGAAAAGCTGATTCATTATTTAGTCAAAAGCCAGGGCAAAGACATGTATCTTCACAGTTCTCCTGAACGGTGTCATATGCACCTCAGGAGGGAGATTATTCCACAATCTGGGAGCCAACCTGCTTTGCTACTGAGGATGGTTGTAGAACCAGGAGGGTTTCCCCTGGAGATCTGAAAGAAGGTGTTCCTTTAGATATTTGGGACCTTATAAGTTAACGTTAGCACCTTGAATTGAGCTCAGTAGTGAAATGGCAGCCAGTTCAGTGACAGATGTGGATCCAGTAGCACAATCAAATTCTGAACCTGATCCTTCCAGGGAAGAATCAAATTGAGCAAAGGATATTGATCTCCCCTTTACTTTGAAAAGCTGGCATAATATTGCACTTTCATCTTGTGAGGATTCACACTCACTTTATGGCTCTCAAGTAGCCTATTTCGATCTCAGGCATTTGTGCAGAACCCAAACAGCCTCACCCAACCAAAACAAGAATTAAAGTATAGAACTCAGTGCCTTCCACCTATTGGTGATAGCATTCCAAATCCTTTATGACCTCTACCCAATCAATATTACTTGAGGAGACAAGACTAGTCCCTGTGCTAACCTCAATCAACTTACTGCTCAACAGGGGTATTACATAAGAACATAAGAGAAGCCTTGCTGAATCAGGCCACAGCCCATCTAGTCCAGCATCCTGCCGCACACAGTGGCCCACCAAATGCTCATGGGCATCTCAAGCAGAGACAAGGACAAACCTTCTCCTGTTCTCGAGTCCCAGCAGATGGCCTTTGAAGCACCCCAGTTCCTCCCTGTCGTCCCCCCCCCAGCCTGAAAGATGCATCTAGGCATTTGTTCTAGTAGCCATTGATACATCTGTCATCCATAAATTTGTCTAACCCTACCTTAAAGCCATCTAGACTGGTAGCTGTCACCACCTCTTCCGGCAGCACATTCCATAAGCCGATGACCCTCTGGGTGAAGAAATACTTCCTCCTGTCAGACCTGACTCTCCTACCCATCAGCTTCATAGAGTGCCCCCTGGTTCTAGTGTTGTGTGATAGAGAAAAGAAATATCCACCTTTTCTATACCATGCATAATTTTATATACTTCAATCAGGTCCCCTCTTAAACACCGTCTCTCCAGACTGAAGAGGCCTAGATGTTCCAGCCTGGTTTCGTAGGGGAGGTGTTCCAGACCCTTAATCATTCTGGTTGCCCTTCTCTGCACCTTCTCTAATTCCACAATATCGTTTTTGATGTGTGGTGACCAGAACTGTACACAATATTCCAAATGTGGCCTCACTATAGATTTATAAAGGGGCAAAATGACACTTGCTGACTTATTTTCTATTCCCTTCCTAATTATTCCCAGCATTGAATTTGCTTTTTTCGGTGCTGCCGCGCACTGGGTTGACATCTTCATTGAACCATCCACCAAAACCCCGAGATCCATTTCCTGGTGTGTTGCTGAAAGCTCAGACCCATCAGTATTATCTTTGGATTACTGAGAGTGTGGAAATATACGGGATTCATAATATACAATTATGATAGAACCACTTCAGGTTATGTCAAAAGTCTGTGAGGCAAAAGACATCCAGATGATTCAGAAGCCCACAGGCTTCTGCTGATTGTGATAATTATCTGAGGTATTCCATTTCCAACATAAGGGAACTTGGAAAGTGGAATTATGTATTGATTTTTTTTCTGCAGCAAGAAGAGAATGACATTCATTACACACACATGAAAGTACTTAATGGCTACTTCTAGTGACAGTGGAAAAACACCCTAAATCCTTCATGCAAGCCAAGTAGATTTAAAACCCTATTTGAAAGGGACTCTACTATGTAATTCTTAGCTGATTGATTGGAGGGGAAAAATAATTTCCTAGGAAATTCAGATTGTACTTCAACCCTTTTAACTTGCCCTTAAAGCCTCTATACAGCCTGATGGAGAGGATTCCCCAATTCTCTGGAGCATATCTGGTTGGCAGATATGAGGAAAGTGAGAGTTGTCGCAGTAAAAAGCATATAGACCAAGAAGGGAGAACAGCCTGCTGGTGAGATGACTGCCATACTATCAGTAACCATGTTCAATTACATCAAAGACTTTTACAGGGTTGGAATCTTTCCCTGAACACAGTGACTGTGTTTCTATGTTGCACGCAAATATGATCCAGAAAAAAGAATGACAGAACAAACACAAACCCCTGTGACAGCTGGCATATTGCAGCAATGCAATCCAGGAGTAAAGTATTTCCCTACTCTGACATAGATCTGAAGGTTAAAAATGAAGAAAAATGCATAGAAGGAGCTTTCTGCACTATGAACATGTTCCAAAATCTGTTTTTATATTATTTCTGCACATGGTATATCCAGAAATGTACTATTATGAGGTATAGTTGGGGCATCTAATATTCATTCTGTTCTGCTCCCAAAAGGAAACACTGCTCCTTATAACTGAATAAATGACAATAGAAACTGTGTTGCTTACAACTCCAAACAAACAAGATGGTGACAGCAGAAGTGATGTGTCACATCTGCAAGAAGGGAAGTTGAAGACTATTAGTGTTTGCTTTGCTCCCATTCAAGAGAGAGCATCTGTACTTTTGTCAACACTTTAACTATAGGAACACAGTAGATGCTTTGCTGGATTGGATCAATCAATCACCTATCCAGTCCAGCAACCCAGAAGAGACATGTTCCACAAAGGCACATCACTTCCAATATTGGCAACAGAACACAGTTGTCATGACTAGTAGCCATTTTTAGCACTGTCCTCTAAGAATTTGAGTAATCATCTTTGGAAGTCTTCCAAATTGGCCTCTGTCACTACATCGTGATGGTCATCTACCTGGATATATTTAGTGTGTTCTACAAATAGTCGCCACTATGAAGTAATACAGGCATGCATTCAAAATGCAGAGCAAGTATTTTCAATGTCAGGACAAATAAAACACTAGAATATGACAATCATTCTTTTCATCAATGTCTACAAATGGAAGAACTACTGTGAACTAGTAGAGACCGTGAACAGGGGAAGCTGCAGGCTCACATCTTGCTGGTGACTTCCTTGTGCACCCAGTTGACCACTGTGAAAACAAACTGCTGGACTCAATGGGGCCACAGGTTCAATCTTGTGGGGCATTTCTATGGTCCTATGATCTTATGGGATGATGATCCCAAAACACATGTACATTTCACCAACTGTGATGGTGAATTATGTAATCTTTGTGTTTCACTTCATATTAATATGTACAAATAATGTGATTAAAAGCCCTATGAACAGAGGTTCTTATGCTTAACTGAAAGCTTTTGGGATGGCACTGTACTTCAAAGTATACTACTGTATATTCTTCAAGCAGGAAGTGAGTATCCATATCATTAGCCCCCACTTTTCTTAGAAACTACTGAATTGCTAGTTCCCAAGGGAAGGCTTGGCAGATTCTCAAGCCTGTTGCAGAGAGACTGTTTGTTCAGGTGGAGCTCAAATCCATAACAAGAAAAGTCCATGGGCCAAATATGCATTCTTCACTTGCTTGGTCAGCCACTGTGAAACACAATATAAAGCACATATTTCTTAATTAGTTTCAGAACTTGCCTCAGAGCAAGCAGGGTGATATTCCTGCTTTGTTATGAGACAAAGAATGAAGTGCCAACTCTTCTCCTGATCCTCTGTCTACAGGAATATCCACTAGCACCACCACAAGGAATGAAAGCAAACGAATGAGTGATCCAGCAACGCTCACGGCACGGAAACAGATGCACAAATGATAATTACAGGCCAGAATATTGCAAAGGTAGTATTTAAACCAAACTCAATAGGCACTAAATCAAGACAACATCTAAAGATGAGGCAAAGTCCAGAGCAGGGTGAAGGGTAGGCAAAGAAGCCAATTCAAGCAAAAGAGGGGCTGATGGAGCAGCTACAATAGTAACAACTTTTGTTATTAGTAATAGGGAGGGAAAATGACAAATTATCTTGCAACTCCATACATTTGTCTTGCACATTTTGCCACTGCAGTATTCTCAAAAAGGGTCTCATATCATTAGCCCCCCACACTCCAGGAATAACACAACAGTGCTTTTTTTCCTTTGGAGAGCTAGGTATGATTTCTAAGCTGGAAAAGTAGAATTGCTCTTATTTCACTCTTTGTTCAGGGTGTACTTTTACAGAGCTGATTGTTCTAAAGCACAGTCCTATGGCCTTCAGCAGTCACCTGGGGACCTCAGACATATCAGATATCCTTCTCTAATGTTTGAGGCAAAGCTCCTGTGTCAAGAGGGAGATCTAATGTCCAATCCTTGTTCCTCATTACCACAGATCCTTCCCTTTGCCGCAACCAGTTCCAACACTCTGAATCAACTGACACTGGGCTGGGGGCATGGAAAAATTAAAATGACACATTAGCAAACAGCTAGACTCCAAACGGTTGTGCACCATCTTAACTTCACAACAGAAGAGAAATTTAATCACACCCACACACACACATCTACTTATTTCAGGCTTGTTCTTTCCAATGGGAAGAGGGGGAGCTTAAAAAATTAAGCACAAGAACAGATGGAAGAATGAAATCTTGCCCTGCTGGCTTTAGCTTGACAGAACACTGGATACGGCAGCAAAACTATCATTCTGGTCTCCTACTACATGAAAGGATTACAACCTTGGCAGGGGTAGAGAAGGAGCAGGGATGTGCAAAATGCCATTAAAAATGATTTCTACTTCATTTGACCTCATTTATTTGGCCTTTAGAGACCTGGCAAGGGCCAAGGGAGCTCTGGAAGGACTGACATTGTGTTGACCCTGCCCCCTCTAGGCTCCAAAAAGGTTTGCAGGGACAGCCATGAGTAGGGTGAACTGAGGTGAGGGCTAGCTTTGTTCTAGCGGCAAATTTGCTTGGTGTTCCACCTAGCAATCCTGTCCCCATGTTAGAGGAGCATGGTTGCTTTAAATGCTATACAAAGAATTCAAAATGGCATTCAGTCAACTTCAGGAAAAAGGATATGAACTAAGCCTGGTCCTAGTATACTTGTACAAGTTCATATCTGTTTCTGTTGTATCTGTATTTAGTTAAGGGAAAGCTTCACTGATCAGCAATGTATAACTGGTGCATATATAAACTGGATTGTGCAGTTTCTGCAATATGGTGAAACCTAATCTACAAAAAAAGCCTGGGGTCACTCAAGAGGTGCTGAAATGAGATAGAAGAGTGGGTCAATGATCTGATAGCTGCATCCTTTAGTTTACTTCCTTGCACTCGCCACAGAAGTCTTCATTCTAAAATGTGTATCACATCAAGCTTTTGCAAGATTGTAGACGGACTAATTATGCAAAGACAAGAAGTAGTTCCATTTAAAAGCCATTAATTTGACTGTGTAGCTCTTGGTACATCAAGAAAGAGCATTAAAGTTACAGTGGAGAGGAGGCAAGAGAGTCCTGTGACTGAAAGGCCAACTTTCATCTATTCAAACGAAGGGCCCATCTACTGATCAAAAGGACCTGATTTGTGATGCAAACAAGCCTTTCAACCACACTGTGGTTCCAGTTCTTTTACCTGAGGGAGTAGTGCTACTCCGTGGCATAGAGACTCATCTTTATCATTCCTGTAACCAGAACAAATACTGGCACCCCCTTTTCTGTTGGGTACCACTGAGTCATGACTAACTCCTGGTTCACTACATGGGCATCTCCATGCAGTTTTCTTGGCAGATATATAGAACTGGTTTGCCATTGCCTACTTCTGGGAAGAGACTGGAGAGCAAATTGGTAACCTTCTGCTGATTTCTGCAGGGATTTTTTCTCCTGAGGTGTCCTAAAATGGAAAAATTCAGCCGCAATCATATTCTTCAAACACCATACTAAACATAAATAGACTTTCACTTGGCTGGGGTACAAAACTACCCCACCCATTCTGATGAAGGTTAACGCCAACTAGTGAAAATCTTTCAGCTTCACGCCCCATTATTTGACCTTGTTTTACTTCAACACTGACCTTGATCCAGACAAAACAAGCTGAGATTTGAGGAAATGCCAATGAAATTCTTTTCTTGGATGTGCTAGAAGAAAATATGTGAGCCCAAAGTTTCAAAGTTTCACTTGAGCTTCTTCTAAATTTGAGCATACAATAGCAGTACTTTAAGATATCTGGCCATTGTTTCTCCTTCCGTCAGTCTTGCGTAGTAAGCCTTTTCTTGTTGTCGTTTTAGATACCAGGCTATATTTCATTCTGTTGCCTCAGCAAGAACGTCTATAATAGTACCTCACTGAAGACTATGATTATTCCAAAACTATAACCGTACATGAACCAAAGCCAAAATTAGTTATCAATCTGCCTCAGCTGGACAGGGTCAGCAGCAGAATGCCTTAACAAGACTTACATGGCTGAAGGGTTTACGCAACAGCTACAACTTACCTTCTTTTCAAGTCATCTTCCTTAATTACAACTAGTAACTACATAAGATAGTATTCAATTAAGCATGGTAAGACTAAACCTGCAGTTTTCTCACCTCTTGACTTACTTCTATTTCTGGTTAGTTGCATCTCATGTAACTCCATTAGAGAACTCCTGTTTATTCAGAGTACATGAATGCATCCATCAATTTTTCTCATTTGTGGGTTATATTACATCTAGAGGTGACAAGCTAAACCTCTACAGAGAAAACCTCAAATGTTCATCCCACAGGCTTATATCTCAGTTTTTTTCTAGAGTCAACAAGCTATCATACAAAAGTCTACACTAATTTCATTTACATTTTCACTCACTTGCCGACATCTTTCCAACGGGAAAAAACAGTGTTATGTTCTTCAGTCTCTGATTCTCTGTATTCTCTTGCTTGAAATATCAGTATTTGTTTCATTAATATTGATCAGTGTAAAGAAAAACATGGACCATATTTTCCTGAGGAAACAATCGGAAGCAAACATATTTTCTTAAAATTCCTTTTACACAGGATGGATTTTGACTTGTTTCA
The DNA here is from genome assembly GCA_014337955.1 of Aspidoscelis marmoratus. Lineage (NCBI taxonomy): Eukaryota > Metazoa > Chordata > Lepidosauria > Squamata > Teiidae > Aspidoscelis > Aspidoscelis marmoratus. The sequence goes on from MTQE01001141.1 coordinate 11,364,865, forward strand.
GGGCTGTAGAAACAACAAACCCATATCCTGCTGTATTGCCCTCTCTACAGAGATGTTTAGTTGCAGTTTGTAACTCTTCTGCTATTGCAACATCAGGGTCACTCAGATTTAATTTATCTCCAATATTCGTTCTCTGATCAGCAGGAGTTTGTTTCCTTTAACGTAGCAAAACTTTGTTCGTACGTCCAAGTTGCAATAAAACATATTTTTGGGTTAGTGTTGAAATACATATTTTCAATAAAAGAATTTCTGAAGGCATCAAGAGGAATAAGAAGTAAAATACTGAATTATTAACAAATCAAAAGGCTGAAATATTGGATACCATGTTTCAAATTTGCAGTCAGATATTAACATTACAAGAGAAAATGCTGGGCAAATATTAAAGAAAATTAAGATAAAAATTAAGATAAAAAATAACAGGAAACAGCATTTTAGAGAGAAAAAGGACACCATTTCAATTATCATTTTACGATTACCAGAATGTCATCAAAATGTTGGCGTGGGTATGGGCATAGAGGGACATATTTCCACCACTGATGGGAATGTAATGGTATTAAAACATTTTGAAGAATTCTTCAGAATATCATAAATATAAATGTGGAATTAACACTCAAAATACCTTTGTTTCATGTGACAATAGGGAGAATAAGACCAGATAGTATTTATTTGATCAAATTATATATGTTGCACAATAAACAATTGTACTGAGATGGAAGGACGTACTAAATGAACATTAGGTATCAGTATCTAATGGAACAATATAGATTTGAAAAACTGCAAGAAATAATATTTAAAAGCCAAGGATTGAAACTATGCCTAAGACAGAGGACAACTTGAAACTTTTATTCAACAAGGCCCCAAACTCCAGAATTTGAGAGATGAAATAACAAGACTATTCATCTGATCCCAAACAGGTTGGTATTCTTAGGTGAGGTAGAAACATGCAGCTGTTCTCCTAGCAGAGAGGCATCAGATGACATAAAAGCAGAAGGGTGCTGTTTTCACCTTACATTTAACCACTTTGGATAAAGTTTAGGAGAGAAGGAAAGGGCTGCTCAAAAATTCAGTGAATATTAACAAGTGAAATCAAATAAAAAAGTGAAAGAATTTCGATAAGGTAGTTGTGTTTTCTAGAATTTCCTATTCCCAACAGATTCCCAGATGTTGTCGGATTTATTATGTTTACTAGCTTTCTACAAAGCTACCAATAAATGTTCCCTGAATGAATTACAATATGAAATGCTCTGGAGACCAGTTTTAAAGACTTGAAGTCAAACTATGCTTCCAAAGGAAAAGTCATAGCAGACAGTCAACATAATGTCTTTCTGAATCACTGATCTGTGTTTCCCCAGATACGAAAAAGACCAGGCATTAACACTGTCACAGCAGGCTGATAGGAAGAAATGAACAGATAAAATTGTTTTTTAAAGTAACATGAAATCAATCATGATTTGATCTGTTTATGTGTTTAAAATATTTCTTTATCTCTTATTTCATCATTAATGCTGTTTTTCCTGGAAGATATTTTTGTCTAATGGCCAGGATAGCATACAGGAATTGTTTCCATATTTTAAGGCAGCTTTGTTTCTCCATGATGCCTTGTAGTTTATTCTTTAGTTTACTAAACGTTCATTGATTACTTTTGTGCATTCTTCCGTTGCTGAGTAATTACCAACTGTGTAGTTGTTATATTTTTAGTAAATTTTATTCTGTATTTTGTTGCTTTCTCATATAGAGACCTTCAGCAACTCTAGTTCAATATACATTTCAACCCTATGACATTAATTTATTTTTCAGTACACTTCCAAAATGCATTTACTCTTTCACAAAACTACCGTGTACATATATTATACCCTTTCTCCACAGATCCTCTCCAACACTTAGTAGGCATTTTTTCCAGATCTTAGCTAGTCTTAATGGTGTCATTTTCCATTTTATATACCATTTTTAAACACATTATTTTTGGTTTCCCCTTTCTGACCATTTCCCAATGGTCAGACTGCCAAGTCAAAACTGGGCTGGTTCAAACTTGGCCCTACAAAGGTAGTTATTTCAATACATAGTTGTTCTTGGGACTTTGGAGGTGAGTTCCAGATGGCAAGGGCCAGACTGCCTTTCTGCCTCACACACAGAATCCTCAACACCCATGAGCTTTGGCATAAAAGAAGTCACATTTTATTGGCTGTGTAGGAGCAAAAATAAGGAGCTTGCCCACAGTGGAAATGCCAGAGCACCCATGTGGCAAATCTGGATCTACCCATTTGGGGACTGCCTGTCACTCTACGATTTTTGGACGACGGGGGGTGCAGTCTCTGTAGTTGCTCCAGAGATTCTTTGAAGATTCTCCAGAGCGGCTATGGAGAATCTCCGGAGCTTTGCCATAAATTCCAAAGACTTGCCGCAAACTCTGAAGATCCTCCGGAGCCTTTGACAAAGGTCCAAAGGAATGACATTGCTCTCGTGTGGGGTCCTCTTTGAAGCCAGCTTCAGTTTTAGATTTAGATCAGGGAGGCCACTATTAAGTTAAATGAGAGAATTATCTTTATATTCAACAACCCAGGTTTGTCTCACCCTAACCACAAATTTCTTCTTGGAGTGCAGAAGATGCAACCTCTCAATGATCTGTGGCCTCCTGGTCAATTGCAGAGGACAACATGTGCTCCCTTTTCAGTTATGTAGTCCCAAGGACACCAACATTTAGCACTAAGGGATCACTCTCACTGATAGTATGTTTATGAAGATCCAGTTCAGCTTACTCTCCTCTAATTTTTCCACTGCTGGGAGGTGTTCTTTCTTTCTTTCTCTCTCTTTCTTTCTAGGCAGACTTCCACAGGAAAAACAAACCTCTGTGTAAGCAACACCTGCCTCCAGGCATTTAATCAAGGATCTTAAACCACTCAATCCCTCTTCACAGATAAGCTAAATTTTATGTAAAAAGGGCAGGAAGCTAATCAAAAAGAAAAACCAATAAAAAAACATCCTTTTTTTGTCTTCAAGCCTCACCCTGATTCTAGTCATATCCGCCTAAATCTAAAGCATTTTCTGACACCATAATTCCATACTTAAAAAATATACTTCTGGAAACTTGTTTCTGCTTTTGGCTCCTATAAAAAGTTGTGTTTTGAGACTTTTTTTAAGCGAGCCTGCAGTGCAAACCAGCGGCAACTTTTATGCATCCACTTTTAATTCTTATTTATACACCCACAAGAGCAAGCCAAAATCAATCTGTCACTGTGATGGAATTTTAAGCTTTTTCCAGACCAGGCATTCTGTGAGCTATATGAACAATCATGTACTGTACTACCCAGTTTAACAGGATACTGGCTCTTCTTCCTCAGATTGAAACATGCAGAGGCTCTTCTTACATAATCTGGCATGCTAGTACTTTACCCAGTTCCTAAATTTGGAATGAGGAGCAGAAAGGGTGAAGTGATAGAAAGAAAAAAACAGTGTGGTTATTTGCAAAGTTCTGATGCCATGATTTATTATGGGCAAAATTCTTTATATCACCACAGTCTATTATGCCTGAAAGCTACAGTTTGACTCAGAGGCCAGTAGACTAACAAAACTAAACAGACTACAATGATGTCAGAAAATATCAAGTACGTTAGTCTTTCCCCAACACCTTGTCCTACCAGATGGAATGGTTTTTATATAATAGAACTGTATAGCACAAACGGTACTCTGTATGACACTATCATACATAATGACTTAATTATGCCTGGAAAAAAATGAAATATTGCACCAGGTAGCAAGACAGACATTGCCACACTTGTAAGAGTTCTAATAAGTAGGTTTAAGGAAAAAATACAATTTGGTAGAAGAGGACAATACTATAAAAATATTTATGAGAACAAACATTGAATGGTTACATCAGATGCAGAGAACGAAAGAGCTCATTCAGCTCTGAATTTGACTGTCTCTCTAAACTTCCTCCATCTGTAATATGCAAATTAGAATGATCTACCTTACAATGTTGGGCTTTATGACAAGCTTAAAAGCAGTTTGGCTAAGATCAGATGAAATGTTCAACTAATCCTGCAGTGTGGTTTTTTCAGTGGTCTGCCAACACACCTTTGGGAAGTTCACAAAGAGGCCTAAAGCAACTCACTTCTTCCACTCCTTAGATGAAGCTCATATTTTCTATTAAACAACAAAGGAACTTTGGGAAATGTATTTATATCAAGCATAATTTTATAAATAGAAATATAATACAACAAAAACAGTCACTTACTTGCATTATTATTTAATAGAACAGCCCTCAGTATACAGGGGTGAAAAAAATAAAGGAATTCCTCTGTGTACTCAGATTTTTAGACACTTCCATTTCACTTATGGATCACTTCAAGTCAGATTCTGCATCATCACATATACATGGATGCATATCAATACATTTCTGTCAACTTTATATACATCAACATCACAAACAATGGCGTATGTGAACAACAAGAAAACTACCGAACAACCAACATGGATGCTTACTTTTCTCTAAGTGTTGTCCTGCCAAGGATGGAAGGTGATATTTTAATATATGTTTTATACTGTTTTATGAAGGTCAGGTTAGGTACAGCTTTATTCGACTTTTGAGTGGAGTGTGGGAGAAACAAACAAACAACTTCTGGCATTGAATATTGGCCACATCTATCTTCCCAAAAAGTTTGTTTGCTACCTCTTTTGGTTGCAAGCAGAAAGGAATATAAACCTTCACTCGTGAATCTTTGAAACCGCTAGAGGGATGACTATGATGATACATACAAAATACAGATGTGTGCATGTATTTCTGTATACAAATGCACACTTCTGAGTTATGAACAAAACACTGGAAATGTGTCTATCCATAGTAGTACTTACAGTATCTGTTCAGAAAGGCCAAGAACAACTAGTTTAAGGATTCCTAAAACACACTTGAAACTATGCAACCACTGTACTTCACATCCAACAATATTCACATTGAATTTTATTACTATTAATCGTGCTAGAAGAACAAACTGCTTTTAATTTAAAAATTACATTTAAATTTAGAGACAACATGCTTAAGGGAGTTTTTTTCCAGTTTCAACTAAAGGTTCCATCGTACTGACAAAGGTTAGTGAAGCTGCAGATTCGTAACACTTGGAAGTTAATATTCTGAGAAAGGGAGACAGAAGAGCTACCAAACAGGAGGAAGAAATGTAGCAAGTTGCTGCCAGTCGACTACTAGGTAAGTTTTTAGAATTCACTTAGGACAGGTGACAAAAAATGCAGTTTGGAAATGATATGACAGCATCTGTGAGATAAAGTGCCCTACAGCCCAGGAGACAATGAAAGACTCTGGAAAACTGATTATGGCTGCTGCAAATCAACATACTTCCTCGGGAACAAAAACTTCCCTGAGACTGTGGGTGTGTGAATATGTTATGGATTACACTGTAATTGATATTGCAGATGCTAGTATCATGAAGTGAAAATTTTTTAGCATACAAATATCCTCCACATATAAATTGCTACATGACAGGAAGCACTGTTACTCTGCTTTCTTCCTGATGTGTGAAAGGATCATATTTGGTATGGGGGGGGGGGGTTAATCAGAAAAATTGACCCCTTACAGAAGAGATAACAGCCTACGCATAGGTCTGTATATTTGACTAAGATCTAGGTTCTAACACTATGCCTACAACCAATGTAGTAAAGACTCAAGGATACGGCTCACTCTACAAGCAAGAGAAACAAAGCCCCCAATTCTAGTTTAAATCAAAACAAAACTTTTGAAAAGAACAATCCTGAAACAGAGAGTGATTCTCTTTTGAAGCCTTAAATCAATCAGGAGTTTGTCTAGTTGCCTAAATAAGGGATGTTGCTATGAGGAATACTAGTGCAGGCAGAAATGAGCCCTGGGTACAGTAGGAGGTGGGAGAGATTTACTGCCACATTTGAAGCTTTGTTAATGCTTTCTTGATCACTTTAGGCTTCTGTTAACACAAGACATACAAGATAAAGTGAGCCCAGTACATCAGCCATAGCACGAAGCTTTCTCCCTAACTGTTGAAAGACCTTATCAAATGGGGGCTGTCAAGGAGGAGTAAAAGACTACAGCAGTTTATTGCAGGGAGTGAATTGGTGTGGCTCTGCTGAAAGCATTCAGACTTGGAAAGAAAAGTCGAATGGCCCTGTTAAAACAAAAGTGGAAGAAATGACCTCTGGGTGTGCCAGATGTACACGTATTTTTCAAACTAACACCCTTTCAACATTAGTACAAAACAGCCTCTAAGGAGTGCTTGTGGCATTTAAAACGATAGCAGCAATAAATAAGCCAGACATTTGAGGACTGATTACTTTTAAATAGTCCCCTAGTACTTAACTATCAATTAATTGTTTTATTCTTTTTTATTGTTCTACTGTTTAGTTTGTACTCCACTCTGAAATTATAGTGGTTATATAAAAAATCCATAATAAAACGAATAGACAAACCAAGTCTATCTGTCTCCATCTGAAGGTTTGCAAACTTGGTATATAACAAAATGGGAAGCTGTGCAAAGACTTTAGAAACAGACAAAAAAGAATTACCAGGAACAAGACTTAGTTGGCTGCTAGGACACTGCTTGAGACAGATGCCAATCCTTGATCACCCAAGACTCAGAATACTTTCCACATGCTATCAAGCAGTCCAATCTTGCAAAGAGCCACCTTAAAGAGTGCACTGAATTTGTACCTACTGAACCAATGTTAGAAACATTACTATAAATTTGACTATTTAGAATCCTGCAGACTAGCAGAAAATTCTCTCTCCTGTAACCTATTTTAATATAACTAAAGAGTTACACCAAGCTGAAGAGAATCCAAAGTTTTGCAGAACCACCAAAACTAGGAAAGGAGAGGAGAGAAAAAGAAAAAGAAAGCAAAGGAGGACAAAATATATCGAGCAACCTAGTAGAAGACCAAACATGTTTGCTGAACACAATAAATGAGGCAAAATAAATGGGAAGGTTGTTATCCTGGAAAAAAACTAGTGCAAATAACAAAAGCATTCTCATGTGCAACACTGAATTGCTGCAGCCTTTTTATTTGTGACTATTAGCTATATTACAGTTACTGATCTTAGGTATCAAAAATATAATAAAGCTAAAAGACAGATAATAGTATTTCATAAACCCTTCCTGCAAATCCTTAAATTCAGCAAGATTATTCTCATGACAAAGAAAGCTTTCAAGACCAATATATTTTAAAACGATATATTGCCAATAATTATTCTACCTTTTAAGAAAAATTAGCATCCCAAAAGGATGGGAGGCAGACATCTTGGGGAAAGAGAACTTTTTGGTTTCAAGCCTAAAAACATTAACTTCCTAGAGAATCTGAATGTTTATTTGGATCAGATATAAGAACATAAGAGAGGCCCTGCTGGATCAGGACACAGCCCATCTAGTCCAGCATCCTGTCGCACACAGTGGCCCACCAAATGCTCATGGGCATCTCAAGCAGAGACGAGGACAAACCTTTTCCTGCTCTTGAATCCCAGCAAATGGCCTTAGAAGTGTCCTGCTTCCCCTCCCCCCCAGCCTGAAAGATGCACCTAGGCACTCATTCTAGTAGCCACTGATACATCTGTCGTCAATTTGTCTAACCCTACCTTAAAGCCATCTAGACTGGTAGCTGTCACCACCTCTTCCGGCAGCACATTCCATAAACCTATGACCCTCTGGGTGAAGCAATACTCTCTGAAGAACAACAAAATGTTCTCAAAGGCTTCTCCCCTACACTACCTTCCAGCAGTTCTTTTTCTTTCCTTCTCAAAATAGGAAATACTTATCAAGCCAACAGAAGAACTACAGCAAGGTTCCCTGAAAGGGAGAAAGAACTGGGATAATACATGGCACTACTTTTTATTTTTTCAAAATTCAAAGCCCAGCCTGAACTTCACTCCCAACAGCAGCCACTGTTGCCATGGCAACTTAAACAATAAAAAAAGGTCAGAAGTGAGGATAGGATAGGCTGTCCAGAGCAGGCAGTCCAAAGCCCCACCTCCTGGGCTACCAGCACTGCTAACAAATTTGAACTCGTTCAAAGATGGGCCCAAGCAATGTTATTTCAAGATTTCCTCTGACAGCAGCCTCCTTTCCCTACCAAACTGCATTTGGAAAGAGCCACAATGAGAAAGAAATGTAAACAATAACTGATACTATAATGAATGGTGATACTCAGAATTCAGAAACAGGCCTTAAGATGAAGGCAGGATTACCTAATGGCAATGCAGTGTTTCAGACGGGGTGTTTCACTAAAGTCAGTCATTCACAAAAAGAAAATTAAAAGATGGAAAGCCATTACTTTGTTTTCATTCTATAAACATTCTGTATATTCACAAGGTGAAGTCCAGGGAACTCTTGGTTTCAGATCTGCATACAAAGATCTTTCTTTTCTCCCAGACATGGGATTGTGGAATTTAAGAATTTACAGTGAGGCTGTCCTCCTACTTTTTTTTTCTGTGGTTGATAAGCTTTCTGCCTTTGGGGTCCACAGGTCACGTACTAGAAACTTATTGCGGAAGGGTAAATTGCCTTGAAGGCTGCAAATCAGGGGTGCGGTCCCTCAAATTGTCTTGAACTGTAATTCCCACTATCCTGTTCCACCCCAAATGGATGTTCTAGTTCGGGGCCATAGCTGAGTGCCCTTAAATAACTGCCAAACGTTTGTTATGATTTTGGGCAAGTTACAGAGGAAAATCCTCCATAGTGGTTGTCATAGTTGATATTTATGTTACATGAAGTAATCTTTGGACAGGTAGGAATACTGAGACTCATTTCTAACCAGGTGTTCTATGTAGCGAATGATCCCTAGAATCAAGACTCTGCTTGGGACAGTTCCCCCCACCCCTTATGGAAAAGGATGTTGGTTAATGAAATACACAGTCTGGCACTGTAGATTCTCAGGACTGGTTTTCCACATTACATATTGGTTTTCCAAGCATAACATTCTTCAGGAAATTCAAAATGGAGCAAGCCAAACATGTAGTCCTTAAATGGCTGACTGGACATTCTATATTTCTGTATCTAGATCCCCCCCTTCCACTTAATTTAGGTAAATGGTGAAAGGTGAAAGAACTTTAGGCAAATGGTGATAGGTGAAAGAACACCTACCCCAGGAAAGCTTGCCTCGAGTTGAAATGAAATAGCAATTCTCAATTTACTTCATGATATAGCTGAATCAAAATAGATAATGTCAATGCTGAACAATTTTCTTTTACCCTGGTTTTATAAGAGTAAAGCTTCAAAGATAATTTAAAATCCTACATTTAATTAGTTATGCCTCTCTCTCTCTAGTGATCTTAGAACAGTTGATTTAACTGTTCTTTCTTTTAAAACAATAAGCTAAAGAGAGACAGAACAGCCTGATTTCTTGAAAGGAGTAATTTTAAAAGCAGCACTAAGCTTCACCAAGGCACTGAACCATACTGGCCTGGATCAAACTTTGAAAAAAACTGGCACACCTTCCTCTCCATCCTTGCACAGGAGAATGGGAGGGAAATAAGCAATCTGGATGGGTGATGAGGGAGTGTGCCCACAGTTATGACTTTCAAATTCTAAATGTGTACAAGGGTCCCAGAGAGTTGGCAACTACCAGTTACAGGAAGACTCTTGGAATCTGGCAGGCTTATATACAGCACTACTAACATACCATTGGTTGATGAGTGATAATGAGGCTTTGTGATGACACTGTTGACATAGAAACTATGTGCTTACATAAGTGAAAATGCTTCCAGGCCAGTATTAAGAGCATGGACATCTGAGAGAGCAAGCAACATCTAGTGTCCGGCTGGGTCACCAAAGCTGCTCAACCAAAACAGGAATTCCATACAGCCCTGGGTAAGGTTAACTGAAACAGCTTTCAAAATGCCTTATGGCTCCAAAGATACAACTTCTGCTCAAGCATGCTCATCCCAGACTGGAACGGCCACATCAGAAGAGACCAAAACTGCTCAAGCCGCAAGCAGCAAGAACCAGCCAGGCAACCAGTCAATGGATCAGCTGTCAGTATCAGTAACGAAGCTGTCTTTGCGCACCGGGAAAGATGATAGCTCTGAAACAGCGACAGATGACCTCACAGACAAGCAAAATGGCTCTGGGGATTCCTTCTCAGAAGGGCAAACATCAGCGTCCCCAGACAACGGAGAACAATTAACAGACTCAGAAGTAATAGTGGGCAACCAGAACTCCGACAACAGTCAAGTAAACAAGGAACTCCAGGCTATTCTCCAGTGGATGGTTGCTTCTCACCTCAACGTACCTAACCTGACCTTCATAAATGAGAATGACAATGAGCTGTCTAAACTTCCGCTGCTGGCTGAGAAAGCAGGCAAGAAAGCATACACAGTGGGAGACATTCTTCAGGAAGTAAAGAGATACTTTGTTCAAAAACAAATGGATCCAGCTGTGGAAAACCCACCTTCATGTGGACTTCTGGACTGGCTGCTTGCTAACCTGTAAACTTGAAGCCTTCTTCCCTCCCTTCATGTAGCCTCAACCCAGCCCAGGTGTCCAATTCATGCTTATTACAGGGGCAGCTGATACCATCACGAAAGCACCATTGAAATCCACAAAGCACTGAACTCAACCTGTCGCTACAATGGTAGCCGGGCAAGATCATCAATAAAAAAAGAAGTTAAAAAGCGAATTGGGGAGCAAGGCTATTCTATTAAAACATTTGAATTCCACTAAATTTGTAATCAGTTACATTATTACATGCTTCGGCTGTGATGAAAAGAAGCAGATACACCTAATGATTATGTTTCTACACTAGAAATATACTAAATGAGGCCACTTTTTTTCAAGAAAAGCAGAAATGAACCCTAAACAGGAACTCCCTCACGCAATTCAAGAGGTACAGAAAGGGGGCCTCTCTGGCTCCTCTTCCTTCTCCTGGGTCAGGGATGACCCACCTAGGGTCTCCCAGATCCTGCTGAACTTAATCACTGTAAGCTCCAGCCAATCTGGTCATTTTTTACATTATTTGACTTTTATCTCACCCTATACCCAAATGTCTCAGTGCATGTTACAACAGTAAAATGAACATACTAAAAATAATCATAGTGTCTGAAAGTGGGAAGGGAGAAGCTGTTTCCTGAGTCAAAGGTCAAGGTAAGTAGGGCATATCAATCTTCTGAACATACACAATGAAGGTGTCTGCCATATCTCAAAGGGGAGGCAATTCTGCAGTCTGGGGGCTACCACCAAGAAGGCTATACCTTGGTGATACAACCAGGAGGACTCACTGGAGGGCACAGGCAAGTCAGTATGGGTGAAGTCATTCCTTTGAATATTATGAGTGTTGCAGTACAACCAAACTGCACCAACCTGGTGTTCTTCCAGCTATTTTAGATGACTTACCACTTCTATCAGACCTAAGCAGAATGGCAGCGAACAACATGAGCTACATGGATGCTCTTTGGCCTCAATAAATAATTATATGCAGATAGAAAAGGAAAGAAGCTCTTTCCTATTAGGCTTTTCATCTGTAAGTTCACATACAGGTGACAAAATTGCTAAGCAGTCACACCAATAGTAGAAACTGAGTGGATGTTCCAAATTATTTAAAATAGCATTTTAGATAAATTTCCATCAATATACATGAGCTTAATAAAAATGAATATAACACCAGCGGGATAGGTCAACATTAGGGATGTGCATGAACATTTGTAACACTTATTATTCATACGAATTCAGACATTAATACACAGATCAAGTGTTACGATATTCGTACATTGATATTTGTACAAATATGAATGTTTCCAGACATTTGTATGAACAGTTCAGACATTTGTTAAACTGGGGAGGGGGAAAAGCAGCTGTGCCAATCACATCTGCAACAGATCCAGAATGCTTTCAACATGGATCAAGAGTGGATTAAAAGTAGATTCAGTCAAATTTGACACTTTCAGAGGACTGGATATGTATGCGTTTGTGCCAGATACGTATTCTTATCAGATATTCGTACAAATATGTATAAATACATTCGTATCAAATACAATCCTATATTTGAAGGGGATCTATTAGTATGAATATGAATTTTTTGATGAATGTCAAAAAAACCATTTGTGCACATTCCTAATCACTATTTCTATGACCTATGATGGGCATCTCAAGCAGAAACAAGGACAAATAGCTTTTGAAGTGTCCTGCTTTCCCCCAGACTGAAAGATATATGGTACTTAGGCCTCCATTCTAGTAGCCATTGATGCATCTGTTATCCATAAATGTGTCTAACCCTTCCTTAAAGCAATTGGTAGCTGTTAGCACCTCTTCCGGCAGCAAATTCCATAGACCAATGACCCTCTGGGTGAAGAAATACTTCCCCTTGTCGGATCCAACTCTCCTATCCACTAGCTTCATAGAGCGCCCCCTGGTTTAGTGTGGTGACCAGAACTGTACACAATATTCCAAGTGCGGCCTCACCATATAAAGAAGCAAAATGACACTTACTGACTTGTTTTCTATTCCCTTCCTAATTATTCCCAGCACTGAATTCGCTGCTGCTGTGTACTGGGCTGACACCTTCATTGAACTGTCCACCAAAACCCCAAGATCCCTTTCCTGGTGTGTTGCAAAAAGCTCAGACCCCATCAGTTTATAGACATAATTTGGATTTTTGGTCCCGATGTGCATTACTTTGCACTTGTTAAGATTAAAGCACATTTGCCACTTGGTTGCCCACCCACCCTATGCTAAGAGATCCCTCGGGAGCTCTTGGCAATCTCTTTCGGTTTTTACTACCCTAAATCATTTAGTATCATCAGCAAAATTTGCTATTTTACTATGTACCCCTTCTAGATCACTGATGAATTAAAAAACATTGGTCCCAACACTGAACCTTGAGGGATCTGACTTTTTACCTCTTTCCACCCAGAGATTTGGCCATTTATTTCTACTCTCTGCTTCCTACCCTTGACCCAGTCACAAATCCAGGACAGAAGCTGTCCTTTTATTCCATGGCTGACAATTATCAGAACTACTCTGGCACCAAAGAGGCAGAGATCTTTCCAAATAAAAGGTGATGTTAGATTTTTTTCCCCTCTAGGGCAATCAGTTGTATACCTTTCATCCTTTCTTCCAGGATTTAAAAAATCATTTCTATAACTCTGCACTGCTTCGCACCTCAGCTTTTACATCTATTACCAGACATTTTCTTGTTGTTGGACACCACTATGTTGTGGCCAACACTTGGTTAACTGCATGGACACCTCTATACAGTTTTCTTGCCAGATACAGAAATAGTTTGAGATTTAAAGCCCAGTTTAAAACACACTGGTACATATGAAAGCTGCGTGTCTGTGTATTTTGAATTTATCTTCTTATTCTTTAATTGCAAATTAATCCCTATACAAACAGCTCCCCAAAGGTAACTCACGAAAGGAGGAGCTAAACTGTTGGCAGCTGAGAAGTCCTATTGATCGTTCTCTGCTACAAAACACACTGCAAGTCATTGTTGTACTTTTTACAAATCGGCTAATCCTATTTTCCACTGTATTGGTCAAAAACAAAAGCCCAAACACTCATAACCTGGCAATTTCTTCATCCTCAATGCTTATTCATAGCAGAATCATGATGCCAAGAGAGCTCATGTATCTAGATTTCAGTTAACAAAACTGCTGGGTCTTCTAGGGCATTTATGCCTTTATATAGGGAGATCAGAGTAAAAAGCACCACTGGTGACTTGAAACTGAGAACATAAGATCGTAAGAAATCCTGTTTTATTGGATCAGTGTTTCATCTAAAGAAACAGTCTGTTCACATGAAACCAGTTGTACACAGAAGACCCTAAATCAGGGTCTAAATTTTAGAGGAAAACTGTTGCCTCCAACTATGTTTTCCACTGTAACATCACTAGGAAAGCACTTGCTTACATGGCTTGGTCTTTACTACTAAGAGTAAAAGAGAAACGCACAACTCAGAATTGGTACTATGGTGTAACTCTTCTGCTACAAATCTCTTTTCAAAAGCTATTAGTGCTAACACAAGTACAGACAAACAGCAAACATGCCTGTTGCTTGAAGAATCAATCAGCCTAACAGTAAGTGAAATGATCGCAAAGAAAAACATTACATTTGACAGCTGATGGTCCCCTCTTGGACAGCACCCTCATGCAACAGATATCAGCAGCTTATTTTGATATGACCGTCATTAGGCCTTTGCAGATGGGGGCCTCCAACCACGTATTCGGGGAAGATGGCAAAGACAAATTATCATCCCTCTTTTTCCCTGGACAACCCCCCCCCCCCGCAAAAAAAAAAAAAATGTAGGAAGCATGGGCTTTTTTCAATCCAGGCCTTCAAAGACATGCAGCTGAAGGTGGACATTAAAAGTTTCCTCCCACAAAAAGAGATAGCAAAATTTAGTTTTAATAAGAAGGAAACACAAGAAGGAGAAGGAAGAGTCAGGGGAGTTTTTGGTGACAAAACGTCTTCATCTGCACTTAGAAAGGACAACTCCCAGTTTTAATGCAAACTGAGTCTGATTTTCTTGATGTTATGGGAAATCTGGTAAGTCAAAGGCATTTCAGACTGTAAATTACCATCTCTCCCCAAAAAATGAAGAACAAAAGAGACATTCACCACTGACTTCTTCCCATAGGCAAGCTTCAGCTGCCAACTTGCTTCCAGGACTATAAAGCACAAAGAACCCTGATGTGTTTATGTAATGTTCTCAAGGGAGATACACTCACAAGGGCCATCTGGCTTCCTCTCACCCATTCCCCGACAACAGAGTTGTTCCCTCTCCAAAGGATTAAGCAGGAAAAAACAGGCTTCCCATTATTTTGGGGATTCTCCCCTTCCCTGTTTTTATCTTACTGGCCTTCAAGCTTTTGAACTCCTCACATAGCTTCATAGGCAACCCAAGCTTGTCTCCACCCTTGCTGAAGTCTCACAAGATTTTCTGAGGCTTTCTGCCATAAACCCAATAGGCTGATCCCTTTCTGAACCCAGATACGTCAGAATAACCCAAGATCAAGGTATCATTACAGTCTTTTGAGAAAATCTGAATTTCATCTTCATCTCTTGACACAACTCTGGAAGGCAATCAAGAAACAAAAGCTAACCATTGTTATCTTTCATTTATATGCTCATCTCCACTTACTCCCAAATGGGAAGAATATCCAAGCAACTAGGTAACAACTGTTCAGGAAGTGCAATTCTAATGAGAAAAACTTTGACCCATTTGAATCTTTGTTTGAAGAACTACCAAACCACAGAACATTCATGTGCACTATAATTTCTGGCAATCACATTATAAAAGAAACTCATATTTCTGAGATGGTGTTGCAGAACGTGAAAACAGTAATCTTTCAGTGGATTTGTCCGTTAGCCCTAGACATCTGCAAAAATTAGATTTGTGGAAAGGTAACAAATGGCCAGCTCTTCATCATTCTGTTGGGGATAGGTAAACAAGGAACTTGTAATAGGACCATATCATGATTTAATCCACTGTTTGTGGTACCACCTACAGAAAGTCCCCCCTTCCACTGTCTTTGAAGTCCTTACAGATTTTAGGTACTCTCTTTATCCAGGAGCATTCCCTTTGTGGATGTTGGTTCCTTTCCCTGACCTATCCGGTTCTTGGTGAGTTTTTAATTGTCAACATTTTTTTTTTGAGGGGGAGGTTGTACTTTTGCTGGTTTTACCTTTTACTTCTGTAAACAGCTATTTTTATGTGATTCGATAAGCTAAAATTGGCTTATCAATGAAGACTGTTCTGTTTCTTTTTAATCTCCCTTTTAAATCACTTTGAGATTTTTAAAATGAAAAGCAGTATAAAAATGTTTTGAATAACATTAAATAAATAAATAAATAAATAATAAATTCATAGTTACAGGTTGATAGTACATATAAGTCAGTTCCAAAGGACCTCATTTAAATAAAAATTACTGGGAGAACTGCAAAAAAAGAGGGTTTTTTTCTCTTATTTAGTTTGAGTCAGATATCAGAATCCGGCTCTTCCTCTTTCACTTGCTTGGCACAGACTAGTCATCAGGTCACTTAGGAGTTATTAGCACTTAAATTTTTTTTCCAGGCCTTCTTTGCTTAACTTAGACTCAAATTGTTTTCTTTTGTTCCATTAAAATCCTTCCCAAATGTTTACTGGTGTTAGAAATGAACTGCTTTGGCAATGTTTTCGAAACAGAAAGGAAGAAAAAATAAAACTATTCCTTTGTGAATAATAAACCAGAACACCCTTCAGAGTTAGGCTCACTGTGGCATGGATGATCTATTGTATGTTGCGTGCCTGATGACAACAGAAACACCCGAATTTCCGCAGCAATTTGAAAATAAAAGTTACATACAAGAGTGTGATGTTCGGCCGGGGCAAATGGCTCCCTGTCCGACACCAAAGGCTTGTCTTCCCTCCTAAGCACTAAATACACGCTGTGAACCGAGTTTAGATGTCCTCAATCGTCCCCAGCCACAACAGCCACCTTCCCTCCTCTCAGCTTCTCTCACTGATCAGGCTACCGAGCCCTTCACAGGGCCACCGGCTGCAGCTTTCCCCAGCTTCGATTTTACTTTCAAGGAAACAGTGCAGTTGTTACTTCCCCTTGGCTGATATAGCCACAGCCTTTCACTGAGCAATTCTTAATTTAAACAATAACGTTTCTTTGTTAGATTACAGCACTTTGTTTCAGACAGTTGCTGTTGCAGTATGATAGAGCCTTCCCAACTTTCCTTCCTAGACTCTCAACCAATACTCAGAACCCCTGCCTACTTTCCTTATAGGACTAACAGAACCCGACTTTAAAATCCAACCCACACACCCCTCCGAGTTGTGTTCAGATTAAAAAGCCCTGACTTTCCTCAGAACTGTCCTTTTATCTCTCTCTCCCAGGAATTTTCACTCCCTCATTGGTCAATTCCTTGGGCTGTTTTCCCCACTGGATTGTACAGGCCATGCCTCCACCTGCTCTAACAACTTTCCCTTATTGAAAGCTGCCAACTAACTAATCTGCTAACTTGTCCCAGGGTTATCACAAAGAGGAATTACAGAATCATCAAAATCAGGCATGCTCCCATAAAACAGCCAAGAGCAAAGATTAGATTTTCTTTGAGGAAGCAGTAGTGGGATATGGGGAAGAAATCAGCTGAATTTTTACACTGATTTTGTTTATGCATTGTACGCTTATACCCAAACATGAAAAATACCCTCAACATTCACAGATAACAAGGGAAAAGCACTGAGTTCATACCAAAACCACAGAAATTCCCAACTTGCCCCTTGCATGACACCAGTGCCACATCATTTCTAGTGAGCACCTAAGCAGACAGAAAAATCACTACAACTCCAGAACAAAAGATGGTCCTATCATCTACTTGGATCACACCTATGATTCAACACCCCCTAAAAGGGAGGACTTTTTCACTATCGTCTGTTTCCCTATCTGCCATGTTTAGGACAGGGTTCTTTATTCATACATAGAACATGACATATCCAAACTCTCCTAGGAATGACAGGTTCCAGCACTGTGCTACCAGTCAGTGTTAGAATTAATAAGCGAAAAGACATGTCAAATGGGATTGCAAGCTGAGAGGCTATTACTTTTCTTGCTATAATTCCAGCTGTACATTAGACAAGCCATATGGACAAGAGATGACACGTCTTCAGACAACAGCCTAACAGTGAATGGTGAAAAACTGTCAAAAGAAGGAATCATTACATATTTTAAATTTGACATTTTCTTTTGAACTATTGGAAGTAGGGAAGGCATGATAGGAATTGCCAATTTTGATCAGAATGAACAGACTCTGAAGCTTTCCATATTTTAGCAATCTTAATGGAAAGGTAGGAATGCAGCCAACTTCCTTCTCTTGTTCTCTCTATTAATTGTATTGGAGGAACAAGTTAAATATATCAAGGTCATTTGAAAAAATGCAAGTGTGCTTTTATTATTTTCAAAGACTATAGAAGACCATAAGAGAGGTTCACTGGTGCTGGAAAATTGTGCAGGGAATGAAGTGTAGAACAAATGTGGTAAACAAGGTGATCAGCAACAATGCTAAGTGCATGCTAAAGAGGCTCTTCAATAAGTCTGTTCAATCATATCTAGCTGAACTTATTACAAAAACTACCTTCTTAGCATTATAAACCAACCAGTCCACACGAAACTTTGTGATATCACAAGCCTTCACTGGATATGGAATATGCAATGCAAAGGCATTTTCATCCTCACAAAACTTTATACTGGGGTTTCTCTGTTGCGGTGAACACAATTATGGAAATGCATGGGTCAGCTGGCATTGGGAAATATGTGGTCACTGACAGGACAGACAGAACCAACTGGATTTGAAGAGAGTAGAAATGCCATTTTTGTTATCAATAAAAACATTTTCACTATTCTTGTTCCCAAATGCCAATGCTATCTGTCATCTCAGTGGCCAGGACACTGCTGGTATTGTAATGTATCTTTATGATTTTTATTGCATAGCATCAGGAATAATATATTTCAACTAACTGCACTACAATAATAATTAGACCATTACTTCAATCAAATACATTTAAATGACGGTAGGTGAATACCACAAAAACCTTCAGCAATAATTGCTCTTCCCCTCAGCAACTGCTATACAATTCTTGACCTTCATAGTAAATACTTGGTAAGTGGGACATGTACAAACATTGTTTCCATGATATCTGACTCCCTTAAGAGAACTGCTAGGTTTAATATATTCGATAGTTCATTGCCCACAGTGGCTGACCAGATGTCTCCAAGAAACCTGCCATCAGGATATGAGGGCAATAGTGCTGTACTGCTGATATTCTTCAGTAATAAGGTTACTTGGAGTCACAGATCCAAGACTGGATATATCCTCCCTCATCAATGTGTTCCACATAGTCCTTTATCATACATGGTATCTAACTAGAATTTTGGATCATTTTTGTGTCTCATTTGTAGCAGTTTTGGGGCTGTTATGCCGTGTTCCAGGTTTCTTCTTCTGAGAACCCTATAAAGAACAGGCCTTACTATGATCCTCAACTCCATCATCCAACCATTCATTTCCCAGGCAGTTTGAGAGAAGCAGGAATAAAAAACTAGTAACTCTTCTTAACCTGCTTTTTTGGTACGAAAAGCTCAAAGAAAAGGTCAGAGTTATTTCTTCAGTTCCATATTTTGATTGACGTATTTACTTCCATTCATGTCAAAACTTGTTCAACGACCTTTCCTCGTACTGACCAGTGAAACCGAGGAGATTTTTTACAGAGAGTCTCATGAAGTTATCACCAATCACTGAATGTCCTCTTGTGGTGTCCCACAGCAGAGCCTTCTCTGTAGAGGGATCCACCCTCTAAAATACTCTCCCCTTAGATGTCTGTGGGGCACCTACCATTATATCTTTTAGGTGCCCTGAAAACTCATCTGTTTACCCAAACATTTCCAATGTGAATGTTTACTGTGCATCTCTACCCAGTTTTAGTCCTGTTTTTATGTTTTAATTGTTTTTCACTTAATTTTTAATTTCTTGAAATTTTTAATATGAAAAGCAGTATTAAAGTATCTTAAATAAGCATGCAGATCTACACATTCCAACACAGAGACCAATGGAGAGATGGTGCACTAAAACTAAGACTTACAGGTGCAAGGAGGTTATGTGAGCTGAAGCTGCTCCCAAGGATGGAATGGCAGTCAGTTCATTGTTATTCAGTCTCCTACAAGAAAGAAGAAATGTCCATTTAAGAACAAAATATCAAAGTAAGTTGCATTTAAGCAAGAATAAAGCTCCAAAAACACAAGTTTTATTAAAGTGACCAAACCGTAATAAAGTTGTGAGTAAAAAATTTGGGAATTCTTTATCTGCTTCAGATATATGGTAAACAATATAGGGGTACAAAACTAGCTAATGTTGAAACTCCAGTGGCAGAAAAATAAGCAAGAAATAAAAGTGAAGTGTGAGATCAATCAATAGGTAACTGAGATGCTTGCACATTATCTAGTGATATTAAGATGCTTTCATCGACCTACTAAGATGGTATTACCCTAATGCTGCCTTAAAAATCAAGAAGCTTTAAAATCAGGTATACTGGTGAGGACAAAGTTCAACAGTTAGTATCAACAAGCACCTGTGTCACTTAGAAGTCTGCTTATTTGAAGAAATGCATCTGCTAGATACTTCTTATATATTTGTGACTTTCCAGCCAAGTCTCTGCCAAAAACACTTGTAGCAGAAACCCAGCTGCACATTCCATGCCTACTTTAGTTATTGCTAAGACGTATTTATGGAACTGCAACATAACGCCAGCTTCTCGTCAAGGGTTGCTGGACTAAAGATCACAAGACAAATTCAGCTACCAGGAAGCTCCAAATGAAGTTACTGGTCCAGGGTGGTACAGACCATCCAGGGTGAGGATAGAGATGGGACCTGGCAACCCACTATGGTGTTTAAATACTGGAAGAACCCTCTGTATACCTCCAAATTAGTATGAGATGCAATTATATCTACTGTAAAAGAGGGATTCCTGCAAGCCCTTCATGTGCTAAAATAATGTGTGTCAATATTCACAGAAAGAGCTTGGCTTTAGCACTGATCTGACCTGGATTCTTCCTTTCATTGCATATACTAACTGGTTCATGTGCCAGATTCTGAGGAGCATGTTAAAGCATACAACGTTAGAGCATAACTCTCCCACCAAACCCTCCACATGCTCTTTTTCCTGCATAGAAATGCTATTAATTATCTCAGTACCAATAGCTAGCAACAATAGGCTCAAGGCTAGCTACAGAACTGGCTTGGTGCATTCAGTGTCACCCGTTAATGCACCACATAGGGACCCCATAGAATTTTCTTATGTGCAAAGGTGCCTAGGACGGACTGCTGGATTAGATGGGCCATGGATCAGAACAAGTAGGGTACTTCTTATGATGTTCTCATTTTTAACCCCTTTGTTTTTCTTCAAGTCAGTATACTTGAAAAATTCCTTTAATTTATGGTTCTCAGTAGCCTAAAAACTCAGGAGAAAGGCGCTGACAAAGGTGAAAAATAAAGATACTATGTAAACAGAAGTCAGTTTTGTTTTCCCATAAATCGCATTAAAATCACAGCAAATTATACGATAAACATTTTTAAAGACAGAGTAAAAGTAATACAGCTTATATATTTATCTAGCATAATTTAGAGGAAGCAATTACAAATGTCAGCCCAATATTAGCAATTTTCTGCAGGATACGCATGCAGGGACAGTTTCCAGAAATAAACAGGACTATTCTTGAAATGCTTCTGATGAATATCAAAGGTGTACTATACGTATACTCATGATCTCTCAAAATCCATCCATGTTCTAAAATTCTGTTCAGAGCTTAGGTGATCAAACATGGATATGTGTACCGAAACAAATTGTTCTAATTAAGGAAATGACCCAAGAAATATCACATTTCAGAAAATCGTCAGACAGATTCAAGATGTCAGTAATTGCTTTGAAGTGTATCTTTAGGACATTACTGCCCCAAAACAGTTTTGCCTTGCAGATACATTAAATTATATACATGAACTTCCTCTGGTCACAGAGGGTCTCCTTTCCTTTCTGTGAAAGAAGGTACATTTGCACATAAAGATACATGCATAATCAAAATGGAGCATTTTATTTAACAGAAGAGTTTCACAAAAGGAGTGCATGATCCACGGGATTTTAGACTGGATACTCATGAGAAGCCATTACAGAGCATACCATACCCGACAGTGATGAAGCATAGTGATGCAAGACAAAGTCAGAATTAAAAGTAGCAGTAGTCACTTTGGACTTTTTTTTTGTTCACTCTTAGTGTGCTCAACAGGCTACTTTGGCATTTAGCTGAGAACTTAGGGGAAAAAACACAAAAAAGTGAAGGTGACTAGCTGTAGCAGCTCTAAAAAGCCTTCTTTCTAAGTCTTTGATCATGCTAGTCTGTGTGGTAAGGAGGGGAGGTGGGAGTGCCACATAGTATAAAATATTTACAGCCCAGTTGCCAGGCTAATGTCATGCTGAAATGGATCCTGCTCAAAAATAGCACAGTTCTCTCGAGGATTTGCTGAAAGGCACTTAGATTTTTTTAAAAAATATATATATTAAAAAAGGAGATGTTTTGTGGGGAAAGATTAACTCAATTTACCACTTATTTCTTATTTTAAAGAAATGATAGAAATACTGAGTGAGATTTTATGCTATCTATAGAGACACAAATATTGAAGAACAAGCATCTTTTTCATGATCTATGAAACAGGAAACCTTGTTTGAAGAGAAAACAAAAATAGGGACCTACTGACCAAAACTGGGCAAAGCAACACGAGGATGCTGTGTCAAAGAACATCCCATTTTATTTCACCCTTCTTCTTTGGGCACCACTTCCCCCATCCTCAATACTTCACCTAACTGGATGTCACACGATGGACAATCCTAGAAATTGCAAAGAAGAAGAAGCAACTCATGAGGTCAGAAGTCCCATCCATCACTTGTGACCTCCACAGCATACGAAGTCTCCGCTGCAGGTTAATTTTAACCTTCACAGCCCTTCATTCTTTGGCTCCCTCCTACCTCTCTTGCCTAATTTCTATTCACACCCCTTCCCGCCTACTACAATTTTCTCAATCCTGTTACCTCTGTTTACCCATGGTTCCCACTGCTTGGTCTCATCTCCGCTCTTTTTCTCTTCTTGCTCCTTACCTTTGGAATAGTTCACCTGTTTCCTAACGTCTCTACATGCTTTTAGATCCCAGTTAAAAACTTTCCTATTTTCTAAGGCCTTTGGCGCTATTAAGTGAATTCCTTTTATTGCTTGTTTTATTTCCTAATCTGGCTATCTTGATTATGCTTATAATTTTAACTTTTGTTATTTCAGTTATTTTCTTTTTGCTTATTTGTATTCTTTGCTCTATTAAAAATTTTTTAGCTTGTACAGCGCTATTTATACCTATAACACTTGATAAATAAACTTTAATAATAATGGAAGACTGTAAGAACTCAACACAAAGATCATGCTTGTAGAAGGTAGGAATGCTGGTCAGGGTTCAGCTATCATTATAAGGTGCATCAAACAATATAAGAATTAATTTTACACTATTACATTTTAATAATATCCTTGAAGATTTCCTGTGAACTGGAGTTTTTTCCATCTTTCAAGTAGAAGACAGGGGCCAACAAGTTTTGGTGCAGACTTCAACTTGATGTCTGCTTCAAGCACTAAAATAAACCTAGAATAATGCGCATCTACATACTAGAAAAACTTTCAAGGGTCCAGTGGCAAGAACATAAAGGATGAAAGGATGTGGACAGCATTCAAGACATTTTTTTAAGACTATTGGCTATTTTAAAGTAATTTGTAGTTTTGTTTTGTTTTAAAAAACGGCAGGCAGAGGTTTAATGAGGTTCATCCCTGAGAATTATATCGTTATTTGGTGACTACTATAAAGATACTGTGCAGATGTGTGCTGTAGGCTGATAACAAGGCATTACAAACCAAACCAAATAATTCCCACAAAGGAATAAAAACTTTTAAAACAATCACCAAACCACAATCATTAAAAGAGGTTTGAACTTGAAAAAGCTACTTCAGGCAGCTGAGCAAGATAGAGGCTTTTGATATACTTTCTTGGCAATCAGGTTTACAGCAGAATCAGTGAAGAGCCAACAAGTACTCTGTCAGGAGGCAACAACCTGAAGTTCACCAGTTTGGCCCATTAGGAAGTGACATGCAGATCCTGGTGCACTTGAGAGAACCACAGGCACCACTGCTTCTTTTCCCATAAGATTGTCCAGTTATTCAAATAGTTCTGAGGCTTTTATTTGGGGTGCATTCCCTCTTCCTACATGATTATCAGATTATCAGATGATGAGTCATGATCATCTCTGTTACCCAAATATCTTTTTGTTAAAAGTCTCTGTCTTTGCCTGGCTCCATTTTTATTCTTGCTGTCCTTGCAGGCTATTTTTGTATCCAGCTCATATGGTTTTATTCATTATTATTGATTTAAATCACCAGCGCTCTGGCGAAGAAAATGGTACAAATTTTTAAATCCTTTCATTCTTAACTGTGGTCTTCTGCAAGGTCCAAAGCTCAGTACCAAAGCATGGCTACTTCTGCACGGGCCCTGAAAACCCCATTAGGAACCTGATAGGTACCGACACAGAATGGATCCTCCACTTACTTTCCACATGGACGACCCCGTGAGGACCTCATGAGGGACGCATCATCTGCATGGGTGCCTCCTGATTCCGTTCCTAACGGGGTCTTTGGGATCTTAGATCTGGATTCCGGTTGGACCCCATTAATCCTGTCTTCAATCCAGTCAATGGGGTCCAGGGGTGGGCCGAGTGGAAGCAACCCCTGGGTGGTGTATACGCGGGCCAATCACATCACACCACCAGTGGGACTTCCTCCTTGAGGTCTCTGGAAGAATCCAGAACTCAATGGACCTGATTCCCCAAGGACTGGATCCCAAAGATCTGATCCTCCTAAATCCAGATTTAATGAGGTGAGTGCAGAAACGGCCCATGTGTCTTGTTTTCCCTCACACCAACAACCTTTCCAGCATTTTATTGGATCCTGAGCAATGCTTCTGAAAGCAAATCTTCCAAGCTTTACTCTTTCTAGTTACAGAAAAAAAAGAAACTACACAGCCACACTGTCTCCTTCCTCCATCTACTGAGATTTTCCTAAGGAAGTGTCTTCCAAGCCAGCTATTCTCATTTTTCTTCATTTGTGTGTCATTTTTGTTCCTTCATTTGCTGATCCTGACCTGACAGAGGTCTCCTACTTCAATTCAAGCTTTGCTGGCTAGGTTGGATTAACTCTTAATACTGGAAGAGATTGCCTCATACACTGCTGCAAAAGAGTCTTAAAGAAGCCAGATTCTCTTTGGCTTCTTTAAGACTCTTTTGCAGCAATGTATGAGGCAATCCCTTCCAGTATTAAGATGCCTCTTGGCAACACCTGATTTGCATCTTGACAATCCAAGATTCAGTGCTAACAGTCAAAGAAGAAGGTAATAGCCTTGACAGACTAATTGTTGGGTTCAGAATAAGGCAAACCATGAAATTCAGCTGTTGAAGCTAAGAAGTTCTGAAAACGTCAACCTGCTACAGGAAAGGGGAAAGCACAAGGAATATTCCAATGGTTCATTTCCTAGGTACTCCAGACTACCCCTAAGGTAACTGGTAGGGATGTGCACAAGGTGTTTTTTTGTTTTTGTTTTTTTGTATTTGATCCATATCAAATTGAATGGAAGAAAATTTGTATTCATTCTAATAGAACCCCTTTGAATGTGGTAAGATTCATAATTGGTACGAATGTTCAGTTCCATACAAATGCATGTGAATAGCATATAAATCCTATATAAAGCTTCATACGAATGTATCAAAACATTTTATTTGAATGGCAGTCTTTGAATGTACCAACATTTATTTCGAGTTCGAATGTCCAAATTCAGCCTCTCCACTTTGCCTCTCAGGCTAACAAACAGAGCATAGAAGGATAATGAGTTAATTATTTTGTACTACAGTACACTACACCTTTGTTTCCCGAGAGATTCAGAAAAGCTCTGCATCAGATGTCATGGCTGAGTTCATTCTACCTAGTTGGAGGAAAAGTATATCCATGTAGCCAGGTGTGGTTACCTGAACTACTCTGGATAATTTCAAGCATGAAATGCTGAGACAAAGACAGACAGCCAAACAGCAGTGATTTCCAATAAATGAATTAAAGTTTAATTGAGTTGCTGTGTTCTGACTACTTGTCTTTAAGAAAAAAAAGAAAGCATACAGATACCATAAGGAAGAAAAACAATTGCTCAGATTTAATTTGCTGATCAAACTAATAGCACAATAGAAGATGCCATGGGAAACTGTATACTTTTTCTATTTCTTTTCTAGTTAGAATGGATGTGAAGACAGGCTGAAGAAGGCGGCATTAAAGCCCTTTCAGGAGAAAATACTTACACCTCCTGTAGGTTTGGCAGCACTGCAAAGGCAGAAGGATCGATCTCTGTCAACTTGTTGTGGCTCAGATTTCTGTAAAAAAAAAAAAAGTAGGATCAGCACTCATCAAACTTTGCTAGACCTAATTCAAGTTTGTATTTTTTAAAATAAGGCTTTAGCATTTAATTTGAATGTGTAAAGGAATAACATGTGGCATGGTCCTGTGTTTATGAAGACCAAACTATCAACCTTGGCTAGTCCAGCCAATAATAAAGAAATTTTGGGAACTGTACTTCAGCAACATCTGAAGGTCCACAGACAGAGCACTCCATTCTATAAGAACTGGTGGGGAAGTCGTTTACTTAAAACAATCCTAGTATTCAATCACCAATTATAAAAACACAAGTATATGTCTTAATAAATCAATGACAGAGTTGCCCTAGTCCAGCACCTTTTTTCCAGCAATTGCCAACCTCAGATCCCCCAAAAATCTGGAAGAAGAATGTGAAGATAGAAGCCTCACTTTCCTTACTGTCTACTGGCAACTGGAATTGAGGTAACTTTCCTATGTAAGTTCCAGCATATAATAATTGAGTAAAGAACAAAAGCGAAAAGCAGAGAAGAAAGAGAAAGACATACCCAACTGAATGGAGATTGCCAGGGAATATCACAGACAAATGAGAAGGCCTTCTTTAATGAGTAATTCAAAGCAACAGAAGACAATAGAATGGGAAAGACAAGAGATCTCTTCAAGAAAATTGAAGAGATCAATTCAACTTTTCATGCAAAAATAGACATGATAAAAGACAGAAATGGTGGGGGCCTAATAGAAACTGAAGAGATAAAGAAGAGGTAGAAAGAATACACAGAATAATTACAAGAAAGATCTTAACCATAATGGTGTAATCTCTGGCTTAAGAACTACAAATCCTGGAAAGTGAAGTCAAGTGAACGTTAGGAAGCACTGCCAGTAACAAAGCTGGCAAAAGTGAGGGAATTCCAGCTTTTATATACCCCAGTTTCTCACCTACTTAAGGGGACTCAAAGCAGTTGACAAAACTTTCTGTGACTAGCCTAAGGTCACCTAGCTGGCTTTATGGAGGAGTGCAGAATTAAACCCTGTGACTACGAGATATCAGGCCAGCACTCTAACCACAATACCATACTGAACAATTTAAGGCAATGATTAGCAATATGTCAATTGAGAACTACCAAAAGTTCTAGCTGGTTTTTGAAGAAGCAGAGGAACTGGAGATCAAAGCACTAAAGAATCGACACTTTTGAATTGTTGCGATGAAGAAAACGTTTAGATTTCCTTGGTCTGAAAGAAGGCCAAATCAGTCACTACTAAAGGCAATCAATCCTGATTGCTCACTGAAAGGACCAATACTGAAGGAGAAATTTAAATTACTATGGGCATATAAGATTCATTAGAAAGGACCATGATGCTAGGAAAAACTGAAGAGAAAAAGGAAAGGGGTAAACAGAGGGTGAGATGGTTAGATAGTGTTATGGAAACAACTACTATGAAATAATAATGAACATCAGCTTTGGGAAATTCCAGGAAAACAGTGGAGGACTGATGAACCAGGTATTACTGTGGTCCATGGAATCACAAAGAGTCAGACACGATTAAATGACTAAACAAGTCCATGTAAGTTTCAGACTTTAAAAATGTCTAATCCCTTTTAAAGTAACTGTCCTAAGTATCCATTAGGGATACGCCCAAATATTTGCCGTATTCGCCATTTGTTCAGATGCATACATTCAAATTTGAATTGAATGCTAACTACATTCAAAGATTGACACTCAAATATTCTTTGAATGTTTTTGTGCATTTGTTTGAAGCTTTGTTATATTTGTGAACATGGAGAGGTGGCAAAGCAGCTGCCCAGTCACATCTGCAGTGGATCCAGAGCAGATTCAAAGTCATAGAATCATAGAATCATAGAATGGTAGAGTTGGAGGGGACCT
>MTQE01001141.1:11393594-11418346 GCA_014337955.1 Aspidoscelis marmoratus
GAATCCTCTCTCTCTCTTCTCTGGTGTTTGCAATCCCCCCTAGCTTTCAAAGTGTTCAGAGTGGATCTGTTGCGGATTTATAGGCACGACTGACAGCAGATTCAAACAGCATTAGAAGAACATCTGCAGCGAATTCAAACCCTAAGACATTTGAAGGGGCTCTATTTGTAAAAATGCAAATTTCTTCGTATTCGATACAAATATAAAAGAAAATTGTACACAACTCTACTACCTATCCACTATCCTTCTGACAATGGGATCACATCCAGGGAATCTCACATATCCCACCACTGGCTTCAGAAAGGAAAGAAAGAAAGACAGAAATGCAGAAGCATAGATTAGATGAGACCCAGTGTTCCCAAAAAAGATCTTAATGTGATCCTCTTCAAGAGACTAATGTGGATACCAAAAGCACCATGCTGGGCCCATCTTATTTTCAATCATCCTTACAGATGGAATTTGCATTTTTCAGTGCTCAAAAAATCAGTTAACTTTTAATATTAAACTATCTACTAGTCTCAAATCCTTCTTCAAGTATAACCAGATTACCCAGATCCAACAGCAATTATAGGATATGAGGGTACTTGGTCCATGCAACAATTCTTTCATACTCACTTCATTAAGGGCTTCTGTGATTACTGGGTAAATACCACTTTTATGTTAAGTTGAATATTAATTATATAGCAATCAAACAAGCACATAAACTGGAGGCCAAAATCCTGAAAAAAAGATGTTTGACCATACCTAACAAATAATTATCATCACCTAACCATTCTTTAATTCCAGCTCTGCCTTTACTGCAGCATAGTGATAACATAGCCCAGGAAACATTCTCATCCTCAAATGATTCCAGTTTTATGAGCAATGAAACAAACTCTTAGTCATGCTGAGATCCTTATGTTGCCAGTATGATATCAGTCAATCAATATTCATCGCAGGAGTGGGGGAGAACTAAAAAAAAAACACCCAAAAACCTTAAGCAGCAAAGTTAATTAATTGAAGAAGGTTCTTAAGATATTTAGTTAAGACTGTACCAACACGTTAATAGACCAAAACAATACACAAGATGGGCTAAAGCAATTCATTTTATGAGACTCTGTAATTTTATCTTTGATCTTTTATCAGCCACAGGAGGGAAGAAAGAACCTCCTGCAAAATTTCAAGAGATTTTTAAAGAATTATTTCAGGTATACTGAATTTTTAAAAAGTAAGAATCTCCTCTAAGCTATAGGAGACCTGCTTCTATTTTAAAAAAGAAACAGCACTCGTGCGCGCACACATATACGCACACTTTGTTTCTTAATGACATAAACCATTCTAGCGCCTGTAGTATTGGCAGGTTGCCTAGAAACGAACTTTTGTGTCTTTAATAGCTATATAGTATGGTGATAAACTTGTTTCATCCCATCTTATGCTATTTTCAAAGGGCCACGTTTCCCCCACAGACCAAAAAATTGGCAGTGCCATTAGACTATGAATTGAAAGAGGCTTCTATTCATTGAAAGACATCAAGTGGCAGATTTAAAAATTCCAAGGTGCTTTGAAAACCTAAGTCAATATATCTCAATAAATGAGACAGAACAAAAATGCAATTTGTCCAGATTATTACGGCAAAGGATCCCTTGCTCAAAAAGACATATGCATTACAAAGTCATGTCTAAGCTTGTCGGTGAGATGAAGAGGGAAACAGGCAGGTAGAAAGCGTATGAGCCCTCAAGTCAATAATCTTCCCCAAGGAATGTACACATCAGACCAGAATAAGACACATTTCTGTAACTTCCACCAGACACACTGCTTCCTGTAATTTCTATGAAGCCTAGTTTTAAATGACTTTATTAAATGCCAAAGTTCTCAAGAGCTGAAATATTTGGGTGCAAAGACTTGGGATGTACAAGATCTAACTATCGCAATAAAAATTAGCACTTAAAGAAAAAAATTAGAAATACATAAATGAGAAAATATTGACACAGAAAATGGACAAAATAACTCTTTGAGGAGAGTCACAAGCAGACCATGACAACCAAAAGGGCCTTTCCCCACCTTAAAAGATGAATGCTTTAAGAGAAGGAACTCTGGAGAATACCCTAACACTTAGGAGGATTTTGATGGCTTATGGAAAAGGGCCTTGGGAAAGGCAAAGGCAGAAAATTAAGAGTGGAGGCCATAATGCAGCTGGATGGAGCATACATCATCACCCTGAAAGCTCCTGGAGTTCCATCCTGCCCTGAGAACTTGTGCTACAGGACAGGATAGGAATTAAAACTTGTGAGTGAATGAATGAATGAATGCTTGAACAAGCTGCCCCATCCGCATGCAAAGCAGATAAGAAATGTCCACGAAGTACATAGTTCCTCTTCATTCGTATGAAACAAACTGAACTAATCAGGTTACCTATTTATGAACTAGCCCAGCACAGTAGCTCCATTTGAACCATCCAGCATGAAAAACACATAAATGATTTCAAGACTTGTCTCCACAATAAATCCATCTTAGAAGAACAGCCCTGAAGCAACTTAGACAAGTGATCAGTCAAACATCTTCTACAATGTTAAGGACTCTACAGTTATCACACCAATACCCTGCTTCCCAAGATTTACAGACAAATCTGTAAATAAACCAC
This sequence comes from Aspidoscelis marmoratus, assembly GCA_014337955.1. Taxonomy (NCBI): domain Eukaryota; kingdom Metazoa; phylum Chordata; class Lepidosauria; order Squamata; family Teiidae; genus Aspidoscelis; species Aspidoscelis marmoratus. The sequence continues at coordinate 11,396,215 of MTQE01001141.1, forward strand.
AGAAGTCACTAGCCTGAGGTTGGGGGGGGGGTCACTATTGCTATGGCAACAATATAACTAATTTCATATGTTCTGCAGCTGGTTCAAAACAAAGCTGCTTCCATTTTCACACATCTGAATGTAAACAAAGTTAATACAGTGTAAGCACACACACATAAAATCACACACAAAACGTGTATCTAGTTTAAATGCATGTTTCTACAGTATAGCACTATCAATTTTTATTATTCTTCAACCAGTTGAAGGTTTCGGATTAGCTCAAAAACATTTACCTGTCATCACAAATTCAACACATTTTATCCAAAAGCTTTTGGCACCTTTTCCTTACAGGCAGAAGAGGGACAGCAAAGGGGAGGGAGAAAGTCTAGGAATGCCTGTTAATGCCAAATGCAGCTTTCATTAAACACTTTGTCAGCCTTTGTCCTAACACAACTTTTCACCGTTTCACACACAAAAGGAGCCAAGAGCCTTGAACAATCGGAATCTTGCAATAGAAATTCCTCTGGCTAATCTGTCGAAAGATAGCTGCCTACTCGGCAGCTTGTTGAATAGACTCCCCGCCCAGCCCCCCAAAATCTCTCACAGATGCTTTAGCGTGGCAAAACAGAGCACCGTACACACATGGATGGACCTGAAAAGAGAAAAGAAAGCTCCCGGGCTGCTTATGAAGGGACAAGCAGAGAGTGGAAAACCAACACGGATGCTTTTGAACAACAACACACACAAAAAGCAGAGCTTTTCAGAAGATCAGAGCTGAATGAAAACCTATTAACCAAGTTTATGGGTTCTAAAAAGGATTAGATCAGTGCCCCTTCCCAACTTGTTATTTCAGGGGAACATCCAAAACGGAAAGCTGTAAGTCACAAAGTCTATTTTCACTGAACCGTTTAAAAAGTGAGGTCTTTCCTAGAAGTTTCACAAATCCCTTAAGATTTATACCTTCATATCAAGAAACTGGGATATGCAAAGTCTCCACAAGACTATGGCAGTATGCAACCTTATCCAAAAGATATTTTATTTTCTACTATCTTTTATAAATGAAAGGTAGAAGTTGCACTTACTTCAAAATGTTTAAAGTATTCCGAAGACACCATCACACTACCCAGACAGAGCGAGAAGTCCCTCTGAATCCTCATAAATGTGTATTGAGAGGCATGTATTTAGGCCAAAAGCCACTTTTGGCACAATGCATCATAAGCAAGACCACAGAAATGTGCCACAAAGTATCTACAGAGAGAGAAGGAAGAAAGCAAGGCCCTGTTTGCACTTTCCTCAGTAAAATATTCCACTGAGGAGATCAGATGTAGGGGGAGCCACCTGCACTTCAAGCTGTAGTACAGTCCTCAACTGGACCACCAGCGCTTGAAGTGCAGACGGTCTGGTTGAGGCATGCCAGATCACCACAGCAATAACTATGGTAACATCTGGTGATCAGTCCACAACACAGACTGTGCAGCTGCAGACATCCCTCCTCCTGACTTTGTTTTACACCTAGGAGAGTGTGTAACACTGCTGACCAGGAGCTCACTATCTGCTCCTGGTTAAGCTGTGGACAAAATTTTACTTGTCCACAGCTAGCAAGGATCAGGGCAGCTGGAGTGAGTTCTGGGATGGTGGCAGTGGTGTGCAGACAGACTGGAACCACTCCTGGAAAGTAAATGTGAATGGGCCTCAAGAAAGAGATGGTAACGACAGAAAATTCAATTCTTAGTCTTATTAACTACTTAACTGTCCCAAACAGCAGGCTACAAAAGACATTTCAACATGACAGCACACTCTTCTGCTTTAAAATAGGAGAGTCAAAGGCCTCATTGTAGCATAAACATGGGCACGCACAGCCTGTGAGTAGTTACAGCAAATAAAGTGAAAAATTGCTGGTTCTGATCTGTACTGCCTAAAGGCAATTATTCTATCCATCCACTGATGACTGCCAGGCAAGACAGAGAACTCCAATTTATTAACTTTGATAACAAAAACAATGTCCTTGGGAGAGGAGGGTAAGAAATTGCATTCAACATGCTAAGTGCAGAGTTCAGACCATGTTCCTCACCAGGGGCTTCTGAATTCATAGAATAAAATCCAGGTCCTCTTCTCAATAAGGAGAGTGTAAGGAAAGAAGAGTGTTGGGGAAAAGACACATCTTTCAGAATGGAGGGCTGTATCGAGCAGGAAACCTCAACAACTTGTATTAGCTCCAGTGCTTTATTCATGAACAAGCGGGAGATACAATAAGCATTCAAAATGATCAAACTGTTTAGAGCTGCAGAAACAAAAAAGGACTCTGAATTTCATCAAAAAGATCTGTCAAAACTATATGAACCACTACCAAAATAGAAAATACAGCTGAATGTGAGCATCTGACTATCAGAGCATTTATATGCTCCTCTTCACCTGAAAGTCCCAGGTCAGGTCACAACAAGACAAAAACTATAAAAGAACATAAAACATACCTGAAATATAAACAGAGCAATATATCCTCAAGTATGGAATCTTAGCTGCCAGTGATCTATCAGGATTGACAATTTGTTTTAAATATGTCACAGCCGTCTTTTATTTCTTCAAGCAGAATGAGAAGCTGCATAGAATTGTTGCCATTGTTTTTAATCTCACAAATTACTGGACAGAAAATACCAGTTTCAAAACTCAAATACAATATAAAGGTGGTAAACGTCATATAAAAAGAAGGATAAGCTCTCTTATTGGAATATCTACACCTGCAAGTCTTGTAAATGCACATTTCCCTGAATTAGCCACCCCCAGACCAAAAGAAATGATGTGCTGCAACAATCTACTATGATTGCAACCCAGTGGGACACTAAACAAGGTACTCTATGGCAAGTAGCAACAGAAGGCAAAGGGAAAGCACACACCACTTTTCTATTGGGAACGTTTGAGCTAACATCACACGCCAAATTACCCGCAATTTCATCATCATCAATGACACCTTCAAGGAAAATAAAAAGGAGGCAAAGTGAAGGAAACATTTCTGAGCTTAACAATGAAGCAGCTCAAATAGAATAATTCAACAGAAGGCCATTTCTCTTGCATGCCTAAAATCCCAGTTTTCAGTCTCTAAATATCTCCCTAGAGGAAGAACAATGATCAGTGCTAATAAGCTTTGACCTGGGGGCACCTTTGTGTAGTTCTAACACATTGCAAAGGTGTTGTACAATATTCTCAACTTTTTCTTAAGAGTGAAGTGTTTTTTTTAAAAAAAATGGTACTTTCATTTCACATTTTTGTTGTTCCATAGTTCTGTCCACCCCTTGCCAAACCTTTCCCAGTCAATGAATATACTTCAAAGAAACTGAGACCACATAAGAATCAGTCAACATCTTTTCGAAGCAGAAACATTACTTACTAGAAATGTTTGTTTTTCTTTCATCTTCACTCCCCACTCAAATTAGCTAGCAATTAAAAATTAATCCACCCATCATCTAAACAAGGATCTATATGGGAGTTTTTAAAAGGGTGTGTGTTTCATTGTCAGATTTGCGAAAACAGTAGTAAACAATTCAGTTGATTTTGAGTAAAAATCCCAGACTTCTGCATTAGCAAATTTGTAGCCATTCACCTGACACCTCAGTTATTTTTCTGAAGAACTCCACTCCCTTCAGAGGCTTCTGTGGAACATATATGGTCTAATGCCAAAATAATTTCCTATAGAGTTATTCAGACTCTGAATAAGCTCTGCTTTTCATGAACTGGAAAACATTTTTTCTCTTTGCTATAAATCTTGTGTTCTCACGACTCTCTGACAAAAATCACCTTTAGACACCAACTGTGGAATACCTTCTCACAGAAGACCCACCCAGTACCTAGTCTGCTAGCAAATAAAAACCTGTTTACCAGAGCTTTAGGTTAGTTACAACTGGATTTAAACAATAAAAATGGCACTGTTGAGATCTACTTTAATCATGGACTGTGTCACTTTAAAGAGAAAAATCCCTGAAAATTTAACATATTATTTGAAGTACCACACAATTCATTTTATTTTGATTAATGTACTAGGTAATCTAAACAAGAGATTAATTATGAATAATTTATCAGGCACATGTTCCAGCTATTACCAAGGAAGTAGCTTACTTGAATTTTAAAAATGCTCAACCGCATTACTTAAATTAATACTTTGGACTCCACATTTAACATGAGGGGATAATATAATCTGACTTGTGTTTTGTTCTGGAATTCCTGGAAGCTTTCTTCCCTTTTATGATACTGTCACTTTGAAGCAGAAAGGTAAAAATAAAAATAAAAATACTACTTTCTACAAAGAGTGCTTGATGCCTTGGCTTTATTCCTGTCAATGGCATTTGGAGTGTCACTCGGTCTACTAAAAGCATTTCAACCCTCTTTTAACCACCACAAAATACAAGGTAGACAGAGGACAGGCAATAGCTCTTAAAATTACAACCACAGCCTGATGGGATGGCGGCCACTATATGATAGTTGAGGTAGAGGCAACATTCTCTCACAAAAATGGAGATGGAAGAACTCTAGTTCTTTTCATTTTGCTATGATACATACGGCCGATAGCTCTAATTAGACCACAAGCACGGAAGCTGAGGGCATAATCATTTATTTTTTAAAAATACTTATCTACTGTTTCATTTTTAAAGAATCTGAATGCTTCACAAGAAACATTAAAAACAAGAATAAAAAATAAAACAAAATTCATTAAAAATTGGGTGGGACAGCTAAGAAACAAACTTTCACACAGGAAATGTCCAAGTAAAATGATAGCTATAAATTAAGGTGACTTAGGCAAGGCAGAGGAGAGGCCAGCGAGTGTTTCCTCTGGCATCTGTGGAAGAGATGCCAAACTGAAGAAGACTCTAGCTGTGATTACAGATGTTCTTTAATACAACTGAGTTGTGACTAACTTGTAGTTGAGTGCATGGGCACCTCCAAGGGGATCTCTAGATAGTTTTCTTGGCAGACATACAGAAGTAGTTCGCCTCTGCCTACTTCTGGAAAGGATAAAAAACCCGCTGTTTTCCAGAGAGGTTGTTCTACCACTAAACTGAACTACTCCCATTGTTTGTGGTTTATAAGCCCCCAATATGCTAGAACTGACAATCCTTCATAATACCAGCATATCAGCAGCAAAGAAATAACTTTGCATTCAACTATTTAATAAAATTCCCAGGTTCGTTTATAAGCATACTAAAAATGTAACAAACAATTACGTAAAAAATGAAAACAAAATCTTTAGTCTTTGCCTAACACCTAAGAAAATATTATTAAACGTTAACAACACCAGCTAGACATACTATGGACTATAAATTCAGATTTGCTACTCATACTAAATGAATGAGGTATTAAAAGAGTTCCATGACTTTAAAACAAATTTTATGATGTCAAAATAGATATCAAAACCAAGGCATGGTTAGATGGCTTTTAAAAACAAACGTCTAAAAAGGCCTAGGAAAAGGCAAAGCTATTTCTCTGACAGAAAAGGGATGGGAATCACCTCATTGAGTATAAATTAAGAGTCACCCAAAGACAAGATAAGGCATCCAGGGCCAAAAGAACTTTAGAATAGCCTAGTTAAAACATACTTCTTCAACCAGGCCTTTGATTCCTAATTCCTTTGAATGTAGTCCGTCCAAGGTAGGTGAGAGGTAGAGGTTGAGTGTGTGGGTTATATTTTAAGTGTTTGTTTTACACTGTGACTTGTCCCAAGACTTACAGGTGACGGGCAGGATACAAATGTTATTTATAGTAAATAAACAAATAAATCTCCAGGCTTTGCATTTTGGAGAAAAGATCCACTCTCATGTGTACCCACATACAGAAGGTCCTACATGCGACAGTTACAAAGAAGCCCTTTGGTTATTTTCATAAGTGCAAGACTTCATGGTTACCAATGGAGAATAAACTGTTTTGAACACTAGTGAAAGTCAGGTACAAAGAATGAAGAAGTTGTACCAGAGGAGTGACTAAAAATGTATATATGCAAATACCAGAAGCCTTCGAGCTAAAATAGGGGAGCTAGGAAATTTAGTGATGGATAATAAAATTGATATTATTGATATATCTGAAACCTGGTAGACCAATGGGATACAGTCATCCCAAGTTACAAACTGTATAGGAAAGACAGGGAAGGGCAAAATGGAGGTGGTGCAGGATTGTATATTAAGGAAGAGATAGAATCTTACAAACTGGAATGTCTAAGTAAGTCTTCCACAGAAGCAGGGTGGGTAAGAAGACCAGGCCAAAAGGGAAGCCTAACATTAGGGACATGCTACTGCCCTCCCAACCAGGGAAACGGGAATCCTGGACTTGATCCTAAGTAATGTTCAGGACCTGGTAAAGGTCATCACTGTGGCAGATCCAATTGGGAACAGTGACCATAATGCAGTAACCTTCAGCTTAAATACCGGGAGTAAACTGTTAGTAAAGTCTAACACAGAGACCTAAAACTTTTATGAGGGAAACTTCCTCAAAATGAGGAAACCAGTAAAAAAGGAAATTTAAAGGGAAAGTTACAGGAGTTCAATCACTCCAAAATGCCTGGAGACTATTTAAAACACAATAACGGAAGCACAACTAGCATACAAACCTAAAAGAAGAAAGGGAACTTCCAAGTCCAAGAAGAAACCAATGTGGCTCACAATTGCAGTACAGGAAGCCATTAAAAAACAGGAAAAGTACATTTAGAACATGGAAGGCTTGTCCTAATGAGGAGAACAGGAAGGAACATACACACTGGCAACACAAATGCAAAAAGGATATTGTGGAACTGGAACAGGTGCAGAAAAGAGTAACCAGAATGAACACCTCCCTTACAAAATCAGACTGCAACATCGAGGCCAATTCAGCCTGGAAAGATGGCATTTAAGAGGGAACCTGATTGAAATATATAAAATCATGCATGGTATAGAAAAGGTGGATAGAGGAAATTTTTTCTATCATACAACACTAGAACTGGGGGGGGGGCACTCTACAGCAACCAGCCTAGGTGGCTTTAAGGAAGGGTTAGACATATTTATGGATGTCAAATGCATTAACGGCTACTAGAATGGATGCCTAAGTCCCGTACATCTTTCAGGCTGGGGGGGTGGGGAGAAGCAGGATGCCTCCAAGGGCATTTGCTGGGATTTGAGAGCAGAAGGTCTGCACTTGTCTCTGCTTGAGCCACAGTGTGCAACAGGATGCTGGACTAGATGGGCTGTGGCATGATCCAGAGGGCTCCTCTTATGTTCTGTGTTCTTATCTAATAAGTTTGTGCCATGTTACTGCATAGTGCAATATTGTATACATGTATACCCTACCTAGCATGGGAAAAAAGGGATATTCCTTGAGTCCACAACCAGCCAAGTCATATCCTGACTCACAGATCCTTCTTCTACCTTCTACAAACTCTCAGTTCAAGTACTGTATGAAGAAGGGTAGCCATTATGTTTGAAAGGCATTCGCACTAAGATATGAAGTGCTATGAAAATATACAGGTCCTTAATGTCCAAGTTTTTTTAAAAACAGTTCAGTTACAACACGTGTAGCTTTCATTCCATTTCTTTTTTTATCCTCTTTGTCTTGCAGATACTGTTAGCAAGAAAATGTTTAAACTTAATACTATATTGACTATTTTATGCCTTGCCTTTTTTCTATGCAGTCAGTGGTCAATAAATTAGTTCATTCATGATGGGATTTCATACCTAAGCAAGCTCTTTAATAGATTCAGAAGACTAGTAACTAATTGGAATTTTATTGAAACCAACCCTTAAGGCCTAGATAAAAATGCTGACAACAGATTCATTAAAATATAGTGTTATGCTGAGAAACAATAAATATGCATACTAATAACAGCCTGAAGTCTGTTTGTAACTTCCAGAGGTTCCATATAGTGTTGGATTTGCCAAGACACTTTTCTTCCAACGGCAATGTAGCCAAGTGGAATAAATTATTTCCAGTTACATGTTTTCTAGGCAAGGCTTTAGGTCATATATTTTACCATCTACATTAAAACTTCCAAGTGCCTGTGTCAATCAAACTATTCATCTTATTCCATGAAAGGAGTTATAGCTCACCTGCAACATTAATTTTTCATTTTCAAACATCGCTATGCCTCCCCCCCATCCCCAAGTCCTCCAAAAACATAAAATGAAACTTAGGAGATCTTTTGCATCCCACTTTGTATTCAAACCACTCCAGCCAAGCTAGGATATGGTATTAGTCTAATTTCTTCAGGAATTTTCCTTAGGCAGTGGGGAGAGAATCTTAAAACTAGAAAATTGTACTACAAAATATTTCCCAAACTGCATATGAAAAGAACATCCACATTTTAAGCCAGCTGGCACACAACGTTACCAGCACTATTTGCTGAGAAGAATTGTATGAGACTCTGGCTGTGGTCACACTTAAAGTTTGATCCAGCTTCACTCCACTTTCAGTGTGAGATAATACATCAGCAAAGTAATATCTTTCACTGTTATAACAGAAAATTCACGTTTTCTTTCACTGTTAAATAACTCAGAAAACTCACCTTTGAGATAGATGTGGAAAGAAAAATACAGATCACTTCACTGATGTGTTCTCTCACTCTGAAGGTGGTCTGAAACTGTATTAAACCTTAGGTGTGACCACAGCCTCAAACTCTTGCATACAATAGTGGTTAACCAAAATAAAGTAAAAATTTCACGTGCTCTGTAACACTTATTCTGTGGCTATAGTTTTACCATCCTGTGGATTTTTTTCTCTTCAGTTTTTTGAAAAGGAAGAGAGCAGCTGTACTATTTCACACATAAAATGCAGAAGAACCTAAGTAAAAATTAGTCAGCAAAGCTGATTCAAAATGTTACTGAGATCAGATAAAGTAATGGAAGCAAGCAAAAAAGTTTGCAACACTAAAAAATTGCCATCTTGAAAATAAAGCTTTTCCAAAACTGGAAGAGACCTCTTGCAACCAAGCTTTCAACATTTCTTTTTAGCCCAAACTAATGTGAAACCTTTAAAAAAAAACTTTTTTTGCTTCTTTCAAAGCACTATGAAAATTAGAAAACACAAGGGCAGAAAATAAATCAAGTTAAAACAGGATTTAGTTGCAGCATAAGAAGCTGAACAGTGCTTGAAAACTTTAAATGGAATGCAAGGGTTTCCCCTCTCAATTCTTTACATACTGAGTCATCCAGTTATTTAAAAAAGTCAAACCTGATATATTGCAATATAGCTATACCTAGAGGGATCTAGACACCTGTGTGGGGGTGTATATATCACAAGCATAAATTAGTTAGCAGATCATTTGTCATTGCAGCTGTTCTCTGATATCTGATCAGGACTGGGAAACTTTGGAGAAGAAAATAACAAGATGTTAGACCCCATATTTTATGAGAGATACCCACGTCACAATATTTTAATATGGGAAGGAACGACAATTTGGGAATTCTGGTCTGGTCCTTTGTAATACATGGCTCATTCGGGACATAGATGAGTTCACAAAACAGCAGCTCTGATAGAACTATTAACGACTAACTATTAAAAAGTTTAAACCTTATACATTTGTTTTTTTCATAATTTTCAAATCAAATGCTGTTTTAAACTCTGCAGTTTGTGTATTCACAGGAAATCTGAGATTTCAGATTTTCAAATACAGCTTTTGAGATTTTCGACCTCTTTCCACTTCTTGGGTTGAACTGAAGTGAGAAAAAGAAAAGAGTGTTTTGGAGAGCTGGTGTGATTTCTGCAACTTCTGGATGAATTGTGAATGGGGTTTGTAACTTCTGAAAGTGCAGCTTTTGCAAATTTAGAGTAGTGATTTTATTTGACTTTTTGAAAAATGACACCTGTGAGTAAGAGAACATGGCTGGTGACAGTAATTTGAAAGAGTTCTTCTTTGGCCTGTGGCTCTTTGTTAGCCTGTACACATAGGCAAGGGTCCACTGCTCATTCTGTCAAAAAGAATAAGAAAGTAATCTGAACCTGATAGTAAAGACTATGGTGCATTACACCATGGCTCTTTAAAGAAAAATGATAAACAAATAATACAACAAACACACTCCAGCAATCCATTAACTGAAGACTGAACAAGTTTGATAAGAAAGATCATGATATCCGTGACTCTTCTAATTCTTCTCTCTTCCTCTTCACTCTTGTTCCCTTTCAGCATCTTCACTGTTGATGTTCCCTCCAAGGATGTAATCATGCGCTTTTTCTTCCTTGTCCAGTTTTGCACTCTGGCTGAACTGGTAAGGTTTGGCAACCTCCAGTGCTTCCAGTCTTGGCAATACCGTATTTGAGGTTTGGCAAAATTGGCAACCTTTTATTCTTCAGTCTTATTTTGTGAGTTGGTATAAGTGAAGCATCAAAAACAAGCAGAACTCCCCCTCCCCACTTTCTCTTTCTGCACATGAATTTGAAATCTGAGCTGCTTTCAAAGATTCCCTAACCCTCACAAATAGCAAGGGATGACAGTTGTCCCTTGTATAACACTGTGGTTTGTGTCCCACAGACCACTGTGGAGTGCAAAACAATGTTATACAAGCAATCACTGCCTGTAGATGAAATTGCAGGGAAGGGTGCTGAGAGGAACCACAGAGGCCCTGCCTACCAATGTACATTAACAGTGCCACAGAAAAGATAATTAATGTACTGATGTAAATCAAAAGCACACTGAGGCCAAAACAAATTTCTGGAGACTGGCATTAAGTAAAAGAAGTGGCATTACAGTTATGCCATGTTTTAGGATAGACAATTATTTTTAAAACTGCCTAGTTAAAAGGGTAAAGAACATAAGCGTACATACAATGCCGCACACTGTAGAATAATTGGTTCCTTCTCCACTTATTTGAATTCCGAACTCCCAACCACATGAATCAAGGCAGTCTGCTAACACCAGTTCAATGTTTAGTAACAGTGTGAGCACCAAGGCTGCATTCACGTGTAACATAAAAGCAGCTCAGAAACGTCTCAGTCAGTAGTGTGTGATCCTCATTTTCTCATCCAATCTCTAATCCAACCCTTTCTAGTCTAGAATGATAAGAGGAGAGGAGGGGTTGAGTGGCCTGTAAACAACCTCATGAACTGTCTCCAAGGGACATCTCAGAGACAGTAGTGTGTAGCCCCTGCGTTCCCAACTAGTCTCTAATCCACCTTTTCTAGCAGAATGTTTATCAGATGGGGAGGGGCAGACAGGTGCTTGAACAATCTTATCTCAAAGCCTTCTCTAAGCCACGTCAGAGGTGCCTCAGAGATGCCTTTTGTTTTTGGCTTTGTCTGAACATAGCCTATGCCATACTTAAGCTGCCTCAGAGGTGTTATTATTTAATTGCGTGCGATCGCAGCCATATTCTTGTTCTGCAGGCTAAATGTTGAAATCAGCAGATTCTAAAATATCACCAAATGTAATGCAGATGGAACAGTAAGGTTATGAAATGCCCAGACCTCTGCATAAAGCAATGAATGAAAGAAGAGGCCCAACCACTTGGCACATTCCCAGTAAGGTTTCTCAACTGTCTGAAAAGTTTGAGACCCAACAAGTGATTAATGTTAATGCAATAAAATTTCACTGAAGTCGCTTTGGATTAGTAGTGTGCTCTCTTTTCAAAGTTCTGTCCCTCATGTGTTAAAAATGCAGTTGAGCAGGATATGGGCAAACTGTTTTAATCAAGGATGAACTATGTATTACATCCATGGGTGCCACTTCACTGACAGAAAGACGCATCAACACGATGAGGAGTTAAGTCATTTTCTTTCCCTGAATTTCACCTTACACTGTGCTAAATCTGATCTAGAAAGTCCCTCTGCATCTTTTTCAAGCAAGAAAACAATAAATCCTCATTTCACTTCCAGAGTTTCAAGTATACGGTGGGGGATCTGAGTGTGTGAGACACCAACTATGAATAATGACCAGCTACAACACATAATTTTTTAACCTGGAGAAAATAGGCATGTGCCAAACTGTTGTTCCTGCTTTGACAAACAAAAGAGGTGGTCATGTGGCACCCCTCCCTTCAGGTGCTTTACCCGTCTATATTTGGCACCACTCCCGCACCTATGAGATGTACATGGAACACAAAGAACTTACCTTCTTTTGTAAACAGGACTGTGTTGTGTGGCAGCACACATGTGCATGACATCACTGCACATGTGCATCTCTGAGCTCTTACAGTGACATCACAATACATACCACAGCTCTGCCCATGAAGAAGCCCATAACAGTGACAAGTACATGTCAGGAATACAAGTAAGTTTCCCGTATCCCACCTATTCCTCAGGAGTATGAGAGGGGTGCCACAGACAGCTAGGACTGTCAGGAAAAGCACCTGACACTCTGTGGCCTCTTCTGCCATTTGCTGAGACACAAATGGCAGTTTGGCACATCCCTACGACAAACCATTTCGGAAACGCAATATGCACAAGCCACTGTCTGAACTAGCATAGTACAGAACTTTGTCAGACACCAATATACAGTATTTTCCCCAAGTTTATAGACTGCCTAAATGCACAATCTCCAAACATATGACTCAGTTTAACTGCACCCTAGAGAACAAGGCTATTTCTTGCCAAAAAAGAGAACACTTAACATTCAAGTCTTCACAAATTAATATGGGTAAGTGAAACTGACAAAACTGATGTAATTAAGCAAACCTACACAATGGCTGCTTGATGGCCAAGCTGAGTATACAAAGAATTTTGCACAGCAGGTGCCACAATTTACCACGCAAGTGGCAGCCTACATGAGGCTCTTCCATTTCATAACACATCACTTTATGAGTTAACACAGAAGTCACAGCTACATGAAAAGTGAAAATTAATTTGATACTCAATATTCAAATGACACTCAAATGTAGTTTCCATTTAATACACTTAATTTGCCCTTCTACAGCCTCCTCAAATTCTCAGAAGACCAGATTTACTCAACAACAGAATCAGGTCTCCCCATTCTCTGATGTGCATGCTCTCCACTCCTTAAGAAGAAACAGTGAAAAAAGAAACAAAAACTTACCAAGACCAGCTTGATTGGCTTATGAATAAAAGTCTCTACGTTCATAACTAAAACAAATACATGTTTTTGTAAGCAGGCAGGGAATGGACATAGTTTCTCTCAAAACTATATCCATCCTTTGCTTGCTTACAAATACATGAATTTGAGAGAGAGTTTGTCAGCACTTTAAAATCATCTATATACCTCCAATAATATAGGAAGAAGTACAGTCTGGTCTTAATAAAAGAGGCGCAAGAGGGTCTTTTCTGTGGTGGCCCCCAGACTCTAGAACAGCTCCCCTCTGGAGACTCACCAGTACCTGCATTGTGTGGTTTTCGGGGCCTCATTAAAACATACGTGTCTGGCCAGGCCTTCAATGTTTAGCTTGCTCTGAGTGTGGTCCCGCCAGGAAGAGTATAAGGGAGACTGGGAGTGTTATGCTTTAAGAATACTTTTATGCATTATTGTTGTTGTTGTTGTTGTTGTTGTTGTTGTGACCCACCCTGGGATCACTTGTGCAAGAGGATATAAACTCTTAAATAAGTAAACATAAAGGTGACATACAGGTACAGATGTTTATATCACTGCTCCTAAAAACAGACACTAGCAAGTATTAAATCTAAAGGTTCTAACAATGCATGCTCCCAATATCTATTAGGATTATGCTGAAGATCAGAACACAGTTTAGGTCACATTAAAAGAATACAGCTAATTTTAAAAGGTACACTAAGTTTCTCTCATTACTGTACAGAGCATTTGAAAGATAAATGCTTACCTTTTCACACCTTATTCTCTACACAAATGACTACAATGAACAATTTAACAAATGCCATCGTCAGCTGGCAGAGTAACTTGATGTGAACATAAATCACAGTACTGTCACCACTCAGAATTGATAGACCAGTAGCAAAATGTTAAAGTTATATATCTGAAACTTCTCTTTATAAAGTAGTTTGCATTTTGTACTAAAGTTTGGTATTTAGCACATGTTAACCAAGCCCAATTCAGGAAACCAAGCAATGACCGTTTTTGCAAGGTAAATGTATAGGTTCACACTTAATCCTGCAATCTTGTATTTGATTTAAAATGGTTCTATTCCGTTTTATACAACTTCACCTGCAATTTAGTATAAAAAGCAATGTTAAAGTAGTACTACTGTAAGAGGAGTCTAACTATGCCCAGCTGTAGACTGTATCAAAACTACAACCATTCCTGAAGAGAGACTTCTGTAGAACTCTACAACACTCATACTCTACAATGAGGTACAATACTGTTACCATTTTTGTGTTTATCTATGAAGTCCAGTATGATGCAGGAGAATGGTTCTCAAACTTGAATCTCCAGACATGACTAACCTATGGCTCCCAGCAGGTCCAGTCTCTATTGCCAACACAAGGAAATATGGGAGTTGCATGCAGATAGGATCAAGGCTTGCTGGTAACTCAACAGCTGTACGGTTGTAAATTTGACCACTTGAAATAATGAGGACTCTAAACACTCTTCTTCTGGGGAACAGATGAAAACTTACGGCTGTGGGACATGCTTTTTAGCCATTAATACAGTTGGCTACTGCATCATCATGTCGACATGGACCATCCCACAGATGGCCTGAACTAGCAAAGCAGAGTAAAGTGCTGTCAAAATGCTTAGAACGTTTTCCCTCACATTATCCTTCTGTTGCTTTTTCCATGCCTCCAGAAAAGACTGGAACAAACAAGGATCCACCAGTGTCTGACCACAGTGTCATGGGGATCTGCTTGATTTTTCACCATGTCTGAACACAGTCTGATTGCCAATAATAAATAAATTATTTTAGCTTCACACGTATTTTCCATTAATACTTCAAATAAAACATGACTTCGAAAAAAATAAAGTGTGAAAATGCATAACCAAATATTGCTTGATATCTAGAATAGCTAGTTAGATGTTTAAAATTTTTGTTTTTAACTTTCCTCTGTACAGTAGGCTTTACGGGGGGGGGGGGGACATGTCTAGAAAGATGAAACTATGAAACAGGAAATCCTTCAGTATTCCCATAGAACTTACTCGGTGGTAGAACATCCGTTTTATACACAGGAGGCCTCATCTTCAATTCCCAGAATCATGCAGAAGAAATAGCAAGCTCTCTTTTCATACTGTTATTAAGAAAATTGCATGCACATTTCCTTAAGGTAAAGCAGAAGCTGAACTTGACTTGATGGAATCTCATCTGGTTGTGAGACCAGTAAGAAACTCTCAATTCTGGCTGCTCCCACCAAAAGGAGAAGGAGAGTTGGTTTTTATATCCTGCTTTTCTCACCCTTAAGGGTACTCAAAGTGCCCTTCTGTTCTTCAACCCACAACAGACACCCTGGGAAGTAGGTGGGGCTGCGAGAGCTGTGATTAGCCTAAGAGCACCCAGCTGACTTTGTGCAGGACTGTGGTATTGAACGGGAGACTACCAGATAAGAGTCTGACACTATTCAAGACCAAACTGGTTCACAAAACAAAATTATCTACAGAAGAGATCCTTGTTAATAGAAGTATCTCAGCTGTGGAACTCCAATCCCCCTTCTGTTCACCTGCTAGCAAATTTAAGTACCAGCAAAGAAGTTCTGAAAGTCTTAAAATAATTTTTGTGGTCTTGCACTTCAAAATTCTATTCTTCTTGTATATTCAAAATTACTGGCTATCACTGCAAAGTCACAAAAGGCCATTTATTTTGCTTTTTAGAAAAAGAAAATATTTTACAAAATTTTGCATTTTTTATTAGTTGCAGTTAATGGCTGCAATCATCATAACTTCACTCTCCTGGGAATAAGCATTATTCAGATCAACAGGACTTACTTTTGAGGAATTATGACTAGGATGAACTGAAAGTCACCTTCCCATCTCCAGGGTCAAAGCACTGAGATTAATTACCAAAATTAAGTCACTTGCTTCATGGTTTGGATTCAAAAACAGACTATGAATAAATTATGCAAAGACCCTTCAGAATTTAGGATGGTCCTAAAGCAGCAAGCTCAAAAGAAAATGCTATTTTCTTTCCTGGCCATCTTGTCAAAGGTATGGTTTGCCAAGATCACTGGTATCCTCTAGAACTGCGCATTCTGAACTACATAAAATAGGTGAATATCTTATTGTGTTGCCTTGCTCCTACTTCTCCTTTTTTCTATTTAAATAAACCAACCTTGCAGAGGAGAAAGCAACTGAATATAAGGAGAAAGCAACTTAAAAACATACACATACCAGGCAACCTTTTCCAAAGCTCTGTACTCACAAGACCTCTGAAAAGTTTATTTTGCTCACAATGTGGCTTGAGACTACCAACTCAATGCAACAGACAAATCATTTGCTAAAGAAGCAGGCTGGAAATGAAATGTCAATATGTATCTCCACAAAAAAACAAAAAACAAAAAACACAGACTTGTTAAGAACTAATTTTCTAAAGGACATCAAAGGAACACAGTGTTCATCTTACAAAATAGTTGTCAGATTACATATAGGTTTTTAAACTCAGATTTTAAATTATTGTAACTACTGATTCTTCATGTTTTAGTCTTTTAAAGTCCAACAGAAGAACTGGTGTAGAATTTTAAAAGCCACAACAGAGACGCTGAACAGCCATAGAAAGAGGCCCAAGGATGCAGGATACAACTGGTGGGATTTACATTGCTGCTTACTATCTATTGATGTCCTGATAACTACACAGGTTTCAGATCCAATGAAACCATTATTGTCAAAAACGCACTTACACTGAAAGGTTTCTCCACCTAGGAAGCTGAACAGCAGAACTTAACAAGGTTCTTCCATAAAAAAACCTCCCCCAGCCCCCCAATGGGCTGACTTTCTTCCCTCTCAACAGTGCACGGAAAGGGGGAAGTCAATCTCTTACTCTTTACCACTATCATAAAAAAAAAGCCCAAAATTTGCCAGCTCCATTGTACGAGTCAGTTGGAGAGCAATTTCAAAGCAAGTCTGAACCTTTAAAGCAACACTCCCAGTTTCCCATCTTGTGTTACTATGCAGGAACAAGCAAGCCTCCAGTTCCAATTACTTATCTCAGAGGCCAGCGCCTGTATCTCAATTGTCGAGCGTTCACAAATCCATCACCATCCCCTTACTCCCTCAACCTCCCCTTTCTTGCCTCCACGCAGCTCAGACAGACAGCAGGCCCTTCACACCTTCCTACTGTAAAGCTGTCTAGAGCAATTACCCTACTTCAGCTTAGATAGGCCTGAGAACACACAGCAGTCTAATTTATAGCTGATGCAGCCACAACAGCAACAGCAGGCTGGCCCCAGGGGCAGAGGTGGCGAGGAGGGGAGACCTGAAACTGCTAGGGACGTGTGCACAGCTTGCTTGCAGAGCTGACAAAACGCTGCATGGAAAAGGAAGCTTTCCAGCACTAAACCCCCTACACACACAATTTTCCCATTAAACAAGGAAATACAAAGGTCCTGAAAGATCAGGCCAGCCACCTATTTAGTACAACCAGTTGCATATGGAAGCCCATGAAAATCCCAGGTCCAGAAAAGAAAAGAAAATGGGACACCGCAACTTCCCCTGCTCATAAACTGACCTTTAAAGCCATACCATTTCTGATCCTAGAGGCCTACTCCAAAATGCACAGCAGCAACTACTGGGCATTCTAACTGATTTTTATTTATTTATTTTATTTAGAAAATTTATATCCCGCCCTTCACCAAATGGTCCCAAGGTGTGTTACAATGAAATTAAAATGCATCAAACAGTAAAACATAATCAAACATATAACCCCCTTCCTCCCACCCCCACTCTACTTCCAACCCCCCACCATCCCTCCCTAACAGGACAGCACCCTGAGGAAGCTGTTTAAGAAGCAAAAACCTGAATAAAAATATTTGTTTTCACTATGTGCCCAAAACTATACAACGAGCATCAAGAGGGAGACTGTTCCAGAGTCCAGGGGCCACAACGGAGAAGTCCCTATGCCTAGTATCTCTGAAAGGGAAGGAACTACAAGGAGGCCCTCTCCCTGAGATCTCAGTGCCCAGCAGGTCTATATGGAAGAAGGTGCTCCTTCAGATCTTAAAAAGTAAACCATGCCAAATTAAAACCAGTTCCTATGTTGAGATATGCAGGGCAGGGACCTGTCTAAGATTAATATAATATTGTAACCCGCCCTGAGACCTTTGGGTATAGGGCGGGATAGAAATACAAATAAATAAATAAATAAATAAATAAATAAATAAATAAATAAATAAATAAATAAATAAAACCTTCAAGTGTGGCCATGAGGCGTGCATCTGCCATGCATTCACACTAATTCAGAAAGAAAAACGCAGGATTCCTGAACTTGGGATTTTTGTGCTTTTGGGGGTTCAACAAACTGGCTGCTTCTGACTATATGACACAAGTTCACTATTTCTCAGAAGTTTCACATTATACACAGATACCATTTCACAGAATTACTGGTATGGGGGACAACAGGTAGGGCACACAGAAAGTTGGGAGGAAGGAATTAGAGGGTATGACTTCCAGGAGGAGAGGGCCAATAGAGAAAGAGTATCTACAAACACTCCCTAACCATTAGAATCTATTTTCTGATGCAAGAACCAAAACTTCACTCTCAGTTCCAAATTACTAACAAAATATCAGCTACTGGCAAACTGCGAATGTAAAATCAGGCCCAGACCTCACCAATTCTCCATGAAGCTGACTGGGGGATTCAATACTCAAAAGAGTAAAAGCTGTAAAAATGAAAGGCTCTACAGGAACTGAAAAAGGATTCAACCCAGGCCTGTTGAAACAGAAATTACATTTCCCTTTTTAGGAAAACAGAAAGAAAACTAGTCACTGAAAGCGTAAGAGGATTAAAAAGGGGGGGCAGAGTTAGGGTTACCTAGTCAAAAACTGAAGTTCACATATTAGACAAAAAGCTGGTCCTGTATTTGTGTAACAGGCTGCAATGTCTGTTGCTAAACAGATCTGTGCAAGGCATTGTATGGATATTTCAGACCAGTTGTGGCCTTCCTAATATTTCTGCATGCACCTCTGAAGGCAGAATACAATCCTGTCTGCATAACTGGAGTTGCACAGTAAAAATACCTCAAAGTGATTCAAACCAGATGTATCAATTATGTACCAGGTATAGATAGGCCTGTACACTAGAAGAGACATTACAACTTAAGATGTCCAACTGTGGCATTCCCAGGATTTGCAGAGTTTTTTAGATCATGGATATATCATAAAAAGCAACTAGACCACAGTGAGAGAGTGTGAAAGGGAAAGAGCTGTATTCTAGAATGAGAGGATTTACTCAGCTTTTGCTAAGTAGATGAGAAACTAAGGCTTCAAAGAGAACTGTGTCATTCCACTTGTGCAATAAACTCCTTTCACCAACATCACTTCACACTTTGCAGAGTGCAAAGTTCACAACACTGATATTGTTGGCTCTCCCACTTGCTGGTTCTTGGCAACCCTAGTCTCTGCTTGGCTGTTCATTAATGTGCAATCAGTACATTAAAGGCTTTGTTCTATGACTCTAGACAGGGTGTTTCTTTTTTCTTTTCTTTTTTTAATTCTCTATCCTCACTGGTTTTTTCTGAGAAACAAAGAACACTTTTTCCAGCTTTATTAGCAGCGGTAACTATAAAATTGTAGACACTTGCACATAACTTTTTTTTTTTAAAAAAAAAGCTTAATTCTCCATTTAACGGGCACTCCAAGCCACAATCTGACCAGAGATTTCTACACCTGGGCTCAGCCTGAACATTGGTTATGATTACATACTCTGCTGCAACACTTATCTCCCATTTATAAGAAATCCCGGCTGACTTTAAAACTGTTTGTAACAACATAACATTGTGACATCATTTTACTACCTAATGCAAACAGAGTTCATTATTAGTAGAAAACGAAAGAGGCCACAACAGCCACATGAGACCAATTATGAAATGTTTGCCTCTCTCTGACAAGCAGTATTCCTGGGCTATTTTCTCCTTGAAAGAGATATCACCACCTATGACTGATATTAACCACATTCCTTAGACAGCTATTATAAAATTCAGTTTCTTGAAGCATCCTTTTCAGCTGAACTGCATACAGTATATTTTGGCTTATAAGACTACTTTTTAACCCAGGAAAATCTTCTCAAAAGTCGGGGGTCATCTTATACGCGGGTGTTGTCTTCTTATACGGCGAGTATATCCCAAACTCTATATTTTAACTGGAAAAGTTGGGGGTTGTCTCATACGCCCAGTTGTCTTATACGCCGGAATATACAGGTAACTACACTGTATATGCAGACATTCAAGAGAACAGAGTGAACACACTTACTTTTTTAATATTAACAGCATGTATCTTATCCCATGAATCCTCTTCACAACAATGTAAGAGAGGTTGAGATTACAGTATGTGTGCCTTGCAACCAACAGAAAAACAATTTTCCTAGAGCCACCTAAGTTCATACTGATGTCTACCCACTCAGTTAACACTGCGACTACTCTGAAAATACAAATGTGGAATGTTCTACATAGTAAAAGTTTAGTTAAGCGGTGAATTTATTTTATTCTCATTTAGAAAAGACTACACACCCATAGCCTTCTTGTATCATTCTCATGTTGCTGAAAGCAGTAATCACTCTTCAGACAGAGCATTTCTTTTCTCATTTCCAAGGAGCTTTGTAGCAAAGAAGAAAAAACAGCTAAGATCTCCTGGGCTTGAGTTCAGCACTGTTTTCAGCTGCTTAAAGGCTTGTTTCAATTAATTCTTTTTCAAAGGAGGCTCCCAATCAAAAGCCCTTTGTTTTCCAAGTTTTAATTCACTTACTTTTCTTATTCTCTCCCATAAGTCTTCTAGACACCAGCCACATTTTGGTGGAATCCAAAAGATCTCCACACTAACTTAGTGACTTTCTGAACAGTGTAAAATTTACCACATAAACAATCCAGCATGGTTTCCCTTTTCACTCTTTCCCATAAGGCTACAACTGAATGACAATTACCGATCTTATATTATGCCATTTTCAAAAGACTTTGAACGGATCAATGTTCATTTAATAATCACTAAATGGGTGTTTTTCCACTGCAGCCCTTAGATCTCGATCTAAGAAGATCCGGATCTAAGGAATGGGATCTAGTAGATCCGGATTAAGGGAAGCACCCAATGTGTTTCCACAGGAGGTTTAGCACCCATTAGGAATGGGTGCTAACACCCCTGCTGTGGAAACAGCTTTGCACCCATCTGGGGAATCCGGATCGACCCACAAGGGGTTGGTCCATTACCCCAGGTGTTTTGGGGGGCAGGGTGGTGCAGTCTTCGAAGCAACTTCGAAGTGATTTTGAAGTGACTTCGAAGCCAATGTTGGGGGGGGGTCCCAAAGGTGCATCCCCTCCCCCTAGCCTCCTTTGGACCCCATTGCCTGTTTCCAGTGGAAACAGGCTCCCTTTAATCCGGATTTTCTTGGAGAAGACCCCAATGGGGTCTACAGAAAATCCGGATTAAAGGCCAAAATGTACCCATTATATCTCAATGGCAGTGGAAACAATCTGGTCCCAAATGGGTGCCGTAGTGGAAATGGGGTCATCCAGCTCACACCCAAATGGGTCCTAAATCGGTGCAAAAATGGGTACTTTTGACAGTGGAAAAACACCCAATATCTCCAAATTCATGTCTGGCTAAGAATTCTGTTACACATCCTCAACCGGACCTTCCTTATTTTGATGACTCAAGAGCATCCACTGAGACATATTAATCCAAGATACTTAAGAGATCTGAAACATTCAATGTTTTGATTCAAAACTAACTAAATCTTGCATTTTCTTGAAGTTCTCTTTTCAGGCCAATCTCTGCTTTAAAAAAATGTTTTCAATACATGCTCTTCTCAATCTTCATCTCTCAGAGCTTCTTGATTACCTTCACAGCACAAATATACTATGAAACTTTTTAATTCTCTCTGAGAAACATCATGATCTGTTGAACATCTGGAGACACAAACAGAGATTACATTAAATCAGCTAGCTAAACATGCACGTGCAGCACAGGATCAAAAAAATAACAGTCCTTAAAACCAGAAAGTATGCTTTATATTTATAAATGATTTATCGGATTTAGCCCCAAATATGGACAATGGGCTTATTCTTTGTTTCATAAACAATCATCCATGAACCAACAGCACAAAATAGCAGAAGAAATGGAAGAAACTGGCAATGCTGCATGGAATTACTGTATTTTCTGGCGTATAAG
>MTQE01001141.1:11418356-11444271 GCA_014337955.1 Aspidoscelis marmoratus
GTCTTATACGCCGGAAAATACGGTAGTTACATAACAGAAACCACATTTAATAACATTTTCATAGGTGCCATACACTAAAAAAATGTGTTCAAAGTGCTACACTTTTTCAATAGTAAAAATGCATTGGACACAATGCATAAGGTCCTACTTAACATGCTTTCTTGAATCTGCTTAAACCAGAACACCAAATGATTTTTGTACAAAGTTAGGTTCATCCCACATAACCAATTTATTTCCAAAACTGGGCAGTGTGATGCTAGGTAAGTGCAAAAAAATTGGGAAAGCATTGAAAAAGAAATGCAAGATTTGCAAACATCATTTCTCACATTATTCTTGAGGAACAACAATTAAAAAAAACCCTGCTGATCATTGTTATGTATTTGTTCTATTTTTAAGCTTATTTGCATCTTAATAGATGAACAGCCAGCTGATTTCCAAAGAAATGTCTTCCAAGTAAGGACATAAAAACACGCAGCATCACTGGATTGTTTTATTTTTATAAGTCAAACTGGAAGTTACAAAATTAACAAAAGGAAAATACTGGTGCAAATCATGCTTCTGATCAGGCGAAGGAAACACGTGACCCTTCAGCCACGGTTGGTCTTAAACGTTCATCAATTCCGGCCAGGGGAGTCGCAGGACAAATGCAGCTGCTTATCTCTCAGGACAACCCTTAGCATCCTAAAAAGAATAAACTATTTCAAGAAATCTGATCCAAGTCTGTGCATTGCTTCAAATTATTCCAACAGCTTCAGGTGGATGTTTTGCTACCATATGTACAAATCAGTGCTCATGCCTAAAACTTTCAAGAGTGAGTGTCTGCACTAACTTTTTTAAAATATAAGATTTCTAGCACTACAAATTGCTTCCAGATGTGTTTTTTTTTTAATGGTAAGAGATCCATCTTGATGAGCACACAGGCAATGAAATCTGGATGAGGACAATTTCAGAAAGAATCTCCTCCTTGAGAAGGAAAAAGGAGGGGTGGGAAGAGAGGAAAGGAAAAGGCTGGCTGATTGGCTCAGATGTACAAACGTTTGCTTTCAATTATATCTCAGATTCTTCTAACAATAACTGTGTGGCGTCTGGCACCAGCTCATCACAGCTTTTGAAGTGGTTCTCGGCTTTTAAGAGAAAGGGAAGAAAAGATGCAGAGCGAGAAGTCAATCAGCAGTTTTGGCTTTAAAGTTTGAACTTTTTCCACAAAACAAACAGAAGAGGAGAACTTGGACTTCCTAAACGAAGATGTATACATAAACTGACAAAGAAGACAAAGCTGTTGTATTTTAGGTTATGACACAGGATGATGTTTTCTACAATTTCAAAAAAGCTGCCAGAATAGGATGGGTTGTCTTAAAAGAAGGAACACTAGACATTTATTTGTTCTATTATTGCCCCAAATCATGAGGCTGCAACCCAGTCCAGACCTTGTACTAGACTGACCTCTAAACCAATCTGGGAGCTTAATCTTGCCCAGAACTCGCTGAAGACAAGAAAGAACCCATGCAACATTCCTGCCCTGACTTCTCTGCACATTACAATTTGTTCAGTGTGGAAGATGGATGGGCGCGGAGAATCTTTAATGGCTGCCTTATTTTGCAACATATGATTAGTCGTAGAAATAAGAAAATACATGAAGAGAGACAGCCAATGGTGGGAGATGCCTCCTCTAGGCTTGCAATTTCTTACAGGCAAGAAAGCAGTCCTGATGCTCAAACAAGCAGCAGTTCAGAACCTGGATGCAATACTGGAGGCAGGGATGGAAGAAGGCAGCATGGAAGAGAGACAAACACATCAATGGGAAAGGTGCAAAGGTTTTCTTAGCACGTGGCTAGCAGGCCCCTATTCCTTGATATATTTTGGAATAAGCTTTAGTACAAAAGTGCAACAATGTAATAACCCACATCATAGTAGCAAACCTTCAATAGAGACCTCAATTGTGAAGAAACCACTGCAAGATAACTAGAGTTCTGAGTTTTGAGGCAGGATCCATTATTATGGACCTCGCTGGATCATTTTTATAACATGATGGGCCAACAGCTATAAAGATACCTCTGCTACTGGCACCTGAGTTAAAAAAAAAAAAAAAACCAACTAATGCTCCAGAAGTCAGCACAGTTTGATCCAAGGAACTGTCCAGTAGAAACATTCTGGTAAGTAACATTTACACCAGTAAAAAAATTCTGGATGCAATGACTGTGAAGGCATTCTTGAAGCTGAGCCCTTTTTATCCCAGACTGGGTTACTAATAGACCCCCTACTTATCTTGTTCAATAACAATCTAGGTTCTGCTAACATCAAACTCAAGAGTATCCTGTACTGGTTATTGCTTTAAAAACAGACACAAATATAGACCTTGGATCTAGGGACCACAAGGATACCAAAGGGGAAAAAAATCCAAAACCAAGAAACTAATGTTACTTGTCTACATTCTTATTATTATTATTATTATTATTATTATTATTATTATTATTAGCAGTTACTGCCTGCATATAAAGGTGTGCCACCAAAAGATGCTACTTCAAGTTACCTCAAAACAATTTAGAACCAAACAGATCTTTCCTCTTCTCTCTCTTCCCAGCCAAACTACGCACAAAATGCTTTACAAATTGTTATTCTCTGCTTTAACAACACAACTCAGAACCCATAGTCACAGAGCTTTCCAGTACTGTAGCTGTGTCCCATGTTGATAGAAAGGAGCAGATACTATGAACCAAGACCAGTCCTCTCTTTAGGAAAAATGAAGTAGTTACCTCAGGCAGTGGGTAATGGAGCTTGAAGGGAGGCAGCCAATATCCACTGCAGCTATTCCCTTGAGCCCCATAATCACTTCTCACTGGTGGAGGACACAGCTGTGCGTTCTATATAATGTGCCCTACATGATCATCTTAAGCTAACCTGCTGCCCCTGGATGCATTAAAGAATACCATCTTGTCTTCAGGGAGGAAGCAAGGTTCAACTGCCAGTCCACTTGACTTCAGGCCAACGATGTCAAGTCTTGACAAAAGTAGCACTCTTCAGGTATTTAGTCAATACGTACACACTTTTTACGAAGTGCAAAGCAGGAAGTACCAGTTCTGTTACCCTCATATCTGACCATTATTTACCTGCAAAGTCTATGTGCACCCAAAGGAACTGGTTTGTTCTTCTCCTTTTGGCCTTCAAATTAAAAACAGAAATTACAGGAAGGCAAAGCTTGGATGAACCTTTATGGAACTAATTCATACCTCATATATTCAGACAAAATACCTGAAAGTACTGAAGCAGAATACTATGCACCAACTTGAGTTCGCTGGAAGACAACCAGGGTGTAAATGCCATAAACAATATATTGACACATGTTAACTTGTACCTTTTAAAGGAACCTTGTCCATCTGGTGTTCTGTAGATGTTTTGGACCACAGCTCCCATCATTTAAGATAGTTTTAAGAAATGGGTTAGACAAATTCATGGAGGACAAGTATATCAATGGCCACCAGAATTGATGCCTAGATATTCCCTTCAGGTTGGAGGGACAAGGGAATGTCTCTACAAGCCATTTGCAGGGAAATGAGAACAGGTGAAGACTTTGCCTTTTGCTTGAGAAAGCCCAGAAGCAATTAGTGTGCCACAGTATGAGACAGGATGCCCAACTAGATGGCATCCTTATCCAAAAGTTTATTATGTTCTTATTTTTGACCATGAGCCAAATTCGTTGGGGCTGACAGAAGTTGTAATCTAAACCACATGGGGAACTGATACGTTCTGTAACAAAAATGTATTTTTTTTTCTTTTGTAAATGTGATCATTACAATAGCCTTGAGGTATTTCTTAGGTTGAGAAGTAGTAACTGGCCTAATCAAACTGAATATTGCTGTAGCTACATTCAAAAGCAGACATTTCCACATAAAGCAAAAGCTTTGTGTATTCATTTGAAGTTTTGTGACATCTGCAAAGGAGAATTCATGGATTCTCAGTAGATCGAGAGGTACAACTGGTGGCAACAAACATTCAAAGCTAATTCAAAGCCTAGCACATTTGAAGCAGCTCCATTCACACAAGTGTGAATTTCCATCACATTTGCTTTGATGCAAAGTGGATGGGGAAAAACCTTGTGTACATCCCTAATACCCAGCATGCTTTCATGACTGAGTACTGCTTCAAAGACAAAGAACCCTAAGTTCTAGTATTCCAGTCTGTAGTTCTTGTATCAATCCTACCTAGTCAGTTCTGGAAGCATACCAAAATCTAGCAAAAATAGGCACTCGGGGCAATCGTGGTCTCCCTTAGACCACCACCAGCACCAGAAGGGAGGTCCTAGTGCCAGCACAGAATCACTCTCAGACAAGAGTTTGTCCAGAAATTACAGTTTCTCTCCTTGGGATAGAACATTTGCACTACAGGCAAAAGAAAAATCAAACCATTTCCCTGAAATGGTTTCAAAATCAAGTCTTACATTTATAAATATAAGGGAAAAATCAATATGTAGAAATGAGGATTATTTTCTGTTTAGCAGGAGACTTCACAAGCAGCTGAAACTTAAATATCGCCCAAAAATCACATTTTTCCAGCTGGGTTTTTTTTACCATGCCAGGAAAACCTTATGTGCCTTGCAAGGCTGGTGGGCTTGGCATGAACCATTCTATGCAAAGGCAAAACTGAAACAGATTAATATGAGCTTGCTTTCCCAGTCACAGCTCATGGTTTTCAACCAATTCCTCCAAAGAGAGCTCAATGTTTGCTACCTTTCAGAAGCTCCCTTTCATTTTAGGTAAAAATCAGCTTTCTTTTACTCAAGTTTAAAAGCACAGAATTATAATGTGCTAACCCATAATTATTCCTGCCTCCCTTTGGTTCTGTACTTCTAGACTCCAAGGGCCTCTCGTTTTTCTATCTTGTTAGGAAAAAGTTCTCAGGCATATCAAAGAAACATCCTGTTCCCATAAAAGATATATATATAAAGATACTTTAAGGAAAGCACATGCTGCTAGCAGAAAAAAATAGTTTTGTTGTCTTTTTAAGTAGAAGGATCAACAGACTCGATTGGAAGAAATCAAGGGGGGGTTTCCACCACGCTCCTTTAATCAGGATCTAAGAAGATCCGGATCTAAGGAATGGGTCCTTCCCTTAATCTGGATCTAGTAGATCCGGATTAAGGGAAGTACCCAATGTGGGTGTTTTTCCACTGTCACTAGAAGTACCCATTAAGTACCCATTAATGGGTATGAAATGGCATTTTTGTATCCATTAATGGGAACTTAATGGGTACTTCCAGTGACAGTGGAAAAACACCCTGTGTTTCCATGGGTGTTCTAGCACCCAATAGCAATGGGTGCTAGCTTCCCTGCTGTGGAAACACCGGAACACGCATTTGCAAATCCAGATTGACCCACAAGGAGTGTGCCTGTAACCCCAGGTGTTTTGGAGGACAGGGGGTGCAATCTCCAAAGTCCCTCCAAAGTTGCCTTCGGAGGTTAGCAAAGGCTCAGAAGACAAACCCCTTGTGAGAGCTTGCATATTAATTAGCTCCTTGTGAGCAAGGATGAGTCAGCCTCATTCCATGCCTGAAGGTAACAGTCCGCTTTGTTCTCCCTTTGTTCTTGGAGGTTTGTCTCCTTTGCTAATCTCCGAAGTTGCCTTCGGAGGGACTTCGGAGCCTTTGCTAATCTCCGAAGGCAACTTCGAAGTAACTTCGAAATGACTTTGAAGCCTAGGTTTTGTGGCTCCCCCCCCCATGGCTGCCTCCTCCCCCTAGCCTCCAATAGACCCCATTGCCTGTTTCTAGTGGAAACAGGCTCCCTTTAATCTGGATTTTCTGGCAGAAGACCCCATTGTAGACCCCATTGAAAACCCCATTGTAGACATTAATGGGGTCTACAGAAAATCCGGATTAAAGCCCAGAAAGTACCTATTTGATCTGGATTTCCCCAGCGGCAGTGGAAACAATCGGGTCCCAAATGGGTGCCGTGGTGGAAATGGGGTAATCCGGATCACACCCAAAAGGGTCTTTAATGGGTGAAAAAATGGGTACTTTCTGCCAGTGGAAAAACATCCCAAGACTCACTCATGGTCTCAGGACCAAGAAGGGTGAAAAGATCCATGAGAACATCAGTTGGATTTGTCTCTGCTGGTAGTCAAATCCTCTGAAGATGAATACTCCAGCCATAGAGCAAGTTAAAGCTTCAAAGCAGAACAATGGAACACAGCATAAAAATCCCATAACTGTGACAAGATGAAAACTGGCTGTGGAGGTCTCCATTCTTCCAATAAAGGCTGTACATTTCACAGTTTTAAGAAAAAGTAGAAGTGACAGTAGGCTGCATCAGAGGAAACCTGTATTAATGCTGATACTCATTTTCTCCCTTAAAGGGGAAGCAAAAAAAAAAAGTTCAAAAACAATTTCAAAAGTTTGCAACAAATGCTAAAGTCAGGCTGGATTTGTGACAATGCTATTGTACTTATGAGCTATACAAGCATGCTCCATAAAATGTTCACAATGCTGCAGGTACAATCCCAATTGCTGTTGTGTCACAATTACTCTTCCTCCCTCTCCTGTCCAACCCAATAGTACAATTCCTGATGCACAACCAAAGAAACAAGCTTGCAACCAAATATCAGCTGCAGATTTGTTTCAGGCAATAAAAGGAATTTATCTGGGAATGCTATAACAAACTGGATTCCTCAGTTCAACCACAACTATGCTTTGAAAGGTGACTGAAACTCTCCCATCCACCACTTTCTAGCTACAATAATCACAAGCATAGCAGTGCAATTAGAACAGTTTACAGTAACGCTATTAAGTCTCATGGATAAACTCAGAAATTTGTTTTCAGCCCTCCAACATCAGATCTGAAATAGTAATCAAAAACAGGGTCTACCAGATGCCGGTACAGTACCTTCCACATCAGTTTTGTGGGCACTAGCTTGCATATATCAGAGCACAAACACATTCCCATAAAAACTCAAGAAGCAACCACTCTTCCTTCACTTTAACTAGTCAGGCTGAAGCATGGGAAGTGTAGCTTTATACATTCTGTTACATAAAGGGAAGGCTCTGTGCTGAAAGGAAGGAATGTTTCTGCACTTCCGTTTGGAGCTGTTCTCTATGGACCAGGACCTAACCAGAAATGTGCTGTACCTCTCTTCCAAAGCAAACATATTACAAGATTTTTTTTTTGGGGGGGGGGGGGAGTGCTCTATAGCTGACATGCTCCAGCAGCCATAAAGCCTCTCAAACAAGGGGAAGCAAAAGAATTCTGTGCTGGTAGTCTGGAAAAACAAACATATCCCACACAAGGCGAGGGAGGGAAATGCTCAATGGAAATCTAGGATACAGCAGACCACAATAACATTTACCAAGGGGGATTTCAGATCAGGTTTTGAACCTATTCCCATTTAAAAAAAAAAGGCCATGTCAGAAATGCCCTTGCCATAATCCCTCACAAGCCCCTTTCCCCTATTGCACATGGTTCCCCCTCCCCACAGGAAACAACCTATGGGGGAAATGACTGTCCTAAAGAGTCTTGCTAGTTCCTTTACAACCCAATCCTAAAGACCTTTCTTGCAAAAATGCTGTTTTGAGTCCAACTTGCCTTATGGAAGCAGACTGGGGCCCAGCTACAACTAAGTTCTAATCCGGTGATGGCCAAACTATGACACGCGTGTCACAGGTGACACGCCAAGCCCTTTTGGGTGACACACCTGGTCATCCTGGCACCTGGGCGTGTAGTGCTTGTTTGTTCTTGAAGTGTACGAAATACCAACTTTCAATTGAAGATTTAGCAACAAAAGTCACTAATGTAAAGAATTATTTGTTTTTGCTTTTAATAAAATACATATATCAAAAATATACTTTTTTACTAGAGCTACAAATATCACAAAATTATGGACATTTCTAGATGTGACACAGCACCTGAGTAAAGCTAGGTTTTCTTGCGAATTTTGACACACCGAGCTCAAAAGGTTCGCCATCACTGTTCTAATCCATATTCAATCAAACTTTGGAGTGAGAACACACAGCAGCAGGGTTGACAATGTTCACATTTTGCTGATGTGTTCTTCCACTCAGAAGGTAGATCAAAGGTGGATTAAAACTTAGGTGTAGCTGGGCCCTGAGGTATTCAGGATGCATAAGGGTATAAAATAAGTAAAGGCTTTCTTCATGCCTTGCTAGTTCCTTCCCCAATGTAAGTTTCACTCTGGACTTCTGTGGTGGGATTTTAACCACATTCTACACACAGGTTGTGCCTATCTTTTTTGGCAAGGTGCTGGAGATAGTGGTGGATGGAGTGCATAATCTGGGGATGTTTCTGGATTTATTGCTGTCATTTGATGCCCACAGAGTAGCACCTACCTCCATCTCTAACTGGTTTGCCAGAAGGTGCAGAAAAGGGCAACCAGAATGATTAAGGGTCTGGAACACCTCCCTTACGAAACCAGGTTGCAACGTCTAGGCCTCTTCAGTCTGGAGAGACAACGTTTAAGAGGGGACCTGATTGAAGTATATAAAATTATGCATGGTATAGAAAAGGTGGATAGAGAAAATTTCTTTTCTCTATCACACAACACTAGAAACTGGGGGCACTCTATGAAACTGATGGGTAGGAGAGTCGGATCTGACAAGGGGAAGTATTTCTTCACCCAGAGGGTCATCGGCTTATGGAATGTGCTGCTGGAAGAGGTGGTGACAGCTACCAGTCTAGATCGCTTCAAAGTAGGGTTAGACAAATTTATGGATGACAGATGTATCAATGGCTACTAGAATGAATGCCTAGATGCATCTTTCAGGCTGAGGGGGGGAGGAGGAACTGGGGCACTTCTAAGGCCATCTGCTGGGACTCGAGAGCAGGAGAAGGTTTGTCCTTGTCTCTGCTTGAGATGCCCGTGAGCATTTGGTGGGCCACTGTGTGCGACAGGATGCTGGACTAGATGGGCTGTGGCCTGATCCAGCAAGGCTTCTCTTATGTTCTCTTATGTTCTATACATGATCTTCAGGACGTTGCAAAATATTCAGATACTACATTTACAGTAAAATATTTTAGTTGCCTTACGTGCAGGTCACTGCTCCACATGAAAAATATCACACACACCGTTTCTCTCTTAGAGAGATGCCTTTTCACAAATCATTCTCCATCTCTGCAAGTTATTTTTTATTAGAGGAACACAAGAATACACATCACGGTGAACATCCATCAAAGAAAGGGAACTGTGAACAGCCTCCAAGGGCAGCCACACTGCAAAAAGGATGCATTAACAGGGAACAGCTGTTTTTAGGGCAGCTTCTACAGTTGAAAATCTACACTAAAAAAATTAAACAAAAAGCAAAAATGGATACAAAAGCTAGAAACCACAGTTGAGGCTACTCAATCAAGTATAAAAAAGTTCCCATTGACACACAGCTGTTTAGCACTTCTAAACAACCTCTTAAAACAATCACGACACAGGAACCATTGTTTGGTTAGGTTATAAGCCATTTTCCAACTCCAAATATTAAAAAAGCTTTAATCAAGATGGATATTTATAATTACAGTCACTATTCCTTCTCAGCCCCCTAGAACTTCATTGTCTAGGGTCTTATACGGTCGGCAAAATGTGGCTTGGTTTAATTTGACCCTCAAATGCACAGTGACCTGATTTGGGTTCTGCGACACTACTGACTTACAATAGTAGACTGAGGGTTATTCTACAGTGGCTAACATACTGGACCAGCAAGAATACTAGAAGCCTCCCTTCTAGATGCTGGTGAAATCTAAGCGAGATTCTAAGAAGGGGCTTCCTTAGAGTGCACCAGGGTGTGAAAGGCAGGCTCTGAGTACACTTACTGGTCCAATATGCTGGCCAGTGCAGAACTGCCCTGAGTCCCCCCTCTGGCACCACTGACTTATATTGGTAGACTAGGTTTCTGTGGTTCTGTAACTTCCAGTTTCTCATTGATGACATTTTTATTTTTATTTTTATTATATATTTATATTTTTATATATTTACATAGCATTTGTCATTAGAAATTGGTGTACATAGAATAAAACCTGCTAAAATTATAATTATATAAAACATAATTAAAATCAATGATGGGGGAAACAAACATTCACTCTGGAAAAGGTAATGTATAAAGCCTCAATATCTGAATAAGAGCATTCTCCTGCACAGATGTGTTCTAGTATTAAAATTTCCTGGACTTGCCTTCCTCATAATTCTACCACTCCCCCATGTTTGAGGGATGCTGGAATATGAGGGCCTTCTCTGTGGTGGCCCCCACAGAATAGTTTTCCCACTAAGTATGCCAGAAACCAACATTATACAGTGTTCAGCACTTTGTTAAAATGCACCATAATTTAATAAAAAATTTAAATCCGTTTTTAAGCAAAGCCAAACTATTCTACAGACTGTGTACATCCAAGTTTTTAAAAGCTTTTTTTGAAGAGCACCTTCTCTCTCAGCATGCTCCGAAAAGTGTACAAATACCCATTTATTTTTCAAGGGCACTGATCAACATCTTCAGATTTTAGTTACTGCAACTGTTGAAGGTATTACCCATTCCACTGAGGAGCACTACAGTGATTTATTTTCAGTTTTATAGCCCTACTGTGGAGCTCTGCAATCAGTTTTCATCTTGCAACCTACTGCTCCAATGCCTTCTTCGTTACAATATCCATCTCTGAAACCCACATACAATTCCTTCCTCTGAAAAAACAAGAGTTCAGCTTCAGGTTTCACAGAATATTAGCTGCGTTTCCAGGGAATGATTTTCTTCCATTTTTCTTTTCTCCCCAGTCCACCTCAACCTTTTTGCAACATTTTTCTAAGTGTTTGGAGAGATCTAAGTTTCTACAACATACCACTTCTTCCTTAAACAGCTAGACGCCTGAGAGATATCAGATCAGAGAGATGCAGTTTGCAGGTACTGTATCCTACCTGGAAGCCTTCCTTTTGGTATGCATGTAACAGTGTCTTTTATTTTAACATCTTAAAGTTTTGTCACAGGGTAGTCTATGGCAGCACATAAAGCCAATCCCTTGTTAAACTTAAGCATGTTTGGTGGCAATGCTGTGCCTGAATGTGAGAGCTTTTGAGAAATACATACATTTCTCTCCCCACTGGCAGATGCTATTGTTTTAATACATACTATTATTGTTTTAATAATCTTTTATTTTTAAATGTTACCCACCTGGAAACCCCAGGGTAAAAGGCTGGATAAAAATGTAAATAAATAAACTGGCTTAATACTTAGATTGGGGGTGGGGAATCCCTGCCACGGCCCATTTTGAAAGTGGGGGCAGCAGCAGAAAGATATTCACGTATTCAGCTGCCCGCGATTTTTTTTAACACTGTGGAGCATGCATTGAGAGAAAGGACTGTATTTGTAAAGAATCACTGTTTCTGGAGAGACAAGAGGTCAAAAGAATTCAGGAAGCAAAGAGGAAGTAACTGAATATCATGAGAGAAAGACATTTCCACACTGCACTTCCATGAATTTAGAGAGTCTAAGCAATGAGTTTCTCAAGCTAAGTATACGTCTCTTCAACCAATTAACATTCCACCTTTACACAGCCCAGTTTGGCCAACGTTTAAGACTCTCTTGAGATTATGGTGAATTGAAAGGTTTCAGTCAAGCACGTAGCTTATGCTTGGCTCTTGCACTACACTCTTCAGAAAGTACGCTCTTCAGAGAGATCTGTCACACAGATGGGAAGGGAAGCCTTTTACTTATGGCTTTGAATATTTAAACCTAAAAGGAAGGGGAACTGGGGAAGGATGCCATTTTCCGTCCCATCCAGAGAAGTCAGTGTGTACTAATAATTTGCTGCCAACCAACACATAATACAAATGTCATTTTAAAAAACTGCACTGAAACAGGGAATTAGACTGTGCAAAACCCATTATTTTTTCTTTTAAAAAACTTTTAATAAGCATATATTCTATATGCATTTCATATAAAGTCACCGACTAATATATTTAAAAGCTCGTATTTGTGCTCTGCAACTTTATCTTGCCATATGGGGCAATGATATGCAGTTGTTTGAGAAAAGAAAGACACATTCTTCATCTGTTCAAAAGGAATTCTTTTGTAGGAGCTTTTCCATGCTTTCACACTGCAGAACATACAGCACTGGCAGCAAAACCAGGCTCCATACAAGTCATACTAACACAATACACAACCTATGCTACAAAAAGAGCCAAGGCCACCCTGGCTTGCACTCTGTAAATACGAAAAATAGTGTTGTGTGTCCACTGGCAGCTATTCCCCTCTTCAGTACTAGAAATCTAGGGTTTTCTATTTCTTAGGCCTGCTGCAGCATTCTACAATTCTGACAACAAATCTAGTTTTGCTGTTTTCCTCTGTATCAGAACTAAATAGCTGAAGTTTAAGAAAAGATATACTGTACTTTACACCGCATATACCAAATTAATAGCAGAAAGAAAACTTCTATGGTACTAGGAACCTAGGGTTGGCTGACTGAATCAACATATCCATGTAATTCCAAAGGCAATCATGTGGAAGTGGCTTCTCATACTTTCTTCCATAGAAGTGTCAGGAACTGAAAGGTCTGCTTGGTTGTTCTAGCACTATGCTACAACTTCGCTTAAGTCAAATTACTGTAACAGAAATTCATAGCACTCTATTATTTACCTATGCAAATGAAAACATAAGTCTGGTTGCTACACCAGGGGATCTTATCACTGTAAGAAAATTATCAGCATTTATTTTTGTTACTCAGAGCTTGTACGTTTAACTAAACTAAGGACATCAACAAAAGAGATACAGAGAACTGTGATCTACTCACTCAAATCTTTTTTCCAACTTAAAAGCAGATAAGCAGATGTTTAAATTTGACTGGAATAGTGATATGGAAAGAACTAGTCTTTACATTGGCTCTATTTCCTCTATTTACCCTGCCCCTTTCCAAGGTTGTTATTGTCCCCTAGGAGACTTGCATTGCTGTTCCAATCAGAATTTGCCCTCACGTGCAGCTGCTTTTATTTTAAATTCAAAATAATGTAAACTGCAGCTCTGATTCTCCTTACAAGTCTCCTATTTCACCCAACAGGTAACCAGGGGAATAAATATACAGCCTCGAATACTTATCTTCTTTATCTGTGGAGTGAATTGGCGTAAAAAGCTATTTCAAATGGTTTAGGGAACTTCCTGAGTTCACTTCAGGTTTAGTAGCCTTTCAGAACTGCCACATTAGCAAGGCAATTCCTACCGCTTTCAAGTCTTGGGAAGAGTAGAAAAAGCTTCATATGTTAAAGACTTAATCAGAAGGAAACTGGGCATCCGTATGAATGCTGAACTACTAAATTCAAAATATTTTTAAAAACTGTTTAAAGTTCTTTTAATGGATTTTTAAAACTCTTTAAATCAACGTGCTTATCTTTATATTTCCCTTTATCTCTAAAGATTGTGTTTTCATTGTTTAAAAACCACCAAACTATCACAAGCATACAAGGTCTTTTTTAAAAAAGGGATGCACAGATGTTTCAAAGACATACATGTTTTGTTTATATGTTCTGGAATGTTACAACTCCACATGAACAGCCAGGATAAATGAAATACAAATGCTGAATGAGCCAGGACCAATAGCTTCCAAGCATACAAACAGATACTGTAAGAGCATTGATATTCACACAGCTTTGGGCAGCATTCAAGTTGAGACCTGCTACCTTGCATAACTTCTCATGAAAGAAAGAAACATGATCCAAAAAATATTCAAAGAAACGCTGATCAAAACACTGTGCTCCAGACTGTACTGCAAAAACACCACTATCAGAAAGAGGTTGGTCGTTGAATTGTCCAGTAGAATGGGATCAACCAGAGACTGAGAGGTCTTTAAAGCACAAAGGTTGGTGCTCAGCATCAAAAAGCATTCTAAGTTCAACAAATATAGAGATGTCAAGAAGAGAAAAGGGACGTATGTTTTATTTGATTCATTTATCAGTTCATCGTGACACTTTCCACCACACAGTTGAGATCAACATTTTAAAGACAAAAATAAAAGCAGAAAACATGATATGTTAACATTCCTGAAAAAAATTGTTTAGAATGTCAACCTTATACCAGGTCCAAATGCCTAATAAGGAGAAAGGTTTTAGCCAGGTGTCATCAAAAGTAAAAGAAGCCAGGTGCTAGGCATGCATCCAGGGGAAGGGTAGTTCCAGCGTATAGGGTCAGTCAGTGAAAAAAGTTATCCTACAAGGAAGGAATCACCCATCCAGAACAGGATGTTGTCAGTAGAAAGTATCCCTGATGGTCCTATTAAAAAGAATCTGGG
Source organism: Aspidoscelis marmoratus (assembly GCA_014337955.1). Lineage (NCBI taxonomy): Eukaryota > Metazoa > Chordata > Lepidosauria > Squamata > Teiidae > Aspidoscelis > Aspidoscelis marmoratus. Next base: position 11,432,606 of record MTQE01001141.1, read on the forward strand.
ATTTAAAAGTCTGTGTGCCTTTGAGCCTCACACAGCTTTCTAGATCAGAAGAATTCAGACACAGTTGCAGTCAGCTCTTACCACTAGGCAAACTAGGTAACAGTCAAGGAACATCTCTATGCAAGCAGCGGTACACCAAGCTGGTTTGTATGAACTAGATTCATAAGAAGTGAAGTGGAACAGACAGATCAATTATCTGAACTTCCCACATACAACTTCCCCAAACTCTTCCCCCATTCCCTGATCATGCCCCACTATCACCCAAAACATATCCCAGCCTCTCTCCCCTTCTCTTACCATGTCCTGCCAAGTCTGTGGTTGTGCTTCACTATCTCCCTGTTATCTCTGCAGGGTCTCACTGCAGTATCCTTTTTCCTCTTGACCTACCAAACCTTTTAAGAAGTGAAAGAGTACATGTCTTCCCAGGAGGCCTAGTGCATGAACATGTTTGTCCACTTTCTGCAAGACCAGTTCAAGGCCTTTAGAAGTGGAAGTAGGCATGTCCATTCCAGAAGGCTTAGCAGCCTGAAAGGAGGCAGGATTCCAACATCTGTCTTTCCTAGATTGTACAGGCAGTGATGGTGAAGAGGCACAGGAGCATAGGAAGGAGGTAAACCCCACAGATGAGGGGCACGCACTGGGATTTGGAGGGTTGTGAATAGTGGAGTGAAGTCAGGGTGTGATCCAGAACTTGTGTGGCCTGATAAAGGAAGGTTGGAGAGGCCAGGGTGATCCAGGAGAAGGGATGGTGATATGGCATGAATCTGTGAAATAGTGAGTGCAATGGAGGAATAGAGTGAAGGTCAGGTTGTGATTTTGGGGTTGCCTATTCTAGAGTTCTACCAGACTTTGGTGGCTCTTGTCCTTTCCTACGTGTGAAGACTCAGCAAATAAATCCACCCCAGCATGGGACCTTTTTCATCTTCACAGGGCTCTCCAAAATGCCGCATTCACATTATCCACAGCCTTTTGCATCACAGAGGAGAAAGCAGGGCCATGTGGCTCCAGCACTTTTGTATCTGATGTGCAGTAAAAACGAAGTCCCTCCTCCTTACAATTGTAAAAGGGTTTCAGCTATCCCCAAGTCAAATCTTGACTATGGATCATCTGAAAAGCTAGTACAGCTTTCTAAGCCATGCAGGAATTATGCACTTAGGCTTTCTCACTTTAGAAATCCAGGCACAGGCAATTTGTGTCACAAAAGAAGAAAAAGCAGCACAGCACCATTGTCTTTAAAGGCAGGGAAGGAAGTTAGCTAAATTAATCCAAAATGAAATTGTTCACCTCAGAGTCCTCTAGTTACGTGTGAGGTTGAGGGACCCACCCCCAACACCAATCTGCTCAATTTGACTCTTGCCTTGGTGGCTGCAAACTTCTACAAATGGCAAGCAAGACGATTTGCTGTGTGAGCTGGCAAAGTCTGGTAGAGAAGAGTACCTTTTGTGGGCAGTTCTAATAGCCAAACAGAATGGTGCCTGAGCCAGCAGAAGCTCAGTTTGAGGGAACCAGCTACACTAAATATCCACAGCTCACGCTTATTCATACTTGATACATTTCTGCATGCAGGAGTATAACTTCATCATTTGTTCTACTATACATCCAGGCATTCCTTTTAGTCTGGGTTTTGCTTCTCCAAGTGGTTATGATGTATTTATTCAAGAGTATACTCCCTGCTATCTCCTCAATGCACTCAGCGCAGCTGACAGGTAATAAAACAGGATCAAAGAGAAAATACAATTAAAATATAGTTACCTAAAAATTAACCTACTACTAAACAGATAAAATCACATTCAGTGGGGTCAGTCAAAGTTCAGAAAATGTCACCATAAACAGGTAGGTCTTCAGTTGTCTCCTTATGATCCATAACAAGAGAGCCTGCAAGGCTCTTTGCAACTGAATGGTATGAACATAAACAGTTGACTGTAGCCTCCAGGGTAAACTAAAAAAATATTAATCTAAAGTTCTCACACCCTCTACAGATTCTACCATTTCTTCACAACAGCACAGAAGATGGGGCATTTAAAAATAAGCCTGTGCAAGACAATCCAGCTTTCACTAGCTTATGCTGTCTGGACTGCATGCTAAATTCCACCTCGTTCTCTTTCATTTCTCCTTTGCTGGCCAATGAAATCAGCTTCTTATATATTACAAACACAAGGAGGATGAAGCAGCCATGTTTGGACAACTGGAAGACATTTAGGAGGTTATATTTCACAGGGCCTCCAACCAAGTCAGTTTCCTATGATATCCATTTTATTACCCCTGATAGCATTTGCAGACCAGTGGCTTCTCAAACCATTACTGCCTTCAAGTCTCTTCCCTAGAGTTGGAAAATTAAGAGGGGCTAACTGACAATCCACTCAACTGCCATCTTCAAATGCCCAAACAAAGAAAAAATTCCTGATCTTCTTTAAAGGCAGATCATTATAACTACCACACAAATGTACACAGAACTGTAAAAAAAAAGTTAGCAGCTCACTTGTTTTTTAAAAACAAAACAGACCAGTTAAAAACAATCAGCACCACATCTGTTCTATAACTATGACACACATCTGCATTTGTAGGTTTTTCCTTCTACTGTTACAGTAACATAAAAAACCCCATTACAACAATTTCACTGAACTCACTTATCCTCAAAACGGAATCAATATCCATGTTCTGTGCACAGGGAATACAGGCTGTTTTCTTAATTTGTAACACATATCCCAAGATTCACTGAAGACATCAAGTAGCATTCCACTCTAAAAAGCACCCTAGTACATTCTGAGACCAGTCACTTGGGCGACAAAATTTAGTCAACTTCTCTAGACTGCCCTCCAGATACTGCTTAACAACTGTTCCTCATTTCTGATGACTGGCCAGGATTCAAAGTATTTAGAGGGTATCAGGTTAGAGATGGGCAAATATATTTGGACAAAATGCTCATATGGAATTCAGAGACTGTGAGTCCTACTCAGTTATCAGAACTACATCTTGCATTGGGTTGAACTGCTTGGGGCAGGGACGATGCTGGTACAAATGGAAGACCAGAAGAAAGCATACTGCTGTAAAAAAAAAAAAAGAAGAAGAACGAACAAGTATTTCTATCACTCAGCAGAACAAGTGAGTACACACTGGCAACTTATAATGGATCAGCTTCTTCCCACAATGTGAACTGAATGTTTCTTTTTGTACACAATGAATGAACCTCAAAGTTTTATTGGTCTTTTAATATGAGATGATGTATCCAAAAAGGGACCCATGGATTTGAAGTTCAGCATTTATCATGTGCCAATTTCCTCCAATAGAAATTGTTAGCCAAACTTCTGCTAATGTCATTTAGAAATCTTCAGTTAACAAAAGGACACAACTTATGAAATTATGGGAGGATTCGCACAGAGGGACCTCCTGCCCATGCTGGGCCAGTCTTAGGCCAGATAGAGCAAATCTGGCCCAAGGTTTAGAAGGGCGGCCAGTGGCACATGCCAAAAGGCATCTACATAACAGATGGCCCATCCTGGCCCAAGTTCAGAGACTGAGAATAAAAGTTCCCAGCTTCAAAGTTGCAGAGAGGGGTTGTTTTAACAGGCAACAAGAAGCAGCACACTTCCAGACAACCAACAAAATGGTGCTGATCTCTTTGCCCCCAGGAGACTTGATCAGTTGCTCACTGCTGTTGATCTCCGCACACAAGTGACTAATCTGGCCCACCACCAAGGAACACTTCGGAGGCTGCTCTAAACTGGACTCTTATATGGCAAGGGACAGCAAAAACCGCTCTCCCACTGTAGCAGTCTATGATGTCATTTTCACGCTGGTGGCTGCTCCAATGTCTTCTCCCAAGAGGATGCAATGATCTGCTACGAGGCAAGGCCTTCCAGTAGACTGGTCCACAATGCAGATAAAGCATTCCACACGGGCTGCTGGGTGACAACATCCCAGTCTGGATGTGGCCTATGACTAAGACAGATTTGTTGTCCAGTGCAAGAACTGTAAATAGCGTAATATACCATTTGTAGTTAGGTACCACTTCATTAGGATCACATCCATGCAGTTTCCTTAGCAGAGGCAGAAGTAGTTCCCCATTACCTTCCTTTGGAGAGATGCTAGGGATTGAACTTTCAACCCTCTGGGTTCCATGCAGATGCTTTATGCCTAAGCCATGCAAGACAACTTGCTAAAAAAAAATTTGTCCAGATACTCTATTACTTGAGTAATAGGCCTGGAGTAATTTTTAAACAAAAGGTTTTTAAGTAGTGTTTATAAGCTCACCTTCCCCCATGCTAAATATTGCAGCATGTAGTCATCCGCTAAGATAACACAAAGATTCCAAGATAACTGACCAAGATACCACACTGCTAGTACGATGACTACACAGCCACTTTTATAATGTGAACATTCACTTCTCAATGAGTAACACTGCCTCCAGCACTCCTGCTTCACTGACTATTTCTCTTACTCAATAACATTTAATCTCCTTGGGATAACAAACCACTTTTTCCTCCCCTCAACAATACACACAATGATGGTGCCACAACAAATACTATCAGGGGATTTCTTCCACTGAGATTAGGGCAGCGTGCTAATGCCATGCTTCAGAATCTTAAATGTTTCTCTAGCACTGCGCACATGGAAAAACAAACATACATTAAACAGAAGATGGTCAAACACAAAATTGTTGGATACCAATTGCCACTAGTGTTTCACACAAGGCACTGTGAAAACAGCATACAGAAATGCTCTCAGCAATTCTATTGGCGGTCATCTGAATTAATGCACCACATGCAAGGTCATTCGAAAAAAAGCAAATAAAAGCAGACTTACTTTTTGAAGATTTTAATTCAATTTTTGCATTTATTTTCTGCCTTTCTCCAAAGGGTTTACAAAATAAAACTTGCTATTCTCCCTTCCATTTTATTTTCACAGCCTCTCCTCCTCTATTTCCTGGACACAATGAGATGGTTTGCAACTGGAGCAGGACAGGGTCATCAGCATTCATTTGACCCATCATACTCCATGCCCAACCACTGCCCCCAAAGTGCCCAAGAAGGCAGCATGGAGGCTCTGAATGTTCCTGGAGTTCAGCCAGAATGAGTCCCAGTAGTATACTGGACCATGAGGATAGGCCTCCATGATCAGGTATGCCAGCATTGGGCTGATTGTAGACCTTGATGTTGAGGTCTACAAGTATACTAAGCCAGGACACAATTTTGAGTGCCCCAGTTCAGTCCATGCTTCATCCAAAGCAGATGCAAAGTGATCGGGAGGGCTGCCATAGTCCATATTAGCATGCAGATGGCAGCCCAGTATTCCAGAATAAATTCCAGAATATGGTCCAGTGTGGAAAGAGCCTTGGATGACCCGAGCTCCCAGCATTGACCTCTCCCTCCTAACTGTCACCACACAGGCTATGAAGGAGCCATCTTGCCTGTGGGGAATGGAGGAGAAAAAGAAAATAAAAGTATTTTATCACTGCAAGGACATTGTTGCTGCCAGAGTGTCCCTGTTCCCTCCCATACCATTTTCCTTTGTGTCTCTTTAGATTGTAAGCCTGAGGGCAGGGACCTGTCTAAGATTAATATAATATTGTAACCTGCCCTGAGACCTTTGGGTATAGGGAGGGATAGAAATACAAATAAATAGAGATTAGGCATTAGTGATCTAGCACAACACTCTAGCCAGTACACTGGCTCCAAATCACCCTATGGATTTTCCAGAATAAATACATGTAAGTCCCAATTCAAAGTCAACTGAGCACAGACCAGCATTTTTTAGAGACATATTGCATTTTCCCCAGTGCATTACCTAAATGACAGTCCAGAAGTTTTGCAGAATCATTATTACACACAAACACAGTCTTATTTCTGTTTTGTAATAATGCGGCCTGTGACATCCAATGATGCCAACAAACAGAGACTCTATTATCTCATCAATCTTCACGCCAGCATTAGGACTGAATACACCATTCTGATTTTGTAATGTGCTGAGAAAGAGAAACGTCCCAGCCAAGCTTGGGACTCTTAAGAGAACAGGAACCTTTGCCTTTAACATTTCCAGTTTTGGGAAGCACCAGTTCTACCCATAAGCCAACAAAAAGTAATAAACTATTCAAGTTCTTTTCCATTTAATTGCCTTAAGATCCCTGCAACTAATTGGTGAGCAAATATTAGAAAAGGCCTACTCTTAGGAAGATTTTCTGCCCAGTCTCCTGGAAGACACTTTTACCACAAAGGATTTTTATTCCAACCCGCCATGGAAGAGTCCAATTTAAAATGGTATCCTCTTCAAAAGTAATTCCCATCCTCAATAACCACATAGTGTTATAAGCGGGAACGCAAAGCACATGATTAAGTTACAGACCGTGTGGGCCAAGTAAGATCAATACTAAATAAAAGGCTTTGAGGATGAATGGAAAACTTAGACAATTCTGAAGTAGCAAACAAAAGCTAGCTCAGCATTAAGGTTGACCTTCACCTATCTCATCTGATCTTTGAAACTAAATAGAGTTAGACTCTGTTAAGATGGAGATGGGAAACCACCTGGGGAGACCAGAAGCTGTGGGCTAGACTGGGAAATGAAAAAAAGAAAAATGCAGCAATGACGATCATTTCTACAATGAGGCTGAGAAAACCATATGAACCTGTCTATGGTTCACTCAGTGGCATTTTTCTCTTCCTGCAAGCTAAAAGTCTTGCTTTTTCAGGTTCTAAAATGTTCTGCATGTAGAGCTGACAACTCAAATCAGCTAAATTTGCATAATTTAATGTTTTAATATATGCAATCAAATTACAATTGCCTAGTGACATCCCCGAGCAAATCAAGGCAAAGGCAATAAGCTCTTGGTTGCCCTTGCTCCCCCAGATAACAGCATACAGCCTTCTGTGTCCTGCCAGGTAGAGCTACCACTTATTGCCTGTGTAGCAGTCATGCAGAATATCTATTTTTATTACATAATACTGTCACTTGGAGAAACACTAGTCCCTCTTGTAAGGCTTCTTAAATCTGAATGCATTTGTTCTGATGGTTCAACCTGTTACGTCATTCCCTGCACCATCATGTTTGAGAAGCCCAGCAGAGAAAAACGTTTCAGAGTGTTGGCCATGCAGCAGGATTTTCACAAACCCTCAAAATATCTCAGCAAGGGGAGTGGGAACAAGTTTTAACTGTGGCTCAAGTGGCAGAACAAGTTTCTAAAAGCCCAGAGCCAGTTAGATGGAAACAGAGGAGGGGTTGCAAGCTTGTAATGCAATGCAGAGAGGAAGCCGTCCTCATTCCACCTGGTTCCTTGAGAACAGGTCTGTGATGGCAGCACTGTGAAAGATACAGAAGAATCCAGTAAGTGACTGAATGCAGAAATATTTTACCAGATGTTTTGCATCTACTGACGTAAATCAATGGGGTGAGACAAATACTAATTTCCCCATTTATAACCTTATTAATTTTTTTACTTATACCCTGCTTTTCTGGCTCTACGAAGCTCAAAGTGGCTAACAAGGCAACATTAAAACATATTCAGTACAATTTGTTTGCTAAAACCAAAGACACTCTATAAATATGCTTTCTTTGCTAAATTTGTTTTTCTTTTTTTGTTTTTAGTAAAACCAATTGTTAAAATTTGTTGTTGTTCCTTGAAGAGGAGTGCACATTTTCAGCAGCCTTGACATAAGGCCCATATCTACCAGCGTTTCAAGGAAAAGAGATTTCATTTTTCAGGATAAAGAGAGGAGTTGACCTTTGGCACCCTCCTTAGATACATGGGCAGCAGAGAGAAAGGGGAATTATTTCCTCTGTAAAAGACCTGGCTGTAACAAATACCATGGGGAACTGCTGCTAGCCACCAACTGGGAATACTAGCCAAGGCTCTCTTTTACTGCAACGGGTGAAGCAACAGACAAGGGTATGTGTGTGCAAGAATAAAGTTAACAAGTCTTCATATTTCCACCAGCACTCCTATTTAAAACCTGTCCAGCAGTTAGAATATTCTAAAGGCACTACATTTTCACAAACAAGTATGCTGTAGACTGTATTTGCCTGTGTTAGAATGATTCACTTCTCAACTGCCTACCAAAAAGGCCTTTCTTACTCTGACCATGTTTCTTTCACTCCTACTCTTCCTACCACAACAGCCTTCCCGCCTCTCTTAAGCCCATTCATTCATTCTGCACCTTTCAAACTCTCTCCTTTTGTAAGTGTTCTGAATATTAACACAGTCTTTTGAGCTGTGGCTCCCTTTCTATGGAGCTTTTGCATTTCATATTATAAATCACTATGGGGAGGAAAGGTAAGAGTGATTTAAAGGTCTAAAAGAGTTCTTACGAGAAAAAAAAATCCTTCAGTCTGAAAGACACATCAGAAAGCATCAAGCACGGGTAAGTACTTTTTCAAAACTGCAGCTGATCTATAGAAAAGTGTTCTCAGCAAAACCTCACAAAAATAATCACTGTCTCATTGGGCTCAACAAGCTGGCCAAAAATCCCGATTCAAGTTAAGCAGACCTACTACAAGTGATGTGTTAAAGCAAAGTCTCTAAGGAAGGTAAAGGTGAACCAAAGCAAGCCAAAACCTGTGAATCGATCTGAAGGGAGGGAGTCACCAAAAACACATACTCCATTGACAAGCAAAGCTGCTAATTCAAACAGAAATTGTATTCAAGCATATCTCAATTCTTCTAGCGCATGCATGCGCACATAATGTTGTACAGAAAAAGCTAATCTTACTCTTAAGGATTCAGATTTTAAAACTGAAGCAGAATTGCAGTTTGTTAGGATTTTTACCACCGTAGCAGAATTACACATGTGGTGTACAACATAAAAGAAAAAGAAACAAATAATAAAAATAAGAAGCCAGAAAAAATAAAACGATGAAAAAACATAACTACAGGAAAGCATTATTAAACAGCAAAAGCCAGATTATAAAAATGTTATTTAAGGAGTTGCTGGAAAACATCTAAAGTGGGTGCTTGACTTACCACTAGGGAAAGATTGGTCCAAAGTTCCAATAGGACTTTGCACATACCAAACAAATCAACATGATTAATGACATATTTGCATGTTTGAAAAGGACGCTTGCTCGATTTGCTAGGATTTCTACCACAGGCAGCAACAATTTTGCAGTCATTAAACCTCCTAGTTGGGAGCACTGTTTTCCACACACAAGACGTATTCTTGCAACACCCAGCAGCAGCCAACAAAAGGCACAAATTATCACTGCGAGACTTGGGAAAAGTATTAGCTGCACTGAAAACTGTGTTACTTTTGAAGGAAATCAGACACCACACAGTACGTTGCACAAGCGCAAAACATGAGTATGATTTGGGATGCAACTTGGCTCCCTTGAAAGGCATACTGCTCAGTACAGTTTATTTATCAGCCTTTTCATTCAAATAATAGTGACATGTACACCTATAATTATTCAAGCTATTGAGCTGGCCCATGAAGCTGTAATCAAAACCAGACATCCTAGTAATAAGTATAATATAACTTACACAAGTTACAGATGTATTGCTGTTTAATTAAACTCTGCGTCTAACAGTCCTGCAATATTGCATTCTCAGTTTTCACAGCAGACTCTCAGAAGGCTAAAGCTTTGCAGGAATGGGCATTTCAGGATATGTGCTTCTTTTCTAGCTTCCCAAGACTTTAACAAACCAGTTTCTGGCATGACCATAGGGACCTTTAGAGAAAAATCAGCACTGCAGTAATTCATTTTAAAGATCTCCTGGATAAATTAACATGATAGTACCTTCTCCTACTGCCTGGCAGTAGCAAAAGTATTCATGCCTGTCCTGTAAATCATGAGGAAATGTCAACTGCACGTTCCGTGAGGGTGAGGAAGAAAAAAAAGAACACTTGAAGCTACAGCACAGAAGAAAAAAGTTGCCCAATTCTGCCTCGCTGAACCAAAAGCCACAGGGCTGGTGAGACCACAATTCTCAAAGAAAGCACCACACAAATACAATCACACGAAACTCTGATTTTGAAAACAGATCAAGCAAAATTATGAGATGAGAAGGGACAAAATGTAGCTGCTTTAGACTGTGAAGCTGTGTAAGGCTTACTACACTACCACCTGGATACAAATCAAGTTCTCTCTAACCGTTCGAACATAACCCAAGAGTTGCCTTCCCCAAGCAAAGATATTTATAACCAGGCAGCTTTTTTAAAAACCAAAAGACTTTTGGGCTTTATGATTCCTTTTGAACACAAATTGCACAAATTAGAAAACACAGAATTATCCTGTACTGAGAACAAACATGAGAAAGCAGAAACCAGGGAGTAGTTTCAGCAGATGAAGAGACTAACCTATGAAGACTAAAATTAAGGAGGTGGGGTATGTTTCCACTGAGAAGCACAGAGAGGAGTGAAGAGGGGAACAGAAATCCCTATGCTCGCCCCAGTCCTGCTGAGCTACACAACAATTCACTCTTTGGAGATTACAACTCATTTTCCATTCCATTCCATTTGCTCAGCAATACTGAATAGGATTTAGGAGTATAAAGCCATAATTACCAAGCCCGAGTGAACTCCCTTTAAACCCCCACCTTCCAAAGGACACCTACAGATACACACGCTTCAGCTGAGCATTCTGCCTCAATCCTGTTTTCACACCTCAGACAATTCTCATTGTGGGCTTGTACCAGAAGAAATTTTATTATCATCTATCCCGCCCTTCATCCAGGGTGTCACAACAATAAAAAGAAAAAACCCACAAAACAGCCTGAAGCATAACCCTCCTTCCCTGACAGGACAACACTCAGCATAAAACTGCCTTCCTGACCACTCATTAAATCACATTTAAAATATTTTCCCATCTTTTCATAGTCATTCTTTTCTTTAAAGGAAAAAAGGAGAATAAAGACAAGGATTTATGCCCACTTAAGTCAACCCATTGTCCACCACCCATTGTCCCTTTAGCATCAATTGTTATTTCCATTCCTTGCCCTTTATTTTATTTATATCCTGCCCTTCACCAGAAGGTCTCAGTTTTCCTCTAAAGCAGTATGACCATAGAGAATGCAGTTCTAGACCAAAAAATGTTTTAAATTACTGCCTCCCCAATCTCAGATCAACAGGTCTCTGGCCACCATAGTTCACTGGTTGCTGCAGAGTACCATCAAGATGGACCCAACTCCTACCAACTACATAGACATGCTCACCCAGTTTTCTTGGCAAATGCAAGACCACTCTGACACTCCTTATGCCAGTTTGAACTTCTAGCCCTTTACTTTCTGGACAGTTCTTGTATCACTCAGCTACAGCCCCTTCTATTAGGTCTTTATTAACCAACAGCCACTCGAGCACATAAACTACTGCATACCTACTGATCAGATCTTTACATTATATTACCTATTATTCTCAAGCCAAACCAACATTAACTACAAGGCTTTATCATACCATTCTAAACTATTCCATGGGCTGTAGGAAGTGCTGGTACTTTATCTCTTCTATAAACTGTATGGTTTAATCCAAAGAGGATTGTGACAGCCTCGTGAATATAGGTGAACATAGGTAAGCATTTTTACTTCCCTACCTCTCGTCACCTGGTAAAACATACCTTTTCACTAAGACCTAATCTTTCCCTAACATCAGGGTCTGTACCTGAGGACTGGAGGGTAGCAAATATAACACCAATCTTCACAAAAGGATCCAGGGGCGATCCAGGCAATTACAGACCAGTTAGCTTAATGT
>MTQE01001141.1:11445774-11476490 GCA_014337955.1 Aspidoscelis marmoratus
GATGGGCTGTGGCCTGATCCAACAAGGCTTCTCTTATGTTCTTATGTACCTTTGGTGTTTAGCTTCCTCTTATTGTCCTGCCAAGGAAGGAGGGAGGATTATATTTTAATTATGTTTTAGGTATATTCTATATAATTCTTTTTTTACTTCTGTGACTTTCAGATGAAGGGCAGGATATAAATTCTTAAATAAATGAATAAAAGGTGGGCAAGCCCACAGGCAGAGGAAGCTCCCAGGCAAAGTCATGAGGCCATTTTCAGATGGTTCAGTATGTCATTTTGCACACCTTTCTCACCAACCTTGATAGCTTTAAAAGAAAATAAGGCAATTTCATCAGACTGCTTATGATGTAAGAAGTACGCCAATGAATATCAATTGCTGATGGGCATTGCGAGGAGTAAGAAGCTGGATGTGACAGACCTTTAGTATGATCTGGTAAGGGTCTCATGCTCTTACTCCTGTCTGTGCATATAGTTGAAAGGGTCCCACTGAGATCAATGCAGCAACTTTCACATCTCTTTCCCCTTGAAGCTGTTGTTCTCTCCCACCCCTCTTTCTTCTAAATCCAAGTTTAGAATACTTAGCAATTCTATCAGCCTTGTTTTCAAGAATGCAGGAGAAAGTGTTAAAGGGTTTGGGGCCCCCCTCCCTTTTCTTTAGTTAAAATATAGGCTGGACTAGCAATTCCCTTTTTGATATTCACCACAGTTTGCACCTGGCATTTGTAGGCAGCAACAAGGATTGTGTTTTCTATGCCGTGTAGTCAAATTTTACACTGTGTATAATGTTCAAATGTAACTCACACTTCAGACATTTTATATCTTTTGATGTCTACCTTAGCTTCAAAGCCAGGCACCAAGAAAATGGGGGGGGGGGGAGCATGAGAGCCCCAGACTACTTACTGCTTTGATTACCCATTAACTTGCCAAATGCAACATGCATGCACAAGCCCCTCCCCTCCAGTTACGATACTTAGCATTTCAGAACCATATCAAATTTAAGTGCAAGGCAATGAGAAGTTGAAATGAGGAGTCACATATAACTTATGCATGCTCCCACTATACAGAAAATGCAGAGTCCTTTGCCATTTGCCAAGTATCTTGCCCCTGTGGGCTCTCTTTAAATGGAAATTTCCTTGTACATTTAGACAGGTTTTTTTCTCTCTCTCCTCTACAAATCAATATATGTTTCTGTGTCTCTGTGCATTACACCTACGAACATACTTACTTAAAAAAGAACCCTTGCACTCTCTAGGAGGTCTTGGCAACTTCACAAGCAAGCAAGCAAGTTCATGAGTTGCAATACTACCACCAAACGCATTCGCTAGTATTTACAAAACATAAAAACGTCCAATTTAATTCCTTAACTGTCAAAAGGCTGCAGTGAGACTATTTATTTAAAGTATTATTAGCAGCCTTTCAGGAATAAGGAAGTTTTTTTTGCCTATATTTTGTTCTGCCTTTACAGGAAATTTTATATTCTTGATATATATCCCAAGCTGTTGCTATCTCCCTTAAGCTGAAAGACAAAGCATGTGCATTAAAATTAATAAACAAATCTCATCTCACATTCACACAACAGGGATTTCAATGCTGCAGTCTCCCACTCCTTCACTGAAACAGAATTCCCATACAGTTTAGTGATACAAAGGGAAGTAAACACAGCTCTGCAGCAGATTAAATAAGAGATAATCGAAGGTTCAATCCCTGACACCCAGAAAAATGTATATGACAACTACTGCACTTCTATATCTTGGATTACAAGGACAATTAAAGTTTATCAGTCCTTAGTAAAGGTGCAGAGGTTGCACTGGGTGACAAGTGCAAGCTCTAAAGAAAGCCGAGGTAGAGCTCCATACAAATCAACAAGTGTTTGGGGTTTTTTAGAATTACAATCCTCTCACACTATGGACAGGGAAGCATTTAATGGAAACCTGCATCCTTTGATATTCCTTCCAAATACTCCAATTATCTGTGTAACTCCCTATTTGCATAAGCTGTGAAAGCACCAACTAACAATGGAACAAACACTGTGATGACCATTTAAAAACTCTTCTGGCTTTCTCTAAAGCCCAAGAAATTTCATTTCCATTGCAAAATAACTGCCCTTCATGATTCACTGTGGATTCCCAAGCTAAAATACAACTAGAATGAAACACCTGAAGGATGCAGTCAGAGTAAGAGGCCCTGTTCATACTTGGCTTTATTCTGGAATATATCCTGGAATAGGGGCCTGCGGTCCTTCAGTGTGTATATTAGAACGTAGACCACACACTTCTATCCTGAGATATATTTCAGAATACAGCCAAGTGCAAACAGGCCCAGAGTTCAGCTTTTCTTTGGCCTGTTCTGACTTAACGCTTCAACCCTAAGAAATGAGAATGGATAGGAAGAAATACTTAAGAGGAGGAGGGGGAGGGAGAGGGCAACCACATCTGAAAATGTGGTCCGGGCACATTGTTCAGTGGTCACCTACTAAACCCAAGTCTGAATTCCTACTTTCATTGTCATCTCACAGTCCTTCTCATGGAGGTCACCAGGCCTGAAAAGGACCTCTAATAGGTATATGTGTGGAAAACATTTTAGTTCAGTGATACAATTTATATGGCAACCTTCTGCATAAATGTTTCAGGTGGACCAAGGAGAACCCAAGTGAAATCTCTACTCAAGGACAAGCGAAGTGTCTGACCTTGCTATTCCTCATCTTAATTTCACTTAAATATAAATCAGGATTCATGGTGACTTACAGTTACAATAGTAAAACTGAAGTTTTAATATAAACCTGGGCCTTTCCCCACTTGAGTCTTATTCTGGAACAGAGGATTGCTGTCCACATGCTAGTGCAGGTCATGGCAGGCTCCAGCTGAGGTCTGCCATAATTTGCATTAGCATACAGACAAAGACCCCTGTCCCCAGGATATTCCAGAATAAGTCTAAGTGCAACCACAGAAAATGTACTATTTTTAGCTTTGCTTTTATATCTTCCCTTTCTTCCAATAAGCTCAAGGTAACAAACATTTTCTTCCATTTTTTTCTTCACTACTACCCTATGAAGTAGGTAAGGCTGAAAAACAGTTAACTGTCTTGGTCACCAAGAAGACTTTCATTACTGTGTGGAGATTTCAACGTACATGTTCATCTTTCTCATAGATACAAAGATTTTTTAGTGGAAGTATTCAGAAGTACTTATCACCTTGAGCTAGAAATAAACACAGCAGCTTGAACATTTACACAACTTTATCTTTCAGTTCTGTATGAACCAATCTGCTGAAAGGAACAAAAAAAAACATAGGTCCCTAGATATAAAACAGAACAGAATTCAAATACACTTAATTGTTGGCAAAAAGCAGAAATATAATGGGTCACTTCACTTTTAACACTTTGAGTACTTAATTGAGCAAATGAAGGACTAATCCCATTGTGATCGTAATGATGGAGGGAAACAGAAGAGGAAGAAAAGAGACAACATGGACAAACAGTATCAAAGTGTCCACTTGGACACTTTAAAAAGTAGAAATGATAGCAAGCAGGTGCTAGTGTTCTCATTGCATCTCTAACCTACATTAGAAGCCAGAGGAAGCATTTTGGAAGCATTTTTTTTTTGGCCTTTAACACCGTGGATGCCTCTAAGTTGCTTTTGAGCCATTACTGAAATGTCCTTAGACTACAAGAAATCTCAACTGATGAGATTTCTCCACACAATAACCAGGAATTGACCAAATCTTGATGATACTTAACAAAAATATTCAAATGGGAGTTTAGCTTTAATTGTCAGATCTAGAATAGACAATGTTCTAAACCAGTGGTTCTCAACCTGGGGGTCGGGACCCCTTTGTGGGTCGAATTACCCTTTCAGAGGGGTTGCGACGAGCCTCCCGCTGCCTTTCCCTCCCACCTCCCAGATTGCTCTGCCATTGTGGTTGGGGGTCCCCACAACATGAGGAACTCCATTAAGGGGTCGCGGCATTAGGAAGGTTGAGAACTGCTGTTCTAAACCCTGTCTAAACCAGTAAAATAAGAATGATGCCCAATGCTGTGACATTTTAGGGGAACACAGCCATCAACTGAAAGGTTCAGAGGAATAAAGGATGGCCAACTGTAGTCCTCCAGATATCTCAAAAGCACAGCACACATGGGCCCCAACCAATGTAGTCAAATGATGGAAGCTGTAGGATACAGATCACAGTTTGGATACAGTTGACTCAGCTATTAACACACTTTCATCCTAAAGACATGGTTTCCCCTATTTTTAAAGACAGTGCATCCCAAATGTTTTAGATTACAAACTGTACCATCTGATGCCAACATAGTCAATGGACACAAATGGCAAGAAAAGTAGTCCAATACATTTGGAAGGTATGTCTCTTCTAGATAGTTTCTCCATATTCCATTCATCTGACAACAAATCTACCCCAATTAACAAGCAGAGAAGTACACTTCAGCATATAGCAGAGTGGCTGCTAGTACAGACAATAGCTGTAGAATGGATCGAGAGCTATCAAAAATACAGTAAAACATTAAAACACAAAATATAAAGTTCAATCAAACAAATACTCAAGATTTTAGACTGTCACTGATGTTTTCACTTGCAAAAGCTTGGGATATTTTCACTTGTGAAAGTGCCAGGAAGTAAAAGCAGTCCTCAACTAGTAACTTATTCAAATGTGCATTTGGACAGTGGGAAAGAGCAGTCTTGTTTGCCAGGTGTATTTAAGTATTGAGATTATAAAACCTGGCTAAAAGTCATGATCAATGAATAATCCCAATTGTCCCTAACATAATCAAAAGGATCAAATTGTTAGATCCATAGCAATAAAACTTAAATGCGTTACATATTCCAGACTTTTACATGTCTGTAAAGTACAGTAATAAATAACTTGAAATAGTGATATAATTGTGGTAGTGGTAAAGATATTGTACTCTAGAGACTGACAGCTGAACTATGATGACATCAATCTGAATTAAACATGCAGACTGACACAGCACTCAGTGGCAAGCACAGAATCAGATGACAACTCAATTTCTCTCATCACCTTTAGACAAGGGTAATTAAACTTTCCTTGGACAATCCAGCAAACAGAATTCAACTGAAAACTTGAGTTGAAAAAGGAGATTTTCCTTTAGCATATTTTCAAGTCTGCTTCATTATCAAACTTCCAATTATTTCTAACAATCCAGAATGAATGCATATAAACTTCAAGTCTTATGAAGTGAAATTATTCAAACCCAATGTTTCCACTTCTGACTTGAAAAATCTGAAGGTGTCACCAGTTTTCAAACCACAGACTGCAATCCTGAGGACACATACAAATAACCACCTCCTTGGGCAAAGGGAAATAGCACTGTATAGAAGAGATTTCTGGTATTCAGATAGTAAATGGTTTTAATAACTATTTTAGCAAGCCATAAGTATTTTTTAAAGACCTATACTTGCAACCCTACTGAAGAGAAAATTCCAGAGGTTCTTACTTTCAGAAAGATCATCCACTATCCACATGTTATTATATCTGTATCTTAATACCTAAATACAAGTTAATCCCATGGGTTAGAACTTTGAAAATAATGTGAATTAAGCATTGAAAAATTAGCAAGACCTGTTGCAGATAACAAGACATAACTGTGTAGCAACCCTAGAGGGGAAGGCAATTGGCCTACATCTGCAAGCCATTTCCCCCTCTCCTCAATATCCATCACCTTAATTCTCCCCACTTCAGGGTGCAGCTGTTAATTCCACAAAACATAAGGAAGTGAGTCAAACAAGCAGAAAGATTATTCTTTGTCCTAGGAGCCAAACAGCAAGGCTTTATTCGCAACCCCTCCAACTGTCACCACTGAATTAGAGGTGAAACATGAGATAAGAAATCTTGTTCAGCCCTGAAAAAGTCTCAGAGCTACTTCTAAATACTTCTAGAAAACAGTGCCTTTAAAAAACACTGCTTCTAAAACTGACATTATGAATGCATCCCAGGACAGCACTGCAGCTGTTTACTATGCATTTACAACAATCAATGTAAGCACTGTAAGTTCTTGAGGTTCAGCTTTATTTTTCTTCCACTTTTGCCAATCCTTAACTTCATGATCTTGTCCATTACAAGAATACCTAAAAAGACTTCATAACTTATCACAAACTTTCTTCAGCAGAAAAGGAAAGCCACAAAATCCATCTTTTTGACACTTTAAGGTAAGCTTTACTTCCTGTACAACTCCTTCTCACTAAAGTTTTTAAAAAGACCTTTATGGGAAACCACAACTATAATGCTCACCTGCATTATGCAGTCAGACTTGTCAAGCTTCCCATCTATCTCGCCTTACAGCTGTTTCTGAACCAAACTGGAATCCCATCAGAACCCATACAGAATACATAACTGGCAATAAAGATCAATATGCTATTTGTCGCATGCACACATGTACGTTCCTTTTTTCATCATTCTGCCAATCTCTGCAGCAAATCCAGTGCATGCCAAGTACCTAGTGAAACACAAGAACCTATAAACTTTTGGGCATGGAAAAAAAATACCCCCAAGACTTTAAATGATCCAGATTTTGGTATACCCTTTCTCAAATTCTACCAGGCCCTTTCTGCTGAATCTAACTCCAAGGGCAAGGAAATATCTGTACCCACTGGGATATTTCCACAAGGGCTGGAATAATCCTCTACCCCCAAAGGGATCTCTCCTAGTTAGTTGCTCAGCAACTAGCTACAACTAGATCTCTCAGTAACTGGGAAAGCGATCGTGACATTCAGCACTGAGCGCAATAAAGAGAGGGGTTAGGAGCTGCCCTCCAAGAAGGGGCTGTGGGGAGGGAAAGAGACTATGGCTGTAGTCACACTTAAGGATTAATCCAGCTTCAGTCCACTTTCAGATCCAGAGAACACATCAGCAAAGTGACCAGTAGTTTTCCTTCGACATTTATCTATCCCAAAGCTGAGTTATTTAACATTGAAAGAAAACACCTTGTCCCTTTGCTGGAGTGCGTTCTCTCAGTCTGAAAGCGGACTGAAGCTGGATTAAACCTAAAGTGTGACTACAGTGCAGGCGAGGGAAGCGTGTTTTCCTTCAGGACAGGAGGAAGTCCAACTTGGCAGAGGAAAGACTCACAGATAGACCGCCCAGGTGGGCAACTCCTTGGGAGCCTCTTCCAGTCCTTGGTGGCTGCAGTCCACAAGGTCCCCAGTGCACGTACAGTTGAAGGCGCAGGGTTGGCGCTGCGAAGGCGACCCGGAGCCTACGACCGACTGGGAAAGCAAGAATAAGAAAGTCCAGAAGGCACCTGAAGGCAGGGAGGACCCCAACTTCCCCCACTCCGGCAGCGCCATTTTGTATCCTGGATGGAGGAGGCCAGAAAGAGTGTCCAAAAGCACCCACAGAGAGCTGCTGTTATATCCGGGGGGGGGGAGAGGGAGGGATGGAGAGAGGGAGGACGGACAGTTTTCTTTTTAACGGATTCAAGGCGGGGAACAGGAGAGAAGTGAAGACCGTCTCGGCGTATTTTCACCCCAAATCTGTCTGCGCCCCCAAGTCCTTCAGCTCCTCCAGGGTCACGCCACGGCAGCTCAAGTTCTCCAGAGGGCCTGAGGGGCAACGGCAGGGACGTCGCGGGGAAGCCGCAGCAGCCCAGAAGTGGCTCATCCAAAACAACCGGGATCGAGAGTCCCTCCAAAAGAGAAGGGAAAGCGGAGAGACGGGGGTTTTGCTTTGCCTTTTTAACGGCTCCCCCGGCGGAGCTCGGCACCGACGCCAACTCCGAAGTCCTCCTCTTCCTCCTCAGCGGCGGCGGCGGGGACTCGCATAATAAACAGGGGGCTGCGGAGCCTCCACGGGCCGGTCGCTCGCTCGGGGAAGGGAGACGGGAAGTCCTTCGCCCCTCGGCTCCTGCCTGCCAGCCAGCCAGCCAGCCAAGACCCGGCCGCAAGCCACGGCGCTCCGGTGAAGTTTCTCCGCCGCCTTCTCCCCTTGCTGCAGCAGACTCCGTCTCTCGCTTTCGGGCCAAGCAAACGGAGGGGCCGGGAGGTCTCACGGCCGGGCGGGTCGCGCCGACAGGGGGACCGGCATGATCGCCTCCTTCTCCTGCTCCTGGAGCCCAGAGACCTTCGCCGCCCGCGGGCACCACACGGGGGAAGGCGGCGGCGGCACTTTATCTCCGCCTCCTCCGCAACTTTCTCTCCTCTTTGGCTTGCCCTGCTGGCCCCCTCCGCCGACACCTCCCACTCCCGCCTCTCCAGAGCCCGAGCGCTGCTGCTGCTCCTCCTGCTGCTGCCACCCGGACCGGATGATCCTCTCTGGGGGCAGCAGCCCCCGAATTAGTCACCGCTACGGCTCCCACCTGGCCGTCCGCGAGCGAGACCGCTTTCCACCCCGCCCGCCCAAAGCGCCGTTTCCCCTTCCCGACTCAAACCCACGTTGGCCACATTGCAACATGATGTTCCATCCTCCTCCGACTCCTCCTGCCTCCCCCCGCCCCCCGCCGGATTCTCCTATTGGCTACTCGGCTCTCCGCGGCGCGCCCGCGCGGCCCCCTATTGGCCGCCTCGCGCTTCTTCGGTCAGAGACGGGGCGGTCCGTTGAGGTTGGCAGGCCGTCAATCAGAGGCGAGAGAAGTCCCGCCTCCCTTTCCCACCCAAGGTGTGAAAGCGGGAGACTCCCCACTTCAGCTTCGGCCTCCGTCTTAAAGGGGACGTGCAACAGTAGCGCAGCAGCAGCAGCCGAGCGAACGGAGGGGGGGTAGATGAGTGGCGCGCTTGAGTTTGCTCCCACGTGCAGATCCAAACACCTCGCGGACCTCGAGAGCTGCTCGGGATTCTCCGGCTCCAGGATGCACACGCGTCTTGATTTCCCACGTGGGATCGTTGCCTTTTTAAGCTTAAACTGGCGAGATGTTGCGAATGTGGCTTGCAAACGCTGCAAGCGGGTTTTTGCTTTTGGCTGGATGGAAACAGCCAGATAGAAAGTTACCCCTAAGAAAAGCAAAGGAAAAAAAAGAGCGCGAAGGGGAGCTAGTTGGCAGAGAAAGCCAAGATTGCTGGATTTTGCAGGCAGATCAGAACGTCTTAATTCTTGGGATCTGAAAACCAAAATTGATGGCATCCCATAGGAATGTCCAGTGCCATTGCAGGTTTAAAGAGACAAAACAAACCCTAAAAAATCCAGCAATTCGGATTAGTCGAAGGGGGGGATCCGTATTTTAAGGGATCGGTTAGTCTTACTGGAGAGCAATGGAAAGAATTGACAACCCACCAGGCGACAGCACCTCACCTCGAGCGGCTAGTTTGCAACTCATTCCGAAATTTGTGTCCTCTCCCACACAAAGCAATGTGCGGTCCGATTCTGTGGCCTTATGGCTATTATGCCACCGATTGTTAGAGGCACCTCCTCTGAGCATATGAAATATTCAGTCGCTTCTTCCCTCAGCACAGAGTAGTTTGTCACTAAACATATTAAGTTGTGGGAATGAGCAAAACTGACAAGGTCTGGCAGGAGGCCCGGCTGGATGATCTCAAAGCTCCTGTAGCAACAACAGTCCTCTAAACTGCAAAACTGATGCCCTAAGTCAGAGCCTGGTAAACAGATCAAGATGATGTGGGGGTGGATTTACTGTAGAGATGGCAGCCTAATCACTCGGTCCCTGAAGCCAGCAGAAACATAAGTTGCATTCAGTGAGATCTGGATTATACTTTACCATTTCACTTTAAGGAGAAGAACACATCCCTTGTGTTTTCCAATATGTGTTGGGCTTTGTGCCTGAAAATATTCATGCACTGGATCTGAACAATAAGCATCTGATCAGTCTTAAGCACCATCTGGATGGAAGAAAGGTTTCCTTTCACAGTTCCCAGAACACATCTGATCCTGACAAGCACTTAGGCAGGCGGGCTGCAACCTTTTACCCACAGGAAATCCCTATGAAATTGCAATTAAGTTGTATGGTATACTCACTTCTCACATTGGGTCTGTGCAATGTTTCTATTTGTATTTTGTATTTGAATTTATTTAGGTTTCTGTAGCACCCTTTAGCAAAATTTCAAGGTAGGAAAAAATGCACCAAAAACAAAAGGAAAAGGAAACATTCATTCACAAAAGTAAAAATTACAGTCAACTGTAAGTCTAAAACTAAGGCATAAAATCCAAATAAATAATTTGTGTACCATAATACTGTCCTTTACTTGAGTTTATAGTGTATGGTGCCCTTTGGTATAACTTCCGGAACAGGCATAGGTATCTTCATCCCCGCCTCCTCTTAAACTTTCTGCATTTGGCCTTATTTTGGAATATATCTGGGGATACTGGTCTGCTGGCCACAAGTTAATGCAGACTATAGCAGTCCTCACCTGAGGCCTTCCATGGTCACTAGCATGCAGATAGCAGGTCACTATTCTGGGATATATTCGAGAATAAGGCCAAGCACAAAAAGGCCCTAGGTGTAAGAAAATAGAGAAGGAAAACTATGACTAACAAGTCTGCAGGTGGATCTGCAGTTGTCTCTTTAATGGAAACATGAAATGCCTGTACATTTTATTTAAATATTTTTTAAACGTTGCTGTTGCCATAGAATCTGCACACTCTACATCTATTCATATGCTGACATTCAGTAGGTGCAGCTTTCTCTGACATAACAATGTAATGATCAAAAGGGTTAATCTATGTAATGTCTCTCTGACATGGATTCTCTATGGCAAAAGAAGTGGCAGTTGGGTCTACTTCCCATAATGTCTACTTGGTCTAAAAACATCTAATATTCACACCAATACCAGATAAAATTGCCAATATCATGACCCTATAAAAATTGATGGCATGACCACGCCTGCTATACAGTTGTTTTGCTCACGTCTGCCTCATCACCAGGAGAATAAGCTGCTGGACTAGATGGGCTAAGGCCTGATCCAAGAACAGGTAAGCAGCAAGTACTTTCTGAGTCTTTTTTGAGATGTTTCTTCTTCATTCCTCACCCTGATTTTTCAGAGCTTCTTTCATTTCCACCTACTCAATATGTGGTCGAGGGAAAATTCCATAGTTTTTGTCACATCTATATCTAAAACTTAAAATAAGCATATAGGAAAAAAACCATGTGTCTGCAACTCCTGTGTTCTGCTACTCTGAGAAAAATGTGAGAATTGTCCATATGCTTAGAAATGTTCAGATTCCAAGAAGTTTAGTAGTAAGCACTTGGCAAAAAAATTTCTTGAACTTCTTAATATTTTTATATTTACCTTGGAGTTAGACACATACGTATCCTTTCCACATTCTCCTTCAGAGTTTTTGAGGCATTTTTAAAGATTGTTACCCACCCTGAGACCTTTGGGTATAGGGTGGGAAAGAAATATAAATAATAAATAAAAATAAATAAATCCCCATGGCTCACAGATTTAAATAAGGAAAAGCTTTGCATATAGGCTCTACTCATTTCTAATATTTTGTAAAAGATTTTTATAGGCTTGCAGATTAAGCTACAGTGTGCTACAGGCAGATAAGCTATGTACAGGTAACTATAGATCACTAAAACCATGAGCCTTAAAAGTTGCATGATGGGTAGTAGGGATGTGCACTAATGTATTTTTGCATTCAAATTTAAGTCGAATTTAATATCCAAACATTCGATTTGAATGTTTAGAATCCAAATGCAACAAAATCCGATTTGAATCAAATACATTCAAATCTATTTGTTTGAATGTTAGATTCAAATCTGGAGATACGAATGTCAACAACATTCGTATGTATTATATGTATCTGTACACATTTCGTATGTATCCCGTTTTATCCCCATATACATCCCATTTTCGTCCCGTACTATCAGCACAAATGCGTAGATACGTATGAGATTAGTACAGATACGTATGTAATACATACGTATCTGTACATTTGAATGTTTCAGATCATTCAAAGAAATGTTTTGGAACATTCAAAATTCATTTGAATGTCTAAATACGAATGTGTAGACTTTCTGTTTGAATTTGAATGTCCACATTCAAACGAATTGGATCAAATTTTGAATGTTTAAAACATTCGTGCGCATCCCTAATGGTTAGCATTATGATAGTATCAGGAACATCTGTCAACTTATGTCAAAGAACACACTTCCATCATGATTTTTCTTCCATCTTGAAAGATTCTGTTCAGAGAATCATAGCCATGAATTAAGGACTCCTCTGTTTTCCGAATCTATGAATTTTCCTTGTTACTGTTGGAGATGCAATTAAGAAGGTGGTGGAAATTACAGGAAGCATTTTAATATCCATTGAAATTGCAAAATGTCTTGCATTATCCTCACCAAGGGTGTGACCACCACTGGTGGGAAACTGGTTTGTTTTTTGCCAGGGGCCCAGTAAAAAAGGGATGTTGCCTTTAAAGCATTTCCATGAAAAACAGGTTTGGTATTTGTTTATTATTGCATTCTCTGTGTGTTTTGGGAGCCCATCTTCCCTTCTTTGTCGGGGTCCTGTTTTACCCTAGCCAAACCCCTGATACTATACATGCTGAATCTTGAAAATTAGGGATGTGCATGAGTTCTTTTTCTCCTTTTGCTTTGCATCAAAGCAGATGGGACAGAACTTCACATTTGTGTGAATGGAGCCACTCTGAATATGGTAGGCTTCAAATTCACTTTGACTGTTTGTTGAATATTCATCAACAGTGCCACCGCCACCCAATACCTGCCACCACCAGCTGTTCCTCCGAATCAGCTCCACAGGTTGCCATTTTGCCTAGCAGCGCTGTCACCCAAATACCACCAGCAGGTAAAAAATGCCACCCTTGCAAAGGTAAAAAAGCTTTGAGCGAAGGCACAGAAGCTTTCACTTTGCACATGAAGGCCAGTCTTCAAATATAGCCAATATTCAGTTCGAATGAAAAGTTGCAAAAGTGACATTTTTCACCCATCCCTATTGAAAATGTATATAGTGAACCCCCCAAAGTTCATTTGTTTAGAGTGAGGGATAATTGTTTTGCCTACTTGCCATTTCCCTGTTCCACAACAACCAATGTTTCCTTCAGATTTTCAGTCTGCATTCCTCCAGAGAGATTTAAATTTCCTAACTGCATTCAGGATAGCAGTCATGACTGTAGAAGAGTGAGCATTGGTGGAATTTTCCAACTTACTTCAACTTAAATGTTATAAAGATCTAGTGGAAAGGGAGGGGCAACAAAAAGGCCACTGAACATGCTCATCAGTCCTGGAATAAGAGGACAGGCTGTATCCTGGATGATTAGTGACTGGCTTAAGGATAGGAAGCTGACAATAGTAATAAATGACCAATTCTCAGGGTAGAAAGAGTGAAAAGCGGAGTCCCCCAAGGTTCAGTATTGGAATCAGAACTTTTTCATTTATTCATCAGTGATCTAGAAGAAGGTGTACAGTCCCAATCCACTAGGAACATAGCCTTGCTCTCTTTTTTTCCCAGTAGAGATCTAAGAATTGTTATGTCAGATTCACTAACAGCTCAGTTCAATGCTCTTTGGCTCCCAAACCACGGAAGTCTTGAGTGGTTTGCTTGCCATGATTTGGGTGGAGCTCACAGTCAGAAGACTCAAAATTGTGCCGAAGGAAAGCGGAGATGGGGGGAGAGTTTTGGCAAGATCCCCAGTGAAATATGAAGTAATGTCTGCTCTTTGTACCCACTTATGGAAGTTTCTCTAACCTGACAACATTTCATATAATTATTTTTAGTGTGCTTTCTTGAAAATAAGGACACAGATGAAGACGTTTGTGTGGGGGTAAATGGCATTTAATAGGCAGGGAGAGTGGATGGAAACTCGTGTATTTCTCTCTTAAATGTGTTGTGGTTAAAGTAGCTGGTGCTCAGATACTGGATATGTGCAAAGTCAGGTGACTCTTTTTCCATCTCAAGACCTTGGCAACCAGTCAAGCAATCTGTCTTTGGTACTAGTGTTTTACCTATGGGCCACACACAGTGGAGGATGCTTGTGAGCCAAAACTAACAGCATATTCTCTGGAATTTTTGCCTTTTGCGCTATGTGAAAGGCACCACACCACCTGTGCTCCTAACCTGTCAGCATCAAGTCCAATTAATTGGTTGACTAGTCCTCGCTTATGCTTTTGGCCTTTGTTGCCTTGAATTTTCTGCTAATATACAGGTATCCCAGGGGATTTACTGGCAGGTCATGTCTGTATGTTCAGAATCTCACCTTGGTTGTATTATTTGGTATCAGGAAATAATTTTCCCATCAGAATATATTGGCTTTTTCCAGGAAACAAACAAAGAAAGGCCCAATGGAAAGCTTGAGATTCAGGATGCAGGGTAGCTTTTGATTTTGTAGGTAGCTTTATACCTGATCCTCCCTTCTTTTTCATTTTTTTTTCTGCAGAAGAAGAAAGCCCATCTGCTTAAGAACCTTTGTTACTGAATGCTGCTGGTAGGATTGCCAGAAGCTGCTTTTGCAGGAGCCCTTGCAGGGTGAGGGCTCAGGAATTAGCAGTCCCTGTTCACATCTGCTTGGACTGCTCTCCGGGCTGTAAGCCACAAGCCACAAGCCCTGTTCGATGTCTTTCTTAGAGTGATTTCTTTTTTAAAAAAAATGTATTTTCTATAGTATATTGTTTCATGCTATTTATACTGTATTGTGTTTCTTTTCTGTTGTAGACTGTATTAAGTAGTGGGTTTTTTTTACTGTGGCACAAGCCAGCAGTTGTGGCCCCAGTGGTTATCAGCACACTGGATACCATAACAAAAATAGTTGGTTGGCACTTAGAACATCTGTATGTTACTCACATCTCCATCTGTCAACTGCAAACGGCTACATGATTGACTCCCCCTATACATCCTAAGCTCTTGGGAATAACTTGATGTGAAGTGAGGTCAACACCAGCTAAAGAACTGGCAGCTGTGATATAATGTTGTGTGGATAATAATAGTGATGATCTAATTATTAATCACTGTTATTTCCTCAAAAAGTAACAGTGAACAACTCCAGTAAACTACAGTGATAATAAGCTAAAAGAACTGCATTTTGTCTGCATACAGCTCAGCACAAAAACCGGTTGTAAAATATCACACATGGCTCAATGGAGTAACTGAGGTAGAGAGTAAGGGCATCCATCCCAGTACAGATGTTCTAGTTTGATACTATCATTAAAGGTTGGGTCTGTCTCTTCGGTCATCTTCCAGCCTATCTTGTAATTATGAGAAAGGGCAGCAATTTAACATACCACCTACAGAAGCCACTAGCATGGCTGATAACACTTATGTTGAAGGAGATAAGCTTTCTTTCAAAGAGCTTATTTTGGTGAAACCATGCTGCACTTAGCCTTATTCTGAACTGCATCCCAGAATAGGGGCCTGCTGTCTGCATGATCATGCAGGCTTTGTTAGGCACCAAGCAAGGCCTACCATAGCCTGTATTAGCATGCGGACAACAGATCCCTATCCCAAGATATACTCCAGAATAAGGTCAAGTGCAGAAAGAGACACTCTCTCTCATCTTCTAGAGGCTTCAGAATAGTCTATTCTCTTACCTCCTTCAGGTTATGGGCTGGGCCAAACAGACTCTTACCCATCACAGACTGGCCACATCTGCTTGGCAGGAAGAGGGGTTAGTAATTGCCTGAGGACACCTGTTGAATGGGAGCCAGCAAGATCATAGTGATCTTGTTGGTTGAAGAACCACCGGAGCATCTGCAAAGTGCTACTTTTCCTCAATGAAACCCCAAAGTAGGGCCACCATTCCTGTGTAGGAGATCTCCATTCTTGAGCTGGGGCTACTCTGCAGAAATCCTTGTGCTATGCAATCCCTGAAGAAGCACATTTTGCTTTTTCTAAGGTTTTCTAATTCTTCTTTGAAACCAGAGTCATTCATTCCTTTATACTACATGCATACCAGGCAAGGGCAGCTATATATCTTGATTTTTATCTCATCTTCTGCATCCATAACTCTTGCTACTAATATAGCCCACACACATTGATGCCAACTGCCATATAAAGAGGTAAACAAGCAGGGTCCCCTGGCCAATTTCATTCTACTGTGGCAGAGTTGATGCAAGAATCACAGTTCAAGGAGGAAAGAGGAAATCTGTCAAACGGATTGCCAGTGGAATGGGGAGGACCAGTATACTGAATCTCATGTAGTTTTGAATCACCTGCAGGTCAGTAGTCTCACTGCTGTTTTCCACAACAGCTGCAGCTTCTAAATCATCTTCAAGAGCAGCATCACATAGAGAGCATTGTGACAGTCCATTCTGGAAGTTGCCAGGACATGGATCACTGCAGACAAGCTGCCCCTGCCCAAACAGGGCTGTAGTTGGTGACCTAACATAGCTGACTCCCACTTCCACCTAAGCTTCAAGAGTCAGCATATTGAAGGATAAGATATAATTGTATAAAACAATTACAGAATATAATATTTGGCTTCTTATTCCTGCTATTTAACAGTATGTGCTGGTTGGATGCTCTTGCTAGGTCTAACAAGTATCGTCTTGGAAATCTATCATATTTCAGAGCTAAATTTCCTCTTTCTCCTCCTCTCCTCTTGGAGGCAGTGAGGTTGTTATTGTTCCTTGGTTACGGTGCTTAATTCAAAGACATGGGTTGGTGCAGGATTGTGGTTTCAGTTGTTGATATGTCTTCATTAGTCCCATCAGCTGGGCTACAGATACAAGTTTCTTGAGCTCAGTCTCTGAAGATTAAGTATGCAGTTCATCCTTCCTTTCTCTATCCCCAAATGTCTGGATTCTGTTCCCATGACACATGGCAAAAAAAGATGCTTATTGCATCAACACATTGCATTGGCAGCCTTACCCGCAAACCACTTAAGACAAATTGCTTGGATTTTAGCTAGTTTAGTGCCCTAGAAATCAATGGAATGAAGCTGGCATAAATCCAAAGACTCTGGTATGCCAAATGTAATTCCTATAAAGATGTCAAAATCTGAAAACTTCATTTTCACACTGTCAGCGCACCACATCACGCCAAGAGGCTAACAGCAAAAGTGAGCTAGAAAGCTCTCCAAATTTATGGAAGCTGCACATATCTGAAAGCTAAAATTTCTTGACATCTTAAATGTATCTCATCCCCCCCACACACACGCACACACTTTGAGGTTTCTGTTATCCTCAAATAGATTTGTCTACAGTTTGATGCACAAGACAGCTGCTTAAATCCCATTGAAGTAATGGGGTGTCAAGATGCCGCATTGTGTACTGGATTGCAGCCCTTGTCATGCTTCCAACAGTTTTATAGCAGCAATACAGTTTCAGAACAAGCTTTCATTTCACTTCTGCTTCAGTCTACTAATGCAGGAGAGAAAAATTAAGCTTTCTTTTACTTCTAGAAAACATTGGCTCTTTTGTACCATTCAAGGTATCCCTAATGCTTGCCTGCCCTTTCCCCATTGCTTGTCTCTCAAGACACCGTCTATAAAAATTCTTGTAAAATCATCAAATAACAGGCTATTTGCTATTTTAGAACAAAGATCATATTACATCTTCTCTTTAAGCATTTGCTTTGACTGCCATCACATCGTCAGCATTCACCTGTGCTTTGCATTTAAGTTTCCCCTTTTTCTTGTTACACTTCATTCTGTTTACCACTTCATTTGCTCATGGTTTGCTCCAGAACCTCCAAGATCAGGCAGAAGTCAGTCTCACACTATCATTTCAGTCATATATCTGTGGCTAAGAAAAAGATCCCCCAATTACAGTTTAAATTCTACCATAAAGTTCAAAATGAAAGTTCCTACCTGAAGATGTGGTGACAGCAACCAGTCTGGATAGCTTTAAGAAATAGCTTCATCTATTCATGGAGGACAGATGTATCAATAGCTACTAGAATGGATGCCTAGGTACTGCATGCAGGCTAGAGAGACAGGCAGGAGGCCTCTAAAGGCCATTGGCAGGGATTTGAGAGTAGGTGAAAGTTTTGCCTTCATCTTCTGCTTGACATGATCAGAAGCAATTGGTAGGGCATTGTGTGAGATAGGATGCTGGACTAGGTGGGCTATGGCCTGATTCAGCAGGGCTCTTACGATGTTCTTCACATCCCTACCGCCGACCGCCCCACAGATCTGTAGAGAACTTTGATGATACAGATTTTGACTTTCTAATTATAACTGGATGAAATATGAACAAAGTTTTACTAGTGTAGACCCAGTTCTACAATATGCCACTGAGCATGACTTTTCTTTCTTTCTTTCTCTTTCTTCCTTTCTTTCTTCCTTCCTTCCTTCCTTCCTTTCAGAACCAGAAAGTGAAAAACCATAAGAAATCTGCTCAGTGGATTTCTAAAGAGATGCTAACTGCTGAGCAGGGTTGGTCACTCAAACACAGCCGAATTCCCTGCAGCCTAATTTTTTTGTAGAATCTAAAGTTGCATCTGTCTGTGTACTTAATACATGGAAATATTTTGTAAGCTTCTGTTCCCTTGTTTTATCGACCTCCTTGTTTTTTTGTTGGTCATCCCAATGGCCACCTGACTTAATGGTTTGCACTTGGAATCTTTTAATAGGCTTGGATGTGGTTCAGAAAACACAAAGCGTGAAAGATAATTGAAGACTGCCTGCAGAATCTGTCAAGCTATAATTAATATGCTACAATTATTCTAATTGCTTTGCTTGGGTCCCTGTTCATTTTGACTTAAAGCCAATTTGCCAATGAGGAATGAAAATGCAATTCATATTTTATATGTGCTAGGTAGACAATATACCCCATCAGTAATGAATAAGATATCTCAATGAAAAATACAAAAGGACAGATTGTTGTAATTAACTGTTGACAATTACAGTGAGCTCCAAGAATTATCCAGTCTTTTGTGGACTGAAGGGCCTGGCAGGCAAGGACAAGCCTATCATAAAACAGCATTTGAAAAGCAGGTGCCTAAAACCCAGATAATCTGGATGCAGTTTCAACAGATCAAAGCTTTAAGAAACCACCTTGCAATGAAGAAGGAAATCCTTAGGAAACAATTTAAAACACTGGTGCAGAAAGTTTGGCTCTTTCTGCACTTACTGCCATATAATCCAGATCAGTAGGTCTGGGATAGCTGGACCACTGAGTCAGAATACATGGAAGTATGGGCTGTACCAGGACCATCTGCATTGACAGTGCTGATCCAGCCCACACCTCCCTGTCGCTATGAAGATCCTAGCCTCATAGCCTGGAGGGGTGTGTGTGCTTTTGGTCTAGTGGTTAGAGAGCTGGACTCTTATCTGCACTTCTCCATGAAGCCAGCTGGGTGACCTTGGGCTAGTCACAGCTCTCTTCTGAGCTCTCACAGCCCCACCTACCTCACAGAATATCTGTTGTGGGGAGAAGAATAGAAAACTTTATCAGCCTCTTTGAGTCCCCTTGAATGGGTGAGAAAAGGAGGGTAGAAAAGCCAACTCTTCTTCTTCTTCCTTTTTTCTTCTTTCTTCTTCTTGGCAGTGCACTAGGGTAGTTCCAGAACATGGAGACGTTTCATCTGCAGACCTTTGGTCCTCTTGTGGACCCGATTAAACCGGTCTACCAGAGATCTGGATTAAAGGTCTCAATCTAAATCTGACACCATCCAGTGCAGATGGTGTCACTGGAGTTGGACCAGTGAGGGGCAGGGCAGCCTTAATCTTCATTAACGAGCAACTGAGGAGGCCAAGGATCCGGACTATGAGGCATCTTAAGATTAGAGGTAAGAGCAGGGAGATCATAGTCTTTCTCTGTAAGCTAAAACACTGAACCTTTGTGCTTTGTGGCCCATGGATTTTGTAGCAGACCAGAACACAGTTTGGGAGATTGAAGGAGAAGCTCTCAGTTATAGCCAGATCTTCTCCAGCTGCTCAGTGGTCCTGATCTTTGCATGTGTGTGTGCAAGTTTGTGTGTGAGGGGGAGTAATTCTGCACTCATCAGCAAGCATACTAGGAGCCTCCCTTCTGCACACCCTGTCCAGTATACCAGTCAATGTGGAATTGCTGAGAGAGAGAGAGAGGTTTTGCCATTGGGGTGATTACAGAAATACAATATAAATACATTTTTAAAAACTGAACTATATATTCTTCACAATAGGACATATACAACGAAGCTTTTTTGTGAGTTATGTTTTTCATCATAAATGCATATTGACTTTAGCTTCCGTGATGTCTCCAATTTTATTTCATTGTGTGGTCATTGCTGCAATTGGCTTGCCACTGCTAAAATAAGATTAAATTGCCAGCCCAAGTCAGCTTCTGTGTCCACACACACATTGATAGCTCATCCCACCGCTAATGCACAACAGAGGGCAGAAATTGCTCTTCCAAAGTAAATTGTTATTGTGGATTAGTTAGTAGGCCATAAGTGGGTATTTTGCTGGATGCTGCTGCCTTTACATTACTTTTGTGCTGTTTTGTGCTTTAAGTTGTCTTAGACCCTTTCTTCACTCAGCCTTATTCTGGATTATATCCTGGAATAGAGATCTGGTGCAGACTGTAGAAGCCTCTGCCTGGGGCTTGCTATAGTCAACATTAGATTGCAGATCGCAGGTCTCTGTTCCAGGATATAATGTGGAATAAGGCTGAGTGTAGAAATTGCCTTAGATACCATCTTATTCTGCGCCTAGGGTACAAAATACGTTTAGCTGGCTGTACGCCTTTTGCAATTTAATCTGGAAAGAATCATCGGGACTAACGGAATAAACCTTCAGTGAAATGTAAAAGCACAGTATACTTCTTGCGCAGCAATGACTGAGTGTCCTGACTGGAAAGGCAGCTCTGTAGCTTCCCCTCTCAGAGCTGTAAGAGTTAAGGAGGCACGTGCTGTCATACAGGTTGAGGCGGCCAATCAAATTTTGAGCTGGCCTTCCTGCTTTGCTGGCATTTCATCTCCTTTTCTCACATTGACTGGACACTACGGGTGCTTCTGCACAGGGGCAAATAAAACCAGATCCCTTTCACCCAGATTTATTAAAACCCTGCCCTCTGGAGCCGTTCTGCGCAGGCGTTTTGCCCTGATTTGCGCGCCGGCCAATCAGGGGGCGCACAGGATGCAGGCACGCTGCATCCTGGGCGCCTGCTTTCAGTTTTGGGGCGATGCTGACGAGGTAAGGAGGGGATCCGCCGCGCTCACCCCAGGGTGGGCTAGGACGGGCTTTAGGGAAGCTTGCCCTGGCTCCAGAAGCAGCGATCCGCTGCTTCTGGGGCAAGGGCGAGCCGCGGCGGCGAGGTCCCCCGGCTTGCCAGGCTTGGCTCCGGCTCGCCAATTGTGGTGAGCCGGGGGAGGGCCATGGGTTTGCACACTTGCGCTGTGCGGCCACATCCGAAACGGATGCGGATTCACAGTGCAAAACCACATGATATGAGGTGTGCAAGAAACACAAATTAAGCACGCATTAAGTCCGGATAGGTGTGGACACACCCACCGGAAGTGTGCTATTTAGCCCCCGCTAATGCGGACGCTCCGTTGGCAATCCAGTTTTGCTGCCGAAATCCACATTAAAAACGGGCTCACAGTGCGGACACCCCTCACCGGAAGTGTCCTAATTAGCGACCCCTGTGCGGAGGCGCACATTGGAATGTGTGCTTAATGGGTGTTAAAGGGCCTGTGCGGAAGCACCCTAAGGATTTTCTTTAGACTACGCAATGAGTGTCTTTGAACCAGCATTAAGTGTGCAGTCCCGATTGTATAATGTGACGCCATGACAATCCATCAATTGTCACATATGACAGCTTGATTGGGACTGCACATGCCAATGTGCAGTATAAATGTATCTGGACGAAGCCACTACTGGTTTTTTTTTTCTGTTTTCAGTATAAGGGCTCAGAACGGTGAATGTGTACAATCATGTGAAAAACAATCTGGTAGAAATACTAGTCACATCTGCTTAGTTCTGAAACTCAGTTGTACAGAACAAGTCTTGTCCTAGAAATTTACCCATAGGAACAAGCCACAAATGTCTCATGCAACTCAAAAGCAACCTATGTGTTAAGCTGTTGAAGGCTCAAGGAATCTCTGATCATTTTCAGGCTGTAGAGAGGAGACCTGTCATAACAATTCCTTTCTTCCTTCCTTAGGGATAACAGAGGAATGGCTGTGAGATAATTACCAATTTGTATGTGCTGGATAAAAACTACAGATCATAAAATATTTATTTTTAAAAGAGCGGTGGTCTTTCACATTCTTTAAGAAAACCCCACTGTCCTTGAGATTTTGCTGATTAATTTCGTATTTGTGGATTTGTATTTCATTTTGCCTTCTGGCTAGCGGAAAAGGTAAAATGTTAGACACCTCAGCTGCTAGGTGTTTTATGAAGATGTCGTTTGCATGGCTCAAGCATAATTATACTTCAAGGTTTATAGTTTGTGTCAGTTTAATTGCTTTCACCTCCTGGCTGAGATTGAAGCTTGGAACATCTTAGCCCATAAGGAATGCATTTGATAACTGCCATGAATGATGGGTCAGACACGAAGGATGGAATTTGGAATTAATGTAGAGCACCTGTTACCTGCAGATTTCAATAAAAGAAAAAAACTGGTAAAATTCTCAGGGATAAACTGGAGGAACCCTTACCTAATTTTTCAAGTTTCCGAAACAGAGTAAAGCCATGCATCTTTATACCCTTCCTCAATAAAGACAGTTTTGTATTTTTCTTATAAATTTTTGTCGAGACTTATTTTTCAATCTCCAGAAATGGTTGGACAACGTGATCAGTGTCTATATGGTGTATCGCCACATGGCATTAAGGTTTTGACTGCTTGTGCATTGTTGCACATGTAGTAAAAAGTTATATCTTCATAATGGTTCATGAAATCTCTAGTAGAGTTGCCTAGGGCAGGGGTAGGCAAACCACAGCTCAGGAGCCACATTGAGTGTGGCTCTTTGGCCCCTTGAGTGTGGCTCTTCCAGCTTAGGAGTACCCTAATTAAGTTAATAACAGTGTACCTACCTATATAGTTTAAGTGTAAAAATTTGGCTCTCAAAAGAAATTTCAATCATTGTACTGTTGATATTTGGCTCTTTTGCCTAATGAGTTTGCCGACCACTGGCTTAGGGTAAGCCAGTCAGATCAAGTATACATAGGTATGTAAGCAGCAATCATCTAATTAAGCCTGAGACAGAATCAAGGTTCCAGAGATCAAAGACAGAGTCTCTCTGCTATTCAATCCCTTGTTGGCAGCTTAGTTCTTATTAAGGAAGTGCAAATTCAGTTTGTGTTCAACCAGTTTGGCCTAGTTTGAATTGAGCTGAACCATCCCCCTGTTTGACAGGGACTGGTTTGATTCAAACTGAACCAGTGGGGTTCACCCCAAATGGGTCAAACCAAATGCTTTGATTCAACCCATTCTAAACTGACCCCCATCTGGACCAACTTGGCAGCCTAGTGTAGAGCTAAGTGCCTGAATGTACTAGACACATGCCCCTTTGGGGACTTTGGGGTTGTTGGTGGTTTTGGTTCTATGTCTTATGATCAGTTTAGGTTCCTGATATATCATCTATGGTTCTGTGAAATTTGTCAGTTACCCTGGGCTTCTTACAAAGAGGGGTGAGAGACAGATTTCTCTGAACAATCTTGTTGACCTTAACTTACTCATTATAGACCCAGGTCCCTGAGGCAGGTACCACAAATTATGTACCCACCTTAGGGGCAGTCCAAATAGTTTTAGAGATTAAAAACACAAAATAAGTATCACTTTAAAAATATGTGATACACTTTATATGTAATATAAAAATAAACAACTAATAAAGACTGGTAAGGATAGAATTCCTGATTGCACAGAAATGTTTTTAGCTTTTTTGTGAACGAGAGAGGAGTTTTGTCTCACTTTAACTAGAGCTGTATTTCGCAAAGTTGTTGCTACTACTGAGAAGGCCCTGTTGATCAACATCTGCCTCTGACATCTAAGTTAAGAGGAACTGTCACTGACCTTTGAAGTTACCCACAGCAGGGTCTTTTCTGTGGTGTTTCCACTCTGATGTTCATGGAGGTGCCTTCAGTCACACTTTTGAAGCCCTGTCTTTCCACTCAAGCCCTGTCTATATGAATGGCTGGATTTTCTGTTTGTGTCTAAGATATTGTTTTGATAGTTATTTAAAAAATCATCTTGATGCTGTTTTTAACATTGTTTTCACCTTGTTATGCTAGTTTTGAATGTTTCTATGGGAAGTGGCTGTATTCACACCTAAGATTTAATCCACTTTCAATCCACTTTTAGAGTGAGAAGACACATCAGCAAAGTGACTAGTAATTTTCCTTCCACATTATTTAATCCAAAGATAGATATTTCTAAGTTAGATAATGTGGAAGGAAAATAGCTTGTCATTTTGTTGATGTGTACTCTCATGCTAAGAAGTGGACTGGAAGTGGATTAATACTTAGGTGTGAACCCAGCCATAAAGAAAGGTTTTTAATATACAAATAATAAATAATAACATCTCTTGATTTTGATACACCCAGGAAAAGGACACCAAAACCCGAGAGTAGTATAGTGTCATATTAAGCTACACTGTAAGTTCTGATATTTTTATTTTATTAAAATCTATTATTTGACATCTGTGCAATTTATAAGGGATTATAGTGAAGAACCACCTTTTAACATTCTGTGGCTGCAGTGTTTCAGATAAAAAGTGAATTGCCTTAAACAGAAGATGGCAAAGATGCTGATGTCATCTCCCGGGCAGGCAGCCCTGTCACAGGTTAGTGAATATATAGAGCCTAACGTTTTACTATTCAAGAATTTGCAATGTTTCTTACTGAGTTTCCTGTATCTCAGCCAAGTGATACCTATAGCTATATTGTTGGCATTCAGTTTGAAAAACAGGATTTTGTAGTACAATTTTACAGTTGTAGGACACTCCTCTGAGAAAAGTCCTTTGAGGTATCAGGGCAGTAGTAAGATATAGTTTAGCTACAGGGATTAAAAACAAGTAGGATACAACAACTGTCTCCAGATAGTAAGAGTCCATGTGGTCTATAAACAAGACCCCACGACTACCTCTTGTCATGTTTCGCTAGACACAAGCAGCAAACTCTAACTTACATGCCTGTCTGGCAGTCAGCACCCAAGATTGGCCTGCTAGGAATTTCTGGGAGACAGCTAAGCATACGCCCTTCCTTCTGTTGTTTTTCATCCATTTGGCTGGTTCCCAGAAGACCTCAGCAATCCAATCATGAAGGTAAGCAGGGCTATTCTCTTGGTGTCATTGCTGACCTTCCCATAACAGCACTTGTGCATTGCAATCAGCACCACACTCCAAGTGCCTCAGACCGGTCTGGCGCTCCCACGGCAACACTGAGGGGATTGTAGGTTTTGCCTCACATCTGGAAGCAACTGAAGCAACTCCTCTCTTCATGAAATGCAGACCTTTTCAGCCTTGTAGTGGGAATGAAGTGTTTAATATAGCCATTTGGTTATTCAGTGAAGTATTTAATTCACAGAGAAACTAGGCATCGTTGATGTGTCTCTAGTAGCATCTCATAGCTCATCCAAGGACATTCTGGGAGTCTCTTTGATCCCCTATGTCTGTCTTGTCAATTTTCCTCTCGTCTTCTGCTTCCCTCAACCTTATCAAGCCTAATCATTCCCCCCCCCCCTAGACTTTCATCTAGTGGCCAAAGTATGCGAATTTCTTCTTGAAGATTATTGCCTCAGGTGAGGTGTCAGGTTTTCTTTGACACAGGACTGATTGACTGGTTCAGCTTGCAGTCCATGGAGTAATAACTGATCTGTAATTCAAAGGTATATTTCTCTCTCCTCCCGTTCTTTCCAACTGTCCACCTTCCACAGCTGTATACTAGCAGAAGGACGGTGGAGTAGGATCTGCAGCAGCAACTTGGACCATATCAGCAAGCTTCTGGGCACAGTGTCTATTTAGTACCACATACTAAAAAAGGAGTGGGTCTTCCTTTGGCATACAATGATCAAACATAACCCACACCTGGCCTGCTCCTGGGAGTGGAATCTATGGCGGGCAGTGCTCAATTTGCAGAGCAGGAAAAACAGCTCATCAAATACAGTGTGGGCCAGGATCACTTCTGACCAGTGTTGTGCAGAAGGATAATAGCAGCAGGTATGACCCACTGCCCATTCTGGACCAAAATTGTCCAATTTGGGGGGCATTTTTTAGAGCCTGTTGGAAGGTCCTTGCTGTGCAACTTTAATGGCAAAGAACTTTTATTCCCTGATCTCAAAGTCAGGCCAAGTCATCATGGCCACCCAAGCAGATGACCATCCAGCCTGCTCCTGAGATGGAGAATGGACTCCAGACCATTATGGCCCTGGAATGGTCCTGTGGCACACACACTTTGGTGCATATGTGAAACCTACTTTGGTGTCAGGGAAATGTCCTTATCTTTCATGATGTTGACTAAGACTGCTCCCAGACAGCAGCCAGATATTGCTCCTCTGCTATTATTGCTTCCTACCTAGACAGTGTTGGGTGCAGCACTGACTTTGTGCATTTTTGTGATGTGCAATCCAGACAGTTCAGCTGCTGTTGAACTCCTGGATGTGCATGTCACCACCTCCATGCATGCGTGGTCAGGCATCAGTCTTTGATGGAGCTATGATCTTGGCTACACCCAGAAAGGTAAGTGGCTACTCTACAAAGCACTACTGCTTGAAAACCTACAACCAACACTGGGTTTTCCAGCAATAGTTTCCAGCACCTTTTATGGGTGAAAAGGCAGGGCTATGTTGGAGTTGCTTTACGATACGTGAGGCTACCCCACCATAGCAGCACCGTAACAGCACTATATTCATCCTGTCTGGATGGGGCCTAAGCTTATAAGTGCCTTCTTTCTTAACACAATTCTCCATCAGAGAATTTATATGCATGAGATATAAAGCTAGGAGTGAAAGTCTTCACCTATATTGGGTATGAAATGAACATATGTGAGGGGATATGTTTTTCTCTTCTTCCCAAACACCAGAAATGTGGGGGGCACCTAAGTGAGGTATATCTTGGAAGAACTGGGACAGACAAGAAATGCCCCCCCCCCATGAATAGTTAAACTTTGGAATTCACCACCACAAGATGTGGTTTTGAACGCCAGCCCAGTTCATAATGGGCAGGGCTATCAATGGCTGATGATAGCCTGACTTCCTTAGGAGGCCTCTGGTGGCCAGTTGCCGAGAAGCTATTTAGCAACGCACTTCTTAAGTTCTAGCAGGTAGAACTGTTACAAGCTTCCTATCCTTTGGGGTTTAATTTTTTTCGGAATGAAAGTCCTGCTGTGCAGGGATTTAGAGAGTTCCTCTCCTTATCCAAATTGTTTCCTTACATTTGGATTTAGAATCTGAATTCCTCGTTGCTCAGTTGTGTCTTGATTTGTGTTTAATCATAGAGCTGGGAAGTGACTGTAATGATGACAACCAGTCCTTGCAGTTCTATTACTCTACAAAGCAAACTCTGTAATTGATTCTCTGAAGAATTTGGGAGTTTCAGGTGGGTTGTTAAGATTATATTTTACTTTCCTGTACCAGACACTTATCCTTTCATTGTACTTTTTGTGTGCCATCTTGGAGGTCCCTGTTATGACATAAAGGAACCGTGCGTACACACTGGATCAATATATGTTGAACAGTTTTGAATCCAGGGGCAGGGAATCAGGCTGTGCTGGGAGAAGAGAAATGACAAAGATCACGAGAGTCCCGATTTTAGAAAGCAAACATGTTTTGACTTAAGTTCTGGAGTGTCCTGCATATTTTCATATGTAATCACCCCATGACCATCGCAGCTAGTAGCTGGTTTTTGAAATAAACCAGGACATTTCAGAAGACTATTCTGTAATAGTAATAGCTAGCTATTATGCTCTATGTAATATCCTTCCTGGGCATAAATACAGAGACAAACACAGTTATTTCCTTTTCCAATTTCATCCTTAGTGTAACAGATCATTTGTAAACCACCTTGAACACACTTTCTGATAAGTCAGGAAAAAAGTTATTAAGTGCATGTATATGCACTCATAGGTAAAGCATATATGCATAATTTATTTTCCATTCTCTTGCCTCTGAAATTGCTCTTTTCTCGGTTTCCTTTGTGGGAAAAACTCAAGAGTTCAGTTGCTTCCTCCTCCACACTGCACCTGGACAGCTCCATTCCCTGGTGGGCAGGCATGGATTAGTCTATAGCACTGGAACAAATTATTTCCCAAGCAGTTGTTAGTAGTATGAAGGGATCAGCTGCTGAGCCCATGTTCTTCTTTCTGCTTGCATAAAAAATGGAATGTCAGTGTTGAATTTGCCTCTGGACAAAAGCAATGCAGCTGAGGTTGGATACAAAATCTTGGCTTGCTATGAAGGAGATGGACAGGAGAGTTAGGGCTGACAAGGGGCATAATTTTTTCACCCAGTTGGACATTGGTCTGTGGAATTTGCTGCCAGAAGAGGGGGTGACAGCAAATATCCTTAGCAGCATTAAGAAAAGGTTAGACAAATTGATGGACAAATCAATGGCTCCTAGAATGGAGAACTACAGGCAAAATGCTCTAAAGGGCATTTGAAAGGTATTGAGAACAGGTGAGGAAACCCAGAAGCAATTGGTGGTCTACTGTGGGAGACAGGATGTTCTAAGCATAGGTGTTGGCATCATGACTTTAAAATTCTATGAACTGTCATGTCTCATTAGGAAGAGGGGATGCTTTTGCCAGGACTAAAAGGTAGAGAGGGGAAACCAAGACCACAAACATTTTACCAGGATCACACACACACGCACCACTGAAAAACGCAAGTGCAATTTTTCGAATAACAGAGTGCTATTCAAAAACCAGATACAGGAAAAAATAAAATAAAATACTTGTAGTTTAAAAGATAGAACAGCCATTTGGTTCCTGCTAGAGGACCTGTGCAAAGACAGGAGGCACTGTGAAGTTGGTAGCACACATGTACCATAATAAAGAAAACTGAAGTTCCAGTGATCAAGCGAATCAGTGATGTTAGGCCTACTCTCTTATTCCACCACAGAAAGCTGCAACAAATGCTAAGAATAAGGAAGAAAGTTTCAGAGGTATTTGTCAATTTCCATTCTCAAAATGCAGGCAAATAGCCTAATAATAATCATAAAAAGGTTTAGGATCAACAAGGGAGCCCTCATTAGCATTTGATGAATGCCCCATGGATGAAGAAGGTGCACAAAATGATGTAGGCCCTTCCCTGTATAACTTCCTGGATGTAGAAATCCTTGCTATTCTCCATTGTAGTTGATTTCTGGAAATCTCAAAAAAGCAATATTCACTTCTGACAACCATATATATATATATAGTCACAATTTTACTTTAAACCTTTTTCAGTCCATCTTCAGGTGTGACTGCTCATACCCTTTCATTTCTATCCATTTTATTTGTAGAAAGTCCACAAATAAAATGCTCATACCCTTTCATTTCTATCCATTTTATTTCAGGAAAGTCCACAAATAAAATGGATAGAAATGAGAAAGTGTGAGCAGTCAGTCTCGAATTTGGACTGAAGAAGGCTTAAAGTGAAAGTGTGACCATGGTCATAAAGTGGCTTTATTTTTTCAATTTTTTTAAGGTTCCTTTTTTTAGTATTACCATTATGCTGGATTTTTAAACTTTGTATTGGTTTTAGCATTGTCTTATATAGTTTTGATATGTGTGTTTTTAAATGTTGTGAGGCCCCCAGAGACCCTTGGGTATGGGGCAGGATATAAATATAAACATAAACATAAACATAAACATAAATAAATAAATAAAACCTTGGCTCCTTTTAGAAGCAGACAAGTTATGTATAAGAATGCCTCCAGATGGCAAAAGGCAACCCAAGGGACCTAAACAAGATCCTGGAATTGGATCTTGCCACTCTCATCTGACAAGAGGAAGAAACTTATCAGCAGCTTCCACAGCCTTCTTGATTGTCACTATCAGAAGCCAGGCAAGCACCTGCCAACTTTCTTTTGTCATTTTTCATGTGCTTAACTGGTTTCCAGGACCCCCCAACTGGACCACTTGTAAAAGTTGCTGATAGACATAAGCGTACTGTAGCTGTTATAGGAAATTTGTTGTCATTGTCCTATTACTAGATTTCTCATAATAGTGATATATTGCATTTTCAACATCCTCAATACAGCACCAAGAAGACTGTGCATGTTACTGTGAATCTCGAAGCGGCCTAAGGCTGTGATTGGAGACAGCCAAAAAGGCATCACTGGGGTGCCCCTTAGATGGCCTAGAGCAGGCTTCAAGAGGATTGTTCACACACCAATCTGTCCCTCCCGCCTCTCCTCAACATTCTGTGCCAGAAAAGGTGGATTAGAGAAGGCTTGGGAACACTGGGGGTCACACAGTTTCTCTTGAGGAGGCCCTTTTGTTATGTCTGAATGCAGCCTAAGTTAAGGGATGGGTCTTTGCTTTTTTTCTCTTCAACATAACTGCCACCTCCAACAAACATCAGCTATATCTAAGAGCACATCCCCATGCACATTTTGGTCTGAATCAAAATTGGATTTGGGAAGGGGCATCCCCATGCATTTTAGATTTGGTCCAATTTTCACGGACCAGATCACCCAAACCAGGACCAAATCTGGTACTGGAAAAAACTGTTCTCGCCGTGGTTTGGTGGCTCAGCACGCATTGCTTTGCAAGCCAAGCCTGTGCGTGGGGATGGTCCCGGGCTATTTCGGGAGGAGATTGGCGCTTGTGTCATTGGGAGATGGGGTTTCATGTCCTGTGCTCGCCATTCCTGCCCTATGCATTGGAGATCACAACCGCTGAGATTTTGGGGGAGTAAATGGTGTTAAAGCCAAAACAATGAGGGGGGCTGTAACGCCAGGGAAAAATAGACTCAAAACTCAAATATCTCAATCACTAA
>MTQE01001141.1:11477289-11491057 GCA_014337955.1 Aspidoscelis marmoratus
GACTCTTTTATACAAGTATTCCACCCCCCTTCCCTGATCACCAAGGCAGGATAATGGCTTGATTTTTCTCCCTTTTCCGCAATTTTAAAAAGTACATCTGGGATATCTTAGAGATGCTTTGCAGATGAGATTATTCACATGCTAGTCTGTGTCTCTCATGAACATTCTGTGCTAGAAAAGGTGGATTAAATTATATGTAATGAGAACAAGTGTGTCGCATGCTACTTTATCTAATCTTTTTGAAGCCACCTAGGTGAGACTAGATTTGGGAGCAACAAAGTAGGGGGAAAGGCTGACCCTTTTCAAATGCCAGCACCTTTCCTGTGCCATGTCTTATTTCTGGCATAAAAATGGCTTGAAACATGATAAATGCTGGCTTAAAAAGTGATAAAAACAGCTTTTCTTTTTGCAGTTAAATGCCAAATAATTTCATGGAATATTCTGAAAACTTTGTCAGACATTCCTGTGAACTCATTTCAGAAGGGTTGGCTAAAGGCCATTTGCAGGGATTTGGGAGCAGGTGAAGGTTTTGCCTTCATCTTCAGCTTGAGATGCCCATACGCAATTCATGGCCACCGTGTGAGACAGGGTGCTGGACTAGATGGGCTGTGGCCCGATCCAGCAGGGCTCCTCTAACAGCAAGATGGAGTTGGAATATAGGCACAAGCTATCTTTTCCATAATGGATTGGTTCTGGAATTATCCTAACCGCTTTTTACACTGCCTTGGGTAGGAAAGTCCCACATTCAGCCACACAGCTGTCTTTTGCAGCTCTGCAGGTGAAAGTAGTTCCCAAGTGATACTGAATTGCCTTGAGGGAAGTCATGCTTTCGCATACAGC
Source organism: Aspidoscelis marmoratus (assembly GCA_014337955.1). Taxonomy (NCBI): domain Eukaryota; kingdom Metazoa; phylum Chordata; class Lepidosauria; order Squamata; family Teiidae; genus Aspidoscelis; species Aspidoscelis marmoratus. The sequence continues at coordinate 11,478,130 of MTQE01001141.1, forward strand.
TTTTCATTGTGTTAAAGTCAGCAAAATTCTCACCGAAAGCGTGAGTTTGGCAGATGAAAAAACAAACTCCATAAAAATCTAGCTTGTAGTCTAGAGCCCTAAGCAAAAAAGAATATGCTTAATCCATCACTGCTCCTTCAAAGTCTTTCCCCTCCCCGTTGACATATTGAATGGAAGGGACTGGTTATTTTCTTGGTAGACCTTTCTCCGCTACTTCCAAATAAAAAAGGGATAAAACAAACAGCAGTGGAAATAAATGAATGCATCAGTGATGTGTGTGAAATAGCCCCTAAAGCTATTGATTTCAGTCTAAGGACAGGTGTGTACAGGCAGCTGGGAGTGTGACAATTCCACTTGGATGGAATCCCAACTTTTCACTTCCCTTTCCTCCTTTTCTGCTTTAGTTCTTGTTTCTCAGGTGCATGACACTCCAGATCATTGCCAAAGCCAAACAGATTTGGGGTTAGGGAGTCCAAAGAAAGGAAATAGACATGCATATGTCTGCAATATGCTTTGCATTTGAAATTGTAAGAGTTTTACTTTTTAAAAAAACAAATGTAGATTTCATGACTTTTTTGAGAAGTGCTTTTAGAGCTGGGAAAATACATTTTGCATATGCTGGTTTTTGTACGGAATGCCACATCGTGTCCTTCCTCTTGTTATCAGGAAATAGGGAATCTTTCTTCATAGAGGAGAAATTGCTGGCAACCATTATGGAAGGGAGAGCTATTATTGGTCCTAGTCATGATATTTATGAACTCAAGAAATGGGAGCACTGAGTTTCTGAAGACTAGATGTTGAAGAATGTAAGTGGGAAGAATGCTAGCATTCTCATTTCCTACTTGCAGACCTACAGAAATCTCTTTGGTCACTCTGAGCAAAGTCTGCTGGATGCTGTAGGCTGTTAGCCCAATAGTTTAGCCAACTTCTGCACAGTGTGCTCTGGTGCACACCATGTAAACTAGGAACCCTGTAAACACCATGTAAACTTGCACCAGGGGACTCAAAGCAGCTGACAAAGCTTCCTGTTCCCTACAACAGACACCCTGGTCGTGATCACACCTGGCTGATCTAGGTTGTCCCGTTAAGAAACCAAACTGAAGCCGTCCTAATCCTGTCACACCCAATCCCCGATAATTAGTCCCCAGATTGTCCTCAGTTTGGGCTGCTATGATCACACCTTTTATGTTATCTCCCCTAGTCTCCTTTACACGACTCTCAAGTTTTGCACCCCTATTGATTACATCAATACCACCTGCATTCCCATAGGGTAAAATTCTGTCAATCAATAGTGGCAACGGGGTGTGTTTAAAATGGTGTAGTGCTGATGGCAAACTCAATGACAACACGGGGTACTGTTGGGGTGAGGGGACCGTGTCCCCAGACAGATGCAGCTGAGGCATATCTGCCCTTTCCCCTAAAGCTGCTGAAGAACTTTGTTTCCCTTGTGTATTGCTGAAGGAAAAATGGAGCTATATTGTCCTTAGAAATGTATGATTTCTACTCTTGCACCACACTTTCCCTCTCTCTCTCCCAACAGTGCTTTTCTGGCCATTTATTTTTTAAATCCCTCCTTTTTTTCCAGGAAAACACATTATCAGTCTAGCACAAAATAGATTTATATATTTTTAAAAAAATGATGGACAGAGTCTGCAAACTTGTGACTGGAACAAAGGGGAATGGGGGGGCAGGATTGGAGAGGGGACCACCCTAGGAATGGTGACAAGCAAAGTGCAAATTGCTTGGCAAACAAAGAAGAAACTACCCCCATGATCACAGCTATCTTCCAAGCCTCCCCTCCCTCACAAATATAAACCTCCTGGGAGATCAGCAGAAGTGGAAAGGGATGCAAGGAATGGGGATCATATGTGTGCCACCCACAGCCAGATATTGGGTGGGAAGGAGGGCTGGATCCACCCCTCCCAGGGTGATTCAGCCCCTTCTAGCCTGGTTCCATGCTCACACAGGCCACGTGAAAATGGACTGGCTCCCCAGGATGGGTTGAATCTTCTGTAAAAGTGGACTCTGGAGAAGTCAGCCTCCGGAGGGTCAGGCTGCCCCTGATCCCGGGGGTGGGGAGAGGAATCTGAGCAATACAATGAGAAGATGGCTGCGAGATGGCTTGAACTATGGGTATGGTTACAGCCCCTGTGAAGTAGGTGGGGCTGTGAGAGCTCAGCAGAGAGCTGTAACTAGCCCAAGGCTGGCTTTGTGTAAGAGTGCAGAATTGAACTGTGAAACCTCCAAATACAAGTCTGGCACTCTAACCACTAGAAGATGCTGGCTCTGGAGCCCTGCATGGAACACTCCAGCTACCAACAAGTGAATACAAGGCAGCAGCTGAACGGAATCCAGTCCAAGAATGGTTGGCAGAGCACTTTGACGTGGTCTCTGGAGTGCTCCAGGGTATACTTTTTTTTTTTTTTTTTTTTTTTTTTTTTTTTTTTTTTTTTTGTGTGTGTGTGTGCCTGGGAGCTCTCCAAGTTTAGTAACCAGTGATAGTCTTCTGAGGAATGTGTTAATGTACAGATCCAGCATTCCTGGCACACATTCTGGTATGGTCCAAAAGGACCGCACAGATTCTGCCTTACATTGTCAGACATAATCAGTGATGAGGAAACACAATCAGATGGGCCAGTTTAACTAAGCAACATGCATGTAGAAGCAAAGATAATTGGTATCACAGGGCATTTGGGAGGAGCACAGTGATGATCGAGATAAGGAGAAAATCTGGGCCAAACCCACTCCCATCAATCTTCTGAGAAATAAACAAGGAGGAGTGCTTTGCATGCGTGTGCTCTAGTTCACTGACTCTGAGCTGGTTTATAAAACTAGATGGGAGGTGCCTCAGCTGCGGTTCCACTTTCAAAGTTATGAAGGCAACTCTGAAAATCTGCAGCTTTTAGTGTCAAGGAATTAGCATTTCTGTGTCCTTGCATGGTTCAATGTCCCTTGGAAATAATTCTGCCAGTGCACATTTGGATCCCATGCACTCCCTCATCAAAGTTGCCATAATTGTACATGAGAAAAAAAAAAGTGCCTCTGTATCATGCATGAACAAATGCATTATGTACTCCTTCTCTGTGTTCATTTACTCTTTATGTCTAGAACATAACAAGATCCCTGCTGGATCAAACCACATTCCAACATTCTATCTCACACAGTGGCCCACCAATTACTTCTAGGCATCTCAAGCAGAAGACAAAGGCAAAACCTACACTTGCTCTTGTTTCTCTTTAAATGGCCTTTAAAGGCATCTTGCCTGTCTCTCCAACCTGGAGGTGGAACCTAGGCATTTATTCAGCAGATTAACACGTAATGCTTAGAATTCCAAGTTGCTCCATTCCTTCAAAGCCTTCCCTTAAACCAGTTCTGTGAAAGACTATCATTAGAACGTAAGATCATAAGAGGAGCCCTGCTGGATCAGGCCATGGCCCATCTAGTCCACCATCCTGTCCCACACAGTGGCCCACCAATTGCTCATGGGAATCTCAAGCAGAAGGGCAAACCTTCACTTGCATTCAGATCTCATAACTTATAGCATCATAAGCATTAGTTGGGAGATACTCTGTCCTTGACGGGGTCACAATGCCCTGGAAGGGACAGGTACATAATTTGGTGGTACTTCTGGATTCTGTGCTGACGCTTGAAGCTCAGGTGGACGCCATGGCCAGGAGCACCTACTTCCAACTACAGCTGGTGCACCAACTGAAGACTTTTTTGGACAGAGACGACCTGGCCACCATTATCCATGCTCTGGGAATTTCTAGATTGGACTATTGTAATGCGTGCTTACATGGGGCTACCCTTGAAGACAGTTCGGAAGTTGCAGCTAGTGCAAAATGCAGCCACTAGAGTGCTGACTGGAACAGCTAGCCAGATGCACATCACATCAGTTTTAAAAGGGTTGCATTGGCTGCCAATTCACTACTGAGCCCAATTCAAGGTGTTAACTTTGACTTACAAGGCCCTAAATGACTTGGGCCCCAAATATCCAAAGGAATGCCTTCTCCCATATCGACCTGCCAGTGCCTTAAGATATGATGGGGAGGCCCGCCTGGCTGTCCCACCACCCTCAGTAGTGAAATGGGTGGGCACCCGGGAGAGGGCCTTCTCAGTAATGGCCCCCAGGCTATGGAACAGTCTCCCCCTTGAGGTGCATCAGGCTCCTTCTCTGTATATGTTTAGCAAGGTGGTAAAGACACACCTCTTTGCCCTGGCCTTCGGCTAAATATAGTTACACTTTCCCCCCACTTTTAGGTAGTACTGTTTTTTAATATATATTTGCTTTATTTTAACATGTTGGTTTTTAAATATTGTAGATATTATTGTTTTAAGATATATTGTTTTGTTTAATGCATTGAATTTTGTTACCCTCAGTAAGACCTGCAGGTATAGAGCGGGATAGAAATACAAATAAATAAATAAACAAAATGTTGTTGTTGTTAATATTATATTAGTATATTAGTATAAAGGAAACAACAACAGAAGAGAGCTGGTGGCTCTAGAAAAGAAATCAAACATCTGCCCAGACAAAGAGCATGAGTTAAATCTATCCTGTACTGACAAGAGTTTTGAAGGCAATTTTCATGTTTGCAGTTTGGGTGCTTGAAATTTCCTTCCTTCCTTCCTTCCTTCCTTCCTTCCTTCCTTCCTTCCTTCCTTCCTGTGTGGTTCTGTACTCTTTCTTCTTTCACCCTCATTGGTACTTTCACTAAATATGGCTGTTCTGTTTTAGCTAGTTGTGCATTAAATTAGCTCCTATAAAATTGCATGACTGCGAAAAGCTTGTAGAGTGCTTTCTCAGGTGTTAGTTGAAAGATGACCTTTTTTTTGCAAGCACAGATGTCTGGAGGCATGCTTGTCCTTTACCTCGTGTAGGCTTCTATATATTCTCCCTGTGTAAAAACACCGACTTTATTTTGGGCTAGAACAGACATGTTTCTGCTTTCAAAACATGTCTTCTGCATTCTTTCTGTCCTCCTGTGAACGCTAACAAAGGGCCTAGCTACACCTACATTTTAATCTAGCCTTCATTCAACCTCCAGAGTGAGCACATCAGCAAAGAGACAAGTCATTTTTAGGGAAGTGCACAAATATTTGTAACATCTGATATTTGTACAAATTCATACACATTCGGACATATGTAAATAAATTGAATGTTACAACATTTGTACATTAACTTTCGTATTCGTACAAATGCTTTGGAACATTTGTGAACCAGGAAGGTGGGAAAGCGGCTGTGCCAGTCAGATCTGCAATGGATCCAGAGTGCATTCAACATGGATTGAGAGTGGATTCAAAGTGGATTTGATGCTTTCAGAGCAGATATATTACAGGATACATATTGGATATGTATCAGATAGGTATGCGTCCGTATTGGATATTCGTGTGAATTTGTATGAATGCATTTGTATTGAATAGAATCCTATACATTTTCAATCCACGTTATCTAAACCCTTGGGTTTTCCAAAAAGTAGATAAAATTCAACAGGAAAGCATTTTTGCCGCTCAAGTGGATTAAAGTTTGGACCGTGTCACTCAAATGCATTTTGGGAGGTTGGAAAACAAACAAAAATATATTGCACCATTATAGTGACCCACCAACCTACAGCCCAGAGTCTCCTTGAGCTCTCTCTGCTAAAGACTTAGTCAGCTTTGGCCAAAAAGACTGCCCCTTGTAAACAGACTCTAATCTCTGCATGTATACAAGGGACAGTGCTTATGCACCCTTCTATTCATTCATCCCCTGCCATTCACATGGACATTCTTACCAAATTCTTAACATAGGCTGCATTCACACCTAAGATTTAATTCCATTTCAGTCCACTTCCAGAGAGAACATTTCAGCATTTCAACCGAGAACATTTCCTCTCATTCCTGTCGTCTCTCTTTACCCCTGGTCCCCATTGCCTGCTCTCGTCTCCGTTCTTTCTCTCTTATCGCTCCTTATTTATGGAACCATCTTCCCATCCATCTTCCCTCCTTAATCTCCCTGCAAGCCTTTAAATCTCAACTAAAAACATTTTTATTCTCTATGGCCTTTGGCCCCGACGATTGAACTTCTTCACCTGATTTATTCTAATGTGTTTATGATTATATTGTGTATTATTTCAATCTTACTGTTCTAGTAATTTTAACTTTTCTTTATGTTTCCTGTTACTGTACTGTTCTTCAGTTTTGCAGTCTGTACAGCGCTATGTACATTTATAGTGCTCAAGAAATAAACTTTAATAACAACAACAACAACAAAGTGTCAAGCTGTTTTATTTCAGCATTATCTAACTCAGAAAAGCAACCTTTTCGTTAGATAATGGCTAGGCATTTTGTTGATGTGTTCTCTCACTCTGAAAGTGGTCTGAAACTGGAATAAAAAAGGTGTGAATGCAACCATAGTGCTTCCCCAAATTTCATGTTTTTTTTTAAATGCAAGTTTTGCGTACTCACAAGTGAGGATTTGTGGCATTTCCTTGAAATTTACAATGAAAAAATGGCTCCAGAATCTTATGGACTAGATGGGCCATTGGTCTTATCCAGTAGGACATTTATGTGATATGCTTTTGATGCATACTCAATCAGGAAGCAGTAGATAAAGCCCCCTTAACACACTTCATTTTAAATTGTGTGGTTAAATATGTATGAAAAAACCCAAATCTCACAAAACAGGTAGAATTGACACTCCTGACTGCTTCTACAATTGCATAACTCCAAATCAAGCTTCAGCCTTGTAGCCTTGGTTGCATTTTTCTTATGCTAGGAAGTAAAATGATTTCACAGAATTTATTTACCTCAGACTGTGGCTAAATAAAGTCAAAAGCTGCAGTGAACTCTCATTTAAGAAATGCATTATTTTGGCAGTAACAAGGTGCCAGACCCACGTGACTCTGAAATTCTCTGAACAATTGCACAGCTTTCAATAGTCAGGAACTGAAGCAATTAATCATCCTCATTTCTTAACATGTCTACAAACCCTTACCAAGGAGGACAACTTTCAAAGGCTGCAAACAGCAGAATACAAACTTAACTTCAAAGGCAGTTGGCCTCCCATAACCTAGCAGAGGAACGAAGTTTTGTTGAAGACAAGATATTCCCCACTGTGCCACAATGGAGGCATCTGAAAGCCATGTCAGCTGATAAACTTACAAGAAGTTTCTGAGTGTCTCCTTGGAAATGACATGTCAATCCGTGGACATCTTTGGATACGCCTGTGCAAATGACTCTATTCCAAATAAGATTGCTTGAACAAAACCCCTCAAGCTTGAAATAATATTTATTTTTTAAAAATATACAAAAGTTAGCCAAGTTTGCTAACACACTAACCTGTATTTTTAAAACTCTCACCACACTCTTAACCTCTAACACAGTTGTATCATGGACTTATCTTGGCTGAAAGTAGTTGAGAGAATGCCCATATCTTAGTTGTAGAGCTGGTGTCTGGAAAACAAAAAGTTGCAAGTTTGACTCCTGGCATCTTCCCAGAAGAAGGTAATAGTGAAATCTCTATCTGCCTAGAAAGCTGCATTGATATGTTTATATAGTCTCTAGCGCACAGCTGTACCTAAGTTTTAATCCATCTTTAGCCCACCTTCAGAATAAAAACAAAAATTACTAGTCATTTTATTTCTGCATTATCTAACCCAAAGGTGGGTTTTCTGGGTTTTGTGGCCTTCAGTCAGCAAGAGGAAAAGCCAGGATCTTGCTTAGATCCTGCAATTGTATCTCACTGGCCCTGCCAGATGGCAGGTTGAAATTTTGGGACAAGCCTGGACCCTTACCTTGTCTGTCGCTTGTTGTTGCAATGATGCAAAACATCTGGAATTGTGCAAGCAAGCACTTGACTTTCACTTCCATGCTTGTGCAGTGGGCAAGGAAGCAAGCACCAAACATGGTAGGCAACTCAGGTTCAGTCTTATTTTTCCTGCAGTAGCGATATTCTTGTAATCTGCCCTGAGACTTAGGGGTATAGGGTGGGATAGAAATATAAATAAATAATAATTTTAAAAAATATTCTGGGATTTCACATGTGGCAATCCCAATACAGTGCCGGATAACCCTGGGTTTTAGACCCTGCCTGGATTTTGCCTTAGATAATATGAAAAAACAGCTACTTGTGCTGATGTATTCTCTTTCTCTCAAACATGTACACATTTTATGCGCTTTTTTTATTTATAAGGGAAAATAATCAAAAACATTAAAAAGGATAAAATTGAATAAACGTTAAAATTCAATATAAAAACAGCAAAAAATAGACCTAGAAAGCAAATTAATATGATAGTCTTACTTATTTTCCTTTAAAGTATATGGACTGTGTACACTGAGTAGGGATGTTTAGAATCCGAATGCAACTAAATCCAATTCGAATTGAATACATTTGAATCTATTCGTTTGAATGTTAGATTTTAATCTGAAGATATGAATGTCAACAACATTTGTATGTGTTATATGTATCTGTACGCATTTCGTATGGACCCAGTTTTATTCCGTATACATCCCGTTTGTTGTTAGGCTGGAAAGCCCATATAAAGAAAATGCAGAGATATGTGCAGAAAGGTAACTAAGAGTCACAAGAATCACCAGACTGTGCTCAAGGTTGGATTGTGCAAGAATTGAGTAATATTGTGTAACACTTGCCACACAGGCTTGTGTAATACAAGGGAAGTGAGTCACCATCGTGTGATAAGGAATTGTATAAAGGTGATCACACACGGCTGTGTGTTGTTGATTGATTGCTGGAGAGGGAGAGAGATGCAACTGCTAAGATGTAACCGCTACGAATAAACAAAGCCTCTACGGAGAATCTGTCTCAGTTTGTTTGCTTCGGCTGTGGGCACAGCAAGGGGGGCAAACCTCCTGAAATGTTGAACAGCGACGAAAAGCTGACACCCAGCAAGCCAGCAAGCCAAGAGACAGAGACTTGTCTTTTCAGCACGGAAGTGCAACTCTGCGAAGATTTATTACCAACGGGGTTACCTGACACCCCAATACCCCCCGACATTTGTGTCCCGTACTATCAGCACAAATGCATATAGATGCATATGAGATATATACAGATACATATGTAATACAGATAATTCGATCGAGTGTTTTGGAACATTCAAAATTCATTCAAATGTTCAAATTCAAATGTATAGGCATTCTATTCGAATTTGAATTTCCACATTCCATTGAATTTGATCAAATTTTGAATGTTTAGAACATCTGTGCACATACCTAACACTGAGATCCCTTTCTTTAGCCAACTGATAGAATTAAATGTATATCCAATCCATATTTGTAGTGTTTGTGCTAGAAATAGCAAGGAAAGCACTGTATACAATAGTTTCATGTTGCAAATATTAACTATTTAAGGAGGGTAACGCACATAAAATTATGCCTCGATAAAGCCAGGCCAAAGTGAAGCAAGTTCTGGCACGGTGCAAAGCTAAGGAGACTTGGTTTGCACCTCACAAAGGTCACTATTTGCACAATATTTGTTTCGTGGGCTGAAAAATTAATCCTTTTTGAACTGTAAGGTTGCAGTCACGCTTTTAACTATTATCCCATTTCTGGGATGGTTTTGGCCTCCTCTGGCCTGGTCACTCCTACCATGTCATTGCCACTGACATTCAATCCCATATAGATTGCCTGAGAAAAGGAAACCAGTGGGGGAGGGGAGCTTGGAGGGCACTCCTCTTCCACGTTGAAGCTTAACTTTTGCCATGACGGGAGGGTCTTGGGGCAGTGACTGTGGGAGGGGTTGGTGGCATGGGAGGGGGACAGGAAAACCTAGAATGCATATTAACATCTGGATTCTGAGAACTCACAATGGTGGTCTCTGTCCTTTAAAAATACAAGGTGTGACCATGGCCTGAAAGGAATAACTGAGTACTTTAGACAGCTTAACAGTAATGAAAAGGTATAGTCAGTTTTATACAGAGAATGGAACAATACTGAAAAGAATCAAATTATTGCCATCTAACATAATTGGATAGTGTTTCATTATGCTAGATAATGCTCTGAAAACTAGCCCAAACAGACTAAGCCCATGACAATTTTAACACTTCATTTTCAAATAAAAATATAAAATGCCAGGAAAAAGATAAATTGCTCTGAAAGGATTAACTAGCCGTGATACTCCAAAGAAAAACCAGTTCTTGTTTGAAGGAGACTTCAAACAGTGACTTCAGTGAATTGTTGTTTTTAAATGTTTACGAATCAGCTTGTCCAGAGAAAGGATTTTATCCATTTTTACACTTGTATAATTATCAATCAAGCTTGACATCTGGATGTGTTTGGGTCTGCAAATCTTAAGACAGCTAGCTTGCAAAAATTCAGCAGAAAAATCAGAACAAGGCAAAAAGCGTGCTGAAATAAACTAGAAGTGTTTTCCACTCTAGTTTTTATTTTCTCTGGAAATTGAATCATATGTAGAAATAACTGGTTTTGTTCGTTAAAAGTATTGCTCATTGGGGCTCCTGATGATGTATTTAAAAGAGTTGACTGTAGGATTAAAGATTAAAACATAATTTGCATTTTAGCCTAGGGAAGACCAACCAATAAATTAGCAAGAAACTCTGCAAACACTTAAAATTGTTGAGTACACAGGACCAATCAGTAGTCCTTTCTATTGTATGCCTTACCCTGTATCTTTAGGGAGGTCTTCCAGCCCCTAAATCATTCTGGTTGCCCTTTTCTGCACCTTTTTCCAGCTCCACAATATCCTGCAGGGGTGCCTGCAGATCTATAGATTCACATGAGTCGTGTAAAGATGTGAAGATAAAGCATCTACGGCCCCATCTCCATGCAACTTTGGCACGATTCCAAGCGTGGGATTGGCGCAGTCCGTCCCCATGGTTTTTGCATTTTATTCACGAAAAGAGTACCAAACACCCCCAAACCATGCCAAGACTTGTTTAAATGGGTACCAAAATTGAAACCCTTCTGGCACGGTTTGGGGGACTGGCACGCATTGCTCAGTGAGCCGGAATGCACATGGGGACGCTTTCAAGCTAACAGGAGGAGATTTGTGCTCACGTCACTGGGAAGTGACGTGTGCTTGCTGTCAGTCCTGTCCATTGAAGATCACAGCTGCTGACTTTTTAAAATGTTGATGGCAAAGGCAGGCTGGAGAACAGCTTTTTTTTTTTAAATTTTCTGCCATTTCCACAGAGATAATTCTAACTCTTGTTTCAAGAATTGCCAAGGCTACATGCATGACACACACCCCTTGCCTTGTCTCTCAATCTGCAAGGCACAACTACTTCAACAAACTACAGTTCAGCAAATCCCCAAGTGGACATAGAAGTCAGCCATTTTCTGCCCAGTCCTTAATTAGGCTCAGTGTGTGTGTGAGCATGGGTGCATGATCCCTGTTGTTGCGAGCTGTCTGCCCAACAGTGATGGGAGCAGATGAGGGTGAAGAAAGCCCTCAAAGTTATTTTCCACACACTGTGAGGAGGGCACCTCCAAGGTGATCTACAAGGTTCAAATAGGTGCTGGATTAAGAACAATATGCTCCTTGGGCCCTTCCCCATGGCTATTTTCTGATTGTGTGGTTACGGTCTCAGGGCATAATCAGATGACCTTGTTAAAGTGACAGACATATGCACTTGTAACCCAGGAATCACATGAGCACACACACCCTTGTCTGTGCTCTGTTGAGGAGATGTGGAATTCAGCATTCCCTGAGTACTTCAGCAATGCTCTCTTTTACCTGGTCCAGGTCAGGCATCCATCTTAGGCCTTTCATTGGCATGACATTGGGACAATTGGCCATATTTGGCACTATAAACATACCATGTGGCCATAAAAGAAATAAAATGAATGAATGAAATGCCACACAATGTGCTCTGACAGCACAGGCATGACAGGCTAGTATGATAGGCTATTTTCACTGGCCAATCCCACGAGGGCCTTAGTCTTTCCTCAACTCTGCCCCTCACTCACCTTCATCAAAACACAAGTTTCTGGGTGTGCCATGAAGCAGTAAAAGAGTGGAGGGCAAGACCAGGAAGGGATGCAGAAAGAGGGAAAAGCCACAGCCTAATTCTCTTCCAGTAGGCAGTTAAGAGAACAAGGCGTTACAGCAGATTATTCCATCATATTGTTAATCTGGTGTGCAATGGAAAAGATAAGGCAAGTGCTACTCTAGGGTTCATTAAGAACACATGAAACTGGAAATATAATACTTGGACTATTGCGCATGGGTCAAGAGGATGTGTCTAGTCTTCCTGAATGCCACATAGAACTGTTGTGCAAAAACAATGCAATCTGAAGCAGCTTCAGACTATGAGGGAACCAGCTGTGTTTTGCTAGCTCATTATGTTAGAGTTTTAAACGTTCTTGCTTAGTTTGCCAACTGTTTGCTCTGAAGCTCCCCAATTGCTTTCCAAGCTCCTTGAAGTGGCTTTCCCTGCTATTTGAACTCAGCTGATGACAGTGCCTCATTACTGACTGGGAAGCAGCCTTGCATTTCTGCACAAAATATTCCTGCCTTCTGTCCCCATATGCAAAGCCATTGCAAAAACAGGAACCAGAAAAAAGAAATGCTGGGATGGGATGAAAAATGGCACTTTAAAGCTCATGACTCTGAAGTGTGAAGACGTGACAAGAGGCCAGTTAAGAAATGTTGCTTCATACTTTCCCCACATTGTGATTCATTTGCTCCACTCCATTACTGATTTATCATGCTCATCTTCCAAGGCCTTCAAAGGCAACGGCGCATCTGCTTCAACCATTCGGGCTGAGAGAGGAATAAAAGGGAAGAGCATGTCACCATTTCCATTTTTGTCCTTCTGTGGAAATAAAAATGGGGAGGGTGAGAAGTGCTTGGCTAACAACTACCAGTGCCCACTCAACTGGAAATGACAGAGAATTGTGGACCATGCAGGAGAACATGTATCTGAGGCTGCGTTCCCATGCAATAATAAGTCTGCTGAAAATCTTCTTT
>MTQE01001141.1:11493363-11515779 GCA_014337955.1 Aspidoscelis marmoratus
TTCGCCACAGGGCGGTATACAAATAATAATAATAATAATTATTATTATTAAAATAAAGGGACTTTTAAAAATTGCCATGTGCTTTGTGACATCAAGCTTTTGTGTTTTCCATTATTTGTACAGTTTGTGTTTTGCTTTGTGTATTTGGTTGTTGTTTAATATTTGTTTAAATTCTTGTAAAAAATAATTTATATTTTAAAAAGTTTTTGTGCAAATTGTCTCCAAAACGGAAAATGTTTAATAAATAATGATGATAAATTTCATAGTGCATGAATTGGTTAGTGTCACAATTTCTAGCAGGAATCCTTGAAACTATAAAACAATTAATCAAAAAGACTTTCTCAGACTGAAGTCTGGAAATCAAATCTGTATTCATTGCAACAGATTGTTTTCACAATTGAGTATTCCAAAAATTTGCCTCATTGGCCTTTCAAAGGCTTCTGGAGAGGAGTCATCACTTTACACTGTTATTTAGGAAAAGGAACAAGAACTCCCTTAGTATGTGCATAGACAGCATTAGGATTTTTAAAAATTCTTTTTTGAAATACAAAATTTACACTCTGACAATGTTTGCAATGTTGATAATGGCTGCAAAAAGAGACTAATATCAAGCTGTACTGCTAAAAAATAGGAAACTGAACCTTGCTTTTAGAAAAAAACAATTTTATGCCAAATCCCAAAAATAAATAGGCCCCGAAGCAGAAACAGTTAGCAATTACACTAGCTGTTTAGGTAAAGTTGCTTTTGCTGCTTTGAAGATAAGCGGATGATTTAACTTTGAGATATTATTTCAGAATCTGGTTGCTCTAGAACAAAGGCCTTTTCAACACTTATCTCCGTTTTGATCTGGATCAGAGGATTGAGATTAACCAGACCCACCGATCTAGATTGTCTAGAGGGTGGGTTGGACCAGCGCTGTCTGCACTGGTGATGGTGATCTTGCCATGTCTCCCTAAGGCTGTAAAGCCTGTGTGAGCTTTGCAGCAAGCCCCCACCCCCTGATGAATAGGAACAAAGTTTCCTAGCTTCAGGCCTGAGGGAGAGTTTTATGGTGGTGCACTATGGGTATGAAGGGTATGAATTTGATCTGTATGCAAATATCTCAACAATATACAGCTGCATTCAGCCTTGGTGCATACAGAAGAAGTATGAAAAACTGCTTGGTTCATTTGGAAGCTGTCTTTTGAAGTCCTATCTTTCTCTTTTAATATTCCCTTCTGGAAGTCTGCTTCAATGCAGAAAGGCTGTGGCCACAGGGAGTGGCCAAGGGGCACTGGCATGCTAGTGAATCACTTACCATTCCATGGTTTCTAACAGGATGGTTTCGCTATTACATGATTTCCAAATTGTAACCTGGCTTGATTTACATGACCAGATTGGTCTGATATACGAGGGCACTCCTACAGTACTCTGGGATCTCCTCCCTGTTCCAGGAGCCATTCCTCCACTTGTATTACTGTATTGAGGAAGGTGTTTAGTTGGTCTGCCATAGTCTGCAGCAGCATGTCAACAGCAAGCCCCTATTATGAATGAGGTGTCATCAATATGCAGATGATACCCAACTCTATCTCTCTGTGCCATCTGAATCAGGAGAGGTGGTTGAAGTGCTTGACAGGTGCTTAGAGGTGGTAATGGGCTGGATGAGGGCCAATAAATTGAAACTGAATCCAGACAAGACAGGGGTGCTGTGTGTTACAGGCTCTCGGGTCCATGTAGTTGGGAGATACCCTATCCTTGATGGGGTTACAATATCCGGGAAAGGACAGGTGCGTAACTTGGGGGTACTCCTGGACTCTGCGCTAACACTTGAAGCTCAGGTGGAGGCCGTGGCCAGGAGTGCCTACTCCCAACTATGGTTTGTACGTCAACTGAAACCTTTCTTGGGCAGAGATGACCTGGCCACAGTTATCCACGCTCTGGTAACCTCCAGGTTGGAGTACTGTAATGCGCTCTACATGGGGCTTCTCTTGAAGACTGTTTGGAAGTTGCAGCTGGTGCAAAATGCAGCTGCTAGAGTGCTGACAGGAACACCTAGCTGGACACATATTACGCCAGTTTTAAAAGAACTCCACTGGCTGCCAATTCACTACCGAGCCCAATTCAAGGTGCTAACTCTGACTTATAAGGCCCTAAATGACTTGGGCCCCAGATATCTAAAGGAGCGCCTTCTCTCATATCGACCTGCCCGTGTTTTAAGATCTGGTGGGGAGGCCCTTCTGGTGATCCCTCTGCATTCAGGAGCTAGGCGGGTGGGCACCCGGGAGAGGGCCTTCTCGGTAGTGGCCCCCAGGCTATGGAATGGTCTTCCCCTCGGGGTGCGTCAGGCCCCTTCTTTGTTCCTGTTTAGGAAGGCAGTGAAAACATTCCTCTTCATGCAGGCCTTTGGTTAAATGTCCCCCACACTTCCCCCATTGAAAATCACTGTTGCTTTTAACTATTTTTGTATTTTTCTAAAGTTGCGTTTTTAAACTTGTTTCTGATTTTATGGTTGATATAATTTTTAAATGTCTGTTTTTAAATGTTGTGAGCCGCCCAGAGACCCTCAGGTATGGGGCAACATATAAATGTAAAATATAAATAAAATATAAATATAAATATAAATAAATAATCCAGAATAAGACCCAGTGTGGAAAGGGCCTAAGGTGAGTCTCTATCTTTACAGTCCTACATTATTATTCTGAATTGACCATAATAATTAGATTTAAAAAGTCTTAGGTGTTTCATGCTTAAAAACCTCAACTTTGAATGTGCTCCTTGAATCAAATGATGGTTGTGAAATATGTTGTATTTCTTCTCTTCCTTTTTACTAGACACAAGGGCATCAAAGCAGCACATGACTCCTAACTGCTTATGATAGATTTATGATTTGATTGTCTTTTGATACCCCCAAAGTCTTTGCACATTGCTGAATGCTGCTGTCCTTATGTCTGGCAAAGCCTCTCTTCCCACATCTTTGCATGGGAGGCAGATGGGGATGGCAATATCCTTGCAAAAGGAGTGGCAGAATTCTGAGGGGCCAGGCTGATGTTTATATGCTTGAAGAGAATCATCTGATGGGGCTGGAGAGTATAAAGAACAGGATACAGCTGCTTTGCAACAGACTTTCCAGACTGAAAACAAATGTCAGAACTGGACCAGCACATGGGATTGGCTTGTTTAATTGTGGAACATAACAGTATTTAGGTCACACACAATTTTCAAAGAGATCCAAGTCTGTGCTAAACACTCCCAAATTGTAGACATTCTGTATTTTCCCTCAATGCAGAATGCTCCTGGATCTTTGTTCTGGTAGGTTGTGTTCCCACTCATGCTAAAAAGCGATTTCAAAACAATCTGAATTTTCTTTGTCCCCATTACCAATTCAGTTCAGGTGTCTTCTGAGGAGTAAATAGCTAAAAACTACAATAAAAAACACTTGAAAATACAGGTGTCCCCCCCCCCGCCGCCGTTTTTGCAGTTAAAACGCTTTATCTTTATTCCTTTGGAAACAGTACAGCAGTATTGGGGCAGATCTATCATGAAATGGGTGAGGTTTCTCCCTGCAGGACAGCCCCTTGCCAGATTTATTTTTTCATCTGAAGAGCACTTCACACAAACGGTTTTCAGCCACTTCACACTGATAAGAAGTTACAGTTTACACACTTCATTTCCCACTCAGGCACTTCACACTGACTTCAGCGAACGGAAGGAGGCAGCAGATGTATTTCTTTTTTAAAAGAGCCTCAGCTCAGTGATTCTATTCAGGTTTAGCTTGCAGAAGGTCCCAGGTTCAATCCTGGCAACTGCTACAGGGAAGGAGCCCAAGAATTGGGAGGTGAGTGAAAGAAACCTGCCTGCCCCCTTGCCCAGTCAAGTGCATGCAGTCAGTCACCAGTGGGACATAGGAAGGAGGGATGCTGGCTGGGGAGTGAGAGAGCACTGCCTGCCACACCTCCGCAAAGCAGCTGGGGGAAGCACGTCCCCCCTATGCCCCACCGGTGACTGAGCGTGTGTGTGGCCAGCCGAGCAAGTGGGCAAGCAGTGCTCTCTCACTCTCTCTGTTGCTGCTTTTTTGCATCTCTGTAAAGTAAAAGGCAGCGGCAGCAGAGAGAGCGAGAGTGTGCTGCCTGCCCACTTACCTGGCTGACCAGCCGCTTTGCTGCTGCATGCATTGATCCACGTCTCACCGCTCTCTGAAGGAGGAAGACAGCAGCGGCAGCTTGCTTGACTAGTTGCTTTCCCCTTCTCATCCCAGCATCGCCCCCCCCCCAAAACAATGTGAAACAATGATTGCCATTACTGGCAGTGGCAGCAAAAGCTGGAGAGAGGGGGAACTGGGATTCCCACCCTTGGCCACATCATCAGATCAAACCCAATGAGGAGAGAGGGGTGAGCAAAGGGTGGGGAGGAAAAGAATTGCTTTCCCCAATGTGTTTTTTGAAGTGTTTTGAAGTGGGAACACAATTGGGTTGATTGCAATTTAAGGACATGGCCAGAATGCATGTTTACTTCGGGGTTTGTTTCATTTTTTAAAACGTTTTAAACAGCTCAGGTGGGAACACAGTGATACAGTTTTTCACTTACTTAATCCACATTATTTGGATAATCTGAAATAAAGCATGAATAATCCAGAATAGTCCTGAAGTTCAGATTTGCAAGGTTGAGAATTTTGGAATCTTCACACAAGTAAAGTGGAGGATAACAACAAGACTGTACCTCTTATGGAACAAGACTTGTGGAGAAAGAACTGGCGAAGATCACAAAATATCAACATGTATAAACAGAAATCCTCCGGAGCAAATAACAGCAATAGGGACCTCTGAGGCACCCTCTTTGTTATCTTTGAATACCAAAAATGAGTGAAAATTCTCTCTGAAAATGGTCTTGGTGGAAGTAGCTGAAATTTCATCGCATCATGAAAAATCTCAAGGCATTTTTATTTAAATAAAAACAGTTAAAAATGTAATTTTTTAAAAAACAGAAAATATCCACCAATAGCTTTGTTGGGAGAAACACAGGGAGAAAACACTGTTGAGACAAATCAACTATCAAAAGCTTGAGTATACAGCAACATTTTTAAAATTAACAAAGGTTAATTTTAGCATCTCTTGTAAGATGTTCTCCACTGTTGGTGTAAATCTCTAAACTAGCAGGTGTTGGAGCTGTGGAGAATAAGCAAAAAGAAAGAGGAAGAAATCCATGCCCAAACAGCTTCACGAATGCTGCAGATGCAATGGAGCCTATCATTGGGTGTGTAGAGATCCCCAAAGTCAGAAAACCAGAATGTCTGGGTACTAAAATGAGAGTCTGTTTAGATGAAGCTTTTTCATGCAAGCACTACAGTCTTTTTCCGAGTGTGGAATCATCTCTTGACTTTCAAACACCGAAATCTTGAATAAACGGAGTCTGCATAATACAATCTTTGTTTGAAATTCAGTTGTAAGCTGACGGTGAGCTGAGACTTTAATAACAAACACCAAGTGTTTTGACATTTTTACCTTTTCCAAGTATTTATGTAAGCACAAATATTTTGTTTAAAGACTGCAGCATACAGTTAACATAGAACAGTTCACTTTTGAAAAATATGGCACTTTTTTCCCCTTCAGAGATATTGTTTAATGAAAAGGTTAATTGTGTTTTACAAGGTCATATGGCTGAAACGGATAAATAGGAGACCTGCCTGCTAGTCTGAGAATGAGGTGAGGCAGAATGTTCCATGCCCATGCCAAATTCTGTCTCTTGCAGGCATGAATTTACTAGCTATTTTGCCTTCCCTTCTGGGGTGCCAGAAAATGAGAAAAAATTTTAATATTACAGAAGTTACTAGAAATAGCCTTGAGTTAGTGGGCCTATTTTTTCCCACATATAACACTTTTTAAAAGAAACAGTTCTCTAGAAAATGGCTTGAAGAAGTGCTAAGGGGGTACTGACAGACCCATTTGGGGAGAAACAAGAGTTAACATGTCAGTAGAAAGGGAACTGAGACCAACAGCATCTCAGGGAAAGAAAAGGGGTTACCCTTCTTCTGCGCCTTGAGGTCTCATGGCATGGTTGAACCTGCAGACTATGACTACCATATTGGCAATGGCTGCCTAATGGCAGAACAACAATGGGAAGGCTGGATGATACCATTTTGAATCTTAGGCTGTGTTCAGTTACGACAAAAGGAGGCAGTTCTGAGTTACCTCAGAGAGACAGTGTGTTGTCCTTGTGCTCCTAAGCCTTCTCTAATTGGCTTTTTCTAGCACAATGTTTGTTCCTTTCTGTTTAACCTTAAGAATTCACAGGACTTATACTTGACAGATCCTTGGTTTTTCTGAATATATACTGTAGAAAGATGAGAAGAGTCTGGCTTCATCACCATTATGCACTACGTTAATCAGGGGCCCTCAGGAGAACTAGGCAGGATCCATGGAATGCTGAGTCCACATTGAGAACCAGTCACATCCACATGGGACCAGGTGTTGCAGTGGGTCCCATTGATAAAATGCCACCAAACCCTGTTCCACACTCTCTTGTGGATGAATCTAGCCATCTGTAGGGCAGACATCTGGGCTGGTCTATCTGGTAAGCAGAGCCCAGTGCCATGTTCTCAGAAACAGTTTGGGGACCTACCCCCCCCCCCCAGGGGCCCAGTTCTGGCTGGTAATTCTGAAAGCCAACAACTTTTTTTCTAGGCCTTGAACTGGGTCCTGGATGGGCCACCATAATTCAGGTGGTCTGATGCAGGCCCCAGCTGCCACTCTGGTCTTGACCTGATTGCTCTATCCAGGCCAAGACTAGCCTTGCACAATGCACAGCAGTGTTGTCCATTGGGAGGAATGGAAACTGATCTCATTTAAGGCACATTTACTGCAGAATGGAGATACAACTCATGTTAAACAATCTCTTCTAACTTTTAACCCAGTGAAGTACCAGTCTTCCACTTTCATTCAACATCTGTTAAGAAGCATTGGAGCTGATGAAGCACACATACACACACACAAACAGAAGCCCTTTTTTTGGGACCACACAGAAAAGGCTTAAAGAGTAAAAAATGGCAAAAAAAAAAAAAGTTAACATCAGGCTGTGTGTAGTGTTTGCAGTATAGATGCTTTCTCTGGATAAGGAAGTTATCACTTCTGCTGCTTTATTTTTCTTCCTGATTTGAATTGGACCAAACAGGATAAAGAAAAACACACTAAAACACACTAAAACAGTGACGGTGCCTGCTTGCATGTTGGGGACAGTATTTTTCCCTCAGTGAAAAGTTAGGGGAGCTGTCTTCACATACAATGAGGATGTCTGAAATGACTCCGAAGAAAGACTGTACCATAACCTGGGGGCTACCATTGAGAACGCTCTCCCATGAGTTCCCATCCTCCACAACTGCTGAAGGTGGTGGGATTGCCAAGATGGCCTTACCAGCAGATCTGTATGGGAGGAGGTGTTCCTTTAGATCTTTGGGGCCCAAACCCCAAAGATAAGTTAACGTTAGTAGTTTGAACTGGACATGATAGCGAATAGGCAGCCAATGCAGTTCTTTTAGGACCAGTGTGAGGTGTGTCTGGCTAGCAGTCCTTGTTGCTGCATTCTGCGACAGTTGCAGTTTCTGAACTGCCTTCAAGGGCAGCCCCACATGGATCACATTATGACAGCCTAATCTGGTAGATACCAGTCCATGGATTATTGTGGCCAGATAGTCTCTATCCAAAAAGAGATGTAGCTGGTGAACCAGCTGTAGTCCATATGCATCTGTACGCATTTGTACACATCCTGTTTTTATCCTGTATGTACGTTTTGTCCCGTACATATCCGTACAAATGCATATGGATACAAATAAGATGCCTAAAGATACATATGTAATGTGTACACATACAAATGTCCAAATAATTTGTACGAATGACTCGAAAGATTCAAAAATTGGTTTGAATGTTAAATTTGAACGTATAGACATTTGATTTGAATTTGAATGTCCGAATTTGATCAAATTCAATCGAGTTTTTAATGTTTCAAATATTCACGCATATCCCTACTCCTCACCACCATTTCTATTCTCTTCAAAGAGGGCATCTTACCTGGCACAATGTGTTACACCACGTTTTGAGGTAAATAAAGTAAAATACATTGCTATCTGATTTAGGGTACCAAAATGCCAAACTGTCCAAGATCTGAAATTTTCCAATCATGCCATTACTGTGAATAAATACACATTAACTTTGAAATGTTTAGAGGCGACTCCAATTCTTAAGATAAAAGGAAGGCCAAGTGTAGGAAAGGAATTTTTATTGAATGGAGCTCACAGACTGTGGCAGTAGGGGTAGGTGGGAGAGAAAAAATGAATGAGATTTTTGCATACCATCTCCTTCCTGGCTTTCGTTGTGCTATAGCTGACCCTAACCTTAGCCTGAGTCCTTAGCAGCCTGCAAATTTGTCAAAATAATAGCTTCATTGT
The DNA here is from genome assembly GCA_014337955.1 of Aspidoscelis marmoratus. Classification (NCBI taxonomy): domain Eukaryota; kingdom Metazoa; phylum Chordata; class Lepidosauria; order Squamata; family Teiidae; genus Aspidoscelis; species Aspidoscelis marmoratus. Next base: position 11,501,777 of record MTQE01001141.1, read on the forward strand.
CTTGACTCTGATTTCCATGACTTTGAGTTTTGTTCTTTCCACAAAAAGGTCTTCAAAGCAGAAAAATGGGAACACAACATTTACATATTCACATCTATGAAACTTGCCTTTCATTTAAAATAGTATCAAAGGACTAAAACAATAAGGAAGTTAAATTGGCTGAAAATTAAAGTGGCTAAAAGCTCCTATAGTTGCAATTTGGAATGTGTATATATATATTTTTAGAAAACAGAAGTGCAGAAAAAAAGTTGTTAATGTCTTCCTGATTCATAAAAGTCCATAAAAGAAAGTTAATCCAGATTCCCAAATGCTTGTCTTAAAGGCAAAATTGGGATGAAGGATAGACAAGCAAAATGGTTAGCTATGATACATAAAGATGCAATGAGTGGCAGTTGTAACTGGTAACAGTAAAATTCCAACCTCAGCTACTTACAAGAAGTCAATGCAGTAAGGGTTGTACTGCAAGTAGATGGCTATTCAGACTTACTTTTTAAAAATGTTTAGCAATTTTTCACCAATTGCAATATCATGCAATGCAACACCAAACAATAAACTAATTGTCAAACATACAATGCAAGATATAAATGCAAGTTGATACAAAATAAAAAGAGCAAGAAATTCACATGTATGCGTTCATATGGGATTGAACAGTTGTATCGAATACAAATCTTGCCACATTTGAAGGGGATATACAGTATTCAAACGAATATGAATTTTCTTGCATTCGATTCAAATAGAATAAAAAACATTTGTTAACATCCTTAGTGTGTAGCCATAATGTTCCCAAACATTTGCTAACCTTTTCTACCCTAGAATGTTTAGGACTTCTTTGAGCCACACAAACAAATGTGCTTTTGTGTGTGTGTGCAGTCACAACCATAGTCTATGAAAGCTCATGCTACCAACTTCTTTTACTCAGTTAGTCTCTAAGAGCCTTTCCACACTGGGACTAATTTTGGGATACCTCTAGGAATTGAGGCTTGCCATCTGCATGCTCGTGCAGACTACAGCAGACCCCAGGTGGGACTTGCCATGGTCTGTACGAGCTTATGGATCACAGGTCTCTTTTCTGGGATATATTCCAGAATAAGGTCCAGTGTAGAAAGGGTCTAAGTTGCTACTAGAGTCTCTTGCTTACTGATCCAGACTAACATGGCTACCTTAAATTGTACTAGGCTATAGTACAACTGATATGTATGAGTTACAACAGAGTTCTGTATCATATGTACAGTATTTTATTTATTTTTTAAACTGATGTTTCTATGATTCTTGCTGGACATAAGATAATGTCATTCCTCATTAGAAAATTCCATGTCCAGGTGTATTTACCAAGCCTATTTCAACCAGAACAAATGGGACTGTGGGATTTAAGAAGTATAGAATATACTTCTGATTCTACTCTAGGGATGTTCATGAATATTTGTGACATCCAGAATTCATACTAATATGTATGAATTTGTAGATTTGTGGCCGAATCGAATAGGGCCTACATTTATAGGCCCTATCCATCTGCAGATTGAATTATCTAGTTGATGCTTCAGCGGATACCAGATGCCCTGGGGCCTCCTCCCTGCGGCCTCCTGTCCCCCCACCCTTATGTTTGGGATGCTAACTGGTGGCATCCTGGGCCACTTTGGTCTAGTGGTTAGCGAGCCAGACTCTTACCTGGGAATACCAGGTTCGATTCCGCCTTCCCCCATGAAGCCAGCTGGGTGACCTTGGGCTAGTCACAGCTCTCTTTTGAGCTCTCACAGGGTGTTCTGTTGTGGGGAGAAGAAAAGAAAGCTATGTCAGCCACTTTGTCTCCCTTAAATGGGTGAGAAAAGCGGGGTAGAAAAACCAACTCTTCTTCTTCTTTCCGTGCTCTCCAGAGGCCAGAATAGGCCTTCTGGAGCCCAGAAAATGCAATTCTGGTCTGCACACGCAGACCCAGAAGTGCCTTAGAAGAAGGTGTGGAGGCGACAGTGGCGAGGAGGACATGTAAGTGAGGGGGCGGGAATGGAGGGGTGGGGGAGAATGCATTTATTTTGTGCATGAAAACAAGCCCTCCACATTTGTGGGGGTGGGATTTGGGTGAAGCCGAATTTTCCCACATTCGATTGGAACTAAATCAAATGTGAAAAATGCCTTCACACACACCCCTATTCTGTTCCCTTTAACAATAGTTATACCAATTGAAATGCACATTCAAAGGAAGTTAATTTCCTTGTGATTTTGGCTAAATCCAGACTCATGCTATACTTTGCCTTCCCTACGAAGCTGCTTACCATCAGTCAGACCCAATGATTGCAAGCCATGCAGGGATAGCCCAGTAACTTCTTGTACACCTGACAGGGTGATCAGAAGCTGCGCTGTCCCACTGAAGTGGCTTCCCATTGGTCAGATGGGACACTCCATTGCCTGCAGTGAGGGTGCAGCATGTACACGAAGCATCTGTTTACTTTGCACCCTTCCATCGGATGCTGCACCGCTGCTGCAAACAGAAGAAAGCTGCACTCCTTTGATGTAAGTCTGGATGCAGGCTTTATCTCTGATGTCTCTTCTATTCAAAAAAGTATATACTGAACGTAATGATATCCAAGTTTGCCTTCTATGATGTAATGCACCTTTCAATAGCTCTTTAAAGATGTAGTGAGTGCTACTGGAATAGAAATCACAACGTTGATACAATCCCACTTCTTTTAGACTGCATCCAGACAGAATGAAAATTTTGCAGGTACAGCTCAGCAGGTTTCAACCTGCTAGACAGATTTTGCAATGCTGCACAGTACCTTTGGATTCAAGCCGGATACTCTAAAGAAAAAAGAGCTACCCTTACATCAGCATTCACTGCGGAGTATTCCTTTCCTCTGCATTTTCAAGGCTGTTTGGGCAAGCAGCAGCAGCCCTACCAGAGAGGGAGGGACTGAACATGTGCACAGAAGAAACCTCCCTACTGCTGAGAAGTATTGGTAAATGTGAGGACAATCCGTTCTCCCTGCGGAGGGAGAACCAGATGCTACTCATTTTTAATTTGCCTTCTGGAGGCACCCTTTATCTTGCCCCTTCACTTTGACCGGGAAGTCATGGATGATTCTGAAGCAGAGTCAAAGAAGATATAGACGGTAATAGATGTTGCTTCTAAAATGTCCATGTTTTAAAAGGAGAATGAATTAAAGGATAGTTAACAAGTTTCCAATCTGTTATTTCATTAACGCAGAGGATGTTGGTCTCGGGACCCAGACATTCAGTAAATTCTGCTGTTCCCCAGAGTTTTGAAGACAGAGTATAGTTAGATTTTTCGGGGGTCAAATGAAAAGAATCAGTTGCAAATAAGAGGTGCCCCACTTGCCTGCCTTGCTTGGTTTGGGCAAGATGTTTTTAAATAATTCTGATTTCAATGATCATGAATTTGTATAGGACTCTCTCCCATTTTCATATCATTGAGGAAGAAAGATAGACAGAAATGATCTGAAAGGAATATTCATCTTTATAGAGGAGATTCTGCCCTGTAAAGATAGGGTCCTCTTTTTCCAATATTTTAAATCTTGCAAAAGCTTTAATCAGTGTGGGTTATAATGGAGATGAATTGCTTTACTCAATATTTTGAACAGCAACTTCTTACGGCTTTAAAGATTCTAGTTATTAGAGATGTACACATTCTTATCTGCTTTCCCCCAGACAAGCAAATTTTCATTTATGAGTTTGCTGTGCAAGCAATGCCATTTGGAACCAATGAGAATTCACTAGATAGGTTTTCACTTTATAAGCAATTTCCACAGAATTAATTAAGCTTATAGAATGAGGGATAAATGTACACAGTTTGCCGGTCAGTAGACCATAATAAATATCTGTCTGGAAAAAACAATTTGCTCCTTGGACATTTATGAAGCTTTTGACTCCTATGCATGTTTTGGTCCAAACCGAAATCGGGTTTGGCAAGTGTAGTCCCCATGCACTTTTGATTTGGTCCGATTTCTGCAGACAAAATCACCCAAACCAGGACCAAACCTGTGCCAAATTTGGTACTGAAAAAAACTGTGGCACTGGTCAAGCTCAGCTTATTTGCAGATACCATGGTAATTTATACAAGTTATTCAGTTGGTACCATGACATCAACAGTTTCAAGAGGTCTAACCATTAATGCTTCTTAATCAGAAATGGAAGTTTCTCAATTCTCCTCCTGCGTATAGAAGTATTTTCCACTGTGCTGAAAATGGCCCACTCTTCCATCTGTGAAACAAGGTTTCTCAGCTTTAAAGAGAGTGGGGGAGTAAGAAACATCACATGCCTACATTCTTTAGGGCAAGAGCAACCATTCCTGCTCTTGAAGCATGTGTTGCCACTACTGTTTGGATCTAGCCAAAGCAAGAGTTTTTGTGCAAAATGCATTAAATTGAGAGGAGGATGCAGAATTCAAAAAGAAGTGTTCCCAAATCTGGGAAAGCTTTATAGATGTACTCCCTAAATTGTTCAACATTATTATTCCTAATAAAACACAATTGCTTGCAGGTTTAAAACTGAAACTTTTGCATTAATATCTTTAATATGTATGCAAGAATGATCTTAACTAACTAATATTGTTTGGATGCAAATGTACTTATTTGAATGCTTGATATAATTGGTACCGTAGTTGTTAGCATTAGTCTTCATTAAGGGCATCGTGGGATATTTGTCAGTTTTGATGTACTTTGAAGATTATGTTGAAGTTCCTTGAATGTTATATTACAACGTTATGGAAAATCAAATAAAAATAATTTTTAATAAAAAAAGACAGAAAAATTAAGGCAACGGTTGACCACTGAAGGGAGTCAGAATGGGCAGTTTTGGGATCCATTGCTATGCAAAGAAAACTCAATAAGATTCTTGGATTATTTTCTCTGTTTCAGGTGTTAGGGATTGTGAAAAGTGATATGATTACAACTAATTGTGAAAAAGTTTTGTAGCTCAAGTTCAATGTGTTGTAAACTTGGAGAAAAAGAGTCTCACAAAGATATATTATGGGGGAAGTGTTTAAGAAGTTTAATGAAAACAATTAAAACAACCCTTCTCCTCTTTTCCTTGCTGTCCTGTTTACTTCAGTAGGAGAAAGGTTAAATATGAGTATGTACATAAAACCCATTGGTGAAATCAAGGGGACTTAAAGAGTTTATTATCTTGCCAGGACTATACCTGCATTTTCTACCTAAACTGTTGGTCCAGAATTTAGTAATGAGAACATAAGAGGAGCCCTGCTGGATCAGGCCACACCCATCTAGTCCAGCCTCTCATCGCACACGGTAGCCCACCAAATGCTCATGGGCTTCTCAAGTAGAGACAAGGCAAACCTTTTCCTGCTGTTGAATCCCAGCAAATGGCCTTAGAAACGTCCTGGGTTAGAAAAAAAATTATGACTGCGATCCTCTATCACAATTCTAGCATGAAAGCCCGTGTGCTTCTGTGGTGTTTTTAGGTTAGAGGTCATTCTGAGGAAAGTGCAGAAACAACCAAACGAGTAACTTTGTAGCTACTTTTTCGACACTTTGCCTGTTCTGCTTTAGTAGTACAGCCTATGCTGCCCTTAAGATTGCCAGTGGCTGGTAGAGATACTTCCCTAATCACAACAGAATGGGTTAATTCTATGAAGCAAGAACAAGAAGCGAGGAGGGAAGGGATACACATCACCACAGTTTTTTTCATGAGACATTACTCCTATCTTGGTCTGAATCACTTGATCTGTGCCAAGACAGGTATTGCATGGTGTGCACCATTGTACCCAGAGAAGAAACAGTCACAGTATCTCACCTGCCCTCAGCTCCATCAGTTCCTTGATTATCTTAGTCACCTTCCTCTGAACCTTCTTCTCTTCTACTATATTCTTTTTGAGACCAAAACTGGACACAGAATTGCAGATGGAGTTACCTCAGTTCATGTGAGAGTATCATAATATTAGCATCTCTGGGCAAATCCCCCCAGCAAGCTTATTTCGAATTCAAAACGTTTTCAATCTTCACAGACAACACGTCAGTTTGGCTTAACACGCTTTCCGCATGTTAAATCGCCCCAAAGCGTTGTAAATGTTAATTCTCATTTTAACAGGTCTCACTCTGGTTCATGCGCTTGAAATGTTTTACATTTTTTACTGTGGGGACCATAGGGTGTTAAGGGATGAGAATCCGTGTTTAGGGTTTCCCTCCCCTAAGCTTCCAAAGATAGTGATTTCATTGAAAAAATCCACCCCTCAAAACAGCCACTTTAAAATCCACTCCTAAAAGCTACACTGGAGCGATCTAGGCACTTCACACCTTATAACAATGTTGCAAATTTGCATAATTCTGAAAGTTCTGACCTTTAGAAAGGGAAAGAAAAGTAAAGCAGCTGGTTCTGTTTTAAAGGCTGTGACTGTGAAGGGGGCTTGAGTTGCTGCTGCTGCTGTGTGCCCTGGGAAATGGGGAGAGGAGGGGAAAGAATCGCTGGCTGCCCGTGCCATTTTTCATCCATCCAGGCAAGCGGCAGCCACCCAGCCACCCAGCCAGGCTCTGTGAAGGGGTCCCTTATGGGTGGCGCATCCATGCCAGAAGGAAGAGGGCAGGGCAGCCCCGAAAAGCAGCTTTTAAAAAGTAGCCACTTGAGTCCCCCCCTTGAGTCACGTACGCCACATATGATCCTCAGAATCCAGATCCAACGCAATTAAGCTGAAAGTAATGGGAACAGGCAACTTCGCGTTTGCATCCGGTTCTATTATTTTGGTTTAAGGAAACTGGATTAAGCTTATAATGGGGATGCGCCCTCTGTCTTCAACATCATTTGAAAAATTATCCCTAGCATTCTATTGGCTTAAAATAAAAAAAGCAGAGGCACACTGAAATTACACTTTCATTGAATGGTCTACTTATTACTCCAATATCATTTTTTTTGGTCAGTCATGTTGACATCTGGAGTAGTTAAAATTCTGGCTCCAGACTTACTTTAAACTTCTTCACATTGAATGGCAGCTGCCATTATGATGATCAGTCTCTCAAAGTGCAGATATCCTTCTGGAACTCTTTTTGTTTTTAATACTATGAACAAATCGGTGTTATTAGCAAACTTGGCTGTTTCACTGCTCACGCCTGATTCCAGATCATTTATAAAAGTCTGTTCCCAGGAAACAACCATGGGCAAGTCCCACTTATTACATCTCCTCCATTGTCAGATTTATGCATACTCTGGATTTTCTATTCCTTAGCATGTTGCTTATCCATAAAAGGCCTGTCCTTTTATTCTGTGGCTGTTAAGCTTTTGGAGAACAGTATGAGGAGAGACTTTATTAAATGCTTACAGGGAATAAGGGACAGATTAAAGAACAGATAGTTAAAAACAGTATACAGAATGCAGAAAAGATATCATCAGAAGAATATAAAAACAAAAGAAAAGGGTGAAACTTTAATTAGGGCCAACCCGGGATACACTGCTACTGCAACTCAGGGCTAAAAAACACCAGGGAAAATGTCAAAAGAGATTATTAATTTTGAAAATACCATTTATTGTGGGCTGGTTTACCAAATGGATTAAACAGAGTTTTAAAAGAATATAACATTAATTCCATTGCCAAATGTGGTACATGCTGCTCTTATGATATAAAGGCTGTGATCAGACACAGCAAAAAAAAAACAAAAAAAAAAACCATAAAAACCTCTCACCTCTGAGGCCACGTCCCCATGCAAGCCGTTTGGCTCGGAATGGGCACATATGGGACCGGGAGCAGGTCCACATGTCATTCCTGGTGATGTGGGCTGGGTGCGGGCTGGGTGCAGATGCAGCTGTCCCCATGCAAAGTGTGCCAAACCCTGACATGGGAGAGCACCCCCTCTCTCCTCATTGGAAACCGGATTCACATTAGCCCATCCCTGTGCTGCCAGCTGCAAATACCCCTGTGCCACCAGCTGCAAATGCTGCATCCCCCCCCCATTAGCAGCACAGGAAGCCAGGACTGGGCTGTGAGGCATGGAAAAAAAATTAAATAATTTTTTAAAAACCCAAAGCCGCTACGAGGTTTAGCAGCAGTTGGGCAGTTGAGCAGTTTTGCACACCTCCGCTCCACCGGGTGCACCCGGCAAGTGCACCCGGCAAGCTTAAAAGGGAGAAAAATCAAACCATTATTATGATTGCCTTGGCGATCAGGAAATGGAGATGGAATATTTGGGGAAAGGGACAAAATCAGGCTATTATCCTGCCTGCCTTGGTGATTGGGAAATGGGGGTGGAATATATGCCGTGGAAAAGGGGCAAAAATTAAGCCATTATCCTGCCTGCCTTGGCAATCAGGATTTTTTCACTCCCAAAAAATCTCAGGGGATGCGATCTTCAACACAAAGGGCTGGAACAGCCCGAACACATCTAATACACTTTCCCACCTGAACGTAGGCAGGTAAAGGTCGCATTTGCAACACATCCTTTACCTGCCAGTGTGGAGGGAAAGTGTCTTAGATGCACACCCCACCTCCCAATGACGTGAGTGCCAATGTCCTCCCCAAATAGCCCAGGACCGTCCCCATGTGCAGGCTCGGCTTGTTAGACAATGCATGCCAGACCCTCAAACCATGCCCAGACTTGTTTTTTCAGGTACCAAATTTGGTCTTGGCCTGGCATGGTTTGGGGCGATTTGGTCTGCGGAAATTGAACCAAATCAAGAATGCATGCAGACACCCCCTGCCGAGCCCAGTTTCTGTACCGGACCAAATGTGCATGGGGACCCACCTTGAGACAGCTTCAAGATGGGACTGTTCACATACCAGTCTGCTCTCCTCCTCTAAGGAACATTCTGTACTAGTAAAGTTGGATTAGAGGAGGGTTGTGGGAACACAACTCCCACACATTGCCTCTCTGAGGTGCCATTTTTGTTTTATTATTTGTTTATTTGTTTGTTTGTTTATTTCCATTTCCATCCCGTCCCATACCTGAAGGTTTTGTCTGAACATAGCCTAAGCCAACATCTGGTAAGATCTCACCGTTGTGATAAGGAGTGAAAGGACTTGTACATTGTGTAAGAACACAGAAGGAATATGAGGAACTAAGGGAGGTGGCGGTGTTTTTTAAAACCAGATGGATTGTTTGGAATGTTGCATGGGAGAGTCAAGGAAACATACCTTGAGAAGGTGGAATACAAATAAGGAGATGATGGTGACAATGAGGATCCAATTAGAAACAAAGGTGAGTGAGTGGGAAAGGGCAGGCTGCTAGACAAACCTTTAGTTAGTCTATTAAAAAGCTGTGAAGGTCTGCTGGGACTCGAGAGCAGGAGAAGGTTTGTCCTTGTCTCTGCTTGAGATGCCCGTGAGCATTTGGTGGGCCACTGTGTGCGACAGGATGCTGGACTAGATGGGCTGTGGCCTGATCCAGCAGGGCTTCTCTTATGTTCTTATGTTCTTATTACAAATTAGGATCTCTTGGGAAAGCATTCCAGAACACTCCCTGCAGTGTTGAAATCACACTTTGCAAAATGTAGTCTATAAGAGGCACTTATGAAATTGCAACAAAGTGAGCCTTCAAAGAAGATACTACAGACAGAACCACTATTCTGTGGTTTTGGTAAATGAAATTCTGAGCATATTTTGGAGGCTCTTCCTCCTGCCTGCAGTAGGTTGACGCACTTTTTGGCTCTGAAATTTCTGGCATGAAGTCTACCATTTCTTCAGAACCACACCCAGCAGATACTGCAGTTATCAAAGAAAAAGTTGTATTATTTAAGGCCAAATTACAATCTGTTCTAAGACAGGTTGGTACACACAGCTGCATTGGCTTGCATAGAATTGGCATTCACAGACTTTGGGTGTGGAAGTTCAAGGAATGTCTCCCTTGTTGAGTTGGCTCTTGATGGCCACTCATGATCTCAGATGTTACCACACAGATCTTTCTAAATGGGCTCAGAGATCAAAACAATTCTGATTTATGCTACAAAGTAGTTATTAATTGATATCAACAGAAAGGTAATAGTTTAAAGATTTGGGAGAAAATGGGGTATATATAAGCCTGGGTTCAACCCTTAAATGCTGAACCATGGGGCCTTTCCGCATACGCCGGAAAACCGTTTTGAGTAAAACCGTTTTGAGTAAAAACAAATTCTCGTTGTCCCCGCGCGTACGCACACGCACGGGACAGCGGCGGCAGGGCCGGATTTGGAAACGGTTTGGGGTGGATGCTGTGCGAGTGCACCAGCAGCCATCCCAAACCGGCCATGCCTAGCTGTCAGAGAGGCAGAGCGCATGCTCTGCCACTCTGACAGGTGGGCGGGTCCAGCAGCCGGCTTCCCTGTCTTCCCTTTGCCAGAGAACCGACGATCCTTGGTTCTCTGGGAAGGGTAAAGCACCCCCTACACCCACTCTCACCCCCAACCCCCCCAGAAAGACCCTACGACTTACCTGATCGGCTGCACCTGAATTCTGAGCCTGGAAGTGCCGGCGCCAATCGCGCATGCGCGTGCTGTGGCCTTGCCAGTCCCAGCTCCCCAGGGATACTGGGAAATGTAGTCCTGGCCTGCAGGGACCGTCAGCGATTGGAGCTGGCGCTGCCAGGCTCAACCTTGACCTGCAGACGATCAGGGACGTCGGAGGGATTCTCGGTGGGGTGGCAAGGGTAAGGCACCCCCTACTTTCACTCACACCCCACCGAGAATCCCTCCGATGTCCCTGATCGTCTACAGGTCAATGCTGAGACTACATTTCCCAGCATCCCTGGGGAGCTGGGACCGGCAGACGAGAGTTGGGGATGAGAGTGGGTGTAGGGGGTGCCTTACCCTTGCCAGAGAACCGAGGATCGTCGGTTCTCTGGCAAAGGGAAGACAGGGAAGACGGCTGCCGGACCCGCCCACCTGTCAGAGTGGCAGAGCATGCGCTCTGCCTCTCTGACAGCTGGGCATGCGGACGTGGCTACCTGAAAGGGGTCCTAATTCCACCCCCTATGCGAAAGCCACGTATAAATGCGTTCTACATCTGGCTCTAAATCTGTTTTTAGAGCCAGTGCGGAAAGGCCCATGGTTTGGAAATAAGTTTAGAAATCAGAAGAAATGTTGAGCACCTAGTACTTCTTGTATTGCTGAAAACAGCTGTACTGAGAGGACAGTTTTAAATAAGGATAACAATTAAGCATATGTTTATTACATTACATATTTTATTACAATATAGAGGTAATAGAATGGCTGGAATTCTAATTGCCAATTTACTATGGAGCATGTTGGTCATGGTCACAGAGCATTTTTCTTATTATCCACCTTCAGTTGTTTTGAGGGAGGCAGAACACAAGTATACAAATAGACAAACATATAGAAAAACATATGGAAAAACATATAGGTATATTAAGTTAGTTGGATATACCAAGAGCTGAGCTTATAAGCCTGTTTTCTTTTAGCAAAGAAAATATCATTCTATGCAGGAAGGCATATTTATGGTCCTTCTAGACAGGGAAAACACTGTCTATTTAAGCGTGCATCTAGAAAGGGTCCAAAACGTGGGGTCGGGCTCCTGTAGCTGGCGGGAACCCCCCCAACCCCCCCCCCCCGCCCTGGAGCTGCGCCTGCTCCTTACCTGGTGGTCACACAGTCGCTACTGGCATGATTGGGCTGGCTGTGCTTTGCACCTGCGCACAGCGGGGTCCCTAATTGGCCAGGCACCCGCCTGGGTTCAACTGGCCATCTGCACAGGGATCCCGTCGTGCGCAGGCACAAAGCACAGCCAGGTAAGGAGCAGGCATGCAGGTGCAGCCCCGCAGGGGGTGGGTGTTTGGGGGAGTTCCGCCAGCTGCAGGAGCCCAATCTGGGCCTCTGGAGCACACGCAACTCCAGGGAAGGGAGGCGCCAGGGCTGTCCACCCCTGGCTCCACAGGAGCCAATGGGGGCAGCCCAGGGGTGGGACTTGTGAGTCCAAGGATAGCCATTCGGCCCGAACACGTCTAATACACTTTCCCACCTGAACGTAGGCAGGTAAAGGTCGCATTTGCAACACATCCTTTACCTGCCAGTGCGGAGGGAAAGTGTCTTAGATGCGTTTGGGCCAAAGTGTTCTACACCGTTTTTGCTGTAGTGCGAAGAGGCTTCCCGTTTGATTTCGCAGTCCTCTACAAAGCCAGCTGGGTGACCTTGGGCTATTCACAGCTCTCTGCTGAGCTCTTGCAGCAGCTCCACCTGCCTCACAGGGTGTCTGTTGTGGGGAGAAGAATAGAAAGCTTTGTCAGCCACTTTAAGTCCCCTTACATGAGCGAGGAAAGCAGGGTAGAAAAGCCAACTTCTCCTTCTTCCTCTGAATGTAGTTTCCCAGCAAGGGTAAGTAGGCTGAGACGGCTTGAGAAAGAGTTGGCCTTTCCCCCCTCCTTTGAAGCACCCCAGCCACCTGTTCTGAGCAGCTGAGTGAATTATTATATTTGGGGAAACAGCACAGGAATACTGTTTTGCCTTCCATCTTCATCCATCCAGGTACAGAAGAAGACCTAGTGAAATCTAAGGTGCCAAAGACATTTGAAGAGGCCTTGCTTGCTTTTTTGATGACAAAGTTGCCATGAATGTTGTGGCACAAGAACAGGCTCTGTTGAAAGCTAGCTGTTTTATTTTAAATGTAACCTGGCTGATGCTAAGGACAAAGCTCTCCCCAGATGGTTCTCAATATATGCCATGGTATATATTTTGTCTAGGCAGTTAGTTGGAACAGCAGCAAAATACAAGAAGTAGCAATGGATGGAAAAGAATCAAGATGGATTTTGGAAAGTGTGTTGATTATTGAGGACACGAAGTCCTTGGGGTGCACTGTGGGTGTTTTTGCAACCGAAGCGAAATATTGTTGCATGCTTTCTGTTATATCATTGTCATTGCTGTGCATGATTAATAATAAAATACTGGGCTTAACTCCAGTTCCAGCTGGTCACTTGTAAGATCCTATCAAGGTCAGATATTTTGCACAGCTGGGTGACTTCACAGAAAGCAACAATCAGAGTCTACTGAGGCCATTGCCAAAGGAAGTAATATCTTGCAGATGATAATACTCCATTTTACACAAAATTTGGATTGCTCCACACACTGCAAAACTATGAAAGTGATAATAATATGATTATTGAAAATTCACCTTGTTTCTGGACACACCTTTTGCTATTCCAGCATAGGGAGGCCTGCCCTGTTCCAGGATAAACAGTCCATCCCAAGCTTGTGTGCATTGGAACAGCCTCTTCTGCACTAGCCCCCCACCTGCTCTGAAGGTCTATGCTGCCTTCAGAGGGCTCCAAAAGCTCCAAATGTTTGTTCCTGGCCTTTGGAGGTCCTGGGTGGTGGTGGTGGGGAGAACTTTCAGCACCATGTCTTGTTGCGCTGCTGAAACGGGTCCCCATTTTGGGCACCTTAATCCAATCTATGCTCCATCTTCTGCAGATGGAACATACTAAGAGGACCCCTTCTTGTTTCATCCTAATGGCAAGTGTGGAAAGGCCTTTGGTTTTAGCTTTTGCTGTGCAGTGTGAAGAGAGAAACGGTAGTACCCTAGAAAAACATTGCAGCTTACAGCTGTGAAAGCTATCCAAGTACTTGGTTCAAAAATAATTTGCTTATAGCAGTGGCATTATCTACACACTCCATATGTGCTTACTGAAAGAGGACTATGAAAGAAAATGAAGTTAGAGATACAGCATTTAGTTCTGTGCATCTGGGAACCTGGAGTATCAGCTACCTGTCGAACCTCTGAAACAGATGTAGGTGACATGAAGCAAAGAGATAATTTCGGAAACTGTGACCATTGCACTGGCAGGCAAGCATTAATGAGTAGACATGCAATCTAGTTAGCAAAAGGGGAAATAGCCCAACTATGCACTAAGCATCCACATTTGCAGATGCTCAGTGCATACTATTGTTTTTATTTGTTTGTTTATATTTCTAGCCCACCCTATATCTGAAGGTCTCAGGGCAGGTAACAACATTTAAAAACATTTACAATAAACGCATATACTAAAACAACAGAGTCTGCAAATTGGAAGGGACTTAAACATGCTAGATTTTTAAAGTCTTTTTATGGATATCATTGTTTTAATCTGTTG
>MTQE01001141.1:11530381-11555275 GCA_014337955.1 Aspidoscelis marmoratus
CCTGTAATTAGAGTTCTACTTTCCCTTATGGGGATTTGAACTCATGGGCTTGTACACACATTAGATGTTATTACATAGTGCTCCAGCCAGGTGAGCCACTAGGTGGGTGCAAGGAGAACATGTCTTTAGACCAAGTACAGGCAAATGTTTCCAGGTATAGTCTCCTTCTAATTATTCCGCTCTTTATAGAGAGGGATTCATGTACATCCCTAGCAAGGAGGACAGGCAAGTTGGGGTGGGTTTGCATTCGTTTCATGCACAATTATTTGTTAGAATATTTGTGCATGAATACAAAGCCCCCCACATTTGTGGGGGTGTGATTTATCTGAAGCTGAATTTCCTCACATTTGATTCATACTGCTCAAGGAATGCAGTAACATGGCTTCCCTTATGTCCAGAGCAAGCTGGGGAGGCCTGGGGGCTATTTGAAGGTGGGCACATGTGCCTTCACAGCCCCTAGGGCATCCTGATATATGTACACACAGTCTATGGAGTGACTCTGGAGCTTCTTAAGGTTCTGTGTTCAAGTTACCTAAGTAACAACTTAGGCTATTTCTAGAGAAGAAAGAGAAAGGTGCTTCAACCATAGTGCTCTTCCCCTTTTGCTTTAACAGAACCAATAGCTTCATTTAAATTTGCAGGCTGCTGCCTTGCATGCTATCGGATGCCCCTGCCTATCAATTTGACTGGTGGGCAGGAGGACTCTCAGAACTGAAGTTACTGGCTTTGAATCTGAAGGTGATGGAGGGTTTGGAGATAAGGAATGGCTCCATCGTCCATTCCCTGAATACTGCCATGTGTGGATTCTATTTAAACGTCTGCAGTGATGGCCTCCTCAAGTAGAACATTCAGCAGCAGGAGAAGCAACAACGTTTTACAGCCCCGAAGTTCAAAGTTTGGATTAGAACTGGTGGGTGAATTTTAGTTTGAAGCGTTCCATTTTGCTTGAAGTCAAGCAAGCTGTGGAAAATCTGGCTGCCAGTTCTGCTGTCCACACATGCTGTTTGCTTGGCAATACTCAATCCATTCAATGTAGTATTTTGGTCTTTTTCAAGAACAGATGCTAGAATACACTTTGCATGGGGAAGCATCTGACAGTGGCAGTTTAAAGGATCGTTTAACAGGAGATGGGAAATGAAAACCTCTTGGTAGGACCCTAAGGAGAACTGCTGCCAATCATAATAGCCAACGCAATGGTTGGTTGTAGCACAGCTTCCTATACTCACAAATGCCCATCAGGAAACCTGATGAATTATTTGAAAGCTTATACAGAAAGCTGTCCTAAAGATGCCCGTCATGTACTTATTACTGTGATCATTCCTTAGTTGTTATTAAACGTGTTGGTCCTACCCACTGGTTATATCAGCCACTTGATTGGGAATGACAGAGCAGTGATAGCCAATCACCTATCCTTGCTCAGTTGAATTGATTCCTGTGATGGAAGGACTCTGAAAAATAATTAGGCTGTGCAAATGGAAAGCTGAATGCATGGACACGTAGCTGGCTAATATTTCCTCTAAGTTTCAAACAGTGTCATCATTATGTAATATAGACGGCTTAAAGTGTGTAAACATAAGAACTTAAGAAAGGCTATGCTGGATTGGACCAGTGGCCTATCTAGTCAAGCAGCCTACTCTCCGGCGTTATTCTAGGATAAATCCCAGAGTAATAGTTTGCCAGGCATGTGCTAGTGTGAAATAAGGCAGGCCCCACACTCTCTTGTCATGCTTTGTCTACATTAGGGTGCACAGACAGCAAATTCCCACAGCCCGGAAGATTCTGGGCAACCCTTCTCAACGGTTCTCCAGGAAGTGCCACCAGAAATGGCACTGGATGTGGCATGCCACTGAAAAAGGCCTTCCTGGAAACTGTCTCCACACTGCCCCTGAAAGATCTTCAGAAGCAGTGGCAGGAGCTGGATTATAATAGGCTGTCAGAGTGTGTACAGCCCTTGGAGTGGGCAACTGGCAGGTTGTTTCAAGGTGACGTGCACTGGGAGTTTTTCCAGTTCTCTGGAAAATTGGAACCTGTGCACCTGTGCAATGATAGTGTGTCCAGTTCTCTGGAAAACTGGAACCACTGCACCTGTGCAATGATATTGTGTGCAGGCCTGATGCAGACCCACCCACTTTGGCCTGCACTGCTAGCTGGGAAACAGGAAACAGTGATGGAGCTCAGGGCAGATGTACTCAAGTACACCTTTCCTGCTTCTCACCTTCTCTTTGTCATCAAAGATGGCCAGACCTGTAACATAAAGCATCCAGTACAACATCTGCATAGTGCTTTGAGACTGTGTGCCAAAAATGATGGATCTGCATACCAATGAGTTCCACATAGTGCCATAGGTGAGATTCTTCCTCCCCTGGAACCCCTATGTCCAGCCTCTGTAAATTTCCAAGGTGCTTGAAATGATGGGAATGATACTCTTAAAAACCCCAAACAGATTCATTTGAAAATAGTGCACATTTGTCACAAAAACTCACAATTTGCTGTGATTTCACTGTAGCATGGTGAAACCTGTTTGTAGTTCCCCCTTAGAAAACTATTGTCCATAGGCACAAGCAACTTTAGGGAACTCCAAAGACAAGATATCATTATGTGCCTACAGGCCAGCAATAAGAGAAAGCGGTCGTTCAATCTTATTTTCAGACTTGAATTAAGTAAATCTACTACATGCAGCCCTCAAGAAAGAACAAAGTAAAAATGATGGGACATAACTGTTGTAAGGCAAATAAACAGATTTATCTGCAAATATATAATGAGTATTGAAATCTATAACCCTCTATGGCTATAATTTTATTCCATTGCATGGTCTATCTCAGGTGAATTTATAAATGTATATATACAATACAGGATTTCCAGCATGTGCAATGTTAGAAAAAGCAGAAAGCTTAAACATTCCACTTGTTAAATGATGCAATGTCCAGGTGGATATTTAATGACCCATAGCAAATCTTGAATGACATTGCAGGCTCCATAAATATTTTTTTTAACAGATAGAACAGGACCCTTTGTATGAAGAGCTGTTACTAGTTTGCTTCATGTGGCAGCCATATTTCTGAATAGTGTTTTTAGTATTTCTCAGAGAAGTATACGTGATCTACTTAAGTTTGATTAATAAAGTGAAGAGGCTTAATTCAGACTATAAAAGTCTAATTTGTTACTCAGAGAGGTTAAACAAAAGGGGAAGATGTGTTCATGATGAGGTACAAAATATCTATCTGACCCAGTATTCAGTTTCCAGTAGCGCTTAGCTTAAGTCATTTTTTAAAATTAATTTGTAGACAGACTTTTGTTTTCTGGTCCTAAGTGAACCAAGAAATGCAAATGAATGCTTTACTGTTGGTGCACATGCAATCTAAATGTCAATAGTTTGCACAATTATTAATTTTGCAGAAGTGTTCCAATTAAGGATCTAGAGAATGGCATTCTGTTCAGGAAATATACAAAAACATTCATTCAGAATCAAGACAAACTGAACTTAATTTAATTGATTAAACATATTAATATGCCACTTCTTACAAAAATTAATCAATAACTAAAAAACTCAAAGCAGTTTACATAAAAACAACGGAACCTTCATCTAGTTAATGAAAAAAGAAACCAATTATTCAGTTATAAGGTAGATTTCTACCACATTAAAATAATGTATTTAATAGTAAATTGGTCTTAAGAGATAGGTGCATACTCACCACTCCATAATAGCTAGAGATAAATGGTTAAAAAAAAAAGGCTACAATTAGGGATGTCCACAAAGCATATTTCTCCCCTTTGATTCAAGTCAAAGGAGGGAAATGTTTGGCTTCATGCACAGCTCCCACCACCACCACCATGAATGCAGGGGGCTTTACTTTCAGGTGTGAACATTCATGCGCAAAGGGAACTTCACTTCCTGCCTCACCCTTAAACTCACCCTTTACTGCTGCCGCCACTATCATGTCCTCCTTAGAGGCTCATCCCAGGTCTTCTGGAGGTGCACACTCTGCTAGAGTGGCCACCCCCATTTGGGAATCACCTGAGATTTCCAGTGATTCCTAAATGAGGCAACCTCTCCACCTGTGTGTGCACCTCTGGGAGGTCTGGGCTGAGTCTCTAAGATAGGGTGTGCATGGAGCCAATTTCCACATTATATTTGAGGTGAATAGAATATCCGTGCACGGAACGAAAAATCTTTCTGCCCCACCCCCCATTCCCACCCCTCCCCACTTACCTCACCTCACCTCACCGCCACCGCTAAAGCCCAGAGCTGCACTGCCAACACCTGGAGCTCTGGCCATCACTTGAGTGCCCCCAAACATAAGGGGGCACTGGGAAGGTGGGCAGGAATGCTCCGGTGGCATCCTAGGCCTCCTTCCAGGCTTCTGGAACACTAGCTGGGCTTTCTGGAAGCTGGAGACAGGGCCATCTGGGACTGGAAGGCCCTGTCTCCAGCTTCCAGAAAGTCTGGTTGGTGTTCTGGAAGGCCTGGAAAGAGGCCTGGGGCACCACTGGAGCAGGTAATGGCCCCCTGGGGGGGGAGGAGGAGGTTTGAGGTAGGCCCAGGGAGGGTGGCCCCAAGGAATCCAGTATCCTTAGAAGCTTCAACTGAAGCTTCTACGGATACTGGATTATCCGATTCCTGGACGGATAGGGCCCTATTCTATCCATCCACAAATGTCAGAATTTGGACACATTTGTCCAGACTCTGAATGCACAAATATTCGTGCACATCCCTACTCTAAGGAGGGTGCAATGGTGGTTTTGCCATCAGTGGCAGTAGCCAAACTTGAAGGTAAGGTCACATGGCTATGGTGGACATGAGGTGGGGGGGTGAACATATCCGGCCCTGTTGAAGCTTCTACGAAAGCCAGATAAATTTGCTTCACGTGTGAAGGGTGTGTTTGAATGTAGACCCCTTTAGATTTGTGCATGGAATGTTGAAGCTTCAAATTCAAATATGAATTTGGAGCTGGCAAATATTTTTCACCTGCAACTAGCATAGGCAGAAGTAGCATATTTGAACTGGTGTTAAAAAAAGAAAACCTAAAAGTGCCCAGAATTCTGGATAAATGAACAACATATGATGCTTTTTAAAAAGTTTGATTGCAGGAAGCTTTAAAAAGATAACTCTTTGAAGAGGTGAGATACTTGCAAATATGAAAATAAATGAGCACTTGTCTCCGATTTGCTATTTAAAGCAGTAAATCAAGACAATAAGGTGCCTGACCCCAATCTGCAAAATAATAGCTTGTACAGAAAGTTACATTAATACACATTTGGGCTAATTTCCAGCCCAGAGCCTCCCCCCCCCCCGCCCTTAGATGCCATACCATGTATCTTAAACGGATTTTTGCTTTGGAACATTTGTACAAAGCTTTGTTACATTCGTGAACCCGGGGAGATGGGAAAGCAACTATGCCAGTGATATCTGCAACAGCTCCTGAGTGGATTCAAAGTGGACTGAGATCAGATTCAAAATGGATTCAGGGTGGATTTGATGCAATTAGAGTGGATACTTAGGGGATACTTACTGAATGCGTAGGGGATTTGCACGGGATATGTCGGGGTTTCATATGTGATTCATAGTGGGGATTCAAATCAAATTAGTATCAAACATTCGTATTGAATTTGAATCCTACCACATCAAAGGGGATCTCTTCAAACAAATATGAATTTTCTTGCATTCAGTGCAACATGAATCGAACCCCTCCCCCCAAAAATCCCTCCTCCCAAAAAATCCCTACTCCCAAGTGTCCTTGACAATATCCAAAATTTGCAGGACTGTAGGATTAAGATCACAAAATAATTTATAGATGGTCTGGGATAAGGGTTAAATAATACATTTATATTTTATTTATTTATATTTATTATTTATATTTCTATCCCACCCTATACCTGAAGGTCTCAGGGCGGGTAACAACCTTCAAAACCAACAGACTACAAAACATAACAATCTATATATAAAATGTAATTAAACTCAGTAGCTAAGAGGAATGGAAAGAAGGGTAGAATTTAAAGGAGAAAAGGTATGTCTTCAACAGATATTGAAAATATGCTAATTGTAAGCACCTGGAGAGTATAATGACCTAAAGGCTAGCTGCTGTGAATGAAACACACATAACCGTTCCCTGTATTTTATTTGTGGTTGAAAAGTATATTGGCTGTTATCAGCATTTAAGAGAATTCATTTATTGTATAACAGGGTCATATAAAGAACCACTTGATTAACAGGTGGTAGCTGAGGTAAACTGGCTGCAGATAATCCTGAGGTAAGTAAACTTGACAATTGTAATTTGGAAGGAAAACCAGAGTGCTACCTGACTGGATTTCAGATAGAACTTTATTGGGTTAGAAAACCACTACCTAGTTGGTTATAGTAAGAGGTGAAAACTTCACGGGAACAATTTGGATCTTGAGGAGGGGATTGTATAAACATCCATTCAGCTAGAGAGGAGAAACTGGTTAGCGAAAGCCAGGGCAGCATCTGGAGAGGAAGTTCCAAGAAAGGCTGAAAGGAATGGAAACCAGAAGAACAAAAAGAGCTAAACCACACTTAGAAGAGGGACTGACCAGTTGGAAAAAAGAGCATCTGCAATTTATTGAGAACAGCTGAGTGTTTTCTGAATAGAAAAGGGATTCTTCTAGAGCCAATGATGAGGATGACGACTTAGGCAAAGATGGGCAGATAACAAAAGCGCAAGTCCTGAAACCTACAGTAGGTGAACTTCCATATTTCTGATATTTGTAAAAGTTTAGTAAGCATTTAGTATAGGCTTATGTTTAACTTTATTTCCCCCCCATACAAAATCTGGATAGTAAACAGATGGGATGATCAGAAGCTGTATCCACATGGGCCCTTCTCCAAAGCCGTGGTCTCACCATTACTTTAAACCTCCCTCAGGCCTATCTACATGTTAATTTTACAGTAAGTCTAATTTCACAGGGAGAGAACACATCAGCAAAGTGACAGGCTGCTGTTCTTGGCACTATCTAGTTCAGAAAATTAACCATTGGATTAGATATCTGCCGTGTGTGTGTGTGGGGAATATAGGGTGCTTCCACATTTGCCGCCGAAAAGCGGATCTAAAAAGATCCACTTTTTGGCAATCCATCCTCCCTGAGATCTGTCACAAATAGTGACGGATCTGAGGGACCCCTGTGCATCCGCACACACACGGGGAGGACGGATTCGGGAAGACGGATGGAGTGGGTGCTGTGTGGATGCATCAGCACCCATTCCAAAAGTCCTCCAGCTCTCTCGCTGGCACACACACACACACCCGAGCTATGGGAGTGGAGCCTGGAGCTGCCACTCACTGCGTGTTTCTGGCAGTGACTGGCATGCGGGGGAAGGGCTTCGGAAACAGGCAGTCCTGCTTCCGCCCTTCCCAACATGGCAGGTGGAGGGAATCCGTCCCTTAGCTTGGCCATGTGCGAAATCGTCCTGCTTCTGCACACATCCAGGTGAAGAGACAGATGTAAGACCTGATTTTTCAGGTCTTACATTTAATCTGGATTTTGGCAGCAAAACCGGTTTTAAAAACCGGTCTTCTGCACCAAAATGCAGAAGTGGCCACCACAAAGGGTCACAGAAGAGGACTCCAATGCGGAAGCCATTTAAGGTAAGTGTCTTTAATGTGTTTTGGGGGGGGTTAAACCAGTTTCCGCAGCTAGCGCGGAAACACCCATAATCACATCCTCACCTCAGCCAAAGGCCAGGGCAAAGAGGTGCATCTTCACCTCCTTCCTGAACATATACAGAGAAGGGGCATGACGCACCTCAAGGGGGAGACTGTTCCATAACCTGGGGGCTTTTACCAAGAAGGCCCTTTCCTGGTGTCCACCTGTTTCACTAGTGAGGTGAATATGAAGGACCAGACTACTCCTGTCCAGCTAGGGGTGTAGATATAGGGATGACTCCCAAACTACCTACTCCTTTGGAACTCAGATAATCATTCCTAGACCTGTCTAAGATGTTCTGGAAAGAAATTAAGCTAGCAGACCAATTATGAAAATGAATGGCATGCTCCTTCTAGCATAACTGAACAGTACTGCATTCTGGTCAGCTGGCAGTTCATTCAAACATACAGGCCATTTGTTAAAGTAGGATCTAATCCATTTGAAACCACATAGGCCACAGATTGGTGCCCTACCTCTATGGAAAAGCCACCAGCCAAGCCTTCCAGAGCTATACCAAAACCATATTTCCTTTGATGGAGACACTTGGAGGTTTTGAAGAGCATCTAAATGGTAAGATAGGGATAATGCTGTAGAATGTTCTTTTTGAGACTACATGAGCAGTGTTTTTCTCCCAGTACTGTGGGCAATATCTAGCATAAGAAGAGACCTGCTGGATTGGGCAATAGACTATCTGGTCCAGGATCTTGTCGCACACAGTAGCCCACCAATTGCTTATGGGCAGCTCAAGCAGAAGACAAAGGCACAACTTTCACCTGCTCTCAATTCCCAGCAAATGGCCTTAGAAACATCCTGCTTGTCCCCCCAGCCTGAAAGATGTACCTAGGCATCCATTCTAGTAGCCATTGATACATGTGTCATCCGTAAATTGTCATCCACAATCCAGAAGGACCCATTAAATCCAAATTTCCTCTGCCCATATGGGGACAGGGCCTTGAAGATGGGCCCTTCAATGGGTTCCAGGTGAGGACAGGGCCTTCCCGATTGGTACCAACCATGTACTAATCAGGTTCCCAATGGGGTCTTAGAAGGGTTCTAAGCCTTAGTGGAAAAAGGCCCATTGGCTCAATAAATCCCTTTTTTTAAAATAGAAGTGTGCGTGTAATTAAGGGTATTACCAGAATTCCATATTAACATAATGTTTTTAGTTGTGGGCAAACATATAGTAGGCCTCCAAGCATGTAAGCAATGTGAATTAAAGTATAACTTCAACATGTAAATTCCATTCCATTGCAGTTTACTTTTTATGTGGATGCTCATTGCTATGTGAGAATATTAGGCTTGCACATGATTATCCGAGAGTATTGCTGAATTAGCCCAGTGCATTTATCTGGGTTTGTTTGTTTTCTAAATACTAAACAATACTTTTAAAAAGAGAAACAACTTGATTTTTTCATTTGTTTTTGGCAATTATGTAGAAATGCTAGTGGTTTTGCAAACAAAGGCAAAGGACAGACTTGCATGACCATGTAATGTAAGAAATGATGAACCGGCTTCATAAAAATTGGCAAGAATGCTCATTCTTTATTTCCATTCTATCAGTGCTATAATATTTCGGCTACTTCCAATTCAGTCATGCTTCCTAAACTTTGGCCTTAACAGTGGACCTGGCCTTATTAACAGATTGTACCCTGAAATAGGGATTTGCTTTCTGTGTGCTAGTGCAGGTTATGTGAAGCCTCAGGTCTGCACTAGCATGAGGATAGCAGCCCCTATTCTCGGATATAATCTGGAATAAGGCCCAGTGCAGAAATGACCATTGTTAACACTACAATTCTCATAATCTCTGGTCATTGCCATGCTGAGTCTGTTGGAAGCTGGAGACCAGCAGCACAAA
This sequence comes from Aspidoscelis marmoratus, assembly GCA_014337955.1. Lineage (NCBI taxonomy): Eukaryota > Metazoa > Chordata > Lepidosauria > Squamata > Teiidae > Aspidoscelis > Aspidoscelis marmoratus. The sequence goes on from MTQE01001141.1 coordinate 11,539,896, forward strand.
GGACATCAACCTGAGAAGGATACACTTGAGAGATTTGCAACTGGTCAGTTTTTTGGTGGGAGGATAGCTTGGCCATGTCTCCATGGAGGCAGGCGGGGGAGGATGAACCAGCTTGGATGTAGCTCAGACATCCCGGGAGGCTGTTTTCATGGCTGCTGCCTCAGTTGGCCTGAGAGATTCTGTTGCCTGTCGATGGATCCCACTTTTTCAGCTGCCATGACAACTGACTGTTCTGTACAGTTGTTGGCCAACTCCCTCCAACAGCTTGCAAAAGCTAAACTGCTGCAAGCCAAATCAACAGGATAGAGTAATTTCAGACTGGGAAATCTTCTCTCTGAAGCAGATGCATCCTGTCCCATGGGGTCTCCAGCAGCATTGACATGTTTGTGTTTGAATCCCATGCCTTGGGCTCTTGGAAGTTCAGCCCATGTAGAGAGACTCTGGCTGTGTTCACATCCAAGTTTTAATCCAGTTTCTTTTAGTCCTCTCTCAGAATGAGAGGACACATCAGCAAAGTGGCTTATCCTACTCAGAAAATTATTAATGTTGGTGATGTGTTTATTCCACTCTGAAGGTGGGCTGAAGCTGTATTAAAACTTAAGTGTGAATGCAAGCTTTCATCTTAAACACCTTTTAAATTTCCACAGCTTACCTTGAAAGTTTATGTATAAGGCTCAGATGTAATTTCATCTTCCTATAAAGTGTGTGCATGTGTTTAAGCGCATCCCCTCTGCATTACAAAACCATCTAAGCAAAGTGTTTCACCTTGTTCCACAGCTGCTTTCTTAAGGGCCTTTGTTTGAAAAACTTGTCTGCAAAAGCTTCTGAAAAATGAGTGTACAATACACTGACATATTGGCTCTAAATCATATTATGGTTGGCAGTTCAAGAAAAAGCTTTAGGAAGCAAGCGTGACTTACTTTCATAAAAGCTGTGTTGACTTTCCTTGCCCAAATCATGTTTACCTATTGACTAATACTGTAATCCAGTTCTTTGCTATAGTTCTTTTACTAACTGAATTTGACAATTGAACCCTTTCATGAAAGAAAGGGGGGAAAAATCAAAACCATCAAGTTATAGGGTGGTGCAGAACTCTTCAGCAAGGGGTTATCAGTCTGAAAATAGGAATGTTTAACCTGGCTTTAGCCTTAGGCCATATCTGTATAGTACATGTATAAGTGAATGTTCTGATCACATGCTTTCTTTCTCCTCTTATTGAACCATGAACGTTTGTGTGAACCCCATAGATGCTAGCATTCTGAAGCTCCCATTTCTCGGATAGCACTCTGTGTAAGCAAAGGGTATGCTTGATTTTCTTAATGTTTTCCTGACTGTACAACTGAGGAAGAGTTTGTGGAGGATATACAGTACAATCATCATTGTTTGGAGAATGATTCATTCTCAGAGAAGAAAAAACAAGCCATTGACAAGGAAATAGACCAATTTAGCAAATAACTGAGAGCAATTGTTAGCCAGGATAGTCAATAATGGGAGTTTTTCCACTGTCACTAAAAGTACCCATTAAGTACCCATTAATGGGTACGTAATGGCATTTTTGTACCCCTTAATGGGTACTTATTGGGTACTTCTAGTGACAGTGGGAAAACACCCAATATTGATCTGGGGAAACTATGCAACTATTTATTTATTTAGATAATTTGCATACCATCCTTATAATGCAGTCTCTCTCAGGAATTAAAAGGTAAAAAATAACTAAACATCTTCTGGGATCAGATGCCAGACTAAACAGATATATTTTTACTAGCTGTCAGAAGGTGCTTAATGGTAGTGCCTGGCATACCTCTGAGAAGAGATTATGCCACAGCCTGGGAGTAAGAGTGGGCAAAAAATGCTCATCGCCTCTGCAATTTGCCTGAATTGTGAAGGTTCAAAACTTCACATTCAAACTGAATATTGGCTATATCTGAAGACCTACCTTTGCATGACAGGTGAAAGCTTTGTTTGAAGTTTGGAGCAGATTTGGAGCGGATTCAGAGTAGATTTGGAGTCACAACTAGTAGCAGCATGGGTTTGAAGCAAATACAAAGTGAATTTGAAGCCTAGCACATTTGAAGTGACTTCATTAGCATGAATGTGAAGTTCTGTCCCTTTTGCTTCAGTACAAAGCCCTTCTGGCTTCTGCCCCATAAACCTCTTCACTTGGTGCGATCACGAGGAGAGCTTTCCCAGAAGATCTTAATTGTCCAGCAGATCTATATGGGAGGAGATGTTATTCGTATGAATTTGCACAAATTCGGACATTCGAACAAATAGTTCAGACATTTGTATGACAGTACGGATACATATGCACTCTGTGCGTATCCATACGCACCCCGTAAGAATGCGTACAGAAGCGTACAGTGCGTACGGGATGCATATCATCGGATACGCATCCATGCGTATTTAATAGTCAAACAAATGCATACGAATGCTTTCGTATCAAATCAATGTCCAGACATTCAAAATTGCACATTTGTATGAATACAACTATTCAAACATTCAATTTGTTATGAATTGAAAGCCGAAAATTGCATTCGTGCGCACCCCGAGTGCAAAGCTTTCAGTGTCAAAATTTTTGAAAGATGGATTTTCTGAGCATTACATGAATAAATAAAACACTGCTCAGTTCATACCATAGCTGTTCAAAAAAGTGTTTAGTGCACTTTAAGTGCACTGAATCTTAATCACACCAGTGTTTCCCATCCTATGATCATCCACTTCCCCTGGGATCTCCGTGCTGTGCAAGTAGATTGTAGTTCTTCCAGGCAGGCTTTCTTTTCAGTAGGATTTCGTTAGCACCTGTGCAGAATAGAGGATGTGAAATCAGCTGCAGCCAGAAGACTGCCCAGCTAGCCCTTTGGAGGAACACCTGCTATCCAGGATTGGGGAAGAGGGTGGCAGACATCTTGTTTCCTGCTACCAAAAGGGCTACACTGTAGTGTATGCTCAGCTTTTGACCTGGAGGGAAAACTTATGGTACCTGTGGTTCAAATTCTATTATCATGCCTTCGGTACCCCCAAAGATCACACCATGAGGAGGAAGGCCATACTGCCCTAACCATAGTGAGAGAATGCACATCTCTTGCTTGGCTGAAGCAGAAGCCCTGCTGTCTTCCCAGCCAGTGATCTCTGTCTTCATGATCCTCTCTCCCATAACCCCCTGCAACATTTCAGCCATATTTCAAATACACCAATTCTCTGCACTGTATGAGTAGTTTCTCTCTGCTTCATGGTGAACTTCTCAGGGTTAGAAAAGCTGTCTCAACAGATAAATCAACTCCCTGCTTCAGTCAGTTTCAGATAGGCCCTTCCTACCATCTTTCCCAAATTGGACGGGATGGCCACCCCAGCCACACAAAAGGACTCTACTGGTTCAGTTCCCCAGTAGACTGATGGAAATCAGCCATCTGGTCTAGTCTGGCACTTCAGTATTTATGTAAAATGGAATTGAAATGGGTATAGGTGCTGCTACCAACTCTCTCACATACACTGGTAGAGACTGTGAGAAACACAAGAGAGAGAAACAAGATATTCTCTGTTTGTCACAATCAGGAGTAATAAGAGACACGTTTCATTTTTCCCTGAATATGGAAGGGATACCCCCTGGCTGCCTCATTAACCCTTCTGCAAATATGCAGACAGTGATGAATGCTTTTTGCTATCAGCTGCATGCATGCCTTTTACTTGCCAGTTTTAATAGGTCATGTCCAGTTGCAAAATAAGAGGGTAGCTAATAACCAAAGGTAAAGAGGGTGGTGTACTCATGCCACACACCCTTACCAATCCCTATCTTAGAAGATGTTTTGCCTGTGCTATATGTTCTATCAAAGCAGTAAGTTCTTTTGGATTCATAAGCAAAGAACACACAGAGTTGGATAGTTGAAGCATGTAGCACTTCCTTGATAGGTCTTTGTTGAAGCCATATTGCAAGGCCAGGGTTTTATTTAAAGTGTATCAAAAACTACACTTCCTAAAAACCCAGATCCATGGCCTACTGCTAATAACCAAACTGCAGCATGCTTACTGGATGGGATCAATCACACTTGCTTACCAGACAGGTTTTACTAGACAGGTTTCATTCTTTTGGAAAAAAAAGAGGCACACCACTAGCTGGTTCTCCTCACTAAACTTCCAGTGAGCTACTACTACCGCTAGGGGAAAGCATACAGAGAAGGAAAGCCTTTTGGAAGTAGGAGATTTCAAAAGGATCAGCAGCATAGGACCCTCACATATTTAATTTTGCCCAGCACTGAGACACTGCAATTGGATTCCAGCCAAGGTGTGCCATGATTGGCCGCATTAGGTGGGTGGAGAAACCTCCTTCCCCTCCCTTGGAATGGTCACAGAACGCTTCAGATAGTCTAGCACTGTTTACACAAAAGAGCAAACTGAACTATGTGTGAAACAGCATACTTCAAGAGGATAAAATCCACTGTAAAACCTAAGGATTTTATTTGGAATTCCATGAAACCTGCTTGGATTGTCAAACTTTAATGTGATCTCTGTGAACTGCAGATGGTTCCAGTCCTCAGAAAAACAAAACAAAACATTTGTTTAGTTTCTAGTCAAGTTCAAGAGTAGTCTAATCAAGATTGTGCCTTTAGGAAAAAAAATTATGGCTGCTGATAGCACATAGATGTAAAGTAGAGGCCTCTGAGAAGATGGACCGAAGTTTGCAATGCTTTTTATGCTGTTACTGTAATGAACTTTGGGTGAATTCGCTGAGGGAGTGACTGAATAAAAGATGTGTAAATAATGCTGGAAGAGATACAAACAGGTGCTAATGGGGCCTCAGCAGCTGTCACTTAGCCAGAAGGAAAGAAAGAAGAGCCATTTCTGAACTTTTCACTTTTCTTCAACAGCAGGTGTGAGAATGAGGTCATATTCTAGGGCTCCCCGAAAATTGTTAATCCTTCAAACCTCCCAGAATGCTTCATCTGGCCAATTATTATTGCTACCCTCCCTTCTGATGACCAGCTAAGCCAAAACTTGAGTCACCTCACCGTTGACCTTGTTATTCTTTCTCATGTGCATGTATCAAGACACATTTGTTGGATCTCGAAAGCAACACTTCCTAGAAACCCAGATCCAAGGCCAAATGCTAATGCTAATAGCAAAACCACAGCATGATACCCCGACTACGTTCAGCTGCATGACCTAATGCAGAATCTATTACAAATGTTTCTGCGCTGTTCTGAAATTATGACCTCGCTCCTAGCCTTCTAGGACTAGAGCTGTGAAAATATCTGACCTTGGTAAGAGGATCAATGGTCTGTATGCTATTGTAGTCCCACTGATGTCAGCAAGGCTTCACAGAAGGGTAATTGGTAGCTGAAATTGCTACTTTGGGATCAGCTCAAGGACTATGTCTCTTTTGGCCTGCCTACAAAATCAGAACCCTATGTTGGCGTACATAAATCTTACTTGCATATCCAGTCAAGCAGGAATAGACATGCATGTATAGTGTTTTGTCCAGGCATTATGCCTAAATGGTAATTGTACTTGTTTATGATTACCTAGGATACTTCAAAGCAGTGTTCTTGACAACAGCATGGCAGTTGTTTGTCATTATCCAAGAACCAGTTCAGTCTTGTGGTTAGGGTGTCAGACTCTTATCTGGAGTCAGCGGTTTTGATTCCGCACTCCTCCATGAAGCCAGCAGGGTGACCTTGGGCTAGTCACAGCTCTCTTCTGAGCTCTCACAGCCCCATCTACCTCATAGGGTGTCTGTTGTGGGGAGAGGAACAGAGAGCTTTGTCAGCCGCTTTGACTTTGCTTAAATGGGTGAGAAAAGTGAGGTATAAAAGCCAACTGTTCTTTATTGTTTACTGTAATTTATTGTTTATCTTGAGTCTATTTATTTTGAATATTTATTTCCCATGAGGGTTACCATGTACAAAAGAAGACAGGACTATTGTGTCTTTAATAGTTGGACAGAAGAGGAAATTTAAGTCTGTATTGCTTTAATGTAAGATACACCTACTTAGATTTCTTCTTCATTGCAACTATTTTCCAAATGCTAATGCTATTTGCCCACTTCTATTAAATGAGCTCACGCATGAGACAGTTCTCCACGTGAGGCAGCAACCATGTGAGTATCAGGTTAGGGTGAGAGGGAGTAACTAGGACAAAAATATTGACCTGGTTGTCCTCACAGAGAGAGAAAGTGCTAGATACTTGGAAATCTTGACAGTTCTATGATACAGAACTGTATCAATGTATACTTGACTGGACACTTTCACAGAATCCATTATGACTAGCACTTCTGCCCACTTGGAACAGGAGCAGTGGAAATTCTAACCCACATTTATATATATATATAAGGATTATCAGAGACAATTAATTGTGCTATATATCTGGAAGCATCTTAGGAGAACCCAGGAATGGTATTTAAGAAAATTTTTAGAAAGGCAAAGAGGATTTATTAACAAAATGTACAGCCAAGTTCCTAGTATATATAACAGTTATGACTCAGTGGAGGATGAGAGATGAACCCATAAACCAGAGGTGAGACCATTGTTATTGTTTTACTTGAGTGTACATGTGTCACATTCAACCGTTTATTAAATATTTTATGTCTGCTTTAGATTTTATACATCTGTATAGATATATTTTTTTCAGTTTGGTTGAGTCTAGAATGTAAACCAAATAAAATAAAAATATTATATTTCCATGAATTTACATTGTTTGAAGCAACAATTTTGAAGGCTTTTTGCTGGAAAGTAGAATATGTAGTAGGGGTGTGCACGAAAACATTTTTGACATTCAATTCTATTTGTATGTATTCATATGAATATTTGATACATATCAGATATGAATGAATATGTACCTGATACGAACAAATACGTATCTGAAACAAATGAATACGTATCCGGAACATATCGGATACGAACAAATATGTATCTGATAGGTATCCATAACATATCTGCGCACTGAAAATGTCAAATCCAACCTGAATCCTCTTTTAATCTGCTGTTGATCCATGTTGACTGAAATCAGGATCCATTGAGGATATGACTAGCGCTCTGTTTTTCCACACCCCCAATGTAACAAATGTCCGAACTATTCGTACAAATGTTAGTATACCAATATCATAACATTTTATTCTTGTACGAATGTCCAAATTCATACAAATAACGAATGTTATGAATATTTGTGTGTATCCCTGATATGTAGTAGAAGCCTTCTTTCCAGGGCAGTGCTAAAGGTCTCATATGATCATAGCTGTGTACTGTACTCCTATCAAAAACAATAAAATTATTTTAAAAGCATGTGCCTCATGATGAGTTGGGGATACTATAATGAAGGAAGAAGAGAGTTCTAAATATTGTTTGGTACCTTAGAGATGCTTCAGGTATCAAGCCTGTAATTAGCTCCCCCTTGTGCACAGGTGGTGTCATGGCATATATAGCTGAAGATCTATCTGTCTTTATCTGGCCCCCCACCTCCTGACCTCATACTTATAATCTGAACATATATATGCTATTGGTACATGTAGTGTCTGAATCCACTTTAATTTATGAAAATAATGTGGAGAATATAGCACTAGCATAAACACAAGTGCAGTTTAGACTTTTTGAAAGAATGAAAATCAGCAAAAAGTTTAGTGTGTCTCCGTTTTCCACACTATGTAGTTGTCTTATCGACACAGGTGCAAATGCTTGCCCTGCCTATATTGGCACAAGGCTGCACCAGATCTCTAGTTACATTTCTCTCTCTCCCACCCCCCCAACCAATAGTGCAGAGTTGGTGGCTATTCTAAATTCTGGAATGGAAGAGGCTGAAATGCACAACATAAAATTTCCCAGCCTTGGTTAGGCAAAAGAAATTCAAAACATCTGAGAAAATGGCATGAAGAACAAATTCCACTGGAAAGAAGACGATAATTTCAAGTGATGATCTTCAGCTGCTCTATGCAATACTTACACCAAATTGTTCAGTTTTATTTTGATGATTTATATTCTGATCTTACATGGCTGTCAGAGTGGATTGATCAATGGAATTTATCAGGTCTGCACCTGCTTCACCAAGGCTCTAGTACTGTGCTTTTAATTTCTTATATGTTCCTAGAGTGTTGAAGCTGAGATGACGTTCCGACACAGCAAGGACAATCGGACTTCTCTGCAAATGAGCACCCAGTACAATTTCAGATTGTTCCCACAGTTGCCTTATAACATTTGTCAAATGTCCGAACAAGCAAAATGGTCTTGCTTGTTCCCACACTTCATTCTTCTGTGCTTGGCACAGAGAAACCCTGTTTTCTCTCCTTCCCTCCCCAATCCCCCTCCCCATTCATTCAGCAATTGGACACCAGACCACCCCTCAAAATGTGATTGCATTGGGGTGGGAAATTCAAACCCCTCCCTCCATATTTACCTGCCACTGTATCAGAACGTGGAATTTTTTGGCAGCACTTGTCATTCACCATTTGTTCCCCCTCCCTCTCCATCTTGTATGCACCCTAGCACAACTTCTTTTCCATGTCTACAAGACAGTGGAGCTTCTTTAAAGACCAGCCTCCCTTTTTCATTATAATAGTGGCTTTGCACTATTTTGGTGGAGAGTGTGGTGAAAAGGGAGAAACAACAGTAGTTCTCTTTGTGTTGAGTCCAGAGTTTGGCAAACCAACTCTGCTTCACATGCCCCCACCAAGAAACCCATGGTGACATAGGAAACAGCCCACTCTCACTTCCTTTTTATGTCATAATAATAATTTTGTGCTACATTACAATTGCAAAGCAGTGCATAATGGCAGAGAAAGTGGTGAAACAGGGGGAATGACAGGATATCAATATTCATAGTGGTGAGTGAAAGGAAACATTTGTTTCTCTTATTCATTACTGAGGGAAAAGGGAGTATATATTGTCTTTTTAAACGCAACAGAAAGGAAATGGAGGATATATTGTCCTGTTTGCAGGGACTGGAGAGAAAGAAAGAAGCAGCAGATACAGAGTAACTTCTTCCATGCCCTCCCTTTTGTTTACTTGTAGCTCCCAATTCTCAGCCTCCCAAGTACAATGCTTACAACTGGATAAGAGGAAACAAGGAGAACTTCCCCAAAACAAAGGTTCCATCCCCCAAAAGACTATGCCTCCATTCTCACTTTGCAAAATATAACGGTCTAATGCTGTGAACTGGAGTGAGAGTTCATTTAATCCACATACAGTTTAGTTTGCTTTTGGGAACTTTAGTTCACAAAAGGTACAGAATATTTAAATACTGTTGGGACATTGAAGACTCAAGTCAGTCTGTAAACTCATTATTTAGCATGTCAGAGTGTGGCCTGAAAGGATAATTGAACCTAAACAAAGCACATTTAGAAGTCTTGGGGCCTTTTCTCACTGGCCGCCAAAAAATGGATCTAAAAAGATCTGTTTTTCGGCGAACCATTCTTTCTGAGGATCTGTCCCAGGAATGGAGCATAGGTGAAACCCTGCCCGCTAATACTGTGGCTGCCAAGCTCCACCCCAAATAACCCAGGAACGTCCACATGACCCCAGGACAATACATACTAGCCCCCTATTTCGGAAGGAGCACACTTGCTAAGTGGTTTTTTTTTTTAAAACATGTATTGTCTCTCATGTAGGGCTTTGCATGGAGATGCTCCTGAGGCAACCTCAGAAAAATTTCAAAATATTTCCAGCATGGGGACAAGCCCTATATCTCTTCCTTCACCTGAAGGTCACATGCAAGGAAAACCAGCCAGGAAGCAGATTTCAGGTTCTTATTCACAGTTAGGAGATACTTGTGACTGTAAGGTGTTGTAGAACAGAGCTCTGTGCACCATGGGGAATCCCACAGCCAGCTCATAAAGCTCAGGTGAAGTGGGGGATGCTGTCCAGTCTCTGATACTGAAAATTCAGTTATGAATACAGCACTGTCTTGTGTCCTAAGGTATACTATATTTCTTTATTTTATAAAGCTCAGAGTGGATTATACATTAAATATATATAAAAGAGAGTAGGGATATGCATGAATTTTTTTTGTATTCGATTTGCATCAAATCGAACGCAAGAAAATTTGTATTTGTCCAATAGATCCCCTTCTAATGTGATAGGATGTGTATTCGATACAAATATTCAATCCCATATGAATCCCATACAAATCCCATATGAAGCTTCATACGAATGTATCAAAACATTCCATTCAAATTTGAATGTCAATTTTTGAATGTGCCAACATTTGATTTGAATTCGACTGTCTAAATTTGATAAACATTTGTATGAATTTTTCATGTTATGAATATTTGTGCACATCCCTAAAAGGGAGTTAAAATATAGTATTAAAAGTTTTCAAGATACCAGCATCTTGGATCAACTCCATATTGCTTTCGCATCAATCCTCGGGGAAGAAACATTTGTGCTAATTCAGATCAAAAATGCCATAGTCTGGTAGACGCATTTGCAGCCACACAAGAGATGCTTTTGCAGTGCAGTTTTGACTGGGAACGAGGAATGCTCCAGTTGCTGCCCATATGGTTGTTTTTGACCTCTCTCCAGTACCGATGACTCCTAAAGGAAACAGGAATCATTCTTTCTCAAGTGTATTCACCCTAATGCTTTCCATCCTCCAGCTGTGGTAGACATTTGTGGTGCCAATTTCAGCATCAAAAAAGAAAGACATAAGGCTGCCTTAAAAGCTTTCAGCTTCAGACTTTCCTGTACAAATAATAGGCTCCCCTCCAACCCCCCCCCCTGCACATATGATGGCATGATGTCCGGTTACCTAAAGAAGAAAGACAAGATTTATTTGTAAGAATTCACTCAGGGGTACTGCATTCCTTTTTGTTTCAATTTAGGTATAGAACATCACACTCTGATTTATGGCTTTTTCACCTACTGTTGGCAATGCAGGTGAAGTGACCCTCAGCACCATTAATAGCTTGGAGCAAGGCCCACCCAATCCAAAAGTAATTTGATAGCCCCACCCAAAGGGGCCAATCTGGGTGCAATAAAGAATACTATACAGCTGCTTTTCCTTTTTTTATTTTTTTATTTCACTTCTCTAGCCATATGAGAGAAGGGCTTCCAAAGGGAGATACAGGCAGGATCCACACAATAGCAGGGTTCTGGGTTCGAGGGCTTTATCTTGTCATTGAGGTGGAAAGTGTACTGTTTGCACGCTTTCCCTCCAACACCCATTTGTGCTCGGCTTTGACATTTGTGTCCTGGTCCAAATGCAGGATGTGGCCATTTCCTGCATCTATGAAAATAGGGCCTTGGTGTCATATCAAGAGGGGTCCCACAGCGAGTTCTTCTAAACAACAATGGTGGTGCATGAAAGTGTGAGACGCATGGGCTTATGCTGAACTGTAGTTCAGTGTTAGAAAGCTATATAAAAAAGGTCAGAAAACTGCTGGATGCTCCACCACACAAACAGGGGCTTTTTACATTAACAGGGGAAAGGTGAAGGGCAGGTGAGCATGACATAAAGTGAATGGAGAATGTCCCACTATACCATTTTATAAGTGGTATAGATAGAATATCATCTCAGTTATCTTATATGATTCCCGGAATGTCACTGCAATGCTGGCATGGGATGTATTTCTACCTTTGGTGGGAATGCAATAGTATTATAAGGTTTTGGAGAATTATTCAGAATGATGTTAATAATATTATGTGGAATTAACTCCCAAAATAACTTTGTTTCATGTGACAAGAGGGAGAATAAGAGCAGATGAACAGTATTTATTTGAATAAATGATATATGCTTGCACCATCTACAATTGTAAGGGAATGGAAGGACAATATTAAATAGACATTAGATAAATGGTATAGGTATCTAATGGAAGAATATAGATTTGAAAAAAATATGGGAAATAAGTTTTAAAAGCTAAGGATTGAAATTACACTCCAAAGTCAGAGGATAACTGGAAAGAATTATTGAACTATTCAACAAGACCCTGGAAGGCCTAGTTCTGCCCCCAGCAAGCCTATTTTGGGAGAAAATGGGGAGCACCCCAAAAAGTGTGCAGTTCCTTCCCAAAAGAGTCTAATTGCACATTCTTACTTTCTGAAAGAAAGCAGCTAACGTTCTGAATTGGGTTGAGAATTCCCTTAATCTGAACACAATATAGTCCTGATTTTGGCAATTTAGTCCAGAAAAAGTACACTAAAGTCAAAATCTCATCAGAATTTTAGACAGCTTCTAAACTGATCAAATGCTGTGTCTGACATCACACAAAACTGGGTAGTCAGGCTATATTGGGATTAATGTTGGTCAGCTTCAGGATAATTTTCCCTATATCCTTTTCTTAATCATATTCTTCAAGGTTTAATCTTTGTATTTGCAAAAGGACAACAATATGAATCTCTGCAAGGCAGCCACACAAGTATTCAAACGAGATTTGATTACTTTGTTTGCTCTCCTGTGTTTTTGCTTTCATTCTTGGCTCCATAGGTTGAATTGCCTTGGGGCTAGAAAACTATGAAAATCTTATTTCAAATATTTGGCACGACTTTTTAAGGCAAGTCTCCCAGCCCAGGTGTGATCTCTTCCTCCTGCCCCTTGTTTGTTTACCATTCAAACAGAGGTAAAAATGTTCTGACTGCTGGCACTTTTCATTTTTATGTCATACCAATAGTTTCTCTCACTGGTCCCTTGGCTACATTTATTTGCCTTTTTTAAAAAAAAAATTACACAATTAAAAGAAAACCTTTCTAAGGGCAGGGCAGGTGGGCAGGGGCAGAAAAGAATGGCAAGACAATCTGATAAGAACAATAGCTTCTGTGAGTGCTGGGTGCGTTCCTCACATTCTGTCAAGGGTTGAAGCTGCTAGGCGTGATGTAGTTCACCTGTCAGCAGTTGATGGAAAAGCAAATCTGTCACACTGAGTCTTCTCAGCTGCACCACAGACCTTTTGCCCTTCCCTTCCCTTGAGTCTCCCACTGAGCATCCCAGACCTTTGAAATATTTCCAGCAAAGGATCCCCTTGAGTCTTGTTTGCTGTTCAGCATTTTAACACCTGTGCTTGACAGTGGGGCAGGAAACGCCTAATGTGCTCCCTGCTCCCCTCCCCAACCCCTTGAAAAGAACTTTCCTTCTCTGGTGGGATTCATTGTTACTCATTTTGCTTAGGATGAAATATTTACACCTCGAGAGGAAATGCTCTGCCCAATTGCCCAAAGTATTCAGAATTAGTAAGAAAACCCACCACCTTGGTAATGACTGAAGCATTGTATTAATAGTATATAACATGTTCACTTAAATCACAGAGTACAATGCATGGAAATAAGCTCTGAAACAGAGGGCCAAAAATGGTGGAAATATGGGCTGTATCCAAACAGGGTATAAAGTCCAGGACATGTTTGTGGCAATCCCAACATAGCCCTGGGATATTGGGTGAAATCCCACAGTATTGATATAATGCAATAACAAATCCCAACCTGGATTTTACCAATATACAAAATGGCTTTCCTTGTCTGGAAGCTTGCTCCCGGGATCTGCCATCTTGGATATGTCCACCATGCATGTGTGGTGCTAAACTGGGCCAAAATTGGCTACCGTGCATGTGATGGCAATCACACTTTCAGGTATTTCATACTGTGGTGCCCACACTAAATTTTAGTGCTGGGAGAAGAAATTTTAAGAGTGTAATGAAAGCGTACTCAATGTGCTTTGAGGAAGAGTCTAAACTGACAGCTTAAACAGGTAAGGAGGGGGCGAAGCCTCCCTAATTAGCATAATGGGAGGGGAGGAGCGCACTCCACCAATCAGGCGTCGAGTTTAGACTAGTGAGGGGTATAAAACCCACCTGCTAGAAGAAAAGATTTGTCCTTGCTTTTGGGGTTTTGGGGGGAGGAAGACGGGTTAGACTGTCTCTGTACCTCAGGGATAGAACCAAGCATTGGTCCCGAACTTCTGAGCTGGAGAATAGGCCAGAAGGGGGTGGAGGGAAAAGTGGTGATCCAGTTAGGGATTTAAGTGGGAAGTTAAAGAACTAAAGAGGAGTGGCTTAGTACTGTCTGATGTGTATTCATCTTCTGAGCTTTCTTGTGTTTCCTGTTACTAAGAATAAAAACCTCTTTATTTATTCCTTTGAGGAGTCTCTGCCAGTTTCCCTTATTCAAACTCAGAAGGGGATGCAGTAGCAAAGATTTCTTTACAGAACAACCAAGGCCGCTGGGAGGAGTTAGAATAAAACAGCAGCCAGGAGTTTATAGAGGCTGGCAAGTGAAGAAACGTAGAAAGCATTGTTGGTGTCCGCTTGTGGGGTGCGAGACTAAAACCAGTATATAGACACGCTACCAGAAACATATATAAAAACACGCTACCAAGATTCTGAAATTATAAAAGCCCCTTTACTGTGTTTAAAGACAGGGGTGAAGAGTGTAAGCTGGCTCGCACTGGGGGATGGGTGGCGCCACACATACCATCAAAATAACTGGATGTATATCCTATGCCATCATAAGAGCAAGCATCCAGACAGGTAAGTTCTTGAGCTTGCTGCACAATTTTGCCCTGCCATTTGACAGGGAAGATAAGGGGCAACTTGTGATCCAAACAAGATCCTGCATTTCTCTTTCACTGTGAGGTGACCAAGGCCATGTGTCCAATCAATAGAACAAAACAGTGTGAATTGGTCTCCAGGAGCTCACTTTGCTGCTTAGAAATAATAGTCATGTTCTTTTTGTCCTATGAGTGCTCTTGTTATGACCTGGTCTGTGAGTGGCAGATTCATTATTCTTGGCACAGAGGTGCTTTGTTCTTAGCTCATAGAAATCACAATTTGAATAACGAATTTCTAATTCTAATTTTGTGCTGATTGATCATGAGACTCTGGTGTATAAGCCATATGGCTCAAAGATCTACCACGCCTTTGTTTGCAATTTCCAGCAACTGAACTTATGGACATAGTTAAGGGACAATCTAAAATGGCCATTTGTCTTTGATACCTTGTTAAGGCTTTATTGACTTAGCACAGGTCTTATTGAAGGCATTCTACCTGGAAGATGTAGTGACAGCATTGTGGAAGCAATCGCAGATGCAATACCTCTTTCTCAAAGCTATTCTGAACATTTGCTTGGCATTGGTTACTCCTGGATCCATCCTAAGGGTTTGCTTTTCAGCATCAGAAGGCTTTTCAGAGTGGCAAAGGCCAAGTGACAACACAGTGAACGCCTGTCACAAATGGCCACAACCATAGGTGGACTCTCAAGGCAGGAAGGTGAAGGCGGAAAAAGCACCTTTAAGAAAAGCCAACCAGCCCAACTGAAATTTATCTGTAGCACTGCCCTCTGTCATAGCTAATGCATATGAAAATTCTCAGCTTTTGTAGTTTATTTCAGAATTTATATCCTGCCCTTCACCAAAAGGTCCCAGGATGTGTCATAACACATAGATAGATCATTAAAATATATTTAAATTATAACACTCCCTCC
>MTQE01001141.1:11573108-11614323 GCA_014337955.1 Aspidoscelis marmoratus
ATGCGGATCTTCAAGTACACATCGTGTACGAACCCATACACATACAAATGCCTGAAATAATTCAAACGAATAGATCTGAAATTCAGAATTGAAATCAAAACTTCAGATTTGAATTTAAGGACATTTGATTTGAATTTGAATATCAAAATTCAGTCGATTCAACCGAATTTTGAATGCATTTGAATATTTGTGCACATCCCTATGGTAGGGCCTGTCACAGTCTGCACCAACATGGCAGGCCCCTATTCTGAAATATAACCTGGGCAGAAATGGTCTTAGTTCTGTGCACATAAAATTCGCAGTAGCAGTCCAAATCTTATTGTGCAATGAAACCTTCAGCTTCCATTTCTAAAATGAGGATATTAAGTGTTTTCCTTTCTCCTAATATATTTTATAGCTGCAGTGTTTATATGAGAAGGAGAGGGAAATAAATGACAACCTAGAAATGTGTGGTAAATGTCACAGGGGCTGAAGAGCCGGGTGTATCACGTGGGCCTGCTAAGAACAGCTTTGACTCTCGGCTAGCAGCAGCACTCCGAGCACAGACTTTGTGGTGCGTTCAAAACAAAAGAAAAGAAAAGTACATATGCTTACAATATGGATTTAATCCAGGCCTTACTGGAGCTGGTGGGGTCAGACTGTAAAATGCAATGAGCAAGCAACAGGTCGGGCACTGAAATGTGCTGACCACCTCGCAACTGACAGCATTATGGAAGTGCAGGAGGCATCGCTGTGGGCAGACAAAGGGACGAGCCATAAAAATCATCTGAAGGAAAATCTCCCTTCTATTGTTTTACAAGCAATCATTTACACTTTGTGCCAAGTTAAGAGTTTCCACAGGGCCCGATGCCTGGTTTACCTCACACCACGCAGGGCAGCGTTTTATCACTGACAGGATTATTTCGAAAGAAGAGTCTCTCGTTTTGTTTAAGCTGTAAAGCAGCCCACTCTACAAATCACCCAAGAACACTTAGCACAAAGCACCTTAAAGGTCTGTGTGGAAGGAGCTCTTTAACTATGGATATTATTTTTGTTATAAACCTTGCATACTGATAGCAAGCAAGCTCATCATCTAGGCAGCCAGAGTAACACCATCGATGCCTCGAAGGCCATCAGCAGGTGGGGACTGGGAGGGGATTGCATTTTGCTTTCTTCCAAAGTGCTCATTATGAAACTTCCAAAAGGTTGTGGTCGCACTTAAGGTTTAAAGCCAGCTTCAGTTCACTTTCAGAGTGAGAGAACACATCAGCAAAGTGACAGGGGGCCTTTTTCCGCTAGACCTTAGAACCCTTCTAAGACCCCATTAGCAACCTGATTAGTACCTGGTTGGCATGAAGCAGGAAGTCCCTGTCCTCACCTGGACCCCACTGAAGGCCCCATCTACAAGGCCCTGTCCTCATGAGGGCAGGGGAAATCCGGATTTAAGGGGTCCTTCAAGTCCTTAAATCTGGATTTTGTGAGAACCTGATTAATGGTGTTCACGATGAGGTCTTAGGCATCTTCAAGATCTGAATCTCCAGGAGGGCTCCATCCCAAGGATCTGGATCTTGAAGATTCAGATCTTTGACTGTGTGTGGAAAAAGGGGGAAATAAATAACTCAGAAAATTACTGGTCACTTTGCTGATGTGTTCTCCTGCTCTGAAGCTGCTCTGTAGCTGGATTAAACCTCTGGTGTAACCACAGCCTAGGTTAAGAATGTAAGAGGACCCCTTCTGGATCAGGCCACAGCCCATTTAGTCCAGCATCCTGTCTAATACAGTGGTCCACCAATTGCTTCTGGGTTTCTTGAACAGAAGACCAAGGCAAATCCTTCACCTGCTTTCCAAATGGACAAATGGCATCCTACTGCCTGTCTCTTCAGTGTGGAGGAACTGCCTAGGTATCTATTCCAGTAGCCATTGATAATACCTGTCCTTCATGAATTGATCTAATCCTTTCTCAAAGGTAACCAGGCTGGTTGCTGTCACCACCACTTCTTAACCATGTGTGCACAGTTCCCACATTTGTAAGGATATTTCAACTGAGATTTGGTTTCAAGGATATGTAGAATCTGTTTATTTATTTAAGAACTTCTATCCTGCCCTTCACCTGAAAGTTCCAAGTGGTGCAGGAAAGGTGGGTGGGGGGGAAAGCTTCACTCCAAGATCCCAGGTTCGCAGGAAAGCTTGAACTGCTCATATATAATAGTAATAAAAAGGATACATTTAATTAAACTAATGTTAAGTCAATAGAATTAATTACAAGGACAAACCCTCAGCAAAGGGGGAGGGAAGGCTGCCACAAATATAAGCACTGTTGTTTGAGCTGAGCAGTGACTATAGTCCAAAATGTATGTGGCTACATGAGTCACTTAGGTGAAGCAGCAAGGTAACAGTGGTGCTTTAAAGGCAAGGCAAGAGACTCTTTATGCTGCTCAGGTACACTGTAGAGAGGAAGACAGAGGAGTTGGTGGAGGTGAAGAGAGGAAATAGAAAGGCTTTCAGGCAAGGGAACTTTTAACTATCTGCATATGTTCCCTCCCCTATGCATCTGCCATCTTCAGCCCAGGTGCTGGCTCATTTTCCAGGTCGTCTGATGTGCCAGCACACTTGCACAGCATGACCTAACAGCACCTGGAAGAGATGTGAATGCAGCGTCCAGAGTCTTTCTGGCTCTGGCACTGGAGAAGGTAAGTGCACATGTGGAACATTAAATTGTGCTCCAAGTGTAGTCACCTTTCAGTGCACTCCTGCATGGTAAGCAATTGTTTCTGGATTGGAAATGGTGACCCTGGGACCAAGTGCAGAAAGGCCCCAGGATCAGCAACTAGCTGTAAGTGGCCTAGTAGGAAAAGCCCAACCCTTTATAATAAATTCCCATGTCCCACCACCTGTAATGGCAGCAAATGGTCCAATATGTCTTTCCTCCCCCATACAAATGATCTCTAGGGTACATAAGAAGAGATGCTGTCATCGGCTCATAATGGAAAGAATAAAATGCGATTCTGAAATCTTACTAACAAGGTTTTTTTCTGCGGTACCTGACCTACCTGTGATCTGAACGAGGACCAGCAAGGCCCTCTAGTTCAGACCAAGGCTAGTGTAGGTCTGGAACAGCACCATCTGCACCAGTTCCAAAGCTCACACTAGCTTTAGAGCTGGGGCCTATTCACACTTGGCTTTATTCTGGAATATATCCTGGAATAGGGACTTGCTGTCCATATGCTAATGCCACCTTCAGCAGGCCCAAAGTGAGGTCTGCCAGAGTCTGCATTAGCATGTGGACCACTGACCCCTATCCTGAGATATACTCCAGGAAAAGACCAAGTGCGAATAGGCCCCTGGTCAGAGTTATATTCTCCATTCATACTCCTTAAGACCTACAGATATCAAAAATATTACTCTACAACTTTCTAATAGTTTCTTTAGTTAGCAAAGAGGTCCGTCTTCATAGTCTTCCTAAACATGTAAGGCGATGGTGCCTGACAAACCTCAAGAAGGAGAATATTCCATAGTTTGGAGGCCATCATTGAGAAGGCCCTAGTTGTTTCCACCACATTTGCTCAGGCATCCTTGCTATCAGCTTTCTCCAAGTTCTTCATTCTTTTCTTCCCACAGATCTGACAGGATGCTGGACTAAATGGGCTGTGGCCTGATCCAGCAGGACTCCTCTTATGTTCTCATGTTCTTATGCCAAATGGGCCAAAGGCCTCCATCTTATTAGGGATTGCTTTGCTTCCTGGATGTAACGGCACTCCAGAATAGATTGTAAGAGCCACTGTTACAGAATTCTGAGCATGTTATCTTTGTTCCTATTTGTAAATATAACAAGTTTCCAGGATCGATGTCAGAGGTTTTTTTTGTTTTTTTTTTAAAGCCACTTCTAAAGAGGCAGACACATAAACCTGGTGACCACAAGTACCTCTGAAGTCAACAAGTATTTGTTACTTGTTAACCTTGAGTGGGACTAGCCTAAGCAGGTGATTAAGAGGCCTGGAAGTGACTTGCAGCTGCACCTACAGAATCCTCTAGGATGTGCAGAACCTCAGCAAGCAAAACGGAAGCATTGACTTTGTTGTTCAGCAACTTCAAGGGCCTCTCTGAAGCAATGGATAAAGATTCCTCCCCCCTCCCCCCACCAATTGCATAACATCTGAAATCCTAGTCTGGCCTTTCGTAACAAGACGTGAGTAGCTTTGCTGCGTCTGAGATGGAGGAATGCTTTGTGAGTGTGTTCTGTTGCTAGTAATCCCATGTATGGTGATCAGTTGCAGTGAAGGTGTCTGATTTTCATTAAAATTGCAAATTGGACTGAGTGCTTGATCTGATAACAAAGACATCATTGAAACCATGTGTCTCCCTTCAGAAACAGCGTGTGTTGGGGGGTGGGGCACAAGACAAAGGCTTCTCCAGTATGAAACCACTTGTGCTCGTACGGTGTAGAGAATATGCCTTAATACTTTGGTCATGGGTGAATAAACAACTTCTATGGAATGCAAGGCCCAGACAGGCTTGGTCCAGCTTTTGAGATGAATAAGAACTACACTATGCGAGTAAGAAAGAGTGAAATAAGGAAGCAATTTCCTGATACAACTCCGTTCAGCAAAGCTACATGATTCAGGACATCACACATCTGTTAAGGTAATTTAAAAAGGCATTGGCCATTCTTCCTATTTTTCTACGTAGTTATATCAAAGGTGGGAGTGGTGTGACTTAAATAGAATCCCAGCCTTCCAGCTGTGAGGGTACCAACGTGGACTGGGCTGGCAATATTTGGAAGACAGCATTTAATTACTGACATATAGCATTTTACCTGCCATTAGCTCTGTCTATTCTGATCTCCAACAACACTCCCTTTTAGCTCCTTGCCCTCTGACCCACCAGACCAAAAGGACACAAGCCACCCCGGGTTATCCTATTCCAGCATGAAACTCAAGTAAAATAGAGAAACTACAAGCATTTAGAAACACCTTCTAGATGTTCATCTAAATTTCATTGGGATGATCAGATCTGTCACTATGAACTCAACTCCCTACTTTTCCAAGCATCACTGTATTTCCCAGAGAGGTTGCTCTTCTCATTATATGTGCAAAATACGACACATTTCTGCTTCTAATGAATACTGTGGTTGCACTTTCTCTAGAGCCCACTGATTGGTCTTTCTGACTATCCATGGTTCCCTGGACAGCTGCCTTCTCCAGCAATGAAGTTCAAAAGAGTCTGCAAGTTTCTGGTCTTGCTTCATCATTGCCCAACTTTCGCATCCATGCAACACAGCACTTACTGACTTTTACTTATATATTCACATTCCTATTCTTCTTGCTATGCACTTTCAAATTTATGAAACTGTACCAGATGGATTTCCCATATTTCATTTGGAAAGCAGGATATGACCTTTCTCATCATATAGTTGTGCTCATTTTCACTTAATCAGGAAAAGTAATTTCATGAAGTTTTAGTTCTGCAAAGAACTTCTATGTCTAAAATCTTTTTTAAAAAATAAATCATTTAGCTCTGAGATGAGTCTGAGGTTAAATCTAAAGGTGAGCTAAAGGCTGAGTTTGCCATTCTGACACGGCTGCTAGAGTTGTTGCCCCATTCCATCTCCAGGACCCAGAGGGACCACATCCAAGAAAGAGAGACTGTTCACACTTAACTTCATAGGATGGTACAATAATAGCATCCTCCTGAAGTTAATAGTGAGCAAACTGAAATTCCCCTGCACTTCAAGTGGCAACAACCAAGGCAAGAGAAGAAGAAGAGTTGGCTTTTCTACCCCATTTTCCTCACCCATTCAAGGGGACTCAAAGCATCTGACAAAGCTTTTCTATTCTTCTCCCCATAACAGACACCCTGTGAGGTAGGTGGGTCTGTGAGAACTCAGAAGAGAACTGTGACTAGCCCAAGGTCACCCAGCTGGCTTCATGGGAGAGGGCGGAATCGAACCCAGTATTCCCAGATAAGAGTCCGGCTCCCTAACCACTAGACCAAACTGGCTCACTGGTGTGTGCTGGGATATTGCCATGGCAGTTACAATATGAAGCATGATTGTGCAGCTGCAGATTCCCCAGCCCACACACACAGTGGTTGCACTTTAAAGAGAATGTTAGCTCACCAGCAAGAGTTCCCCAGCAGCTCCTGGTAAAGCTGTGGAGGAGGTTGGGGCTGTAGAACTGCTCTGGAAGGGTAAGTGCAAACCGGCCCAGAATGTGGCAATCTGCTATGGAGATTCCACATAAGTAGGGGGTGCAGGGGAATCAGTGCATAGCAAGATCTTTAGCACTAAGAATTGGATTCTGTGGGTGGGATCCTCTGTTGGCCAATCCAAATATTCAAACAACTAAAACTGTATCTCCACATCCTTCCACAGATATCTCAATATCCAAGGCATTGAGTGTCCATATTTGGCAACCCAAAGTGCCCACAGAAGAATGTGTCACTCATCAAGGGGCAAGGACACAAAATCATGCTCTCCTAGCCTCCAATAATGCTTCCTTGGATGCTCATGTGTACACCAGAGGTGGCTATGGGGAATTTGTAGATCCAGCTGCCCTTCGATGCCTCCACCTTTGCTGTGGAGCCACGGCCTAAATTTTGACCTGCAGTGGACCAAAATGTTGCTTCAGGAGACCAAAAACAGACTTTCAATGGACATCTCTGTTGCCTTCAGAGAAGAGCTCTGTGAGCCTCTTTTGCCCATAGAGCTCTATGGCAAAGCGAACCTTTGAGTCCCAAGTTCCAGCACAACATTCTATCTCCTTTACTACACCATATGATGTTACCAGATGCCTAAATCTTTTACAAATACTGCTCAATTGTTCTATTATGCTATACTCAAGAAAGACATTATCTCCGCATGATGGAAATACCAAGAAAGTATTCGGTTGATCAAATGCTTTTCCCAATAAGATTTCTCTAGAAATTAAGAAATCCAACTAAGCTTTAGAAAGGCAGCCCCTGCACACACAGCCCACAAGGAGGTAGAAAAGCATGCAGTTGAGATAGAAGAGCTAATCTGTCTTCCTACTTGGTTATGTTCTTACCTGCTAGTTCTAGTAATCTACAGTTCTCTGGGCTAATTGCTCTAGCAATTCACTATCTTTCTCTGCCAGCTTAAAAAAGAAAAAAGAATAATGTTATCCTACAGTCTCATGACAACAAAAATCTGCTTAGGGCTTCTCAGCTTTAAAGTAACACCATTCTACTCTCTGATGTCAGAAGAACACTTCCAAGTATTGCTCTTTGTTTAACACGATCAGGCCTTAAAGTTCCTTTCTCTCTCTTAATTGTGCTGTTTGTCAAAAGATTTTTTTAACTCTTTGAATTGATAAGATCTTTCAGAAAGCATGCATCTCAACTCTTCCTTTATAAATTTAGGGCTAAGAATAGTAAACAGGGTTGCTGAGTGAATGGAATTTTCTGGATAGTTACCTTGCCCAAGGATAGATACAAGATGTCTTTTTCAACAGGTAAGCATGAGGGGAAAAAAACAGAGCAAAGATAAGGTTTATTTATCCCTTTATTGCTATGCCTGGAATACCTATATTTCATCTAACATTAAAGGAAAGATGAGATATCAATCATCTAGCCCTGGTCCATGATAAACCCTAGATACTTCTCTTTACTTCCAGTTAAAACGAGCAATGCTTCATACTCCTGAATTCCATTATCATAAAACATCAAATCACTCTGAGCCCCAATTTTCAGTTGAATCAGTTTATTACAGCTGTAATCATCACACACAGAAAACAGTATCCAGATATATTTAATGTAGTTGGTTGGTGGTTTTTAAAAATTCATTCTTGGCTAACATTTCTATCTGCACCTAGGGGCAGATGACTGTTTCAATCAAATGTAAATTCTAATAAGTTTCATTCATTCATTCATTCATTCATTCATTCATTCATTCATTCATTCATTCATTCATTTTTCTTTCTTTCTTACTGAAGCCCTGTAAACATTTCAGCATCAGCTGCATTTTATTCAGCCCATTTAAAAATTCTCCTTAGGTGTGAATTTGTACACAATTGTGCCTAAGAAGCTGGTTTTCTTAGGTGCTGCTGGGATAAGTGAGGCTTCTGGGCAACTTGGAATGCTAGGAATACCACTTTCAAGTGGTATCCCCTGGGGCAGTCTCTGGTGTGCCGATGATGTTGTGGAAGCCGCCCTGGAGATATGTGGACAAATGATCTCCATTTTGATTTGTGTCTATTAATATCTTGTAGATTTTCCACAGACATCCCAGTGGTCTTTTTTGATGTCCTCCTTCCAAATGCTGGAGGTCCACAGCTTAAGACCCATGCTTCGGCTAGGACAATCACTTAGAGATGTGCACGAATATTCATAACATTCAAAATCTGGCTGAGTTTGGACATTTGAATTCCAATTGAATGTTGGCACATTCAAAGATTGACATTTGAATTCAAATAAAATGTTCTGATACATTCGTATGAAGCTTCCTATGGGATTTCTATGGGTTTTGTACACAATTTATGTGCGATTCATACCCAAACTTGTATTGAACATTCATATCAAATCTGAATCCTACGACATTCAAAGGGAATCTTTTGAAATGAATATGAATTTTCTTGCATTTGATTAAATACAAATTGAATAAAAATTATCTGTTCACATCCCTATAATCAATGTCTGTTTGTGACCCTCCTGGAAAGTTCTGTCAAGCAATCCTATTGCAGCCAAGGTGAGATTTCATCCCACATACTCACCTTTATTAGAACCAGAGCTCTGAAATGAATCACACTTTCCTTCCTTCCTTTTTAAAAGAGAATTGCCATGCAATTGGAACCACCATCTTCTCTTTGTGTATCTCTAAGCTGAATGCAAACCGCTGTTGGGTCAGAAGAGAGGTCTGTGAAAGGGAGAGGTGAACAAAGCAGCTGGGAAGAACCATCGTGAGACACTAGTAAAATTTCACTCGTGGCTGCGCAGAGAAACCGAAACAAGACAAACAGGATTTGGTGAGAATTTAAACACAGCACTGGCTTTGTTATTTGGGAGTACAATTGTGTAAGACTCTGGATTTGTAAAAACAAACCCAGCACAGCTGTGTACTGCTAATGAATATGTCACTAGGAACAACCCTTCCCTGCCATCTAGAAGAAGGTATGTTGTAGCTGAGTTCCCTCTTTCTGCTTGAACAATCACACTTAAGCTCTGTTCCTCTCCAAGCATTTGAATCAAATTCATTGGTCTGGATGAATTCCAGTCCTGGATGCCACCAACACATAAACGCTTAAACATTTTCTAAGTAATGCCTCCTGATTTATGGCCAGTGTTTATTAAATCTAATCTAAATGAAACCTGCCAGGATCATTCCATTTGCAGTGTGCTCCTCTCTCTTCCCTCCCCCTGTGATAGCCGTGCACAGCATGAAAATCCGATTTAGAACAAGATTACCGCAGCATAATCTCATTAACAATGACAAGCTTCCCTGGCCCTTTTCGCCTTCTCTAGTGACATAACTTCTCTGGCTGCTTGGGGTGCTGGTAGAAGAACTGTGGCTGTGATGGATGGTGAATCTCGGAAGTTCAAGCCTGATGAAACAGCCCTCTGCCCTGAGACAGCTTTGGGGAAAATTCCTGCAGACTTGGAACAAGTGGGAAGGACTCAATAAATCTTGGGAGCAAAATTCCATGTATTGCTCAAAGGGGCACTTGCAAAGACTGGCCCAAGAGTTCTGGCATCCTAGACAAGTAAGGTTTTGGTTCTCCACTACTACCTGCAAATTACTACCTGCCTACCTGGTGTGGGGTAGGCAAAGTCACTTGATTCAGGTAGGTAAGATTCCCTCATCATCATCATCATCATCATCATCATCATCATCATCATCAATATTATTATTGACAAGGCACAACAATACAACATGACACCAGATCATACGTCAGCTTTGGTACTTCATAAAGCATCATGATCTTCCCAAGTTCCTAAGATGATGTTATCTGTTGGCGAATAATGCATGCAAGGTGACCTTTTGCAGTTTTGTTGTCGTTATTTGTGTTTGAGGTTCCAAAGTGGTTTACAGAACAAGTTACAGCTACCACACATTGTAAAACATTCACTCTGTGTGAAATTGTGGTGGATCTTCTCAGTGTGCTCTTTCTTCCCTTCTCCCCTCAGGCAAAATGGCTCTTCTGGTGACAGTTGAAGGAAGGAGGAACCACTGCTGGGAGTTGGTGGAGGATCTTCCCAGCTTGTCCTTGGACCTGATGCTTGTCCTATTGCAACTTTCTGTCCACCACAATGTTCTGCCTGCCATTGAAGTGTGGCATGGACAGTTGCAATGACAGGACTGATTAGTACTTTAGGTCTGGTTTCGCAACCTGCCCAATGTTTTCTTCTCAGTCAGTGTTGGATGCTATACTTTCTCCAGATTAATGTATTGCCCATCAACTGTGCACTGAATTTGGATTCGGATTAATGACATTCAGGTTCCCCTTTTGCAGCATGTGTAGGAGGATTGTGCAGTTGTTGCTGGGGTGGGGTCACACCTAATATAACATGTTGAAGGGAGGCCTCTGGACTGGGTTAAGGGTGCATAAGAACATAATATCTAAAGGAACGCCTTCTCCCATATCAACCTACCCGTGCCTTAAGATCAAGTGGTGAGGCCCTCCTGGTTGTCCCACCACCTTCAGTAGTAACACTGGTGGGCACCTGGTAAAGAGCCTCCCCCTTGAGGTGCGTCTTGCCCCTTCCTTATATATATTTAGGAAGGCGGTGAAGATGCACCTCTTTTCCCTGGCCTTTGGCTGAGCTGATTATATTTCCTACCCAGGTCAGACACTATCATTTTAAGCATAAGGTGTATTGTTTTAGAGTGTTGAATTTCTAAAGTCTTTTAATGTATATTCTGTTTTAATCTGTTGTTTTAAGGTTGTAACCCACCCAGAGACCTTCGGGTATGGGGCGGGATATAATCGTAAATAAATAAATAAATAAATAAATAAATAAATAAATAAATAAATAAATAAATAAATAAAAGGAGCCCTGCTGGATCAGGCCATACCCCATCCAGCATCCTGTCTCACACAATGGCCTGCCAATTGCTCATGGACCTCTCATGCAGGAAAGTCCAAATGGAGGATGAAAAGTTCACAAATAAAATGGATAGAAATGAAAAGTGTGAGTAGTCAGACTTGAAGATGGACTGAAGCAGGTTTAAAATGAAGGTGTGAACACGGCCTGAATTATTATGGGATATTGATTTGGCTGTACAAGCTGAGGCTGATTGGAGTTTGAGTCTACGTATTTCCATCCTTGATATTCCAAAATGGATGTATAACAATCTGGTCACAGTGACCTCTGCACATCAATAGTGGTTTGTGTCTATTGTGAGGAAGGGAGAATGGAGTCGAACTCTGAGCTTCTGAACGGGAGGATGGCTACCCCTTTTCCCCTTGCCTCAGCCACCGTTCTTGTTATGTCTGGCTCTTTGCGACCCCATGGATCATGGTACACCAGACCTTTCTGACCTCTCCTCCCTCCCAAACTTTCTCCAAGCTCATGTTCATTGCTTCTATCACATGGTCTGTCCATCTCATCCTATGTGTCCCCCTTCTCTTCATGCCTTTGCTCTTTCCCAGCATTGGGATGTTCTTCAATGAGTCCTGCCTTTTCATTCTTTGGCTAAGGGATCTGAGCTATAACTTTAGTGTTTGTCCTTCCAAGGAACAAACAGGGTTGTGTATTGACTGATTTGATCTCCTTGCAGTCCAAGGGACTCTCCAAAGTCTTTTTTAACATCACAGTTTGACACTCCAGTCTTTGGCACTCTGCCATCCTTCCTTCATTTTTTAATTTAAAATACTTATATACTGCTTCCCATATAGTGCCATTCTAAGGGCTCATTCCCATGCATTATATATTCCAAAGCAAACCTGAATTTGCCTCCGAGCGTTCCCAAGCAAAGGCTCTAATCTGGGCTACACGTGGAAAAAATAGCTCAAATCCGCAGTAAAAAAACACCCTTGCTAACTGTTTTCAATGTGAATTGGGAGCCAAGCACAGATTATCTTGGAGGCATGGGGACGCTCCTGGGTTCTTGGGGGAGGAGATTGGCAATCGTATCATTAGTGGGCAGGGTTTCGCCTGTGCTCACTGTTCCCGTCCTGCGTGCTGCAATCACAAGTGTTTGGGGATTTCTTTCAATAAATTTGATGAAAGAGAAATGATGAGTCACTCTCATTTGTCCTACGAGTGTCTTTTCGGCTACAGTTATTATACCCCCTCTTCCCTGATCGCCAGATCAGCAAGCCATGCGTGGGTAATGGCTTGATTTTGCACACGAGCACTGCTTCACCTTAATGGGTGACATGCCCATGGCTTCCCTGCACCAGATGCAGCATGAGAAGATGAAGCACAGAATCCCTCGAACCTGTTGCAAGTGGGGGTGTGCCCATTTAGCGCACCTCCGCTAAACTGTGGCAGCTTCAAGCAATGAGCTGCTTTTCATCGTTATGCCCCTTATTATTATCATTGTTTACCTTTTTGTGTGTTGCGTTCATGGAGGTGCAACTGAGCTGTTTCCCTGTCATCGCTGAAGCTGGTGGGACAGAGTATGTTGACATCAACCTGGCTTCCTATCAGGAGAGAGGGGGTGGAGAGAAAAAGCTGTGGTTACCCAATGCAGGGGTTTACCGCGGTTTTCATGGGGACAGGTACATTCAACTTGAACCCACACTCTCCTCAACTGCATGGGGACGGGTTAATTCAAACTACAATCTGCATTGGGAACGATCCGATTCAAATTCAAAATAAACGAAATTCATGGGGACAAGTCCTAAGTAGTAAATGATTTTAAGTGATAATATCTGCACATGATTTGTGTGCAGCCTATATGGGGTATAGGTATGTTTGTAGTATTTAGTTTGTCATTGTTGATGTTTGAAAGTTGATGCATTATTGTTTGTTTTTATGTATAAAATAAATATATTAATAGAAAAGAAAAAATATAATTTTGAAGCAGTGTGCGAGGAATAAATAAAAGCAGCTAACATCATAATAGTTTTATAACAACATAATTAAAATGAAGGATGGAGGAAACAAATAGACTTTCACCCTGGAAAGTTCTGGGGGGAAAAGATCTTATGGCCCAATTCTCACAGCCACTACTGCCTGATAACCTAATCCAGCATTAGGCTCATGCAGATGTGAACTACTCAGTGGTATTGCCTTGTTCAGTTGGATGCTTGCTTAACACTCCTGTCCATGGTGCTTTACAGAAAAAAGAATGATCGCTTCACATACTAGGGGTCTTACAATCTCATAGGTATGGAGAAAGAACAGGAGAAGGGGGGAACTGAGACTTGAATACACTAGCTGGGTAGAGATGGTGATATCAGTTGCAAATCTTTTGGCTAAACTGCATTATGTTCCCCACCAATTAGCTTGATGCTCCAAAGTAGTACTGGGGAGAGCAACCTTTCTATGCCCCACCAGCTGCTCCAGCTGCCTCACTTTCTAGGGGAGTCCCCCTATTTATTCCTGCCAGGCGGCAGTCTATGCCCCCCTTCCATGATGAGTGTTGGTTTTCCAATACTTGTGCTGAGCATGACATCTCCCACATGATGTCCTCTAAGCTGTGGTCACACCTAAGGTTTCATCCAGCTTCAGTCCACTTTCAGAGTGAGAGAACACATCAGCAAAGTGACAAGCTGTTTTCGTTCAGTGTTAAATAACTCAGAAACTTCACCTTTGGGATAGATAATGTGGAAAGAAAATTACCGCTCACTTTGCTGATGAGTTCTCTTGCTCCAATGGCGAACTGAAGCTGGGTTAAACCTTAGGTGTGACTACAGCCCTAGAGTCTGATCAGCTCCTCACAGCAGATGAAGGATCAAAGTCTGCAGTCCTAAATGCAGACTCTGTCTTGGGGATTCAGATCTTTCAAACGTGGCTGAGCTCACTTGAAAGGCGTTTCGCTTAGAATGTGCAGATGTGTGGCAGATGTGTGTTCTGGGCTCTTTGATCAAAGAAGGGACCCAGGACCATCTTAAGAAATATGCTATAAAGACTGAGATGCAATGCCATCCTGTTCCTTCATCACCTTATGCATGTGGGTGTACAAACCCCCAAATATAGCAAGTGTTTCAGCAAGGCAAGAAGCCCCACAGTTTCATGCTGTGTGCTGATTTTCAGGCACAACATGCAAAGCGGTAGTGGCACTCATGGGAAGGAAAATTGTCTTGCTAAACACTTTGGTGCCACCTACTGGGGAAAATGAAAGTGTCCATCTAACGCACCTACACATGTTTATTGAGCTGAGACTAGAAAAAAATTCCTGTATGCACATTCACTGGGCATGATTTGAGTGCATTTTAAGGGAATTAATAATTATGCATATTGCAGACTAAAAAAATGGGAAGATGATATTATATCTGGCAGAGAGAAACCCTAATGACAAAGGGGGAATAATCCGCAACTCCTTCCTTTCCATGGTTTTAGTGTTTTATTTGGATTCAAGACCAGAATTTTTTTCTTATTTGCATATTCATTGAAAGCATCCATCAGCCACTTCGCAGTTATGTATATTAAAATTTCAGCATAAAATGAGGCTTAGGTATTTTTATTTTTATTTTAATGAAGCTTACAGTTGGCACTGACAGTAGAGAAGAAAATGAGAGAAGCCACTTTCCATGATGACCCTCTATCCTACTTCAAATCAAATAAGAGCATGCACCAGAACCCCAAGTTCTGGACAGTTTTTTTCCTGGAGAAATGAGTCCATTTAATAGACTCTTTTTTCAGTGCATTGGGATTAATCAGTTAAAACCAGAAAGGGTTGTGTACAATACCATCTCTTGTCCTTTTTGGAATATTTGAAATAGCCATGTCCTCTGCACTTATCTCTGTGTTCTGAACCAGTGGGTCTGACTCTGGACCAACCAGACCCGTGGTTCAGACGGAAAGGTGTGGTTTGGAGCAACACCACCTGCATGACAGTGCTGGTTCAGACCAGACTGTGCTCTGACAGGAGCTTTGGGACTGGGCTCTGTGCTCCAAAGAGCTAGTAAAGAAAGCTCCATGTCTTAAAGCAATTGAGAAACCCATTTTGGCAGCGACCTTTGGTGCACCGCAAAATGGGTCTCCTGGTAGTCTGGAAGATGCAGGCTTCCGTGTTCCAGACTAGGCTGCACTAGTCCACCTGTAAACCGTGATGTCAGGTTCCATTGGTAATCCCAATCAAGGCTGAGCTGATTGGAATTGTACTCTATCCAGCATGGATAGAGTGTACCAATGGTGTCTGTGGCCTGAAATGGACTTTGCAGCCACTTGTTTCAGATCTAATATATGAGCAGAAACACCCATGTTTGCCAGTAAATTCATTTCTAGGAGCAAGGTGAGGACTCACCATTTTTTGAGCCTAGTGAATGGAAACCCCAGCAGGCCTGAAATCATGCTGGACTATGTCCTGATTTGTGGCTCAATGGGCTGATGGGTAGGCAGACTTGCCCTCAGGCTCCAAGAATGATTGAAGGGGCAGCAAAAAGCAAGGATTGGGCTTGGGCTTCTGATGTGTTTTACTAAGCAATTTGGGCCTTTTCTGCAATGGGCCTTATTCTAGGTTATATACTGAAATCAGAGGCCTCTTCACATGAGGGGTTTTCAAATGCATGGAGAGCACGTTGGGACACAGCATTCACTCTTGCGGGGTGGCCGGATCTGTTCCAGGCCGCCCCAAGTGTCCCAACGCACTCTCCATGCATTTGAGTTTCAGAACACTAAAAAGTGGTCTGAAACAGTCTCTGTGCGTTTGGTGCATTCTGAGCTGTCTTAGAGAGACACACTCTCTCTCTGTGACAGCTTGGCCCTTCCCCCGGGCTGCTCCCATTGGCTCCTATGGAGCCAGTGTGGGCAGCCCAGGCGCCTTCTTTCCTTGGGTTCCTGTTCACTCCTGAAGCTGAGAACAGGCTCTGGGGGTGGGCAGGAACCCCAGCCAACAGCCACCAACCCACCCCTGGGTTGCGCACATACGTGAATGGGGCTTACCTTCTCCTGTCGGCCCAATTCTGGGTAGAATAGGCCGGGACATTCTGAGCCTCAACTGGCCATCTGAGCATGTGCAGGTGCCTGGCCAATGGGGGGGGGGTCACCCCTCGAGCATGCTCAAAACGTCCCAGCCTATTCTACCCAGAATTGGGCTGGCAGGAGAAGGTAAGCCCTATTCACACATGCGCACGACCCGAGGTGGGTTGAGGAATGTTGGCAGGGGTTCCTGCCCGCCCCCGAAGCCCGACCTCGGCTTTGGGGCAAGCAGGAACCCAGGGAAGGGACCCGGCTGGCCTCCCCAACTCTGGCTGCAAGGCAGCCAATGGGGGAAGGCTGGGGGAGGGTCTTCCCCCCAAACGGGCTGAGAACAGTTTCCCGTTCACACAAGGGCAGATAAGGAACCTCCCTAAATCCTAAATTCTGATGCATCACTGGATGAATGTTGTAGGTAGTAAGCAGACAATATATGTTTTTATTGGTCTTTTATGGAGGTGGTTTTCCAAAGTCTATGCCTTATTTGCTGTTTTCCATGGCTTAATCTGACACATTTTATATTCTTAGTGTAGCTGTTTTCAGCAATGGCTGCTAGTACTAGGGCACCCTGGGAACTGCCTGGTACCATTCCCCTATGGTTTGTTGGCATTGTTTGAAGTCCCCAATATGGTGGCAAATCTGTCTTGACCCTGACTTGAAATAGGCCATTTCAAAGGGCAGTTTGCCACTGCACTATGGGCTTCAAACAGAGCCAACAAACCATAGCATGGCAGCTCCAGATGTTTCCAGTGCATTCTTGGGTGGCAGCTGCTGCTGACTGCTTTTGTTTTGTAAACTGTAATGCCAAGAAACATGTGCATCCACAGCCTACTAACTCTGAATGAAGTATGGCTATAGATACACTATGGTTAACCCATAAGTGTCTGCCCATATCCGATAACACAGAGCTTGATTAATGCCTGCATAATCCACTATGTTACCATTATTTCTATATATTCTGGTCTGCAATACCAATTCTCCTTAGCTGCTTTGCCCTCTAGGCTACAAACCATCACTGAACTAAAACACCGTTGGGGATCTTTATTTCCTGAGCTTAGGAACTGAACACCACACCACTGAGATCAGAGGTCAAGCTGAAGAGGCCAGTAGGGTCCATGCAGCAAGAGGGAGAAAGATGATAATTCAATTTGATACACAGTTGAACAAGACTAATATAAATTGGAGGATATGTTTTCTTTAGATTTTACAACTACTCTGAATTTTGTAAAACAGCATTGTTCAAAAGCATGGCAGCATGTATATGAGGCTGCAACAGATCAGGAATAACCTGATTGCCTGTCTTCATCACTGACAGAAGTGGATCAACTGACCTATTTATCTGGGCTACTGGCAGTAAATTTATAAGAGATTTCCCCAAATCGCTCCAATACCTGCAAGAATTATTTTTGTTAAAAGCACATCCAAGTTAGAAAGAGTTATAGGCTCTTTCTGCACTGAGATTAATCTGAATTACATTCAGTAATAGGGACCTGCCATTTGTGGACAGCACGTTCCTATTCCAGGATGTAAACCAGAATCAGGCCCAGTGCAGAAAGGACCATAGACATGTGGATCTTTCCACCCTACGTACACATCTACAGGGAATGCTGCAACCAATGATATCTGTTTCTCAGTCTTAGAACTGTTCACAAAGATATCCTGTGTCTCCTGAATTCTCCTTTGTAGTGTAATCTGAGTCTGAAGTAGCTGCCCTGAACAACTCACCACCAAAGAAAGTAGCAGTAAAACACAGTATGTGTATCTTGAAACTATTCATTGTTATTATCAGTGATTTGATAAGGCCAACATGAATTGATTAAGAAGTAGTGAACTTAGCAAACAAATGGAGGCTATTGAGTTGCCTCAAGCGTTAACTTGTGTTTAATTTTGAGGTTGCACTTCAGTTTAGTCCAAGGTTATCTTAAACAGTACAGGCGCAAAACGAGCTTTAGGCTTTCCATTTTTTGGTTTCCTGAACAGACCACAGAATCAGTGAGTCTAGAACAGCCAGGCCTGCTGATTCCAGCCATGGGAAGGTGTGGGTGATTAGTGCCATCCAGACTAACCCATGCCATGGAGACGGTCCCGGGCTATTTGGGGAGGAGATTGGCACTCACATCAGTGGGAGGTGGGGTTTCATGTCCTGTGCTTGCCATTCCTGCCCTGTGCATTGGAGATAGCAACTGCTGAGATTTTTTGGGAGTAAATGGTGTTAGCGCCATAACAATGAGGGGGTCGAATGGCCTTCACTGCCCCATGAGACTCTTTGATACAAGTATTCCACCCCCTGTTTCTCGATTGCAGGTTAATGGCTTGATTTTACTCCCTTTTACACAGAAAATATTCCACCCCCATTTCCTGATTGCCAAGGCAAACATGATAATGGCTTGGTTTCCATTTTAAACTTGCTGGGTGTTCTCATGATTCCTGTGTGGAGTGGAGGTGTGCAAAACTGCTCAACTGCCACCAAACCTTACAGCAGCTTTGGTTTTTTAAAAAAATATTTTTTCTGTTCGGTCCTGCTAAGGGGGGATGCGGCATTTGCAGCAGGTGGCACAGGGGTGGGGTGACGACAATCTGGCTTCCAATGAAGGGAGAGGGGGCAGAGAGGATATGGTGCCGGGGTTTGGTGCCGTATGCATGGGGATGGCTGAATCCGCACTCAGCACGCACCCAGCCTGGAATGGAGTGTGGATGGGCACAATTTGATCTTGGTCCCGCAGCAGGAGCAATGCGTGCCCAATCAGTCCCAAACGGCTTGCATGGGGAAGTGATCCTGCAGTGGCTAAAAATGTAACTGACTGAAGAATCAGGGACAGGGATCTGCACTGTATTTCTGTGGTGGTACAAGTAGGATGAGCCATTAAAATAAAGAAGACACTAGCTGAGTCTCCACTTATTTTTTGAGGTGGCTCTGTTTTGAGCAGATGGGGGGGGGGAACCTTGATCCACCATGGAAAAAGATGCCTTCACACCTCCATTTTGGAGTGAAGAGGCACAATTTCCAGTGGCTGATGGGGCTGTCTCCTGAAAACAAGGTGCCTCAGCTGGCAATTGTGCCAGTAAAGGGGACAGCATGATTGCCACATGGCACCTGCTGCTGCTGCCATGAATGGAAATACAGTGGCAGTAGGCACCTTGTTTCAAATTTGCATGACCAGAAGCCAATTTGCACTTGGCCTTCTGGTAGACACTGAAGTAGCTGCTGGGAAGTACCATCTGCACTTGCAGGAGGCGTTTCTACATCGGAAACATCTCTTGCCATCCCCAGTGTCTACTAGCAGTGGTATATGAAATTGTGCACCCCA
This sequence comes from Aspidoscelis marmoratus, assembly GCA_014337955.1. Taxonomy (NCBI): domain Eukaryota; kingdom Metazoa; phylum Chordata; class Lepidosauria; order Squamata; family Teiidae; genus Aspidoscelis; species Aspidoscelis marmoratus. Next base: position 11,592,437 of record MTQE01001141.1, read on the forward strand.
CATGTCCTAACTGTTACCTGTTCCAGCCAAAGGAGTGACTATTTGCATCTCTGCTGGTTCCAGGGGTCATCTAAAGTGCCACATAAGTGCTTTGGCATCTCAAATGACCCTAAATTTGACTATGCATGTGCGGCACATGACCATCAGAAGATGGTGGCACCCGGACATGTATCCATACTCAGGTAGGTCTCTAGCTGTGTTGGGGGTTGATTTGGCATGGGGATGCACTTTTTCTGTCTCAAAAATGGGAAGCAAAGTGCAGAAAAACCCCAGGTCTGAAAAACAGAACTAAGCAAAAACGCCGCTTTGACATGGAAAACTCACTTTTTTCTTCAGTACAGATTAAATAACGAAAGTTACTGACATTGCTGTAAGTGTAAGAAAGGTTATTAGGCCCTTACTATACTTAACGGGCTATTGTCAGCTGGAATAGGCAACCTGTCTCAAGTTGGATGGGCTGGCGCTAGGAGGCCAGGAATGAAAGCTTCCAGATGCCTGCCAAAATGGCACTGGGCTTGTTGAACCAGAGCATGGCTAGCCCACTGTCCATATGCAGTCAACTTGTCTAGTTTACAGGTACCAGGATACGATCTCATTCCAAGGCTTTGTGCTGTGCAGCTGAACCAGTGTACTGGGGTGGGGGTGGGGTAGTCTCCCACTAAACCATTTTGTAGTGTAGATGAAGAATCTATGGGTCCTACTAGGCTGGTTGACCAACCCAATGAAGAACCTTGAAGAAAGCAGGTTCTGCTAGATTGTTAATGTTGAGAACTTCCATCCCAGTGCTGCACCACCCTTTTTGTTTGTGGGTAATATTTTTAACTGTATTTAACTATACACTGTGAGCCACCCAAAGAATTATTGGTATGGGGACATCATATAAGTAGGGATGTAAGTTTTTAAGAAGTCAAAACACAATAATATTCTGTCATCTTTATTCCAACACAATCCAGTGTGCATGCTGGGAACCCTGAAACCTTTAGGATTGTGAAATTTGATACTAAGTGTCATATAACACCACAGGTATAGACAAATGACAGTTCTCCAGATGTTGCTAAACTGCACCTCTCCTGAGCAACACTCATTCTGGCCAAGTTATGAGAAATGGTGGGTCTTGTAGTCCAGCAATATGAGGAAGTCCATAGTTTGGCCATATCTGGTATACTGCTATTTTGCAATTGAACCCCATGGTTTTAAACACTTAGACTTTTGGCCAGTTCCAGTTCACACTCCCTCACATGTTTTATAGAAATGAACTCTAAAGTAACTGCTGGCCTGAACTATAGTAATCTGTGAGTAGGATGTTTTCACAATGGGTGTGTTTGTGATCTTGTACTCTACTTGCAACATCATGTCTTTCTCCTTTGACACCTACGCATGGGTCTCAGCTGTTCACACAGGAACTCCAACATATAAGCAACCGTTTGCATGCACTGCAGAGGTGCTGAAGAGTTAAAGTATACAGGCAATTCAGTGTTTTGACAGCACAGCATTCTTGTGCTTTGAAATTCCTTTTTGTTGAAAATGCACTCAGAACATCATGGTAAAGAGATAATATGTTGCAAATCAGAAGGCACAGATTTTATGAGAAGTGATTCCTGCCTACCTATTTATTAAGGATATAAGAACATAAGAGAAGCCCTGCTGATTGGGCCACAGCCCATCTAATCCATATCCTGTCTCACACAGTGGTCCACCAGTTGCTTTTGGGTGTTCTCAAGAGGAAGACACAGGCAAAAACGTCACCTGGGCCCTTTCTGCTCTTGGCCTTATTCTGGAATATATCTCGGGATAGGGGTCTGCTGTTTGCGTGGTAATGCAGACTCTGGCAGACCCTGCCTGGGGCCTCCCATAGTCTGCACTAGCATTTGGACAGCAAGCCCCTATCCCAAGATATATTCTAGAATAAGGCCAAGTGCAGAAAGTTCCCTGCTCTCAACTCCCTGCAAATGTCCTTTAGGAGCATCCTGCCTGCCTTTCCAACCTACAGACAGCACTGAGATGTACATTCTACTATTGTAAGGCTTTTCAGCATAGAGGGAATGCTGAACAGATGGAATGCCCAAAGTGCACGGGAGGCCATTCCTGAAAAGAGGTGACCAGCTGCATCACCTCAGAAGAAGAAGAAGAAGAAGAAGAGTTGGCTTTTCTACCCCGCTTTTCTCACCCATTTAAGGGGACTCAAAGCGGCTGACAAAGTTTCTATTCTTCTCCCCACAACAGACACCCTGTGAGGTAAGTGGGGCTGTGAGAGCTCAGAAGATGTGATGTCTTCACGGTGCCTCCCTGTGTTCCCTTCTACTTCCTGCCTGTCCTTTGCCACCACAGGCACTAAGATCTTCAAGCAATTGAGCAGACGCCATTTTGTGTGGTTCATGAAAAAGCCAACCTGGGGAGATGGACGCAGCCGAAGGGCTGAAATTAAACAAATCTTCATGCAATTGATAGACCTCTACTGAAAATTATTTGTTTGTATTTATTTATAACTATATTTTTTGTAGCTATCCAATAACTGTCCATAATGTAGGCCTTCTCGGGATTGAAACTATGAGAAGGAAATGGCAAGCACAAATGTCTGAGGATGTAATCAGATAGGACTTCTTTTGGTCACCACTTTAAGAAAGTGTCCCCTTCCGTAGATGCCAAAATATACCATTCATACAGTTAAGTACCTCAAAGCCTCCCTCATTTTTCCACCCTGCAGTCTTTGTTCTCCTCCAAGTCTGACCAATGCCTTTCTTGACAATGGGTGCTGCTTGCTGATTGGCCTTACATCTGCCTGGCGTTCCATGGCTCATAGCAACTGTTCTCATGCTGTGATTGGCTACATTTCTTGCCTCTGGGCTTTCATAGCATCCTACCCAATGTAACAAAAAGAAAGAGAATATGTCTGTTATTATAGCCTCAGATTTGCCCAGGGGGTGCCTCATTAACCGAGTCTGATTGCACCCTGAGGCTCCATGTTGCCCCCTGCAGATGGAATACACCTGCTATCTTGTTCTGTCGACAACTGCTCAGCAAGTCACAAATTAATTAGGCTGAGCTGTGACTCACAGATGCAGTTCATGCTGACAGAGGCTATGGCCAACAGAGTTGAAATAAGTTATATGTTTTTCACTATTAATCCGAAGTATCAAGACCATGACATAAAGCAGAACACAGGAGCAGAGCCAAGGGTCAGACTGGATGCAACAGGAATGAAAACAAAGTAGGGAAACATGCTCTGTGCAGTTTTGCTACCCAGCAATGAACAGCCGGTGTGCTGAATTTTTATGCCATGAGCCCACAGTCCCTCCCTGTGCCATAGCTGGTGCTTGTCAAAAAAGAAGAAAAGAAGAGTTGGCTTTTCTACCCCGCTTTTCTCACCTGTTTAAGAAGACTCAAAGCATCTGACAAACCTTCTGTTCTTCTCCTCACAACAAGCACCATGTGGGGCAGGTGGGGCTGTGAGAGCTCAGAAGAGAGCTGTGACTAGCCCAAGGTCACCCAGCTGGCTTCATGTAGGAGGCCAGAATTGAACCCAGTATTCTCAGATAAGAGTCTGGCTCCCTAACCACTAGACCAAACTGGCTCACTTTCATAAAGACTTTCATAAGCACCTGGAGATTTTATTCTGTCTACTTTCAGCCATCTTAGCATCTCTAGGGAGTTCTCTCTAGGTGGATCGCTGTTGCCTGTGTCGCTGTTGAGGAGATAGTGGTTCACATGCTCCTTGGGTTGATGAAGACTAGAAGAAGTATGATCTTCTGCTGCTGCTATGGCCTGTGGTGCAACAAGCGTACCAAGAGGTCACAGCTGCTAGTATCAGGCAAAGATCAACTGCTGCTGCTTGCAATTCCTCAACACAACAGTTACTGTATAGTCAAAGGGGAGCAGAACCTGGATATGCTAGTGGGGGGACTAGTATTTCAGATCTTCAGTCAGGATGGGATTGGAATGCCCATCATGAGAGTTGGGCCATTACAGCAGGGTTAGCATAGTTTATTCTGCTTGGATGGCTAAGTTGTTCTGGTGGCCTTTGGGGTGGGAAGTGAGCACATCTAGTGTCTTGCAGTTTTCCTCCTCCATCCTAGGCTGACCACAAGCTTGGCAAGAAACATCTTATGGATGGTGCCCATCTCTCCATGGGCAGCTTGAAAACAAAATGTTCTTCAAAAGCTGTTTGAATCTGATTTGAATCCCTGCTGTTGGTTGCACCAATGAATCTCCTACAAATTTGCTCTGAACACATGACATTCGCTGTGAATCCACTTTGGTCTAGTGGTTAGGGAGATGGACTCTTATCTGGGAATACTGGATTTGATTCTGCACTCCTGCACAAAGCCAGTTGGGTGACCTTGGGCTAGTCACAGCTCTCTTCTGAGCTCTCACAGCCCCATCCACCTCACAGGGTGTTCTGTTGTGGAGAGAATAGGAAGCTTTGTCAGCCTGCTTTGAGTTCCCTTATATGGGTGACAAAAGAAGGGTAGAAAAGCCAACTTTCTTTCTTCTTCTTCTTCTTCTTCTTCTTCTTCTTCTTCTTCTTCTTCTTCTTCTTCTTCTTCTTCTTCTTCTTCTTCTTCTTCTTCTTCTTCTTCTTCTTCTTCTTCTTCTTCTTCTTCTTCTTCTTCTTCTTCTTCTTCTTCTTCTTCTTCTTCTTCTTCTTCTTCTTCTTCTTCTTCTTCTTCTTCTTCTTCTTCTTCTTCTTCTTCTTCTTCTTCTCTGAAACTGCTTTGAATCAGCTCTGAATCCACTCTGGATCTGCTGCAGATGTGACTGTGCAGCTGCTTTCCCCAGGTTCATGAATGTAACTAAGCTTCATACGAATATATCAACATTCAATTCAAACTCAAATGTCTGAATTTGAACACATTCCAGATGTGATGAATATTTGTGCACTGTTCTACATCCAGATGACCATACATAAAAATGCAAAATTGGGTGTGCTGAGAAAGAGATGTTCCTTTTATATTGCTGTACCTGGGAGAAATTATGGTTAGACATGTGGAATACTAGCATTGATTCAAGTCCTTCTTGTTCTTTCATATCAATATATTAAAGATATATCTGTGAGACAAATGTTTTGTAATTTACTCAGAGAAATGAATGCATTGAGTGCTACTTAATGGCTACTTAAAGCTTGGTTTTTATTTTCTTAATGAGTTTTTTTATTGTAGATGTATAATTTTTGAATGACAGAATTATCATGCAAAACTTATAGGCTTATAGTTTAAAGTGTGATGAATAAACATAGATTTAATTTTTTGTTTTTTAAGAGTCAGTGGCTGCTCGCTGCATGTGCCATGCATTTACACATTCCCTTTGTGTTCCTCCTTGGGGCTGACTGTATACCAGCTGTATGTGCTGTTATGGCAAAATCACCACCAAGTCCCAGAATTTCTGCAGCTATACCACACCTTCCAGAAGGATGACAATTTTCAACAATTTGTCCCTAATTGAAAAAGGTCACATGAGGCAGTCCTGACAAAAGTTTACATAACAAAGCACAATTCTGTTCAATCAAATGATTAATTCCTGTCATTATACATCAGACAGAAGCCCATACAAAATGCTATTGTCCGTGCGCACATGGCCTGGTGAGAGGGCTGTTTCATTTTCAGTCACCAGCTCTTTTGACAGAGACTTAATTTTCTGCCATTCATTCAGGCTGTGGAATTTGTGAATGAGAACCGACTAAGTAGGCTGCCTTCAGAAGTGTGAGCTATGTCGCGCAAGCACGGTGGCAAGGCAAAGACAACAGAGCCTTAGAAGGCTCTGAGGACTTTTGAGGGACCCTGGCCTTCAGAGAGGAAAATGGCTGATGCAGAACAAAAGGGTAAGTGTTTGCCCTGTGGTGAGATAACGGGGTACTGTGAATGACTGCCACATGAAAATGATGGATTGCCACTTCAAACTGGTGAGAGCAGCTCTGAACCTCTCCAGAGTAAGATAGTATGGAAGTGTCTGTAAGCCTACTTGCACTTTGTAGGATGAGCAACTTTATGTAGACCTAGAGTGTGTGGCATAGCTACCTGTTGGCTTTGTGAGAATCATGGAGAATTTCTATCTGGGTCTGTACCCAAAAGTCACAAGGTAGGTCCCAACTAATATAAAACACAGTTGAAAGTGCCTGAAAAGAGAGGAAGAGCTTGTTTCTTCAGCCTAAAGCTAAGGTAAAGAGATCAAAATGCATACAATGAGGGTTCTTGATCCTCCTTATGGGGGAGACTATTCCATAATCTGGGGCATATCACTGAGAAGGCCCCCTCATGCGCTCCTTTAACTTTTGTAGATGGTAGAACAGCCAAGAAGGCCAACCCAGCAAATCTTAAGGCACCAGTAGTCTTCATGGAAAGATATTTGGAGTCCAAGCCATATATGGAAAACCAGATAACTTTCCACTGTATTGTTTACATTTGGAAGCCTGCTTTGTGGATTGTGTGGTGCATAAACACATCAGGGCAGGATCTGAATAGTGCTGTTATGGCATTTTAACAGCTCAGTCTATCAGTAACTTACTTGGCACTAGACCAAGTGCCTGGGTAAGTGTGAATGTTACTATACCAGCAGCATTCACCTAGCTGCAGCAAGAGTCATGTGTGCCCGCTATTGATGCAGCAACCAATGACATGGTGTACAACTGTGGCTGCACTGCTCTTCCCCACTCCATGCAACCTTTGCCCAGAGGTGGTGTGAACAGTACATGCCAGGCTGTGCCATCCATATCCTAGTTTAGCTGTGGAGCACAAGAAATGGGGATGATCTGGCACATGCAGAACTACTTCCGAAACAGAAATTGCTCCATGCAGTGCATATGGTCCATGTAGGAGCATACCCAGAATGGCTTTTTCACCCAAGTGCACAAAGGCCTTAATTGACCAATAATTTTTAATTCAAAAGCCTCCTCAGGACGAGCCAGGATCATTTTAGGGGTGAGGTTGCCATTATAACAATGCCATTCTTTGTAGTAAACAAAGAACTGCAGACGAAGGCCTAGTTTGTTACAAGAAACAACAGCTTTCCCAGTTGTTTCCTCACCTCTCCCCGGAGGCCCTTTATGCAAGTCAAAACTTACTGAGAACTGCCTATCCTTGAAGAGGCAGATGATTTAAAGGCATGGAGACTTTTGGGCCAGTTTTCCAAAACATGTTGCAAAGGTATATCTCTATGTGATTATTGCTTTATTTTATTTTTATAATATTTATTTTCCATTCCAGTTGTGAATCCTAAGGCTATTTACTGACATCTCTCCTTCTAATGGTTTGGCTGGGAAGCTGTCAAAAGAAGTTGTCGAATTGCCAGAGTTAACATCATTGCTCCTACAGTGATTGTATTTGAAAGTCATATAATAGATAAAGCTGTGTGTGCATGTCTGCGTGCCTGCGCACACATGCTTGCATGTGTCTGGGAAGGCGATAAGCACAGTACCACCTTGCCTTTTTATTCAACAATATCAAAATGGGCAGCACAATGTATTTTGGCTCATTAAAAAGAAATGGCCACTCATTGCTTTTGAAGTGGGAACAGAATGAGTCTTGATAAGCGCCTGATGTCTAAGAGGCTCATTAAATGTTTGTGAGCACAGGGTGCTAATCTAGAAAAGATAAGGCGTCTAACCTTTCAGTGAAGGGACTTTAAAAACAAAACAAAACACCTTGTTGCACATTTTCCTTTGTGTTTCATCAAAGGTGAAGACTGGGAGGGCGGGTGTGTTAGAGAGGGAAAGGATCTATCTAATCTGTTAAGGAGCCCAATCTAATCTGTCACCATTAAACACTTTTATGGGGGAAAATGGTTGCAACACTATCCATCTTTCCATGTTAAAATGGGGAAACAGATGGGGGGAAAGTCTTATTGAAATGGCTTACAGTTAGCAATCTGTTTTCCTAACTATGCCATTCACTTGGTGGTGCAAGAAGATGCAGGCTGAATAAATACAATTAATACAACTCAGATTTCTTTCCAATGGCATGGCAGTTGTCAAGGAAATGTTGACGTGGATATTTTGTATTGAGAATGGAGGTGAATGATAATAATACGGCCACATTTCATTGCCTTTGTAAGTTTCAAATAAGTCCTTTAAGGTGGACTGTGTCTTACTAGGTGTACTATGCCAAGAAACACATTGATTATATGTTGAACCTGAGGTGCCTTAAAAAAAAAATACTACATGTGCTTCTGTGTCTCCTAATTACTCACAACTGAGCTTATATCTTAAGGTCAAAAGTGCATTCCCTTGAGGAGATGGTGAAACTGCATCTTTGAAAGACACTGAGCCAGTTTGGCCAATGGTTAAGGTGCTGGACTCTTACCTGGGAATACTGGGTTTGAGTCCACACTCCTGCACAAAGCCAGCTGGGTGACCTTGGGCTAGTCACAGCTGTCTGCTGAGCTCTCACAGCTTTGAACGGGTGAGAAAAGCGGGATTGAAAAGCCCGCTCTTTTCTTCTAACTCTGTGTATGAAGATGGGTTTTTCCACAGATCATTGAGATAATGTACCACCATTTGCATGTAACAGAGTACATTCTCCAGAGTACATTCTCAGGCCATGCCTCCACTTACCGTTCTGGGGCACTGCTATGAAGTGCCAGCTGCTACTCCATCTCCATTTTTGGTGGCAGCAAGCCACACATTGAGACTGTGCCAATCCTTTTGCCAGCATGATTTCTGGCAGAGCTGTCTCTTGGGCAGGGCAGTTTCTCCCACCCTGCATAGAAGAGACCCCACTCTTCAGTGGCTCCTTACTACCAAATGGAGATCAGGAGGATGCCATTTTCCCATACTTCCCCCACCTGAGCTGCCTCCATCCAGAAGTGGAGACACTGCCTAAGACAGATTTGTGGGTTCTCCCTTGCCATTTGCCAAGTACTTTATTCCCACATTTATTTAAAATGGGATTGTATTTTATGAAGTGCAGGGATTTTGCTACAGTTCAACTAACTAATTTAATTTAGAAACAGAAGTCCTTTGCTTTAGGGAGTTGTTATCACTGTGACCATATTTATTTATTAACTGTTCAGCTGACATCCTGAGGGGATAAAAAAACCAGCAGTTTTCCTAAGATTATTATAAGGCACTGATTATTTTTTTTTAATGTCTTAAGCTTGTGCAGGAAGATGAAAGATTGTGCTAATCTGCATTCAGTAGACACACTGTTGTTTATATTCTGGGGAAATCGTGCTACATTTCTGAAGGGCATTTTTATGGTTGAAATACCACACATCATTTTTGACACAGATCTTACATCCTGCTTTTGAAACAGAAATGTTTGAATGGGGGTGTCGCAGGGAAAGCTCTATGGAAGTCTACCACAAGGAATACAGCAAAGAAAGACCTTGCTGTGATGTTCACCAGGGATGTCAAGCATTATCTCTACAAAAGTCCCTAGACTACAGTTCCCAGCATTCTGTGCTGAACCAGGAACATCTGGAGAGCTGTCATTTGAGACCCTTGATGTACATACATTCAAAAGTCACTTCCAAATTACATTCCCACCCTCACTCCCCCTTCCACAGCAAGACAGTGCTTCCGTTCTTGTGGGGAAAGTCTGTGTTTAACACTTGGTGTTAAAGGTCATGAGGACATCTACATGCTCAGTATTCCCCAGTGCTGGGAGTGCAAATGATACATACTGGGACTGACTGAGGTTTCTTGCCTGCTAATAGGTTCTTTATTACTCACCCATCCACCCTTCCTCCCTCCCTCCCTATTTTGGAGGAAGCTTCAAGTCAACTTCCCTTTTGCCATCACAGCCACTTTTCAAAAAGGTTGGAAAATAAAGGGACAAGGATGAAAATGGAAACAATGAGGAAACCCCCCCCACTCCAAAGAAAGGAGTGTTTTGTAGGGGAATCTCTCCTATCTCCCAAATCCTGAAAATCCTACCACATTTTGTTATTCAGGGTGGAGAGGTGGGTGGAGATGGGTAGTTCTGAGCTGCTGCAAAGCTTCAAAAGGTGAGGAAGGGGCTTAGCTAGTGCTCAAGGTAAAAAAAGGGGATCTAGGGGGCTCAGTAGGTATTGAAGTGGGCCACACAGAGAGGTAACAAAAACAAGTGAAACTGAGGGAAGCTGAGGTAGATTGGCTTGGTGCTGGGCAACAGTTTCTCATGCCACCCCTACTCTTTCTGCATCAGTACCACACTATTACCCTGCAGAGGAACGTTTGGGTGTTTCCGCATTGGCTGCGGAAACCGTTTTAACCCCCCATTTAAGCCCCTTGTGTACTTACCTTGTGCACTGGAGACCTCTTCAGTGACCCCTGCAGTCATCCGCTTCCGCATTTTGGCACACGAGATCCATTTCTAAAATGGGTCTCGCCGCCAAAAAACAGATTAAAATGAAGACATAAAAAATTAGGTCTTCAATCCATCCCTTCGCCTGGATCCATGTGGAGGCATCTTGGGGAGGGCGGAAGCAGGTCATCTTAGGGAGGGTAGAAGCAGGCCGGTTTGCCTCCTTCCGCCGTTCCCCGCATACTCCGTGCTGCCAGAAACACGCGGTTTCTGGGGGCGGCTTCGGCGGTGCGGGAGGCCAGATGCTCTTTGGAATGGGTGCTCTGGCTTCCACGCAGCACCCAGGTGATCCGGCCACCCGATCCAACCTCCCCACATGTGTGTGGATGTGGGTAGGCCTCCCTGGATCCATCCCTATTTGGGACGGATCCTCCAGAGGACAGCTCACTGAGAAATTGATCTTCTTTGATCCATTTCTTGGTGGCATATGCGGAAACACCCTTTGGCTCCATATAGCTGCCACTGCAGTGGCTTTTAACCTGTGAGAAGTCATTTCACCATCCTGTTTTTGACTTGAGGTTCAGTCTGGTTCTCCTAGACCAGTTGCTCATAAATATCTCAAGCAGTAGACAAGGGCAAACCTTCACCTGCTCTTGAAGGGTAAGTGCAAAAGGGTAAGTGCAGAAAGGCCCCCAAATGCTCCTTTTTCAGTCAAAACATCTGCTTCATCTGGCAAGAAGATAAGATTAAATGGTTTGCTTGTGTGACCCTATCAGAAGATAGGCAACCGTGTGCAGTCACAAAGGTGTGTATGTGCAAACTGCACTTTCAGAGGAACTATCACAACTGCAGGAATTCAATTTGCTGGAAACTGATTGCTTTTCATAATGTGCAAATATTACCCTCTAGTGTCTATTCCAGGCTACGACATATTCTTCAAACTAAACTATAGAGATGGGCAAACGACTGTAATGTCCGTTATTCCAGTTACATTTGAAATTACTGGCATCCAAAGAGGCACAGGCATGCATCTCATCAACTTCCTATTTATATGAAAGTGGAGGGAAAGCGGCCTTTCAGCACCTGACTAGATAAAATGGTTGCTGAAATGTGCAAGCCATAAATTATCAGTTGCAATTGAATAACATGTTTCTGAGCCCCTGAAAGTAAACTTGGAAATATACTTCCAACCTAATAAAAACCATCCTTTCAGAATTTGCATATTCATTCAAGGGATTAATGGTAGCAACAACAGCTCACTGTTCAATATATTATTTTATAGCTGCAGGAGTTTATTCCCAGCTTCGCTTATTTATGAAAATGCATTGTATGAGTAAATTATATAGGAGTCTGGCAGACCTGAGGAAATGCAGATTTGAATATTAATTCCTTTGGTTTGTGCTGTTACATATCTGGAGGAAAAAATACTTTAGTCAGTAGAATCCACGGCACAGTCTTCTGGTTATTACTGAATCTTGCATTCTGGTTTATTGGGTTTTATAGTCACATAAAGTAAATGTGTGCAAGGGGCAGATGCACAATGCAGAAGAAGTGAGAAAAATCATTGCTAAATATACAGTGTAGCAAAGTAATAGTTGCTACTCAGTATTCATAATTCAATACCTATTTATTATGCCACTGTGCAACCCACTTGTAGAGGGGCTGTATAATTCTGAACAGTATATGTCATATCCCACAGTCCATGTTTTAAAAAATATAGGTACACTAATAACAGCAATCCCAGATCTTCAGAAGAATTGAAAATGTTAGATCTCAAACACAGGATGATACCCGTCACTTTACACAGTCTTCTCAATAGCCAGGAACTAAGAACAGCTGCACATGGAACTCTCACACAGTTTGAGGCTTCTAATAACACACTGCTCCAAAATAAAAAGGGGAAAGTTGATGTGCTTGATGAAAAAATTCATTAGAAATCAACAATAATCCTTCAAGGTACATAGGAATAAAGGAAGATGGCTATTGATTTATTTGGGGTCATTGAATATTAGTTTTGAAAGGAGGGAAAATAATGGAACAACTAATTTTAGCAACACAATCAGTGATAGTATGGGGAATTCACAAAATTGGGTGATATATATTTTGGAAAAGGCGAAATGTGAAATTCTATATGAACAAAGATGCATATTTATGGGTTTAAAGGGAAGAATACATGCTGAAATTAACTGGGCCCCACTACTGAATTATATGAAACAAATGGGAGAGTGAATCCATTGATAAGGAAATGGAGGCATTATCTTCACTTTCATCAAATACAGCTTAATAGTGAATGGCACTCATGGGGGAAGAAGGAAGGAGGCTGGGTCTCTTTTTTAATGTATGTTATGTGGGGACGTACACAAATGCTTTTTTTTTGGTATTTGTATTGAATCAAATAGATCCCCTTCGAATGTGGTAGGATTCGTATTCAATTCGAATGTTCAATCCCATATGAATCCCATATGAATCCTATACGGTTGCATATGAATGGCATGCACATCCCATGTGAATCCCATACGAAGCTTCATAGAAACGTATCAAAACATTCAATTCAAATTTGAATGTCTATCTTCAAATGTGCCAACATTTGATTCCAAATTCAATTCAAACTTGAATGTCCAAATTCGGCCAATTTGGAATGTTGCACATACTTGTGCACATCACTAATGTTATGTTAGTTTGCATTTCTGTATTTTTCTTTAAGTGTTATATTAGATTTGAATGTATGTCAGTTTATGTTGAATAAAATGTTGATTTATTTTAATGATTGCGTATAAAGGTACAGAGCCCTGTTTATTCTTACACATTAGATTGTAGGGTTCTCTTCCAACTGTTGGTGGGGCTGCAGTTTCCCTGGAACATATTTACATAAGTTTGGTCTAGTGGTTAGGGAGCCAGACTCTTATCTGGGAGTACCGGGTTCGATTCCACCCTCCCCCATGAAGCCAGCTGGGTGACCTTGGGCTAGTCACAACTCTCTTCTGAGCTCTCATAGCCCCACCTACCTCACAGGGTGTTCTGTTGTGGGGAGAAGAAAGAAGGTTTGTCAGCCGATTTGAGTCCCCTTAAAGGGGTGAGAAAAGTGGGGTAGAAAAGCCAGTTCTTCTTCTTCTTCTAAGTGATGACCTTGTCCAAAGTTAGTCTTGTCCTGCAGATGAAATAGGTATGTTTTTGCTCATCTCTGCAGGCACCTTTAGTCTATTGGCATAATTCACCCTTGAATTCACCTGCTCAGATGTTAACCTACCATTGACTACTGGGCAAGTGCAAAAGCACCTTATTTTTCAGATTAATCCTCTTTGTTTTGTTCACGCATTCTGTCATTTTGGACTCTTCATGACCCCATGGGCCACAGCACATCAGCGCCCTCTGTCCTCCACTGCCTCCCAAAGATTGTCCATGCTCATGTTCCTTGCTTCCACAAGGCCTCTTTGATATGGATTAGTAACGTCTGGTGCAAAATGGCCCAGGTGTAAACCTTGTTGCAGCAAGAGGGGATTTCCACTGCAGTATGGTTTGGGTTTCTGGTCTCTGAGCAGCCATGTTTGTTCACTGTGTCTCTCACACTTGTGGCAGCCCAGGAGTGATTCATGTAAGTTGTTATGGCTCCAGCCTGCATTGTTTCTCCAAAGGGATACAGATTGTGTGAGACCATTGTCCTGCCTGGCTCAGTATCGTCTATACAGACTGACACTGGCAGGTTGCTGCCAGGGGTTGCTTGTAATCTAAAATGAAAATGCAAGGGGCTTATTCTGGGCTGTTCTATAGCAAAATGGAGGGACATCTACGTCACTTCATCTCAGATGAGATCTTATGTCCTCCTACCAGCCGACTAACTGGAAGCAGCTTGCTTTCTATTTTTGCATTCATTTCCAGCCCAAATGGACTTCAGAGAACTACTTCCACTTTGTCAGAGGCATGTTTCTCCGTAAGGCGGGGTCTGGGTTCTTAAAATATATAACAGGATCATATTCTAATATGGTACTGATAGACAAAAAAACAACAACCCACCCTGCTTATGGGAAAGAAACAATAAATATTATTGTTTTGGAAGAAAGTTTGAGTGTACATTGTTCCAGGGAAATGGAATTTTTCCAGCAACATCTTACTTAGTCTTAATGGATGCTGACATTATGGACGCTGGAGAAAAGACCTTGCCACTCCTATTATCTTAACATCTGGACACTTGATTTGCCCTGCCGTCTAGATTTACAAAGGGCTGATTCCAAACTGGCATCAAGCCCTGATCTGTTTTGTGACTTTCAATTGCCATTGTTCAGGTTGGTTGGGATCTGTGGCTGAAATAAAATGGAATCAAATATCTGCAGCGGCTAATCACATTCAGTGCAATTGGATGATGGAAGCTTAGAAGAGGAATGCGTGCCCGGAGCAATAAGATATTGAAACAGATGAACAAACCTATTGTAGGCAAACCATAAATGCCCTGCAATATAGTAGCCGGCAATGTTTACCCATTTGAGCTTAGCAATTTTGTCTCCTGATTTGCCTGCTTTTCAGAGGCAGGCAGCGTGACTGAATTGAATAAATTTATTACAAGTGTCACAATAAAGCTGGGGGGCTGCACAATAAAGTTCCTACTACAGAACAGCTATTGCCTTTTGACTGGTGTGTCTGAACAAAAGGGTAACCATGAGTTTAAAGTTCCAAAAATGCCATCTGGTCCAAGTCTTTGCCCAGAGTCAAAACTCATTATTTTATTCACAATACAGCTGACAATATTCTGATTGAACTCGGCCAAAAGAGTGAATAGGTGAACTGTGGCAAGATTTCTGCAGCACAAGTCATTTTGGTGATTCAGAAAGGCAAATATTGTCAGAAAAGACTCATTCAGGTTGCCTAAAGCCAAAGACAAGGAGCATTATATGTGTGGAAGTATGCTCTGTGATCTGATCTGCATGGCAGAAGACTGGATTGAAGACACCATTAAAAGGGTCTTGCGTTAATCTGGATTTAAGGGTCTGAAGATCCCATTAAATCTGGAATTTGATGTCACTCATGTGGACAACACATTCAGAGTGGGGTCCTAATGGAGTCCTTAAGGGGTCGTATGTGCAGAAGGTATATAACTGACCTGTACCAATTGTGTACCTATCAGGTTCCTAATGAAGTCTTAGTTGCACGTGCAAAAATGGCCCAGGAGTCTCTGTTTCACACGCTGGTGCGGTCTAAGGGAGGCCATGAAAAGATAAATGTTGGCCACAAAACAAAGCAAAAACCCTTTAATGTGTGATATCAAAGTTTTCCAAATATTGTTTTACAGTATATTTAAATACTGTAATCCACAGCCTGATGGCAGCTGTACCTAATATTCAACAAGAAATTTGGTTACACAATGATGTAGAGGACCATTGCAACTTTGCAATATTGTAAAGATTTCTCCAACCCAAGCTGGCATTTTTCATGTACCTTTATAATTTATGTCAACATCTTAGCAACAATATTCTCAGATGATGAAGTAGTTAATATGGTAAATTGAAAAAATACAGTAATTATGGGCTTTTCTGCACTCATCTCACCTTGTTCCAGACCAGTGTTTAAGGAAGAAGTAGAGGACAATGGTGCAATGCCACCACTTCTCTAGGATACCCACAGCCTCAGGCATTGGGCAAATGAAAAAAGGGAACTCTATCCTAAATTCACATGACACACCAGCAGGTGTCACAATGATGCATCACATGTTCCTCCAGCAGCTATTCAACCAGGAAGAGGTGCAGAAGGAGCATACCAGGGTCTAAACAGCCCTGCACAGTGCAAGTGTGGAGCATGTTTCATGCACGTGGTCAGCTCTGGAGATCTTCCAGTACACGTGGAACTGTCTCTGGAGCAGAAACAGCTCTGTGATGTCTGTATGGCGCACCTTGGAGCTGACCACCCCTCCACTACGAAGTTGAGTATGAAAGGCCTCCTGATTAACTTTGGACTAAGTGTTGATCAGACAGGGAGGGAGGGTTATATTTTAGTGTATATTTTACAGTTTAATGTTTTTTATCTTTTTATGTGACCCACCCTGCGACCTTCAGGTGAAGAGTGTGATTTAAATACTCAAAGAAATAAACAAATAAAGGATAGGCTGAAAGCTGCCAGTGCATAACTAAACTAAAAAAAATACAAAATCAAACATAAATATAAATATAATACATGTTCCCAGACTACATCTTTTCAGGAAACAAAGCAGCTGTTGTACTAACCTTAGGTTATATAAGGTGCTTCCCTGCATACAGTAGAAGGCAAAGTTTCCCAGACCCAATTTGAACCACTTAAAAAATTCCTAGGACAGATAGAAGTCCATGTCCTTGGCCAGATGATTCACTCACCAACAATATCTACATCTTATCAGGACCAGCATTACAGTGTCATTAGATCTCAGCATGCATTGATGCTCTTCTATTCTGTAACATAGAACTGAGAGCACATCAAATAGCCAAACCTCCAGATGTCTGTATAAACTGCACTTGCCCTGCAGCTGTGATAATGATGATTAACTGTAGGTAGTTTTGTGGTCATGTGTGCATCGGAAAATGTGGGATATAGATGCTTACATAAATGTTGAACACAGTGTTCAATACAAAGCATTACATTTGGCCTGCTTGTGAGTTATCATTCGCTCAATTTAAACTTAAATCCTTGGATGACATATTACACAATTTTACATATTAGAATGACATATTGCACAATTTTATCATTTTCGTCCTACTGATTTCAATGCATCTGCGCTAAGACTCACTGATTCCAACCACAGACTTTAAGTGCAGAAAGGTCTTAGGTACTGAAGCTGGTCTACAGATTACAATTGATGCAAACTGTAGCTGACTATTTTACTTTAAAATAGACTTATCTTAACCACCTATTCCCTTATATCTGAAGTTCTTAAATGAGGCTTTTCAGCCACCTTGAACAATAGTAAACGATCAGTTTCTGGCCTCCGTATAAACAAGGTCGGGTGGAAACAAATAACTGTCTTCAAATTCAGCCTTCCTACTGGCAGTGTGCAGAAATGATTTATTGCCTCCTGTACTCCTGAAAAAGAGATGCCTGACACTTGAAAATGCAATGCAACAGTAATTAAGCATAAAGCTAGCTACAAAACAATTGATTGCCACTGTCGGGAAAGTCTGATTAAATTAGACGCTCAAAGTGCTGAATCTGCCCACCTACGAATTAATGATTGGTAATTAAAGTTGTGGGGAATGGTCAGCCTACAGTTGATACACCTTTTAGAAGGCCCTTTATATGGCTGGAATAGAAAGAAAACAAATACATAAAACTAGTTATACTAGTGCTCTACATAAGAACAGAGAAAATTTATGTTTCAGTGGCCCTTGCATAAAGTCATCCAGCAGTTAAATGCTTTGCTCATCATAAGCATATATTGATAAGCCCATAACTGTAGTCAAATCAAGGACCATAGTCTAGGGTAGGGATGTGCACGGATATTTGTAACATTCAAAATTTGTTTGAATTCAGACATTCATATTAGAATTTAATGTTGGCACATCTGAAGACTGACATTCAAATTCAAATTGTACGTCTCAATACATTCATATGAAGCTTCATATGGAATTCATATGGGATTTGTATGAGATTCATATGGCATTTGTATCAGATTTGTATGGGATTGATTGCATCGAATCAAATCCTACCACATTTGAAGGGGGTCTATTTGAATGAATACAAATTTTCTTGCATTCGATTCAATACAAATTGAATACAAACCCACCCCCCAATTATGTACGGAAAAAGGCACAGAAGAAACAATAATAATACACACAAATTAACATAAGTTGAGAGGTCCTTGGGCAGGTTTGTAGCTAGTTAAAACTGTTCTCCCAAGGATCAGTTTGTGAGAACTCATCCCCCTAGCATTCTTCCCCAGTCTGTACAGGGTGTAGTTGCTGGATCTGGGAGGACTCCAAAAGGGAAAGTGTGGCCATTTAATTAACTATGGGTTGGATCCCTCCGGGAGGAGAAATGGTTTGGCCTTGGGGCCAGAAGTTCCTATTTTCTGGAAGTGGAGTTAGGCATTTTTCTCTTGCAGGTTACAAGTTAGTAATATGTGGGCCATATCTTCAATTGCAAGAGCACCACAGATGCAGGTTTTCTCCCTGTATGGGAGATAGAGCTGTAGTTGGGATAAAGAAATTGGTGCAGATGCTGAACTTTTGTTATATGCAAAAGTCATGTTTTATATTTTTATATTGACTGTCCTACGTCAGTACAGAAAACCATCGTTGGACCCCACTGCATCAGACCTCAATTTTGCAAGGAAAGTCACCATAAGAACATAAGAACATAAGAGAAGTCTTGCTGGATCAGGCCACAACCCATCTAGTCCAGCATCCTGTCGCACACAGTGGCCCACCAAATGCTCATGGGCATCTCGAGCAGAGACAAGGACAAACCTTCTCCTGCTCTCGAGTCCCAGCAGATGGCCTTAGAAGTGCCCCAGTTGAAGCGCACCAATTTAGTACAGTATAAATTTTAATGGAAAATCAAGTCAGAGATCAAGGGACGCATGCATACCTTGGTTTACATGAACACATATAACAATATTCATAAATATGATGATGATGATGATAGACAGACAGACGGACGGACAGACAGACAGACAGACAGATAGATTACTGAATCATAGTGGGTTCAGAGTACATGCTCATTAATCAGATAAAGGATTAGAGATGAAATTGTGTCATTGATGTTTTGCAGTGCACCAGCTTGTTCAAATGTTAAAATGAAATTTCAGGATAATAAAGAAGAACATACATAAAAATACATATGATTAAAAAAATAACATTTGACACTAAAATTCAAAATCATTTGGAATAGGTCTATCCATGAATAGCTTGGATATCTGAGGCTACCTTCAAATGCTGAGAAAAAAAATGTGGGATGCTTTTTTGGTCTCACCACTGCCTCTCATCATTCTTGCCAAACAGCTGGGCAAAACTGCAAGGCAAATGTAGGCCTTTAGCTGTCTGGACATTTGCTTTTGTGATGGTGTCCTGTGGACATTTGGGTATTTCGGTGGTACAAAATACCAGGAAGTGCGAAAACGCTGCCTCCTGTACACATATGGTGACCATTTGGGGCCCGTTTAAGCCCCCCACACGCCTGGTAGCCATTTCCAAGAAGACTATTATGGATTATATTACAGAATAGGAGCCTGCCATCCTCATCCTGGTGTAGACTACAGCAGGCCCCAGGTGATGGTGGTTGTGAAGGTGATGGCAGTGTCTATTAAATGGGATGAATTAAAAGCATCAGAAATTTGTATTCAACTTCACATTGTAATTAAGAACCCCCCCCCAGGCTTGCTGAGAACAATGAGTTTCTGCACCATACTTTTAAAATGAATATTAAACCTTGACGCACAACCTATTGTAGACATGATATTAAAGAGTGTTTATATGAGACTATTGGGATCAGCTTCTAGGGATGAGAAGGTTTTAGTTTAGGTGGGTCCCCATGGAATATTTGTCTCTGTATTTACTATTTAGCACAGACTTACAAGCACTTAAGCATCTATGAATTTTATGGTGTTATTGCAAATTACTCCCACAACTTGCCAGAGGGAACACTTGTTTTATGTCTCACTGCTTGGAAATTGTGCAGGAGAGATGTTTAGCATGAAAGGGAAAGCTTGAAAGAGTTACACTGAAGGAAAATGGAAGTCATTTTCACACCCGATGTGTGAATAAGCTATTGTTTTCAGCTGGCTCCTAACATGAATGTAAAAATTACTATGCTAGGATGATCACTTGATTTTTCTCATCTTAGTCCTCCCCATGCTTGCCCCCACTTTCTGTAATAAACATCTATCCATCCATCCACATTATTATAGGCTATAAAACAGACTTTTCAAAAGCCTTTACTGTGAATTAGAGGTGGGATGGTACTGGTAATGTCCTCATGTTACCAACTCTATGCCACTTTTGAGCTGCTTTCTTTCATGCATGTGGATACAGCTTATGGCTCTTGTCCTGAGCTAGGAAAGAGTCTGGGGGTCTCCCTTATGCACTCTGGAGTGGGATAAGAGAAGGCCACCCCCTCCCAGAACAGTCTGTCTGCATAGGCTGAAGTATATAGATAGGCTAGGACACCAAATGGCACCCTCACCTAGTTGACCAGTAGACCTAATATCAAAGTCTACTACCAGGCCAGGACCAATATCCTGGGCCACACAGGCTTGTGGATGGCAGCATCTGTGGAGGACATTTTTCAGCAGCACACAGGAAGTGGTGTTGGAAGTGGTGCCTTCTTTCCTTAGGGACCATCACACTTTTTGTGGCAATGCATCCCACAGATTCAGCAGGCATCGCTGGAAGGATTTTCTTTTGCCTCGCCTGAATCATTCTGTCCTAGATCAGTGGTATACTATCCCATTTCATAAACAATAATAATTTAAGGATGAGAGAAAAAAAAAACCTTGTGATTAAATATCATCCTGAAAAATGTCGGGACTATAATCATTAATGAGCAAAGGGATGTAATTAAGGGATATATTATGTACCCAAGTGATGTATTAAGTTTGAAGATAATCAATTACGAAAAAGAAGTTTTCAAACCGGAGTAACTGTGAATTATATTAATATTGGATGAAAGATCTAATGAGGAAATTAAAAAGGGAATGACTGTAGCAAAGCAACTACTGAAGACTAGCCTCATAAATAATGGCATTATCACTGGAAGCACGAATTAGATTAATGAGATCTTATGTATAAGTGAAATTGCTGCATGGGTGAAGACATGGGAGGCAATAAAAGGTGGGCTTCTGGAAGGCAGAAGAACTGTGCTTTTAAAAAACTTTTGAGCACATGCTTCTCAATGCTAAAATTAGGGAACAAATTTAAATCACTTTTAGGATAATAATAATAATCATTGGGTAATAAATATTGCTTTGGGAGTTTATGCAGATATTCAAATGAAAGGGAAGCAAAAGTGAAAGAGAAGTTCTGAACAACACCCTCATTCTGCACTTACCTTTTGCATACAAGGCCAGGGCAGGCTCCCCTTGCCCAGGATATGCAACCCATCCTAGGCTAGGATAAGCTGCTGCTAGCATGGGACAAGACCATCTGACTTGGAACAGTCTGTCCCATGCCAGCCTGCTGCCGGCTCTGAAGGCTGCCACAGCTTTGGAGCCAATACTGGAGCCTCCAATGAAAGCTTGTGGCCTTTGGCGTTCCTGGGAGCCTGATTTCAGTGGTGCACTCAGTGACACACAACATCCTGTTTCAGGCCAGGGCCCCGTGTTTACTAGTAGACCTTGATGTTTTATTTTGGATGCGTGGCCTAGTTTATGTTCCATCCTGTGTGGACAAAGAATGCTAGGAGGTGGCAGGTCCTTCCTTATCCTGCACCACCCCTGACCCCTTTCCTAGCATAAGGCAATGTCCCATAACAAATGGGCCTTGAATTAAGCCCTCAATGATTTTCATAATTAAACCTCAGGACATCACTTAAGGTGAGCATGGTGATATTACATTGGCCCCGTCTTCACGGCATCGTTATCTCGAATTCAAAACGTTTTGAGTTCTCCCAGTTCAGACGGCAGTTCAGCTTAACATGCTATTTCTGTGTTAAACCACGTTAAAACATTTTGAAGTAAATCCTGATTTCAACAGGTCTCACTCCGAATCGTGCGTCGATACGTGT
>MTQE01001141.1:11622842-11685147 GCA_014337955.1 Aspidoscelis marmoratus
GCCCAGAGACCCTAGGGTATGGGGCGGGATATAAATATAAATATAAATATTGTTGGTTTGCTTGATAACACTGTTTTAATAATGGGACTTGATACCACTTCACTTCCCACAGTAAGCTGGTGGGGTGGGAGATATTTCATCAATAGACCTTTGCCAAAGCAGCTGGATCTTTTTGCTGTTGTGGCCAGGACCTGTTGATGACCACTGGTCATTCATCTGCTGGAGCCAAGGGATAGGCGAAAAATGTTCATTGCCTTTGCAATTCATACAAACTGCAAAGGCTTGAAACTGTATTCGAATTGAATATATTTGAAGACTGACCTTCACATGCGAAACAAAAGCTTTTCTGCCTTCATTTGAAGCTTTGGAGTGGATTCAGAGTGGATATGGAATGGATTCGGAGCAGAATTGGAGGCATGACTGGTGGCGGCAGGGATTTGAAGCAAATGTGAAGTCTAGCGCCTTTGAAGTAGTTCCATCACAGGAATGCGAAGTTCTGTCCCATTTGCTTGGATCAAAAGAGAAAAGGAAAAAAATTGTGCACATCCCTACTGGAAACCTCTTGCTGCATAGCCACAAAATGTTGGGAGATGACTGGAGGGGTCATGGTGCAAGGAACAACTTCAGAGTCATTCCTCAAAACCTGATCCTAGGATGCTCCGTCCCTGGCCAGGGGGACTTTTCAAGTACAGGAATTAATTAGTATGGGCTGCCCCACAGTGACATTTGGTGTCTCTGCTGCATAGTGGAGATGTTGCTACAATTACTTCTCTTTTGCCTGGCATATGAAGTCAGTTTTCACCTATATAAATGTTTTCTTAATAATCTCAACACCCTTTCTCTGAATCTGCTTTTTCCCTTTTATTGGAAGAACCATCTGCATTGAGATGATTCATTTGTCTTAGCTTTCTGCTGTTAAGGAGAAAAGTCCAAATTGGAACCAGTTTAGAATTTGCATTATATCATGATGAAACTCCGAAACAGATTGTTACAACTACTGATGATATGACCAAATGGGTGGGTACTTGTGAGCTAGCCATGCGTTGCTCTCTACTTTGAGATTAATGCTTCTGAAATATATTCATTCATTCTGTGACTTTAGTAAAATGTTTGTGCTTGATGCAAACACAACTATTCCAAAATGTTTCTGACATAGATGCCGCAGACTGTGTCCTCTCGGGCATGGCAGGGTGAAACCCATTTCTTAGAACTTCATTTATTCATTTTCAGATTTTCAAGTTTTTATTGGTCATCAGGAACAGTTACAAAGGTTACAAATGGGAACTTTAAGAAAATGAGGACTTTAAGAAGCAATCTGTTGGTTGGTGTAAGTAATGCTTTCCAATTTCCCCCATGGAAGATTGGTGGTTAAACAGATACTGCTACATAACACACAATGCAGTATTCGCACAATACCAAAACCATTCATATAGAAGCAATTCCTCCTAGTTTTTGCTCTGTTAGTTACAAGCCTTTAAAACTATATTTTGCTAGTCATACACAATATTTGGTATCTACAATATTTGCTTACTGACCTGTTTTCTTAGATCTTTTTCCTGCCACCATTGTTTTAAAAACAACTATAAGAGACCCTGGTTGCATTTTCCATCTTGTATTTTCTCTTCCCTCCCTCCCACTTTTTGTTTCTGCAAAAGGTTGACTCGCTGTGGCCACTGGAGTTAGCAAACAATTGTGAATTGATGGCTTGCATATATCTTAAAGTCTAGGTTGCTAGGTTTCTGGGGATTAGGATATTTCACACGGCGATCGTTGCCAAAGGATTGCAGCAATGAAATACGCCTGGAATTTGTCCTCAAGTGCTATTTATTGAGTGGGCATGCTACAAATCCAATTTAGGTTATGTACAATATTGATAGACTGTTGCCTGTCATCAGTACCGTCATCTTCAGCCACTGACTGAGCTGTTATCATATCATTTCTACAAGCATATAGCTTTATGTGAAGTCATTTTGCTGCTGCTTTAGATAGGATGACTGTTGCATAGGTACTATGAAGGGTTACCAATCCCTTGCTGGTGTGGAGGCACACAGCCCCAGCCCCTTCTAGTGTGTTTTGTACACATTGTAGCTGAATGATTTGTGCTTGCAGAGAGACATCACCTTTGCATGCAGTCAGCACTAGGAAAAAATGGGTTTATAAAAAAAATGGGTTATAAAAAAATGGGTTTTTTTTAATAATTCAAATCATATCGAATTGAATGCAAGAAAATTTGTATTCATGTGATTAAGTCCCTTCAAATGTGGTAGGATTCAAATGTGACAGAAATGTTCCATATTAATTTGATACAAATGTTATATACTAATCCCATACCAATCGCATATGAATCCATAACAAGCTTGGTATGAATGTATCCAAATATTCAATTCGAATTCGAATGCCGATCTTCAAATGTGCAAGATTTGATTCAAATCCGAATGTCCAAATTTGATTGAATTCAGCTGAATTTGTATGAATTTTGAATGTTATGAATATTCGTGCACATCCTTAATCAGCACAGCATAGTGAGGAAGAACAGTGAGTTATGCCCTAATCTGAATTAAGTCTTTTGTTGACAAAGCCATGGTCCTCACATGGCTACTGCCTTGGGCCAGGAGTCTCTGGGGAACATCTTGTCCACATTGTGAACCAGCCTGCTTGAAGGCCATGCCTCCTGCTAACATGCTACAATAGCATGAGATGTGGCTTTGGACCAGGCCCTGGTGATAAAATGACACTGAGGCCTGCATCCACAGAAGACCACTTTGAAGTGGTCTCCCAGGGATTACTTGGTGGTAGAATGACCAAGCCACTCATGTGCAGGTGGCAGCAAGGAGCTGGTCTGGTCTATTGGGTATGAGGATCTCAAACCACTTCTCCAGGTTCCAAGAAGTAGCCTTGGAAATGCACCACTCCTGGGTGCCTGGCTAAAAAAGCTCAGTCCCCAGCTTCCAAAGTTGCTGCCTGGGCTGGGCTGCCACTACATGGACACCTTTGTCCCATTGTAATGACTTTCTCTCCAATCTTGGCCTGGAACACTTTATCCAGCCCATAATCAGCCTTGTACAGTGCAGGCATGACAGAGCATGGCAAGACAGGGTGGCGGCAGCTGCACAGTAACATGTTGTGGACTGATCACTATTGTAACATCTGGGTGCAAGCCAGATGCTGCTGGGTCATTGCCACAGCAGTCTGAGCCAGCTGGGCCAACTAGATCGGCCTCTCAGGGAGGAAGAAATATCTCAGAGAGGCCCTCCCTGAGAGGCCCATCTAGCTGGGGATTGCACCAGCACTTGGAAGTACAGATGATTCACTCCACACCTGATTCTTCACCTCAGTGGAATGATATTATTACACTAGGGATGTGAACGATTTTCTTTGTATTTGATTCATATGGAATCAAATGCAAGAAAATTTGTATTATTAGAATAGATCCCTTCGAATGTAATGGAATTTGAATTCGATACAAATGTTCAATCCCATACGAATGCATATGAATCCCATACAAATCCCGTACGAAGCCTCATACAAATGTATCAAAACATTTAATTCAAATTTGAATGCCAATCTTTGAATGTGTTAACATTCGATTTGAATACAAATACCCAAATTTGGCCAAGTTCATATACATTTTAAATGTTACAAATATTCGTGCACATCCCCATATCACACCATTACACTGAGGAAAGCATGAACAGGTCCCAAGAAAGAAGGAAATGGAAAATTCTTTCCGTATTGTTGCCAAGAAATCTCTGTAGTCACCAGGAGCTGAATGTGACCCATGGCCATCTTTACGCATTATTGCATGAAAGGACCCACAATAACTAATCTAGCATATGAAGGGACTAAACACCATTTCTCTCCCCTAACATTCTCAGCTCTGGCTTGCTGAAAAACATGTCGTTCCAAGAACCCCCAACCCAACTGCTTGAAGAGGAAGTCTTGGAAATGTGGCTTTTATCTACCAGGGGGAAGGAAGGAAGGAAGGAAGGAAGGAAGGAAGGAAGGAAGGAAGGAAGGAAGGAAGGAAGGAAGGAAGGAAGGAAGGAAGGAAGGAAGGAAGGAAGGAAGGAAGGAAAAAGAATTGAGCTCATCCCTCTTTGATATGCTAAGGCTTTACTTCCCTGGTAAGTGTCCAGCATAAATTGCTCTCCGGATGCAAATCACGCTGTCAAAAGTACAAACAGATATCTGATCAAAGGTCACCTCTCTTTTGTGTTTCTATTTGATACTGAAATTTCTACTTCATTTTTAACCGTCATGGTCAGTTAGGGGAACTGCATCTTGATAGGGAATTACTGATGCGCTTCATATCTTGGACGTGGTTTCTCGGCATTCCCTCCCCTGTTGCCCATCTTCTCCTTTCATATCTTGTGGGTGTTTTAATTTGAATGTGTTTTCATTTTTAATGGAATAGTTAAATTAGCTCTGAAAGTGCAGCCGCTCAGTGCTTCCGAACACTGCTTGCTTATTAGCTATGAGATAATACCCTGGGAATGGATAAAATAATTATCATTCTGTCATTCGTAGGTCTTTCATTCATAGGCAGTTTGTGATATGCAAAAGGTCTCACATGGCATCCCCCCCTCCAGCAAAACAGGACAACCGAGATTTTTATTTATTTATTTATTTATTTATTTATTTATTTATTTATTTATTTATTTATTTATTTATTTATTTATTTATTTATTTATTTATTTATTTATTTATTTATTTATTTATTTATTTATTTTAAAAGGGCCCTTCCTCCACTTGCTGGGGTTCCACCCCAGCAAGTGTACTAAGAGCCTCTCTTAGCTGAGGTTGGTTTCTAAGCTCATGCAAACTTCTGCCTCTGTACTGACCCTGAAGCTTACAAGAGCCTAGGCTATGGTCACACCTTCATTTGAAACCTCCAGTCCATCTTTAGATCTGTCTGCTCACACCTTTTCATTTCTATCTGTTTTCCTTGTGGACTTTCCACCCTCTATTTGGACCTTCCTGAATGAAAAGACCACAAATAAAGCTCCATATTAAAGAAACTAAGGCCTTCTCTGCATTACCTGCTTTTGATCCAGATCAGTAGATCCAAATTTACCAGACCTACTGATAATGATCATGGGAAAGCATGGTCTGGATCAGCCCTGTCTGTACTGCTGATGCTGGTCTGTCCCAAGTCTTCCTGAGGTTGCAAAGTTCACATGAGCTTTGCAGCCACCTCAGACCTTGAATTATTTCCTTGAATTCAGACCTTGAATTTCTAGGTGAGTGGGGACTGTAATTCAGTGGCTTGCCATAGCATGCTGACACACACACACACACACACACACACACACACACACACACAGAGAGAGAGAGAGAGAGAGAGAGAGAGAGAGAGAGCGCCCCTGAGGCTAGGAACCATTGCTTCTAGTAGAGGATGGTGGTGGGTGCTTTTAGAGTAGCACTGTGGCACACCACTGAACAGAACCCCCAGCCCCCAGGAGCCATCTGCATGCCTCCGTGACCTGGGTTAAGGCCCTTGGTTCAGATGTAGCCCTGATTAATGAGGTCCATAACAGATCTGGATTAAGGGCCTTCTTAATCTGGATCTGTCTGTCTTATGCAGACAGGGAGGACTAGCATGTGGCATGGCACAGAGATTCACATTAACGTGTAGATATATGTAGCCTAGAGGTCTGAGGTGGCTGCAAAGTTCATGTGAACTTAGAAGACTTTGGACAGACCAACATCTGGCAAACCTGGACAGCATATAAAAAAGCAGACATCACATTGCTGACAAAAGTTTGTATAGTCAAAGCTCTGATCTTCCCAGTATTGATATATGGCTGTGAGACAAGGAAGGCTGAGCACCGAAGAAGAAGAAGAAGGAGGAGGAGGAGGAGGAGGAGGAGGCTTTTCTACCCCACTTTTCTCACCCATTTAAGGGGACTCAAAGCAGCTGACAAAGCTTCTGTTCTTCTCCCCACAACAGAACACCCTGTGAGGTGGGTGAGGCTGTGACTAGCCCAGGGTCACCCAGCTGGCTTCATGGGGTAGGGTAGAATCAAACCCGGTATTCCCAAATAAGAGTCCAGCTCCCTAACCACTAGACCAAACTGGCTCGCTCAATGCTTTTGAACTGTAGTGTTGGAGAAGACTTCTGAAGACATCTTGAACATTAAGAAGTCAATACTAAAAGAAATCAACCTAACTGTTCACTTGAAGGACTAATACTGAAGCAGAAACTCAAATAGTTGGACACATAATGAGAAGACACAACTCATTGGAAAAGACCCTGATGCTGGGAAAGATTGGAGGCAAAAGGAGAAGGGGACTGGCTGAAGATCAGATGAGCAGATAGTGCTATGGAAGCAACCAACATGAATTTGGGCAGACTCCAGAAGGCACTAGAACACAGATGGACCATGGGTTATGAAGAGCCAGACATGACATGGGATGATATGACCTGTGTATCTGCTGTCTGGACACTGACTGCAGATGGACAGCTAAAGGTCTCCTTCTCTTCTCTCTCTCTCTCAACTTCAAAATGAGTTTGAACTAGAAAGACCCTCAAACAGAGGACAATTTTTTCAGCAAATAACCATGCTCTGAAAGCTGTTGAAAACAGCTGCTATAGGTAACAGCAAGTAATTCTGGAGATTAAAAAAATCATGCGCAAACAAACAAACAATAAAAAATTATAGGCTAGTTTATTAATCCAGCATGTTGTGCCAGATTTTCAAGGTAGAATTACAGCAGTAGTACTGCTCTCCATTGTAGCAACAATTCCAAATCTTTCATGCAAGATTCCAGAAGATGGCAGCAAAGCACTTTCTCCCACCTGAAAATGCAGGTCCTTGGAAGCTTCCTTATGCAACTGTTAGTTTTATCAAAGAAATTAATTATCAGATCTTAATTATGCTAAATCATCATGAAATGTAAACATTTCAGGAACAACAGTTAAGGAATTTGGGGCAAAGCAATTGTTCCCAGTGTCTGCGTGTTTGAATCAGACATTTATGGAAGACAGGATTATGCTTGATATTTTCAAGGTAAAGGCCAAAAATTAAGAACCTTGAAGTCCTTTACTATAGATAGGAAATTTCCTCAGATTCTACTTGCAGGTCAGTATTCAGAAGAAGTAGGTAATGGGCCTGTTCACACTTACTGGCCCGGTGTGGTATAACAATATCATACCAAGCCAGTAAGGATCCAGTACACTGAAGGCCATTCACACTTACAAGCCCCAAACCTGATCAGAAGCACTTGTAAATCCAAATCATCAAACAGGGCTGCTCAAGCGTCTGAACTGGCATCTGGTGTGCAGTCAGACATTGCCATGGCGATTTGGCAGCTGCATGCAACTGCTGCAGTCATGTAGCTATGCCCACTTGCCAAACTGCACTGGGTGCAACCAGCTTCCCAGAAAGAGGTTTGTACTTCCCATCCTGTCCAGGGGATGCAAATACTAGTAAATACCCCCCCCCCCGCTTCCAGACACTTACCTGAGATCTGAGATGTGTGATCTGGGCACTGCCATCTTAGGTCATGATGCCAGTGTCACTGCGTGTTCACTGTCACAGGGACAATGGTAATGTACTGTGCATGCACAGTAATGCCAGTATGTCACATGACACGCTGGCACGCTGCATCACGTGCCTCTTCATGCATCATAGAGGTGCTGATGGGGGTGCCACTGGACACGGTAAGTGGACATGTAGAGCGCAAAATCATACTCCACATGTAGTTTGCTTCCAGCGTGCTCCTGCATGGAAGGGGCCGTTTCTGAGTTGGAAATGTAACTTGCTAGCAGGTAAATGCAAACAGGCCTAAGCTCTAAAACACTCTGCTCTTTTGCGTGGTCGGAAGGAACAGAACAAAGCAAACTAGGAAATAAGCTATAAACAGATATAGTGAGTACTCCAGTGGATGCCTAGGTACTTCCTTCAGGTTGGGGGAAGAGGCAGGATGTCTCAAAAGGACATTTGCAGGGAATCAAGAGCAGGTGAAGGTTTTGCCCTTGCTTTCTGCTTGGGATGATGCAAATGGTGGGCCACTATATAAGACAGGATGTTGGACTAGATGGGCTGTGGCCTGATTCAGCTGGGCTCTTTTTATGTTCATAAGACTAAAGCTATCAGTAAAGTGGAATAGAATGCAAACCATGGATACACCAAATCAATATAACCATTTTCTGTGTGGGCAGCATAACTCTGTACCTCAGCCAAATAGCCATGAAGATGTATCTTTTGAATCCACTTTAAAAATCCACTTTGAAAATTGTAGCACAATTTTTAGACATTACCCTGGGAAAAAATCCTTCAAAAAATCAGACCAATATGGAGATTTAAAAGCAGGCTTTTAAAAACAAAGTTGGGTACAGAACAATACCATCATCTACCAGTTGCATGCTTTGCCATTTTTTCTGATGAGGTGAAAAAAGAAAAGACCCCCCCAACCCCCCAGGTATGCCCTACATCATTACTGGGATCTCAAAGGTACATTCAGCATATTATACTGAATGTTTATATTGGAACTTGATGTAGATTTGCCTAGGATCATGGCTAGGTGGGTCTCAGGTTCCTGTTGCTACTTCATAATATGTGCTATGGGCCAGAATGATCACTGATATAAATAAATCATTTGGTTCAAGTAAATATTGCCAAAACACAGATTCCTTTGCTTAAAAGGAGTGCTTGTTTTCTTGTGTTGATAACATTGCTATAGTTACTGGAATATGCAAGGTGAACAAGTAACAGCAATCAATGCTCATTAAAAGGGAAGGAATGTTTTTCTATTGTTCTTCAGTAATGAGAATTTATTTGGACTTCCCTGAATGTTATATTCTGTGTAAGGCCCTTTCTGCACAGGATCTTATTCTGGATTATGTCCAAGAATAGGGTCCTGCAGCCAGGCCTATTGTAGTCTGCACTACAGACGTCTTTTGGGATATAATCTGGAATAAGGCTCAATGCAGAAATATTTTGTTCCTTGATACTGAAACCAATCTATGCCCTATTAGCAAAGATTTGGGAGGAGGGAAATTGCTAGCAAGGTTCTTTTGCTTCACAGACTTCAAAGTTAGTCTTTACCCAGAATCCCTATTTCTCTTTGACCATCTGCAAGCAGCTGTATGCCTATATGTTGGGAGGATGAAGCAGCTGTAGGAGGCTGAAAGACAGTGAGTCAATGTCATTTGGGAATTTAGGATAATACACTACAGCTGCTTAGATTCTTAGGCTGTGCATCTGCACTAGGTCAGTAGATATACCCAGTAGGGATATGCAAGAATATTCAAAATATTCATTATTCGATCAAATTCAGCCAAATTCGAACATTCAAATTTGAATCAAATGTCCAGACATTCGGTTTTTTTTAATATGCCAAGGAATACGAATATTTCAAATCATTCAAATGAATAATTTGGACATTTCTATGTGTACGGATATGTACGCATTACATACATATCTGGATGCATCTTATTCATGTCTGTATGCATCTCTACAGATACAGAATCTGCTGTTACCCGCCTAGAGACCTTTGGGTATGGGGCGGGATAAAGATGTAAACAAACAAACAAATAAATAAATAAATAAACATGTACAGGATGAAAACAAGATATGTATTTGTACAAACATATGAATAAATTCGAATTGGTCTGAATTTTAATACATTCATTTTTCTCTATTCATATGAATTCAGACATTCAAATATTTGATTCAAATTGAATGCCAAATATTGCACTTGCGCACACCCCTAATACCCAGGAAATCACCTGGAAAACATTTCCCGCACAACGGAATGGTGCACCAAGGAGCCATGCCTCATAGTAAACTGTTTTGTCTGTACTGGATGAGGTATTGGAGCAGGCTATGAAACAAAAATGGTGCTGTAGCTCACTCCAAGTGTGGTCCTCTTGTAAGTAGTCTATGCAGCATTCCTACTGGGATACTGTCATGCCCTGTTCAGCCTCCTCGGAGGAGGGAAGCTTGCCTGCAATGTGACCACAGGCTGAGGAGCAGCCACAGCAAGGCATTGCAGGCATGGAAGAGTTAAGGCCAAGTCCAGGTGAGCAGCCAGACAGCTCTGATTATGAGTCCACTAGCAGTGAGCCTAATCAAAGACTGTCTCATCGCCTGCTTAGGCAGCAGAAGCAGGTGAGACGGAGATCAGAGCGATTAGCCCAGCTGCACCATGGGCGTGGCTCTGACTCCTCTATTTAAGAACAAGCTCACCTTGCCTCAAGTTGCTGCAGACGTCTTACCAGCCTTGTGTTATCTGAGCTTGAAATCCTGGACTCCTTGTGACCTGCTGACCCTTGGGCTGCCTGACCCTTGCTGACTTCTGGACTCCTAGACCCCGGACTGGAACTGATCATGAGTACACCTGGAACCCTTGGGACTGAGTAGCTGCGCAAGTGTTTGCCTGTTGCCTGACTGGCCTGCGACGTGACAGATACTGGACCAGCAGCCCAAATGCAGAGAGTGCATGTCCTGTGACATGGCATGTCATGCCTGGTACCATTTTGTCAGCCACTCAGAAACTGTCTCAAAAGTGCACTCCTTCTGGGAGCCTGGCCCAAATTTCCCTGGCTGGCAAATTCAGAGGCTGGGAACTTCTCTTCTTGGCCTCAAAAGCTGGGAGGGGGTGAGCCACCCATGTGGTCCTTGATGTGCACTAGTGGCAGCCCAGCCAGTCATGGGCTAAGTTGCCTTTTTCAGATCAGTGTGTGGTGTGGGAAAGTCCACACGATGTGGAATAAGCATTAGTAACTGATCATTAGGCTTATATGTGATTTTAAAACACCAGTAAAAACAGACAGATCCTTTTGTTTTCAATATTATCTGCTTATTGTCCCTCAATCTATCTGTTTCATTTCAAAATAAAATCTACATGTATTATCAAACATCAATGGATTTTCATTGGAAAATGAAACAGTTAGGGAAACATACCACAGGTTTTTCATCAGTAATTCAGTGGCTTGTATTGTAGTTTTGGTTGAACATTTCATTGCATGCATAACTTGTGTTCATGACAATACCCCAAATATTTATTCAATTTCACATATATCAGTTAGTTGCTGGGTCAATTCAGAAAGGATTAACATATGAGGAATGAGTAAAATGCCTTTTTTTAAAAAAAATCCATTTTAAAAAATGGATTGAAATTTACAGTTATTTTGTTTTTACATAAAATTGGACACAGTTTCTTCTATTCATGAAAAAGATTTCACTTCTTCTCCTGAATAGATGATATAATATGTGTAAAGAAGACAAGATGTTAATAGGTCTCCATTGTTGTCTATCAGTTTAGTGCCCTCATTTTCCACCAGACCCTGACAGAATTCTGGAAGGCTATAGAGAGAAACTGAAGGCAAATCCTTTGTTAAGGAAGAAGCAAGAAGAGTAATTGTCTCATGCCTCAAATAAACATTGCCTCATAAGAAACGGCAATAAAAAAGGAACTAAGCATTAAATCTGAAGTTTGCTAGAGCCTTTAAAACACCTTGAGTGTTTGGGGTTTTTTTGCTAATCAGCTTGCATTCAGTGGTGTACTACCACTGAAACTGCAGAATTTTTAAAAGGTAGTCTTTTAAAAAGCTTTATTTATTCTTTCATTTCTCATAGCCTATACTCATAGGCTAAATTACAATACAAGCAACAGAGGCAAGCTATCTCTTTAGCTAATGGCCAGGATAAAGACATGTGTTTTCATCATATGTCTGAACATCTGCACAGATGGGCCAGATGCCCAGAGGAGGTTCTCTCATGTGCCTTTGCACCTTTTGCTGTTGATACCAAGAAAGACTGTCTTGAAAATCTTAACTGATGAGGACATCTGAATGGCTGGAAAGATAGGCAGGATGCCTTTCAAGGCAGTTTGGAAAATGTTGAAAGCAGTGAAGGTTTTGCCTTTGACTTCTGTTTCAGAAGCCTAGAAGCAATTGGTGGGCCACTATATGAGACAGATGCTGAACTAGATTATCTGTGGCCTGATCCAGAAGGGCTCTTCTTATGTTCTTATGGGAGGTGGCTTTCCTTCAGGCATTTGGAGCTCAAATTATTTACAGTTTTAAAGTCAGTTTTAATGTTTTGAATTGTGCTTATTAGCAATTTGGCATCCAGTGCAGTTCCCTTAAGGTCAAAGCTGTGTTCTAGATTGGCAGCAGCTTCTGAACTATCTTCAAAGGCAGTTCAACATAGAGTCCAGTCTTGAAGTTACCTGAATATAGGTCATTGTGGCCAAGTTATCTCTGTCCAGGAATGGCCGTAGTTGATGAATGAGCCCAACTTGGAGGAAGAAGCTAGAGCGACTGCTATTAGAGCAGGAGAATTCCCAAACTATGCACCTCTTTCTTCCAGAATAATACAACCCCCTTAAGAACAGTTTGTGAACTCAAGAAACCTTTACACACAGTACTTACATTTTGTCTGGATTCACCTTCAATTTATTTATCTACATTCGGCCAAAGCACCAGAACTGCCTCTTCTGCTCTAAATGGAATCACGGGTGTCATTAGCGCACTGATGACTACTCTCTCCAAATCTCCTGATGGCTTCTCCCAGCAGCCTCATGTAGATGCTACGAAGCACAGGGTATAGGAGCAACTCCTGAGGAACCTCACAAGTTAAATTCCAGGGAGATGAACAAAAATTCTCCATGAAGTCTCTCTGGTGTTGTCCTCAGAGGTAGGAGTGAAACTGTGCCATGCAGTGCCTTCAACTCCCAGTCCTCAAAGAATTTGTAGGAGGATACCATGGTCAAAGGTCTGGATATCCAAGGCAATTTCAGTGTCATTATCAGGACTGAAGCCTAACTGAAATGGATCGAGATTTTCAATAATTTTCTTGAACTGTTACAGGAGCTGCTTTTAAACACATGTTTGGTCCTGTTTCTAGATATGTGCAGCAGCATTCAGGTTACATGTTTTGGTTTGACTAATAATAATAGTTTGGAGCCCATCCCAAGGGAGAAGAAATGGCTGATCTTGACATGAAATTACTTTCTTGAGGTATAAATGGACAAGCAAGAAGCAACAATAAAGAACTCCCAATTTGGGACAAATTAGTCAAATGGTAGGTGGCAGCTGAACCTGTAGCTTCTAGCAAAGAGACAGTTGGTAACATGCGTTGAGGAGAAAAAGTAATTGCGACTACGGTAAGGATACAAGGTGCTCTTGCCAGCCAGAGACATCTGTTCTGCACAAGCTCCTGGACTGGCTGCAAAGTTCATGACAGCTTTGAAGCCATCATGAGAGGCCTCTTTATGCTCCGAAGGCCAGGAAAAAATATGTCTAGGCTTCAGAACTTTCAGTGGGCCCATTTCAGCAGCACACCTTGTTGTGCCACCAAAATGGGCCCTCTGTTATATACTGGACCACAGAACCATGCTGTCTGTCATCCCTTAGTTTCTGGTAGACCTTGTAAAAAAAAGGTCTACTGGTAGACCAAACCGGGATGCCATTTTGGGTGCCCTAGTCTAGTCAACACTCTGCCCTGTGTGGAAGGGTCATACTGGGAGGAGACAGACCCTCTACTGTTTTGCCCTAGTGTGTGGATGGCGGAAGCCTAGTCTAGATCATGATCCAGTCTACCACCCAGTGAGAAAAGGCCCTTAGCTGCTTTGTACCTTTGGCTTTGAGCTATGGGTCCTCATGTATCATGGTCTGAGCATTAGTTGCTGTTGCTTTCTAGTTTTATCTTTAAGGACCTGGTGCTGCTTTTTCACAACATTTTTATTTTCAAAATCTTGTCTTTTCCCCATTTGAACTTATTTTGTGCATTGACTGTGCTTTACTCCTTAGGTCTGGCCCTCTGTTTACTTCCATCAACCAGCAGCAACCTGAGAGCTAAGCAGTACTCCCAAAAAGGTATTGGGCTGAGAGGTCTTAGTGCAGACAGAAGGGATGGGTAAAGAGTTTAGTTTAGTAACCTGCATTTTCTCTCACTGTCACCTTTTACTGGTGCTTCATTTATTCAGTTCAACTACAAAAAGAGACTTCAGCTCTGAACTTGCCTCACACCCCCATAAATCAAAGTAAGTGCCAATTAGAGGAGAATTGCAGCTGCTTGCAGAAGGCCAAATTACCGTAGGTTTTTGAGACTGAAGGGAATTGAAAAAGCAGCGTTAGAGGGCCCTTGCATGTATGTCTTCCCACTTTAGTGCTGTCTGGAATCTGTGGATTTGCACCAGGTTTCATGCTTCAATCGTATGCAAAACAACAGACGAGAAACAATAACCTGGCCTTGAATAATTCATGGTATTTGTGAGCCACTTTAAAAGATTTCCTCTTAAATCGCAGATTAGCATTTTTGTTGCTTTCCTAATCAAAGGGTGTTTTTAAAACAATTCCCAAAGCTTCTAAGATGTATTTCCACTGTTTTGACTCTGGGTTCAGTTTTCTTTTTCTCGCTTTGTCCCCCCTTTGTGTTTTTTCTTGGTCTTTGGAAAGCCTCATCGCTTGTTCTGAAGCCCATTGAGTTCAAGAGCTCTATGCTAAACGGAGAAGGGAGGCTTTTAAAAACCAGTACAGTTGTAAGGAACCCTTTTAAACTATGTGGATGAGTTTATTCGGTATGTGACTTGTGATTTAGGCTGCAGAAATCCTAATTCTTCTTATCCAGGAAGTAACAGAGAACATAAAACGGAGCACCCCAGGTCCAACTGGCTATCTAATTCAGCAGCTGGTCTTCATTACTGTTATTACTGAAACTTGGTATATAGAAAATGCAGAAAGGATGACTTAAAAGGGTTAAGCTTCAGAAGGTAATTCTTGATAAAAGGAAAAATTAATTGCTTATGTTTTTAAGCATTTTATCACTGTCTATTGGTTTTAGAATAATGTAGCAACTTATTTTCATCCTTTCTTCAAACTGTTTAGAAGCAAATTATGATTTAGTGGGCATATATTAGTCAATCTTTTTGTGGGTCCTTGGAATCCTTGCTGGGGAATAAGAGAACACAGGCTGCATTCACACTTAAGGTTAAACCAAATTCAGTCCACTTTCAGAGTGAAAGAACACATAAGCAGAGCTGAAAGCTGTTACTTTCCAACTCAGAAAATCCATCTTCAGGTTAGATAATGTGGAAAGAAATTGATTGGTCACTCTGCTGTTGTGCTGTTCCACTCTGAGGGTATTTCTGCACTGGTCCTTTAGACCCCATTAGGGACTCATTAGAAACCCATGTGGGCCGGATCCTAAAAGATCCTTCCGCACAGGGGACCCCATTAGGACTGGATGAGGGAGGCCTCTTCCACAGAACGGTTTCCTAATTCTAGCCCTATGGGGGTCTTCAGGGCCCTAAATCTGGATCTCCACAAGACTTTAAAAAATTGGGTCTACAATTCGGTCTTCAGCCTTGAAACCAGATTATAGACCCATGCATCCGCACACTTACCGTGCAGATGGGATCTTCCGGATGAGCCTTCATGGTAGGAGTTTCTGGTTGCCTTCACCTGCCATGAATGCCTGATTGTTGGAGAGGAGGAGAGGTGGTGTTGGTGTCGATGGCGTCAGCAAACCTTCCCCCTCCACAGCGATGGAGCAGCCATGGGGTGAAGGAGGCTGATGTTGTTGCCGCCACCGCCACCGCCAGCTCCACCCCCCACCCCCCAGAGGCAGCTTTGCAGGAGCAGCAGAGGCAGGGGGATAGGTAGTGATCTGTATCACCCCTCTCCCCACAGCCCTGATGGTCCAGCAAAACAGCTGTCATTGGCAGAGGGGGCATGACACCATGGCTGTGATCACCACCTTTGCCATGCTCCCTCCCTGATGACAGCTGCTTTGCTGGGCCATCTGCCTCTACTTCTCTTGGTGACAGCGGAGCAAGGGACACCTCGGGGGTGTGGTGGAGGTGGCTGCGCTGCCGTCACCACACACCTGAGGGGCAGCAGCAGCAGCATGTCCTCCTGCAGCCTTATCTTGGCCGCAGAAGGCATGCTGTGCTTTTGCACAGCACCTTTCTAAGCACCCATTCCTGTGCAGAAGTAGAGGGGTCTCCTGAACATCCGGATCTTCAAGATCTGGATGTCTGGGAAGATCCCATCTGAAACATCCAGATCTTGAAGACCTGGATGTTTGAGAGCAGTGCAGAAGCACCCTGAAAGTGGACTGAAACTGGATTATGGTGTGAACACAGCCCAATAGACCCCTTCAGAACTTCAGAATTGCCCATGTATTCTATGGAAAATTTAGTCATACCAGCATGGGGTGCCATTGTCATTCCAGAAAAGCACCTGCTCATGCCCTGATTCCATTTTTGGCAGCAGGAGGTACTGTTGAAACTATTGCACACATCAAGTAGTGCAGTTTCCTTCCATCTGACAGTGGCGCCATGGAAAATGGTGCCTCCTCACGTCACAATGGAGACAATGAGCATGCTGTGGAAAGGGACGCCTCCCCAAAATTGGTACTAAATTTGAGCACACACTGACCAATCATGCACAAATAGCATAGGACAGACAGCTTCACAGCTCATCATCATTTACAAATTAGTCTCAGCACTAATGATATTACCAAACTGAGTAGTAAAAAGTCTGCAAATTGAAAACTCAGATTGGAGAACCATGGCTACTTGGAACACTAGCTGTGAGCTGCATCTGCTCACCACTATAGCAAAGGCTGCAGGCATTCACACAGAGTTAAAAATAAAAAGTATCTCAAAAGTGGTTTAGAGGTGGTAGCTACTACATGCTAGTATCCCATTTCTTCTCTAACTGACATTAAGGCCCAG
This sequence comes from Aspidoscelis marmoratus, assembly GCA_014337955.1. Classification (NCBI taxonomy): domain Eukaryota; kingdom Metazoa; phylum Chordata; class Lepidosauria; order Squamata; family Teiidae; genus Aspidoscelis; species Aspidoscelis marmoratus. The sequence goes on from MTQE01001141.1 coordinate 11,639,535, forward strand.
AAAATGGGAACACTTGTGGCTACATACTACCAGTTCTAAGCCACTTCTGAGTCATTTTTCTTAAGGAATGTGTCTACATTAGAGTGCCTTCAGATGGTAAGAGTAAATTGCAGGGTCTTCTTTAGATCTCATAATTGCCTCTCACGCCTGCCAGACTGCAGGAGCTAATTCTGGCTTCATACTTCTGTCTGGTGGTTTCTTGCCCTACTGTAACTGGTCAAAATACCTGGATGTCAGCTAAGCACTCAACCACTTCCCTGTGTGTTTCCCCTTGCCATGCTTGACTTACACCAGGAACAGTAACTCCAAGAACAGCCAAATAGAGGTATGGAATCAGTGCTAGGGAAAACCTGGTATCAGTGCTGGATTTTCTGTAACACTTAGGTTTTAGATTTTTGACCAGCTAACCCAGAACTATCACAGTATGTGGGACATTCCCAATATAGGCCTGGGAGAATGCTGGATTTTTATTCTTGCCTGGAGGCACCCCTAAAAAGGCTCTACTGTGTTTTGGATCATTTATAACCTACAGCAACAACAAAAAATTTCATTAAAGACCTGCAATTTGTCAACTCTTATAGGGCGTTTTTCCACTGTCACTAGAAGTACCCATTAAGTACCCATTAATGGGTACAAAAATACCATTACGTACCCATTAATGGGTACTTAATGGGTACTTTTAGTGAGAGTGGAAAAACACCCATAGTTAGACTCAAATTATTTGTATCTCTAGTAGCCAGCATAATAACCAGTTGTGCCATGCAATACTATTTAGCAAGAGGGATTCATTGACACCACTAAAGTGATATGCTTTTCCTGGGGTCCCTCACACCAGCCTGTCATGGCTGGACATTTTACAAGGACATGATTTACAACAGACAGGATGCCCCAAAGGTAAGAACAGAATATATCTTGGGATAGGGGTCTGTGGTCCACATACTAATACAATTTATGGCAGGCCTCATCTGGGGGTCTGCCATAGTATGCACTAGCATGTGGATGACAGGCCCCCGTTCTGAGATATGTTGCAGAACAAGGCCAAGTGCAGAAAGACTCCAGGTGAAGAGAATGCTCAGAAACTGATGGGTCTCTGTATGAGATGGAATGCTGGACTTGATGACCCAGTCCAGCAGGGCTCCTCTTAGGTTCCTATGCCCTATTAGGTTCCTGTGCCCTATTAGGTTCCTGTGCCCCTAATGTCTGCAAATATGGCTGATCATTCTGACTACAAACAGATGCCTGACCCAGCGCAGGAAGGAGAGAGCAACGCCAAAGGGTCAGAAGTACATACATCTGCTGCTTTAACAAGACTACCTGATTATGGCCCAGACTCCAGGTCCACAAGACAAGTGTAAAGGTCAAGTGGGCCGATCCCTTTAATAGATTATTAGAAAATTTAAGAAATTAAAGTGGCAGAACATTTTGTAGGTGTGCTTTTAATCATTATGAGGAACCAATAAAGCAACCAAACAGAAATGAGCATAATGGGCTGCTATTTTTTTTTTGTTAGTTAGAGCTTAAGAACAAAATGAGTCAAGATGAATCAAGTTGGAAACCACGATAATAACATACTGTGATAATCTCTTGTATTACCTTTATCCGCTGAAAAACATGGAGTAAATCCTTTTTAACCAAAGGGAGCTGAGTTGCTTTTTGGTAGTAATGGCATCCCTGGTATCTGAACATCTTTCCCCCCAAAACAATCAGTAGAGATCTCTAGCAATTTCTGTTTACTGAGAGGAGGAAGATGTTTCCCTTAGCTTGGCTGGGGTTCTGTTGTCCAGGGTTCAGGCTGTTTCACAAAAACTACAGATGTTCAGATCTTCTTTGGGGGCACATTCAGGATGAGCAACCCAGTCCCTGGGATCCCACATTCAGACATGGAGCGATGAACTCTTGAAAGAAATGCTTTAGGAATGCCCATTTAGATGCTCTTTGGCACCTGAAAGGGCACTTCAAGGCACAGGAGAATAAAAAAGGTGTTTCTAGAGTGTGTTTTCCAAGAACTCATGGCTCTTTGGGCCATTCTGAACTGAAAGGCAATGATCTGGATAAATGAGTCCCAACCAGTGGTCCAGATCATACCCTGGCATGGTCTGGAATGATACTGCCCTAGACAGCTGCCACACTGGCTTTCAAACCCAGCCTCTGAGGGCTCTGAAGAGCCTGGAAAGCAAGTATCTAGTTTTGGAGCCACGGGGAAACCCACTTTGGCAAGTTGCTTTGGGTCCCCAATAGTCCTGAACATGGAGACAAGCTTTTTGCACACCTTTGTGTTCTGGACCAGGGCCTGCTAGGGTCTTGATGTTGATGTCTACAGGTAATCCCAATCAGGGCCTCTTTGATTGGGATTACACTCCATTCAGCATGGACAGAGCATACCAGCAATGAGCGTGGCTTCCTTAGGACTATACTATGATACAGTTAGGAGGCCTGTGGTCTACAACGTGCTCTGCTCCAAGGATAACTGGTGAAAGGCCCTTTGTTTCTGCAAAGATATTTTTACAATTATTTTTTCAATCAGATTTTTTATTTCCAAGAGTTGGAGGGTATAAACTTGGGTCTTGGTAATGCTAGTTGGGACTGATGGGAATTTTATGTAAAGGGCTGCAATTTAGCCATCCCATAGGGTCATAGAAGCCTCTCTACAGGATTGGTTTTTTTTTTTTTAAAGGAAAAGACTACTGTTCTTCCGAGAGTTCATTATAAGTTGGCCTGGTTGTTGGAAGGCAATCAGATACAACCAGACAATTGTCTGCATCTAAACTAGGGAAAAATCCTGGTGACCCTGTGGCCCCAGGGAATTACTGGCAGGCAACTAGTCAGCTGCAACGTTGTTGAAAAAATCTTCTGCCTGAACTCCTACTCATTCTGTCATTTCAGTGTGCCAAGAGCCAGTCTGCTGTTCATATACTGACATGTTGCTGAAATGACAGTTCAGGATTTCACACACTGGTGCACTAGAGGCACCAGGGAGTTCCTTTTCATTCCTGTACTGTATTGCTGTGAGGTTTCAAACTTTCCCACTGAGTGGATATCCTCAAGCCATACTAGGTATGCTTACTTATGCATTGAACTTACTGAGTGGAACTAATCCAGCAATTCAGCCTCGGACGGAGAACAAAGGGAAATAAGCCCGAACATCAGGTGAATGTTTAAGACTTTGCACAACCCCATACAGTTTTAACTACACACATCTTCCCTGTCCGCACATGACGAGTGACAAGGCAGATCATGGGATTCTCCATAAATTGTCCTATTTATTTATTTATTTTCATTTCACACTGTCAGGGGTGGGCTCCATCCTTCCACAACAGCATTGCTTAAAAGACGTTGAGATGCATAGACAGGCTGAATTTGCAAGTACCTTAGTGGAATGGATAGGGATGTACACAAATATTCGTAAAATTCATTATTTGTACAAATTCATATGAATTTGGACATTTGTACATGAATCGAATGTTACCACATTTGTACATTAACACTCGTATGAATACAAATATTTCAGAAAATTCATACAAATAGTTTGTACATTTGTTAAACTGGGGGTATGTATCAGATATGTATCGATACATATGCGTTGGTATAGGATACATATCTGATATGTAGGTGTTTATATAGGGTCTATATGCAGGATCCATATTCAGGATCCATTCCCAGGATACATGTACATTTGTATTGGATATTTGTACAAATTTGTATGAATGCATTCGTACTGAATAGAATCCTACCACATTTGAAGCGGATCTGTTCATTACGAATCGAATGCACAAAACCCATTTGTTCACATCACTAGGAATGGAACAACAGTACAGGCTGGTTTATTTCCAGAATGATCGTGGCCATTCACATTCCAGGCACTGGAACATTTCTGTTCTTGTCCTGCAGTGCAAACACTGTAGTATAGCACACCTCCTGATTTGTTCCGGGTCATACAGCTTCAGTCGGAAGTCCCACCCACTCTTATCTGGGATTGGGTGATGCATTTGTCACTCCTATGTAGTATACAGTGTGTGAGGGCAAGGCTAAGCATTGCAGGGTCTGGATGTAACATTGCAGGGCCCAGGCCTAGCATGGCAGGGTCTGGACCCCAGCATTTCACCAGAAGTGGTGTGGAAACACTACCGCAGACATACTTGTAGATCGCTTTTAACTAGTGCACAGCTGCCCCAGAAGAAACTCTTAGGATGTTTCTGGAAAACTTCAGCAGATCACACATGCAAATGATGCATCTCAGCAATCCACTTGTTCGTGAATACCAGGTAAGTATGAAAAGGTCCATAGTGTCATGGATACAACAAACACGAACTTGGGCAAACTGTGGGAGACAGTAGAGGTCTGAAGGGTCTGGTGTGCTCTGGTCCATGGGGTCATGAAGACTTGGGCATGACTGAATGAAGGCATTACTTAGAAGAGAGAAAACTTTGGGCATTTTTGCACTTAACTTTTCTAGAACACTATCCCAAGGCAGTTAAGATCTAGAGTGGTGGCCAGTGGCTCTGGGCTGCTCTGGGATGGAGGTGGCACCTTGGTGTGTGGATGCCCTGTCACAGAGTGTGCCAGGCCATCCTGATTGCTGAAGTGCAAGCAGGTCTCCATTGAAGTCAGGTACATCATTGACTATTAGTTCTTATGGCTGTATATGTTCCTCTGAGCCAGCTGCTGGGAGACTGTGGCATTCAGTTGAATGCTATAGGCACACACTGCAGAGATTGTTCCTGCACAGAAATAGTGTTCTCAGTCAGAAACATATCAGGTGGCACAGTGCAGCCATCTGCTTGATAATCACTGTCTTCAAGGCTGGGGAACAAATAATCCCTGGCATTGAAGTAGAAGGCCAGGGACATGTCTTGGAAATGGCCTCAGAAATAGCCCTAGAAGTGGGATATATTCTGGAACTCGGCAAAATGGAACAGGGTCTGGGCAATGTCTGCCACTGCCAGCTGTCTGTACAAACCAGCTCCTGGTTAGAGAGTTCCTGGGCATGGATTCTGTGTCCAGGAGCAAGCCAGATATGGAGGCCATGTGGCCACCACCTGCCAACAAGCACTGTGCAGACCCTATAGTCCCAGCACACATCTGGTGTGGGGAATGCGTGGATGCTGCTCATAAGCAGGGCAAGTTGCCTTGGTCATGTCTTACTCATAAGTTGCCATATGCACTTGCTTGGTCACTGTGAGAACATGATACTGTACAAGGTGGGTCCAATCCAGAAGGGCATTTCTTATGTTTGTATGACAAAGAACATGTCTCTGTGTGTCACTTCTGCCCTCTGTCTCTGAAAATGCTGATGCATGCATTTGTTGCCTAAGAGGCAAGCACAGATAATCCCAATGTAAATGATGCAGTTGTTTACTTCTTGTATGTCCTGTAGCACCACTGATGAGGAAAAGCCTGTCTGGTGACGGATGTAAGCCAAAAAAGATTGCTAAAGGTGAAAACACTCTTGTGTCTGTTATCTGTGCCAATCTAGTCTGAAATACATTTTAAAGCTAATCCTAGCTCTGATATAACCATTGCATTAAAACATCTTGGCAACAGCAATTTCAATTACTTCTCATCAACTAGATTTCTGATACCGTACTGATCCAAATTTGACTCTTGTGGGAAACTCCAGGAGTTGAGCCAAGCACAAATTTGGCCTGAGGTAGTGGAGGAAATTAACTTAAGATACTACAGTAATTTAATTGATTTGACTCAGGCTCAGAAAATTGTATCCAAGCTCTCTTTCTTGTTTCATTTGTGGATCTTCACTCCAGAATCCATGTCAGATCTTTTTGTTTGTTTGCTTCCACTAGTATTTTTGCATAGTATTTACACTACTATGCACTATTTTGTATAATTGCTTATACTTTTATTGTTGCAATGTTACATTGTTAACAGTCTTGGCCTTTTCAGATGCTGGCAAGGGGTACTGCACGCACCTGAATCCTGATAGGTTTTTTTCCTTGATAATTGGGAAGCTACTCATATGAAAAATGTGCTGTGGACTTATCTTAATTACCCTGGGCCAGGAAGGATGCCCTGGCCTGGTATACTGAGATGGAACAGGACAATCCACATTGGGACAGTCCATCCCACTCCCGTCATTAGTTCTGAGGGCTGGTACAGAGGCTTCAAAGCCTAGAAATGACATTTTGGGTGGTTTGATATTTCCACCCACCCATTTCAATGATGCTCCATGTTTTATCATCAAAATGTCCCCCCCCCCCGTGTTCCAGAATACAGTGTGCGTGCCTTCCATACATGGCTCTCTTTCCAGACTGGCCCCACTAGTACATCACTGAATTCTACCAGTAGAGCAGGGTAGGACACTATTCTGGGTTTTCTGTCCCACTGTAATGCTTCAACCATGTGGACAAAACATTCTACTTGATGGTGCAGCTTCCTCAGTTTTACATCAGCTTGTGGAAGGGAGGCCCCCAGACCATCTCCGGTGGAAAGTTTCTTAGTGCCTAGCAATGAGCCACTCAGTTGTATTTGCACACATTTTTTTAAATGTAGCTCAACACTGGTAGCATGAGGAGCCTAGTGTTCTCATTCCACTTTTAATTCACATGGAATGTAGGGAATGCATTTTGGAAGTGTAGCTTCTGGACATTAATGAGGATTAAGGCACTAATGTGCTGGTGCTGCTACTTCTAAGTAGCTTTTGAGCCACTGTTATTTAGCAGGTATGAATGCAGTCTTGGGGTGTTTCCGCACAGGCCCTCAAGACCCCATTAAGCACCCAATAAGTACCCATATGGCACACATCTGCAAGATATCTTCCGTAGAGTGGGACAGAATAGGGCCTCTTCAAGGACACCATTTCCACACAGCCTTGTGCCAGATCCATCTCTAATGGGGTCTAGAGGCTTCTCAATTCGTTTTTTTGGGAAGACCTGAAAAATTAGGTCTTCAAACTGTGTTTCCTTATACTCATCATATCTATAACTAGGTCACTAACTGTGAACCTATACGTCAGACCTGCCTGTTTGCCCTTGTTATCACTACTGGTTGAAGCTGAACTCATGTCCTTCCAGTGGGAAGTCAGCAACAGTCACTAGAAGTTGGACAACAACTCCCATAAACGCCAGAACCATTAATGAACACTGACTGGGTTGATAATTGGATTTGTAGTCCAGCAATATCTAGGAGCATACTAATTGCAAAACACTACGCTGGAAATACAGATGTTTTGCTAATTATTTCATTCTTTGTCAGAGTCTGTCTCTCTATTCTGGTGGCAGAAGAGGTCTGGGCCTTCCTTAAATTTATGGCAAGTGGCATGATGGCTCCACCACTGTCACTGAAGATGCATCATCAAATCACCATGACTGTGCACAGAGGTTATCCTTACCCTCCATGCACAGATGCGGGAAGCCCATGGGGGGAGTTCAAGGTGCAACCAGACATCCTTAAACAGGTGGCCACTGGGCAAATTTGAGTCTGTAACATACATTTATTTCACTGGATTTACCTTACTCTAATTTGAAGTCTCAGAACAGTCATCTCTTCAACATTTGGGATTTTATAGCTCTGGTGTCGCTTTATTTAAGCTGGTTTGGGCAGGAAACTACATAAGCAAAAAGGTGAGCAAATAGCCAATCAGTGACAAGCACTCATAGTGAGGGTAGGTGTTGGATTTGGATATAGGCTGCAGTGTGGGGGAAAAGGGTAAGTTTTCAACTGTATATTCAGATAACTATTCGGAAGACATTTGTGTGTCTGGGGATGGGATGCTTTTTTCTAAAAGGATGACAAAAAAACCATCTGATTGTATCCTCAATGTATTTTGCTGCACTGAAGATCCATTTCATAGTGCAAGGTAGCAATCTGAGAGGTGTGTCTTTTAGGGGCACTCAAGACCTTCCACACTCCCTCAAGGCCCTTCGGCAGGGGAAGTTGTAGAGACTGGCTGACCTGGGTGCCCCTTGAAGGCATATTTAATATCATGAGAAATGTGCCCCAGGATACTTATTTGAGTTTCCCCACTCAACCTTCTGAGGAATGGATATTGAAAAGCAGAACCAAGAGTCTTGTGGTTGGATTTAACAAGTCATGAAACATAGTCTACTTCAACAGCTATATAAAATGGAGGTCTATATCAGCAAGGGAGGTTGATGATGGAAAGCAGAGAAGTTGGTTCAAAATATGGTCTAATGCCAATAGAACAAGGCAAAGGTAATTGCTTGAAAGAAAATATTTATACTGCCTGATTAAGAAGGTGACAATGGTAAGCAAGCAAGGATTCTGGCACTGTTAAGCTCACACAAGTAATGTCATTTTAAAAAGCTCTCATCTCAATCAGCACAGAGGTAGCAAAATTGAATTCCCTATTAAGGTGCAATTTTGCAGTTTTACATTGCAGTTTCCCTCTGAATTACAATTTATCAGGAAATTCAATTACATTACCTGAATCAACATTACACTTTATTTTTCTTCACACTACATGTGTTGATGAGTCTTGTTAAACGTTCATGGTAATTACTTGCTAGATGCACTTCGACACCAAGAGAAACATTCATTCTGAAGGAACAAGCCACCGCTCAAGCCCTTAGACTGTAGTAGCCTAAATTCCACTGCAGTATTTCAGGTTAAACTCAACTCTATTCAATAATAAGTACTCATCGCTAGAGAATGATGAACTCAGAGTGGTCAGAAAAGGGCAACCGACAAAGCATGGAGACCTCTTGCAAGTTCCATCAAAAAATTTTCAGTACCATGCTGCCTTGTAACCAGAAGTAGCACCTCCTTTGAGGGCAACTCATGCTGGCTCCAATAGCCGTTTAGTACTTGGTTCCTATGAAGTTAGTATAGTGGTCATGCGTATATTGATTTTATCAGTTTCTTCAGCTCCTTCATTGGCTAATCACAATGTAATGAAATTGTGTCAGCAACCTAGAGTGCAAAGAATACTAGAATATTCTCCAAGAATTCCCTGATGCTGGACAACTGGAACTTCCCAGGGGCTGAAAACTTAAATTCGCAACAAAATCCTCAGTTCACAATCATTTCAGAAATTATGCATGGCTTCTTTTATGGGCAAGGGCTAAAAGAAGTGCCGTCTTATGGCTTCTGAATGTGTCTAAACTTTCTACATTACAATTCACCCTGAACTTCCTCTACTCCTACTACAGTCACTTTACATACGTGCTGAAGATTATTGTAATATGCAAAAACGTACAAACGAATTTTGATTTCCTTTTATTACTAAAGTAAACTTTGTTTTTTCTTTTTAAGCACGTTTTTATGTTTGACTATGTTGGCTCTTTTATGCCAGTTATGAATCCACCTACCTGTTGTCCTGTCGATCCCATATTTGATCAATTTTTCAATAAGTATGGTATGAGACATTTTGCCAAATGCATGATACTCATTTGCAAAACAACCCCATCCCAGAACCTTATCATCTCCGGACACAGCCACCACTGGTGCAAATACGAACCCCTCTGCCACTCAAATGCCAACACAATGAAGTATGTACTGGGAACATATGTGCCAACTTAGCAGGGGTAAGGTACCATCTATGTAGTACCTTCAAACACATCTCCTTCACTCTAACATTCTTCACAGCATTACCATTCTAACCACACCTTCCATATCAGACCTTGCTACTTGTAAATCCATTTGCCACCATTCCAAAAGCTCCTGCACCTGATCCTCAGAACTAACTACAGTGTATGAGTGAAATCATGTTCACAGTTTGACCAGGAACAGCTAGTGAGCTCTTGGTCAGTAGAATTTGCACCCTCTTCTGGGTGTGATGCTGAGGGTGGGTGAGGCAGTCCCCAGCGTCAATTGCCATGATAACATCTGGGCACAAGCCAGATATTGCCACAACCCTTGCCATAGTGATCCAGTCTGCTGAAACCAGGCCATCTGCACTTTAAGTTCTGGTGGCCTGTTTCAGGACTGCACCAGAACTTGAAGTGTGGATGGCTCCCCTCATGCCTGATCTGCACTTCACCGGAATGGTACTACAATACCATTTCGGTGAGTGAAATGTGAATAAGCCCAAAGCTTCTTTCACATAATTCAGCACACAAATCCAATTATAAGGCCTGGTTGGATTTGGAAAAAACTATAGAGTGTGACCTTCTCTTAGACCCAGAATGACAGAGTGATTCCTATTGATTATAAGGCTATTCAGAACACTTAATCTATGGGCCATTTCATGCTTGTCCCATTAGTGCATGTGGTGTGAGCTTTAAGATGGAGTGTCTGCACTTGAAGGACCTGTTTCTTAACCAGAAACGGCTCCTTCTATGGAGGAGTTATCCCATGTGTACCACATGTTGTGCAGGTTTAACTGCATCGTGCATATACCTACCTTTCCCAGCGCTGAAGCATTTGTACTTCTTCCTACCCAGAAGAGGTGCTGAAGGAACACATACAGGTTCACTGGCACCGCATCATGCAGTTGCCCTGGTGACAGCACAGCACAGGCATACTGGCGCAGACACCATCTGCATTCAAGGTTGAGGAGGGTTAAGTATCCACTGAAGATCTGCAAATGCGGATGCTTAGTGAATACTTGGGTCATTTTGACTTTTGCTTCTCAGAGGCAAGCAGGAAAGTGCGAAAAGGCACGATATCATTTCTAAAATCCTTAAATCAATTCTGTAAAGTAGGTCACCATGTATTGGAGAATCATATTTTTATGTTTAGAAATACAGTACACCAGAAACTATCACAGCAGAGAAATGTTGTAAAATCCTAAACTTAGGAGCAAATCCTGTCTAAATTCAGTGGGGCTGACTGCTAATTAAATGCACATAATATTATTTGGAGATTTATGCTATGTTGCAGTGAGACCCAAATGGATAAGCAGAATATTCCAGAAAGAAGAACTAGGAGCTATACTTTAATACAAAGAATGAGATTATTGTCTTTCTAGTTTGTTGTATCCTTTTTGCCTCTCCCCTCACATATCTGGGAAAACAATTAATTTGTATTTAAAATTTAGACCCTAAGTTATTTTGTTTTGTTTTTAAAGTATGACATTTAATTCATGCATTTTAAAAGGCATGCAGAGTATGATTCAGATTTTTTTGGCTTATGGCCATTATATCCTGCCATTTTATATTTGGACGAACTACTCTTTATTTAGCAAGTGGTGCTAAATCCCATTGCTTATTACCATAAAAAATGTATGAGCTTAGAGGATATGAAAGTATTCCACCAAAAGGATTTGAAAGAATTCTATCCAAAGAGGAGTTCAAGGGCCTTGCTATAAAGAACATATTCATAGTGTTTAAGGTAAAGCGATGCAGCAGGTTTTCAATAAGGAGAGAATTTATGAAGAAGAGAGTCAGATTTTTTAAACTGTTAATTGCCATTCATTTGTTTAGGGAGATTGCAACCTTGGATAATGAAATTCTATTTTAAAAGCAGTGCTTTGAAGATCATAAGATGCTGAGGTAAAATGACTTTAAAAAAAAGTCATAGTGTTACTGTGTGAAAGTATTTACAAATACTGTAACAGAAGACCAAACTGGCTCACAGTTGTCTGTTGTGAGCAAAGGGAAATTACAGACTTCCCTTTTCTTTTTCCAATAGTGATGGAAAGGACCAGCTATCTAACATGCACACAGAGCCCAGTGCTACTTTGCCAGCTTCACAGAAATAGCTCTAGATTACCCTAGTGCAGTGGTTCTCAACCTGGGGGTCGGCACCCCTTTGGGGGTCGAACTACCCTTTCAGAGGGGTCACGACAAGTCTCCCACCGTCCTTCCCTCCCACCTCCCAGCTGCTCTGCCCCCATGGTTGGGGGTCTCCACAACATGAGGAACTCCATTAAGGGGTCACAGCATTAGGAAGATTGAGAATTGCTGCCCTAGTGGATTACCCTTGGCTCATCTACTTGGTTGACTCAGTGGTCAACCAATTGCACAAGGAAGCCCATGAGCACACAGCTTCCTCTGCTTGCAGTCTTCCTATAGATGGCCTTTGGAGGTTTACCACCTCCTACTGACATCAGGGTTCATACTCAATGACAGCGTTGACTTGCATGAATTGGTCCAGTCCTGAAACCAATGTCATATCTCATGATAGCAAATTCCAAAGTTTAACTATGAGTTGTGGGTTTTTTAAATCCTTTAATCTGATCTGATTTGTCTTGTCCATAATTCAGTTTCATTGGGTGTGTTCTGGTTGTAGTATTTTGGGAAAAGAAGAAAACCTTCTGCTTTTGCACTTTGTCTGTGTCATGCACAATTTTATATACCTCTGCCACCACGTATCCTTTCTTGATCAAAAAGTTCCACATGTTGCAACCTTTCTGTGTGGGGAAGGTCCTCCAGCCTCTTAATCATCTTAGGCTGTGGTCACATCTTCACTTTAATTCTTCTTCAGTCTGTTTTCGGACTCCACCACTCACACCTTTTTAGTCCAATCCATTTTATTTGTGGACTTTCCTCACTTCAAACATACTTTCCTGAGTTCTGAGTTGTATAGGTTTCAAGCTGCTCTAGAGTGTTAATTCATTTTCAGTTTTTGGTTGTGATTGGAGAAGAGGACTAAAGGGGGCTGAACCATGCTATAGTGGGTAGATGCTGCATGAATTTGCCTTCCCTTTCACCCAGTGTGTGGTTACATGCTGTTGAGTCATAGAACTTTTATCCTATCAGAGCGCAGGGTGTGTTGCAATGGTGGAGAGGGGTGGAAATCTAAAAAAATTATGCAAGGGAGTCTTGCTGACCTGTTGACACTTTAATTTTTTTCGAAACGTGTATGCAGTGTGGGCACATGCAAAAGTTATTCAACTGAAGAAAGTTTTATGCACAATTAAAAAAAATATGCACAGCAACTAGAAATGTGCACAAAAATTTTTTGTATTCGATTTGAATTAAATGCAAAAAATTAATATTCATTCTAGTAAATCCCTTCAAATGTGGTGGAATTCAAATTCAATATGCATGTTCCATTTGAATTTGATGTGAATGTTCCATACAAATTCAATATGAATGTTAGATTCGAATCCCAAACAAATCCCATACAAATCCCATATGAATCCGTAACGAAGCTTTATACGAATATATTGAAACATTTGATTCAAATTTGAATGACTGAATTTGACTGAATTTGTACAAATTTTTAATGTTATGAATATTTGTGCACATCCCTAATAGTAACAAAAGACCTGTGCATGGAAAGGTATATACACATCCAAACCTAATTACTTAGACATAAAACACAGCTAGCAGACACAGTAAATACATACAAGCACACTACAGTAACCCACTCCATTGTACACATCATCCAAAAGCAGTCATATTTTATCAGCACCATACAAAGACACAGGGGAAATTTGCACTTTGCCTCTGTGCTTTAGGGATCTGCAAGTGTAGTCAGTCTTCTGCTTGACAACTGATTTGGTCTAGGAGGAGTTGAAAAATCATTATAAGAAGCAGAAGCATGCGGTTCACTAAGGTGAAGAAAGTGAATCCCTACTTCTGCTCCTACCCTTTAAGTCTCTTCACACCTGCCCTGCCTCTCCCAGCATGCTTCTTTTACCTCACTTACTACTCCTGAACATCTTCTTACCTTTCCTGTCTGAAATGATTGCAAAATGGAAAAAGGTAATTAGTTTCTTTCCCACTACATGTGAATGGCCAGGACAGAATAGCTGGAATGGGACTGGTAAATGAAGAAGGAGGAGGAGCCACCCAGGTAATGCTGCCAGATGCACAGTGGAAAGAACATGATGATTTCCGCTGGATCAGGCCACAGCCCATCTAGTGCAGCATCCTGTCCCACACAGTAGCCTACCAATTGCTTATGGGCATCTCAAGCAGAAGACAAAGGCAAAACCTTCATCTGCTCTTGAATACTGGCAAATGGCCTTTGGAGGCCTCCTGCCTGTCTCTCTAATCTAGTGGCAGTATCTAGGCATCCATTCTAGTAGCCATTAATACACCTGACCGTTGATACAATTTGTCCAACCCTTTCTTAAATGAGAGTTAGCAGAAGGTGCTGTGCAAATCTGTTTCTCTCCCTGTACGTTCCCTTTCCAGCACGCTGCTGATAAAGTTAGAAATGTGCATTGAGCACTCCTGTTCTGAAAGGGTTAGAGACTGCCCTTAGTCAGGAATAGTGTTTCTAACTTCCCATAAACCAATCTAGGACTGACCTTTGATCAAGGGCAGTCTTTGGCTATTTCTGCACTTCCCCCTCATCTCCCCTGGGCCCGGGATATGCAATCTGCCCCATGCTGGGATGGGTTGCTGCAGGGATGAGATAGGGCCATTGGCACTTGGACAGTCCCTCCCATCCCAGCACCAGGTGCCAACCTCAAAGCCTAGGCACAGCCTTTGAAACTAGCGTGGATCCTCTGAAGGCAGAACTAAAGTTCCCAGCCTTTGCAGTCTCCAGGAGGGCCCGTTTCAGTGGCATGCCAGCTTCTGCTGTCATTTCCTGCAGCATCTCCTTGTGCACTGGTGCACTAGTGATACCCCCCCCCCATGTCTTTACTAATATGCTGGTAGACCTCACCATTGAGGTCTATTGGGAAATGGAATAGGGCACCATCTGGGCCCAGGAATTAGCAGCACTTGCTAATTCATGCACAGATTGTTCTCACTTATTACTATATATGCCAACTCCCTGGCCCTGGTCACACAAGTCTAAGACAGGACAGCCTATTCATTAATCCAAATTGAGGTCATACCAGCTGTGTTCACACCTGGATTGTTGGGCTGCATTGCTCACACCTTTTTGCACGATTGCCCTGAGCCTTCTCCATGGCTCTTCACCCCTTTTGCTACAACCAATCTATCTCGTTTCTGATTGGATGCTGTTCATGCCACTCAAGGGAGGCGAGGGTGTGTGTTTGCGGCTCTTTTTTCAGTCTGCTCCCCCAGCTCCATGCACCCTTTTTTATGTGCTTTTATTCTTTGTGCTATTAATATTTTTTTAAAAATACATTTGCATTAAAAACACTAGATAGAGGAATCATACATATAAACTGAGAAGGGGAGGTGCCTCAAGTACTCCACACGTACTGACTGGCCAAGGTAAGACTGGACCCACCCAGCACAGCACAGCCTCCTTTAGCCCATCCTCCCGCTCACACTTTGAGGAAGTGAAGTTGGCCTCAAATGCTAGGACAGCCTCAGACCTTGTCAGTCCTCTAAAAACAGGACTACAGGTTAAGACAGTCTAATGGGGATAGGCCAGCTTTGAAAATGAATTAAATAAAAATAGTGTGAGTAAGATGACCTGCAAACGAACTGATGCTGACCTAAAACACTAGTGTGACCATGGCCCTGTGTCCTCAGGTTGCAACCAAGGAGCTGGCGTGTGTTTCTATATGATCCTTTATTGGGTATTGCTTTTGTAATGTTTGTAACATTTTTATTACAACACTACATGGTTATATATCTCGTGTAGTTGAGAATGTGATTTTCCCCCCTTTAAGCAGGATGTGGAAAAGAGATTGACTGAAGAAGTTGAGGGCCAATAGTTAGGAATCTGAAAGACAGAGAAGGGCACAACAGACATTTGGTTACAGTTGTCCTCTGCTATTTTGAGATCCATTTCTCTCCCTTTACATTGTTAGGATTATTTCCAAATTTGTACCTATATTTCAGAGGGACCATATTATAGTTTTATGCAAAGTGGTATGCTTAGCACTTCAGGCAGATGGCTCTGGGAAGAGAGGAATGGATATAGTCTAGTTATAATCTGCTCTTTATGCCAGTGTGAAGAATTATAAAGAGAATTTAGAAATGGAAGAAAACTTTCCACTCTGAAATGTAAGATTAAATTATCCATATTTATGAAAGACAACACTCAGCATTTCATAGCTCCATATTATACAGTAATCCAACCAGCCTCTACCGCTGAAGATAGGAAACACTGTGGGCTTCAGGGAAGCAAGAGACACTAGCTGAGAAGGACAAAAATACACAAATGTCATTTGCTACAAGGTAGAAGTTGCAGGTATTCTTCTTCCACTTTCATTTTTATATAGCGCTGGTCAATTTCACAGCCCATAGCAATATGGAATGGGGAAATTGGAAACCAGCAGAATCGATTTGCAGAAGTGAGGTTCTATTTTCTTTTACAGCTCTCTCATCAGAGTTGCTATCATTCCCGTGTTATGTGGTATTATTATCGAAAGCAGCCTGAGCATTGCTGATAATTGCTGAGAGAAGCTGAAGCCATTCTCTTAAAGTGGAAATGAAGCCACATTGTCACACAGAAAAGTGCAGGTTCCGAATGTTTTTCTAGTTTGTTAATAATAAATTGGAAGGGTCAGTGTTTTGGTTCTAAAATCACAGACCTTTCCAAAAACACATACATTTAGGAGCTTGGTCTCTTAAATCCAAATATGCGTGTTTGTCTGTATTGGAGTCCTGTACAGTGGTGTGCTAAAGTGGTTCAGTTTGTTCATAGTTTGCAACAAACAAGGAGCATTTGAATGTTTGTTATTGAGCTGAGTAGGCCTGATTTTTATATGATATGTTCACATTTGAGACAAACATCACACACGTTTGGCAAACTGTTAGTCAAACTGTTTGCAGGGTCCATGCCTTTTAAAAAGGCAACTATTCTCCTACTGTCAGTAACCAGTTTTTTTTTAAATAGAGCTTTACTTACTTGCCTAATATAGGTTACTATATTGCCTTTTGCAATTGGGTGATTCATGTTCCAGTATTTGCTTGTGTAAATGATTGCTTGGTTTGTTTATGTTTGTGTAAAATAAACTGTGTAATATGATTGCTTGATTTGCTTATGTTTTGGAGCCACTGGCTGCTTTGGGAACCAAAGCGCGATCACCTAGCGTTGACTAGCACTCGCACTTGCATGCTTCTTTACTATAGGCGTAAACAAGTTCCCAATGACGCAGGAGGAGCCAGTTGGCTTTGGTAGTTCTGAGCAGTCTGCTCGGAAATATCTATGGGAGACAATGGAAAATGAGGACATAGTGCCACCTGAGATTTGCCAAATGTCCCTGAATTTGAAAGCAGTCACTTGGAAGTACCAATTCCTCCACCAAAGTTCAAAATGGGAGGCCACGGTTACACCTTACCATTTTATTCACCCTCAGGAAGGTAACTGAATCCAAGCTGTTTTTGGTCTGGAATGGCTTGATCACACCTTCCTGCAGCTGTCACTGGTAATCTTCAGCTGGTGAGTGGGTAGAGGAAATGCTCTGCTTGAGGGAAGGTGTTCTGGGCAAGGTGGCAGGTGGAGGCAGGAGGACGCAGGGCAGGGGTGGGACAGAAGAAAGTCTGTGGAGATTGGAGGGAGAAGTGTGGAGATGGAGATCATGGGCAACAGGACAGAGAAAGAAGTCAGGGCAAAAGGGAGACGCATGGAGATAGAGATTAGAGGGAGCAGAGAGGAAGGCACAGCAGGGGGAGAGGCAAGGATCAGAGCAGAGGCTTGCCAAAGTATCATTTTTGGGGGCAGCAGCAGGAAAAGGCATGGTGGCTTCCTGGAAAGGGATTAAAAGCTTAATGCTGTGTTGGCCTGAATAAAGGAAAAACCAAATAGAGGGAGGAAAGTCCAGGAAAAAACTGGCTTAGCTTTTAAAGCTGTAAACAAAGAGGTTGGAATCCAGGCTGAAGAGGGGTTAAAGTAAAGGTGTAACCATGGCTATAAAGTGTTTTCCATGGTGGCTGACATGGAGATATTTCATCACTTTCATGTGGGTGCTTGGCATGTGGAGAAACCCATTTTGTTAAAGGCCAGCCTCCTCCTATTAGCTTTCCTGAGCTGTCCTTGGAGGATGAGTGACCATGGGGATCCCCATCTTGTAGCACCAAGGCAGTTGGGGAGAAAGATTAAAAGAAGTAGCTGCTCTGACACACAATGTTTTTCCAAAAATATTTTTTTTAAGGAGCTTGACACCGTGCAAAATTAACATTAGAAGTACTTACAAACTAGTAACTTTCTCAAACCACAGTACTAGTGGCCGCTGGCTGGTTTAACTTTTTTCCTTCAGAAGCCACATTTTCTTCTGTTTCTGTTTTCTATGAAGGCTGCAGAGCTCTATGAGTTAACCCAGTTCTGTAGATTTTTTATTCCAGCTCTCCCAGCCAAAGCCCTATGCACACTGGTCATCTTTTTACAGACTTCTGAAGGGCTAGAGTCTTAGCAATGGCATAAATAATTGGTTCTCTCCACAAGAGAAAAACCCAGTTGCCCTCTTCTGTAATGCCCACAACCAATCCCTATAAATTTACTATAAGGGCATACCTTGAAAAACACCTTGTAATGCTGAAAAATCACTCTGCAAAAAATGGAGATTCATTTGAAAATAATGCATATTAGATATGCAAACTCATATTTCAGTGTATTCTTGGAGTTATGCCCTCAAATATATGCAAGAAGGAGTTATAATCAAATGAATATCAACTGTAAAAACAAAATCATTAAAAGGGTATGACTATATGAGAAAAGGTCACCTTCATATAAAAATTTCATTCAGATGTCATTCTTTCAAATGAAAAGCACAAGCCAGTTTTTAGTCCATTGTTCTACTAGGATAGTGCTAATATATCCAATGTTTAAGAATAAATCTTTCGAGGACAGTGGCAGCAATATAGTGCCATACAAATGCTTCTTGTTCATATTTATTCTTAACGCATACCTGAGATTTGATGAACAGCTCAGAGTTTCAAGGCTCCAGGTCTGTATAAAAAAACCCAGAGTAAATACATTTCCGTAATTCATCTAAATTCATCTAAAGTACTGCAATTTTAATCACGGTGAAAAACCATAGTCAAAGCTATGATCTTTGATCACTTGCCTAAAGCATATTTGTGCATCTAAGGTTCTTTTGGTTGCCTGTGAGAAACTTACTTATTGCTTTTATTCTGCAGAATTTGCTTTATAGATTTTATTACTTTCAGGATGTAAACTTGGTATTCTTAAAGAAAGGGAGTGCTGTATTATAAAAGGCTTTAAGTAAATTAAATAAATGCACTTCTATCAAACAAATAATAATAGTTTCTTATCATTTGAATTAATTACCACTTTTGTTGCAACTATCATAACTCTAACAGGTAGTCCTAAGGAGGTCCAGTGCTCACACTTAAGTTTTTACTCCAGCTTCAGTCCACTTTCATAGCGAAAAAATACATCAGCAAAGTGGGAAGCGGATTTCTTTCAGCACTCAGGAAATCTACTTTTGAGTTAGATAAAGTGGAAAGAAAATGACTGTTCATTTTGTTGTTGTGTTGAATTTTAATTCAACTTAGGTGTGCATGCAGCCCCAAAGTTTTGTTTATTTTTCTTTATTTTGCTAATCTCTGTGCAACTTACAAATATTACGGATACGTTAAATGAAAGATAAAAGGACAGTTAACAATTCATAAAAGTTACATTTTAAAGGAGTAGTGAGCACAAGTTAGGTGCAAAAGAAAGTTTCTCACCTGAGGCATTTCCGCACTGCATCGCGTTCGAAACGGAACGCGTTCAGGCGGAAAGCTTAAGGCAGCTTCGGGCGCTTTCCCCTTTCACACACAGACGCGCCAGAACGCGTGTAAACGCGTTCCAGAGCGTCTGGGTGCGAATGCTCAAAGCGCCCGAAGCTGGCTTAGCCGGCAAATGCCGGCAAGGGGCGCGCAGACAGCCGCGGAGGCAGATCGACAATCAGCTGTTTGTCAAACAGCTGATTGTCAAAGCCGCGCGGCGTCGGAGGCGAGCCCGCAGCCGTTCGGGAGACAGAAGCAGGCGCGAACGCTTCTCCTCCCGAACGGCTGCGGGCGGCTCGTCCGCGTTGGAACGCATGTAGAGCACTTCAAAGTGCTCTACATTTCGAACGCGGAAAAGACAGCTGCGGACACGTCGGAACGCAAGCCGCGCGCGGGCAATGCGGATGACGTGTCCACAGCTGTCTTTTCCGCGTTCCGTTCAGCCCCGTGCGAAAACGTCTCTGGTTCACAGGTTTCATTTTCATTCCTTTAGATCCTCGCAGATCTTTCTTTTATCCAATCAAGTAAGATTTGCTATCTCCGATGGACTTCAAACAAATCCTACAAACTGGTACATGGCAGACAGAGGAGCTGTGTTGGGCCCATTTCAACTAGCCAGCTATCCCAGGCTGACAGCCTAGGTGGGCACCACTGGACACCCATTTCAGCATTTATATGCCAGCCCTGAAAAAAACCTTTCCCTGTGGCCACCACCAACTTTAGCTAATTCAGTGAAAGCATATAGAGCAGATAGGAATACAAACCATTTATTTATATAGCACCATTAATATACATAGCAGTTAAGATAAAAACAGACAATACAACAGAACTTGCCAATGGCTTACAATCTAAAAAAGATAAAAATAAGTTACATTAATAGATAAAATAAGGCTAAAACCATAAGGCTCAGAAGTCTCAAAAGCAACTTATAAGGCATATAAAACAATTACTCTAAAAATACTGATTAAAGAATAGTAAAATTGCTCATTGTGAAAAATCCAGACAAACCTTATTTAATCCACATTACTTGGATAATCCAGAGTAAAGCACATCCAGACACATTTTATTCTGGATTACTCATGCTTTATTCTAGATTATCAAATATTGCAGATTAAAAAGTGCTTTCAGGATGAAGCTTTAAATGCTGATCTCCCGATTTCAAAAGCATCTAATCACTAGCCAGCCAGAGAATCATGATTTTTGCTATTCCTCTTTGAAAAAGACTTTTTCAAAAGGCTTTTTTAAAAACAAGGAATTTCCATAATATATCTAAAAAAGCCTACACATTTAGCATTTAACCGTGTACTATCAATTATATTTATATTTTAAATGCTTCTCCGTTGTTCTACTAGCAGCCTAATTGTAAAGTCTGTAAAACCTCTATGTTTAAAAGTGCACGATGTATAACCTATCTACATAGGTATTTATTTGGAAGTACTGTAGATTTTTACGGTAATTAAAATAGGGCTTAATCTCATGTAAGAGTCACAATCTTCCTGCTTCCAAAAATAATAAACTATGTCAACGTGGCAAGCATTAGTTTTCGAGAAACAGTATTTCAAAAGTATCCGAGAAATGCGTTATTTAATGCGGCAGCAGCAAGGAGCTCGTCCATCCCATGACGTCTGATTGACAACGTCCGACTACAATATTAGTTAATAGGAAATACACCTTTCATTCGGCTGGGCGGTAGCAAAGAAGCCCGCTAGGGCTTTACAAAACAACAACTCCCAAAATGCACTGCGCGCGCGTTGTAGCGGGCGGGGAGGAGGAAAAAGACAAAAAAGACTATAAATCCCAGAAGGCACCGGGGATTCCTCCGCACCAATCCGCGCTCTCGGCCGCGTGGGCGGAGCGAACTTGGCGAAGAAGCCGACGAGTTTGGGGCCGCGCTGGCGGCGGCGTTGTCCGCGGTCAACCGAACCGGGGCTGGAAAGGGGAAGTTGTGGAGGACCGCCCCCCCCGCCCCCGCTCCCCGGTGGTGACAGCCTGCCTTGGAGTCACCTTCGCGTCGCTGAACCGCAATATGGCTGCCATGGGAGGTGGGCGCCGCTGGGCCGGGGCCTAAAGGCGGTTGGAGGGAGGCGGGGCTGGAAGGGGACCTTGGGGGTGGGCTGAGCCTGGGGGGGCTCTGCGAGGGAGCCCCATGAAGAGGGAGGGAAGGAGTGCTGGGGGCACAGTGGGCTTTATCTTTTCTTTTTTAAAATCTTGCTTCTCTAGCTTCAATGTTACCAGTTTGGTCCGGTGGTTAGGGAGCTGGACTCTTATCTGGGAATACCGGGTATAATTCCAAACTCCTCCACGAAGCCAGCTGGGTGACCTTGGGCTAGTCACAGCTCTCTTCTGAGCTCTCACATCCACACCCACTTCACAGGGTGTCTGTTGTGGGGAGAAGAATAGAAAATCTCTGTCAGCCGCTTTGAGTCCCCTTAAATGGGTGAGAAAAGCAGGGTAGAAAAGCCAACTCTTCTTCTTCTGTATACTTCGTGTGCTTTAAGTTACTTATATACATAAATATTTAAAGCCATTCTTGGCCGTGCTGGTGCAAAACTACATCAGGTAGACCTGTAGGAATCTCGTTTGGTTTGTATATCAGTTTGGAAATTGTTTTGCTTCAGCTGAATGGAACTGAACTCGAGAAGCTGATGAATGGAACTTTTCCTTGATCTTACATTCTTTTGTAGCCATTTTAAAGGAAGCATCCTGCCTTGTGGCTGAAAAGGACTACAGGGTGGCTGCTATAAGAAGAAAAAAATCTTGTGGAACTGGGGAAAGTGCAGAAAAGAGCAACCAGAATGATTAAGGGGGCTGGAGCGCTTCCCTTACAAAATCAGACTGCAACATCTAGGCCTCTTCAGCCTTGAAGGACAGTGTTTAAGAGGGGACGTGACTGAAGAATATAAAATAATGCATGGTATGGAAAAGGTGGACAGAGAAAATTTCTTTTCTCTTATCACACAACACTAAAAACAGGAGGTACTTTATGAAGCTGATTGGTAGGACAGATCAGACAAGGGGAAGTATTTCTTCACCCAGAGGGTTACCAGCCTATGGGATTTGGTGCCAGAAGAGGTGGTAACAGCAACTAGCCTAGATGGCTTTCAGGAAGGGTTAGACAAATTTATGGATGACAGATGTATCAGTGGCTACTAGAATGGATGCCTAAGTACATCTTTCAGGCTGGGGGGCCAAGGAGGATGCTTCTAAGGCCATTTGCTGGGATTCGAGAGCAGGAGCAGGTTGGCAGTTGGTAGGCCACTGTGTGTGACAGGATGCTGGACTAGATGGGCTGTGTCCTGATCCAGCAGGGCTCCTCTTATGTTCCTATAGAGCATAGTAAGGTAGTGATTTACACATCTAAAAGGTGTGTTGAGGGTCTTCCTAAAGGGGCTAGATACATTCCTGGATAATAGGGATATTAATTGTGGTGTGTCTGTGCTGGAGTTCATCTGGGGTTCCTATAGCTTTTTGCTTGGTTGCTGGGAGAACAAACAGCTGGACTGCATGGGTCACTCCCAATTCTGAAGGTTACTTGCAATGTGATTTTTGTTTTAAAGGATGGAATCCTTTTTACTACATAACCTACAATCCTATAACAGTTCTGAGCAAAAGTATATAAGGGTAACTCAAGATTCTGCATATTATAGTGTCTGTTGAGCTGGTAGAGTTGAAGACATATCCCTTCTAATGACTGGAGTATGCCAAAGCAGGCTAGATGTGGATGAGATGACTGGTGACTGCACTACATGTGCTGTCATGAAAAAGTATTTACCCACTTTCTGATTTTTTTATTTTTTCATTCATCGCACTTAATTATTTCAAACAAAATGTGAGACAAAGGCAAGCTGAGTAATTCCAAAATATGGCTTTTAAAAGATAATTCCATTTACTGAAAGATGGAAATTAGCTAACACTGATAGTGTACATGTGAAAAAGTTCATGCCTTGTTGAGTTTAATACCTGATTGCTTTCTTCATGATGGTTAAAGGTATTGCAAACACTTTTTCTCAGTGCTACACAGCTGAAACTTTGAACATTAAGGGTTTTACTGGGAAGCCTAATAACTTAGCTATTTTCTGCTTCTTGTACAAGTAACAAGTATTAAAAACTTTTTTTTTTGTTATCTGCAGCCACTTCTGGTCCAGTGGTTAGGGAGCCAGACTCTTATTTGGGAATACTGGGTTTGATTCTGCCCTCCTCCATGAAGTCAGCTGGGTGACCTTGGACTAGTCACAGCTCTCTTCTGAGCTCTCACAGCCTGAACTACCTCACAGGATGTTTTGTTGTGGGGAGAAGAATAGAAAGCTTTGTCAGCCACTTAAATGAGTGAGAAAAGCAGGTTAGAAAAGCCAACTCCTCCTCCCCTTCCTAACCTTCCAAATTTTCCTGAATTACAGATCCCATCATCTCCAGGCAAGGAGTGAGGGAGCTATGGTTCAGTAACATCTAGGGACATAGTTTGATCACCCCTGCTCTAGGCCATGATTATGCTTTCAATTTAAATGGCAAATTTCAGTCCCATTCAGTCTGCCAGTCTGACATAAGTGCTTCATTACATTTTCAAACAAAATAAATACATCTGTAGCTGACTTCTCCAGTGGCATTTTTTGCTCTAGTTCTACAGTACATATTACTTTGTTTCTATTAATTCTGACAGGAGTGGCCACAGCCCAGTGGTATAGTATCTTGCTTTGCATACAGACGGTTCTGACGTTAAATGCTTGACAACTTCTTGGAAGTATATGCTGGCAAACTATTTCTGTATTGCTGCCAAGAAAACTGCACAGATGTATCAGTGTAGTTGCCAAGAGTCAAACTAAGTTCAAGAACACATTTATCTTTACTTATTCTTGTGGGTCAGCTACATTTTAATCTTTAATTCATGTATTTTATTTTTTATATTTTGCAAGTGCTAATACTGCACTTAAGTTGTCCTGAACATTATACAGCACTAGGGTAGGATACAAATAAGATATAATAAATGAATAAATATAAGAGATGTGACTGGATTTAAAAGCATGATCTAAGAACCTGCTGTATAATGTTTTATGAAGTTAAAGAAGAGTAAGAATTTCTATAAGGTTTTTGCAAAACATTTATGTTTATAAATCATTGCTTCAAAAAAGTCAAGGCTTGAATTTATACTAATAAGTGATGTTTTGCAAGATTAAGACTCGTAATGAAACTTAGTAGGGTTCTATACTGTGGTACATTCGTCAATATGAGCATAACAATAAGTTGAGTTTCTTTGAAAGTAAGTATGGTTTAAATAACCAGCCTTTCTGGGCTGGTGGGTGAAGCCAAGAGAGAAGAATGCTTTGGTCAGATTTATATGTGTGGTGTGAAAACAGTATGTGTGGGTATAAAAATAAGATTAATGAATGTGTTATATTTGTATTATAGTATTTCATGCTTGTATAATAATTCATCAGAGTTTGAAATGTAAAAAAAAATTGCTGTTATACTAACTCATTGCAGCATTGACAAGCCTGAGAGGTAGACTTTTTGGTGACTAGTGAAAAATGAATATATTGCAAAGTCTTTGAAAGGCATTGTTATATTTTCCAGCAGATATTAAGCATATGCATTGCCCATTACAGTGAGATATGGCGTATTTCTTGATCCACGAGGATGCATACCAAGATTATCAGTCATGTATTTTGCTGTTTCCTGAGTCTGTTTATTTCAATGTTTCACCAGAACAGAGCAAGTTCTCACAAACATTAAATGGAACTCCTCCTTCAAGCACAGCCAATGTTGGGATGGATCCTTCCCATGCTTGCAGCATTCTTCAGCAGCTCAAAACAATGTATGATGAAAGACAACTGACAGATATCGTAGTCGAAGTGGATCATGGAAAAACCTTTTCTTGTCATCGGAACGTTCTTGCTGCCATCAGCCCTTATTTCAGGTATATCCCATTATGCCTCTTTTGAAAGTTGTTCATACTTTGTAATTTATTATTATTTACATTTATTTTATTATTTACATTTATATCCCGCCCCATACCCAATGGTCTCTGGGTGGGTCACAACAGATTAAAATAGAATATACATTAAAAGACATTACAAGTTCAACAAATATAAAACAATATACAGTATGTTTAAAATAATAGTGTCTGAACTGAGAGGAGACATAAACAGCTGTCACATTTTTTTCTCAGAATTGTCCTCAAAAGGTATGAGCACTCATTTTTGTAAGAGCTCCTTTGAGAAAAATACCCGTATTTTCCGGCGTATAAGATGACTGGGCGTATAAGACGACCCCCAACTTTCCAGTGAAAATATAGAGTTTGGGATATACTCGCCGTATAAGAAGATGACACCCGGCGTATAAGACAACCCCTGACTTTTGAGAAGATTTTCCTGGGTTAAAAAGTAGTCTTATATGCCAGAAAATACAGTAGTTGCTGTTAACAGTCAGTTTGCCCACCATTGACATATCCAGACTCATGAACTGATTAGGTTGTGTGGTCTGTGTCATTATGAGTTATTTTGTTTCTCACAAACTTATTCCATAGGCATCTTAGATTTTCTGATTACTTGCAGAAAAGACCTGGATTGTGGATTTGTAAATACCATATTTTCCGGCATATAAGACAACTGGGCGTATAAGACAACCCCCAACTTTCCAGTTAAAATACAGAGTTTGGGATATACTCGCCGTATAAGAAGATGACACCCGGCGTATAAGACGACCCCTGACTTTTGAGAAGATTTTCCTGGGTTAAAAAGTAGTCTTATACGCCAGAAAATACAGTATATGAAATACTGCTAATTTGCATTTATTACTTTAAAATGTTGTGATACGTGTTTCACAGTTTGAGAACTAGAATTTTATTACATATGAAAGGGACAGAATTAGGAAACTAGTTTTACAATAGTTTCTTGCCGGCATGTGCACATTTTTAAAATTTGCTTTGCCTTGAAGCATTTTAATTTGTGTTTGAATGAATTGGCCCGCCACACAAATGTGGGCGGCGAGTCAAAGGTTTGGTGATTGTTTTGCCCATGGAAATGGAGGATTTCATTATCTCCCAGCCTGAGTAGAGGGGAGAGGAAAAAGGCTAATAATTACCATTTTGTATTGTATGAGTTTGTACCAAATGTAAAATATTGTGACTTTACAGATGTTATTGAACTCTAGATCCCATTAGTCCACTGTGGGCAGCTAATGTACTCAGCTACGCATTTCTTAGCCTTGATCCGCAAGATAGAATTATGCCCTCTTTCTGCTAATGGATGTATAATTTTACATAGAATAATCACCTCATTTTCACTTCTTCACACTTCCTAACTAAAAGGAAGTATGTACAAGTGGGATGAAAATGGCAGATTGGTTGCTTTTAAGTTTCAATAATTGCATTGCATCAAAACTTGTTCAACTTGTTACAGTGTAAACATGCAGTTTAAGAACTTCATTAATGTAATCTTGGAAATCAGGGTTTGAGGAAACTTATTTCTTGTTGCATCATTCTGTGTAACAGTCACTGGGCTGAGCCTAAGCTTGGCAAGAGGAATAGTGAAAAAAAAGCTTTCCTTCTATATTGTTTGTAGTATCTGTTAAGTTTTATAGTTACCTAATATTATTAGAGGATGCAAATACAACAGAATATCATACAGGACTTGCAGACTGCTTTGCTTGAATTGCTGAGAACAGCTGCATTGACAGTGCATTATGGGTATGCCATTTTCCCAAAAGCTGCCAAATAGATTGTAATCACTGTGTATTGCAATCACTGTTCTGTGTAAAAATGTGCAAATTGTAAGGAATATGTGGGGAATTCAACTGAAGGTGTCTTAAGAAATGTTTGAATTCTGTTAGTTGACTGAGCAAATAGTTTGCATCAACAATCTGATGATTTACTATGAAACAAAAACTAGTTAAATAATTATTAGTACACAACTTAGGATTTTTTATGATGTAAATGTAGTTTGGTGTGAAGTAACTGTGTGTGCCTTTTCAATTTTACAGATCAATGTTCACTAGTGGCCTTACTGAGAGTACCCAGAAAGAAGTTCGAATTGTTGGTGTTGAAGCAGAGTCCATGCATTTAGTACTTAACTATGCATATACCTCCAGACTAACACTGACAGAGGCCAATGTCCAAGCTTTGTTCACTGCAGCTAGTATCTTCCAGATCCCTTCTATCCAAGACCAGTGTGCTAAATACATGATAAGTCATTTGGACCCACAGAACTCCATCGGGGTGTTTATTTTTGCTGATCATTATGGGCATCAGGAACTGAAGGCCAGATCACAAGACTACATTCGTAAAAAGTTCCTGAGTGTCTCCAAAGAACAAGAATTTCTCCAGTTGAGGAAAGACCAACTTGTAAGCATACTGGACAGCAATGATTTAAATGTTGACAAGGAAGAGCATGTCTATGAAAGCATTATTAGGTGGTTTGAACATGAGCCGAACAAAAGAGAAGTCCACTTGCCAGAAATTTTTGCCAAATGTATCCGCATGCCTCTTTTGGATGAAGCATTCATAGAGAAAATTCCTCCCATGTTTGCACAGGCTATAGCCCAAAACTGTGTACAGAAAGGACAAAATAGTGCCAATGGCTATACCCAACGGCTCGGAATGACTGCTTCAGAAATGATCATCTGCTTCGATGCTGCCCACAAACACTCAGGAAAGAAGCAAACAGTGCCTTGTTTCGATTCCGACACAGGGAGAGTGTTCAAACTATGCAAACCACCCAATGATTTGCGAGAAGTGGGGATTCTCGTTTCACCTGACAATGACATTTACATTGCCGGAGGTTATCGGCCAAGTAGCAGTGAGGTGTCCATAGACCACAGAGCTGAAAGTGACTTCTGGATGTATGACCATTCAGGCAATAGATGGATTCCAAAGGCTCCGCTGCTCCGTGCGAGAATAGGCTGTAAACTTGTTCATTGCTGTGGAAAACTGTATGCAATAGGTGGCCGAGTGTATGAAGGAGATGGGCGCAACTCACTGAAATCTGTGGAGTGTTATGATGGCCGAGAGAATTGCTGGACAGCTGTGTGTCCAATGCCTGTAGCAATGGAATTTCACAATGCTGTGGAGTATAAAGATAATATCTATGTTTTACAGGGTAAGATGATTTTTGCGTGTTTTTGGAATGGAATCCTTAAAACTTGAGAAAATTCAGACATTTTGTCCTGAAGATAGTTTCACTGAGAATTAAAGCTTGTATAATGGAAGGATTTTGCTCAAATCTTTGGCATTGCAAGCTTAGACCACTGTATGGCAGGCATGCAGGGGTGCCTGTTTTTAATTATTGGTTTACCACTGGAAACTTTTAGGCTGGAAATGATTTAATATAAACTTCCAGAAGTTATTACTATGGACAAGTCAAACAGCATAGTGATACAAATTGTGATTTCCACTATCCAGAAGCATGGGGCTTTTTCTGTATCGTGAAGCATCTTTAGTAGAGGAAGTCAGGATGGCAAGTGTCTGTTCACACAATCATCAGTAGTCAGATGTTTGCCTGGTTCCTGGATTCAATCTTTGATAGATCTTTTGAGCATAATTTTGGATAGCTGGACTGGTAAACATCTGTTGCTGACATTCAGTAAAAGAGTACTAAGTAAATGCACTGTTAAGAGTTTTTCTCATACTCCCAAACATATATTTCAGTGTGCGTCAGGCAGTCCCAAAGTTTGTAGGGCTTTAAATTTTGGTTTGGGTTTTGTAAAACAGTCCCTTCTCTTGCTAAACTGATACCCATGTATGCTGGGGTAGGAAGTAAGATTTTCAGATTACCAAAGAATAAATTTTTTTGTGGGGTGAAGGCAAAAAAGTGTGTGCACACAGGAATAGAATTTAGTTGATGGAGGAAGTGCACCTTGCATGGTTCCCAGACAGGTTTACCATTTAGAGCTGAGGAATAAAGTCCTTAGCAAATAAGAGGCAAACTTCAGAGCAAAGCTGAAAGGAAAAAGATAGCTTGTATTGAATGAGAACTGTTGAGAGCACTAAGGCTGCAACAAATGTTGCAGAGAGGTGAGCAGGGAGGAGAAAGGAGAGCAGTGATTCCACTGTTTCTGTGCCAGTGATGCAAGATGATAGAAAGAAGTTCCATATATTCTGGCGTATAAGACGACTGGGTGTATAAGACGACCCCCAACTTTTCCAGTTAAAATAGAGTTTAGGATATACTCACCATCTAAGAAGACGACACCCGGCGTATAAGACGACCCCTGACTTTTGAGAAGATTTTCCTGGGTTAAAAAGTAGTCTTATACGCCAGAATATACAGTAAAAAAAAGTTTGATAGGAGGCTTCTTTACATAAGAGGAGATATGCTGGATCTAGCCATCCATGTGGTGTCTCAACAGCCAGTACGACACACTATTCTAAGATCTTGTCGTAATCCTAACAAGGAAAGTTTCAGGAACTAATGAGCATAAAAGCAGAGTAAGTCAAAAGATCTTGAGTTGGACAGGATGTAATTCTGGCAGATTCACTGCCCACATGGCTAGATCTGAATTCTAGTAGCCTTGCTGTTTAATTTTTGCAGTCAGTTGGTCTTCCACTGTACCTGTGGTATATCACTTCAGTTTGACTATTGTAAGAATGAAAGTATCCAGGAGACCAGTGTTCCATGCAGCCCATTTTTGATTCTCAGTTTGGAGTTGCTGGCAAGCCTCTATGTTTTTTGACTAGCAAAGGAGAAAATGAAAAAACAGTCTCTAGAGGTTCCTAGCACAGACTGTAGTAAAGGAGAAGGAAAATAAAAGAGAAAGAAGATAGGGCTTCTACCTTTCTGCGTGGCTTAGGTTTTGTTACAAATAGTGGTAGAGGATTCTTGCTGTTCATCAGAGGTGGTCGAGAAAAGGGTAAAAGTGCAGGTAGACAGGTAAGCAAGAAGGAGTAGATCCAGGTAAATTAAACAACTACTGCCCAGGGACTAATATTCCTGAGCAAAGTACTGGAGAGAGTTGTGAATGCGTAATTACAACCATGATTGGAGGAAGCTGGTTATCTAGACCCATTTCAGGCTCACTTGTGGCACAGAAACCTCCTTGGTCACCCTGGTTGGTCCTTGGTCACCCTGGTTGTTGACCTTCTCTGGGAGAAGGACGGGGTGATATTACTCTGTTTTTGTGGACCTCTTGGTGGATTTTCATGCCATTTACCATGTTATCCTTTAGGAAAGGCTATGGAGCTTGGGAAGTATTGCAGTGGTTCTGCTCCTAACTTCAAGGTTGATGCCAGAGAGTGGTTGTGGGATAGTTTTACTTGATGCCCTGGGAACTCACTTGTGGGATTCCTCAGGGTTCAGTCTTACCTCCATCTATATGAAGCTCCTGAGAGGGATCATCCAGGGTTTTGGAGTGAGGTATAATCAATATGGAGAAGACACCCAGCTCTATATCTCCACACCATCTGAATCAGGAGAGATGGTCAGAGTGCTTGACAGGTGTTTTGAAGCAATAATGAGCTGGATGGCAGCCAATAAATTGAAACTAAATCCAAACAAGATGGGGGTGCTGTGTATTACAGGGTCTTCTTCCATGAAGAAGGGAGGAATTCTATTCTTGATGGGGTTTTATTGTCCCAGAAGGGGTAGTTGGGTAATTTGAGGGTGCTCATAGACTCTGTGCTGACATTTGAAGCTCAGGTGAGGACAGAAGCCTTGAATGCTTATCTCCAATTGTAGCTGGTGCACCAGCTACAACCTGTTTGGACAGACAGTCTGGCCACAGTGATCCACGTTCTGGTAACTTCCAGATTGGGCTAATGTAATGCACTATTTGTGGAGCTGCCCTTGAAGACAGTTGAGAAGCTGCAGCTCATGCAAAATGCTAACTTGTGTTGCTGGGAAGATGCACATCGCGCCAGCCCTAAAAGAACTGCATAAGCTGCCTATTTGCTACTGAGCCCAGTTCACACTACTGGTAATTTATAAGGGCCCAAATGGCTTGGGCTCCAAATATCTAAAGGAACATCTCCTCCCATATAGTCCTGTCCATGCCCTAAGGTCCTACCACCTGCAGTAGTTAGAGGGATGGGAATGTGTGGGAGGGAATTCTTGGTTGTAACACCCAGGTTATGGAATAATCTGCCCTCCAGGGTGCATTAAGCACCCTCATTGTGTTCAGAAGACAGGCAAAGACACATATCTTTACTCTGATCTTTGGCTGAGGAAATCTACATCCCCTGACTGTACAGACACTATCATTGTTTTTTTTTTCTATCCCACCCTATACCCAAGGATCTCGGGATGGGTTACAACATATAGAATGAACACATCATATTTTTATCTGTTTTTATTGTGATATTATTGTAACCTGCCCTGAAATTTTCACATACAGAGCATGATAGAAATATAAGTAAATAAGTAAATAAATGAGAGGAGGGAAAAGAGACAAGGATGAAGGCAAATTTTTAGGATCAGATCACCCTGACCCAAAATGTAATCTCTTTGTGTAGGATGATTAGCTGGAGCACAGTTTTGCTCAGGCATAGTAAAACGTGATTTCCCTCCTTTAATATGTTTTGCAGTAATGTGATTTGGCACTGCAGCCTGGTCCTGAATTGCTCAGAAAAGTGTTGCATTGCAGTCTTAGTGCCTTTGCTGCCTTTTGCCAATAAACACACATGTGGAAGAACCAGACTGGAGAGACATAGAGGAGGGACTTCTAAAGAGCAGCAATAAGAGAGTTCCCTAGTTACTTCAGGGAGCTACTGATTCTCTTTTGGCAGGAAGCTGTAAGAAGCTATATGGAAAAGTATCTTCACATGTGAAGAGGTGGCTGGGTAAGCTTCCGTGATTTTCCTAGCTCTTCTCTGGTGCTTAAGATCCAAATCACCACGTTTGAAGAGAGTTGGCTATATTTGGTTTTAGCGATGTCATATGTCTCTTTTTCTTATGGGGACTGTTAGGTTTTAGTGGGGTTCCCCTGAAGTTGTCTTGTTTGTTTTAAGATGTGCTGAAGATATTACCAACTTTCCAAATGTGTGTACCCTTTTGACGTTAGTAGAGGGCAGGATAAAAAATGCTGAGATGAAGAGTGAGCAAGATGGAATGAACAGAGTAGATTTGGTTTTGTTCCCTTTTCATATTCTGTAAATGTGCCAAAACCTGAGGTTCCATTCATCTACTCTCTCATATTTCTACTGTAGTCCTATAGCTGAGTACAGGTTGTTAGGGATATGCATGAATATTCATAACATTCATTATTCATACGAATTCGGGCATTCATATACAAATCAAATGTTATGACATTTGTACGAGGCTTTGGAACATTCATGAAACAGAAAGTGGCTGCACCAGTCACATCTGCAACGGATCTAGAGTGAATTTGACATGGTTTGAGAGCAAATTCATAGTGGATTTGGGGCGGATTTGACGCTTTCAGAGCAAGTATGTTACGGGATGTGTGTCGGATACGTATAGATGCATGTCAGATACATGTGCCTTTGTATCTGATATTTGCATGAATTTGTATGAATGCATTCGTATTGAATAGAACCACATTTGAAGGGGATCTATTTGAATGAATATGAATTTTGTTACATTCGATTTGTCCATGTAAAATTATATTCAGCCAATCATAGGAGGGATTTCTGTACTTAAAGATGGTGGCAGTAGAAAGAAGCAATTTGATATTACTTTGCTTACAAAAGCAGTAATATGTAGGTTGGTCCTACTGTTGTAATACCTTTATACAACACAAATCCCTAATCAAAACCCAAAGGTAAAACAAAATACCTTTATAACCTTTAAGT
Source organism: Aspidoscelis marmoratus (assembly GCA_014337955.1). Lineage (NCBI taxonomy): Eukaryota > Metazoa > Chordata > Lepidosauria > Squamata > Teiidae > Aspidoscelis > Aspidoscelis marmoratus. Next base: position 11,672,682 of record MTQE01001141.1, read on the forward strand.
ACAGTGCCTTGATAAAGTATTTGCCCCTTTCCTAGTTTCTTTTACGTTTGAACAACTGTGACAGTTGTTTCAGATCTTCAAACAAAACTGAACTTGAGATAAAGACAATCTTAGTAAACACAAAATACAGCTTTCAGATAATCATTTCATTTATTAAAGAAAAAGTATCTGCACCTATATCACTAATGTGAAAAGTAATTGCTCTCTAAGTCACTTCAGTCAACCAGTGAGCTAAATTTAATTGATAATTGGGTTTAGCCAGATTAGGCATACACAGGCTTGATTGCAAAGCCATTGCTAAGGCTCTAAGTATCAAGCCACAGTGAGAGTCATTATTGAATGGAGAAATCTAGACTAGTGTTGACTCTTCCCAGAAATGGCTGGCCTACCAAAAATTTCTCTAAGAGCATATCAGTGACTCATCAGGAAGTCACAAAAGAACCCAGATAAACATCTAAGGAACTGCAGGCCTCATTTGCTTCAGATAAAGTCAGCATTCATGATCCCACCATTAGAATGAGACTGGGCTACATTTTCCAAAGAACATGTTGATGATTCCCAGGCTTTTTGGGCTAAGGTTTGGTAGACTGATGAGTTGAAGGTTTTTAGAAGACATGGGTCTCATTGCATTTGGCTTCCAGCTAAATGCTCCACAATAAGAACTTAATGCCAGCTGTCAAACCTGATGGTGGTAGCATGATACTGGCGGCCTATTTTATTACTGCATGGCCTAGGTGACTTGCCATAAATAGACAGGTCAATTATGAGCTCTACCATAAAATACTGAAGAGAATATCTGGTAACAAGAGCCAGATCCAGAAAGGGCCAAAGTCAACATATCTGATCCCCCGTTTGCTTTGCAACTTTGCTTTTAGATTTGCAACATGTAAACTAGAACTAGGAGGATTTGTTTGATACCTGAAGTATAGTTGGAATGCAATCCAAGAGACAGAAGTGTTGGAGCTAGCATACAGTCATTAACACTTAACAAATTGAGCACATGTAAGAAACAAGCTGGAAGAATAATTGTTTGTCATTAAATCACCTTTGCAAAGAGGTATTAAAAATACCCCACAATGGTGATTGCAAGAACACCTGCTTGTGCAAATTGAAGTCTCTGAATAACTTTGCAAAAAATTATCAACCCTTAAACACCAGTCAATAAGCAGGGGTAGGATTACAGTTTTTAAAAACTAAGAATAGGACTTAGTTATCTTTGTCTCCCCTTGGTTTCCTGTTTGTTCTTTATCGTCACTCGAACCCATCTGTCGTTAATTGGAGTTCTGTCAGATATTCAATAAATGGGGACCAGTCTCGTAAATTTATCAGTTGATCTATCATTTAGTATGTTTGTTAATTTATCCATTTCTGCCAAATCGGTCATCTTAATTAACCATTCTTCTCCCGATGGTATCTCTTCTTCCTTCCACTTCTGAGCATACAATAATCTTGCGGCTGTTACCATATACAAAATTAACAAATTTACACTTTCTAATGTATTATCTACAATCCGCAACAAAAACCGTTCTGGATTAAACCTAAAGTTTCTTTTCAAAATTCTTGACGTCAAATTATATATCATAACTCAATATTTCTTTGCCTTTTTACACATCCACCACATGTGGTAAAATGTCCCCTCAATTTTTTTTACATTTCCAACATTTAGTAGACATATTTTGATAAACTTTCCCCATTTTGAGGTGTTAAATACCATCTATACATCATTTTATACATATTTTCTTTCAATAACATACAGGAGATTTTGAGGACTTTTTACATATATTCTGTGACTATTTTAAGCTGACTCAAAGTGAGGAACTGTTCACGGAAGGACATTGTATTGTTTTGTCAAGTTGGAGTCCATTAGTTTACTGTCTTTTCTAAATACAAAACATTGATTGTGGAGAAGTTGCCTCTAGCATGTTTGTTAATCATCTAGACTCTAGAGGGCCTCTGAACCAAAGAAAAATGTTTTTTTTCCTGCAGAATGTGCAGTGCATGCTTTAAGAAGAATCTGGAACTCCTTGTGTTCCTAATGAACTTCCTAAAATCTACTAGTTAAATGAAATGTAAGAACCAGTATTCCTTTTCTTGTCCTTATTCTGCTGTTTCCACCTAAACCATTTGCTTGCATTGACAGCTAATCTGTTTTGCCAGAGACAGAGTCTTGGGGTAAGCAGTTCAGTTGAGGAAAATAAGAACCAACTTATCTTTACTTCAACAATTGAAGTAAAATGGTCTGATGTGCCTCCACAGTTGGTGGGAAAGGCTTGGCAAATGCTGTTTGCCAGGAAAAAAGGGTGGGGAAGCTAGTTGGAAGTCCTGACTGCTTTGTTGGACCTCTGATAGGCTTAAGACATAGGTGGACACTGTGTAATTGTCTATTAACCTTGGGAGTTTTTTTAAAGCTTTCCAAGGTGGGTGGAGAAATGAATCGACAAAACCGTGCTTAGTGACTCCCATTTCAAGCCAAATAATAAGTATTGATGATACAAAATAGGCTCAGACATAGAACATAGTTTTTAAAAACAACAAAATTTAATATCTTCATAGTCTCTGTTTTATTTTTTAGAGTTTTTTAAAGAATCCAAATAAACAATTACATGTTCCAGTTCAAGGTAATCAGCATTAGGGATGTGCAGAAACACGTTCATTATTCTGTTGCAAAAGACAAAGCCATTAAAGAGGATGAGGTTTGCCAGCTCTCCAGTTTGTGGTCCTTGCCTTCTCTGATGGAATTGTGTGCTACAGAGAGCATAACATATTAATGCACATCCCTGATCAGCAGGACTATTTCTGTGTAATTTCTGAATGCTACAAGCCATTTTAAAGCCCTGTATATCACTAGCAGTTTACGGAGCTCTTTAGAATGACTTAGGGCCTGCTCGCACTTGGCTGATCAGAACGGCCTGGTGTGCTCTGGAACAGAGCATATGCATCCCCTGGCACTGCCTCCATCCCAGAGTGGGCAAGATTGCTGCTAGTTGTGGACCAGTAAAACCTGCTCCACAGCGTAGCTGAGAATGCCTAGGACACTCAGTTCAGCCCCACATGCAGCATTTGCGCTGCTTTGCTGTGTGAATGGGGGACATTGAGGCTACTACAGTTGCCATAGCAGTAGCCTGGTCTATGTTGTCATTGGTATGGTGGTGCAAACAATCCCAAAATGGACTCTTTGCATTTCATGCAGACCCAGGTAGGTCTGGGTGAAGTTTACGATAGGCCTGTGTGAACAGTGTGAATACTGGCCATTGTCCCTGATCTTAACTGCTGTGGGATATTCTCCCTTAAGTGTGAAAAGTCCCTTATTTTATGACTTACTGACTTGATTTTTTCTTTCGGTTATTAAAGAGCTTGAAGTTGAGACTGGGCCTCCTAAAGAATTATGCAACTTTACATTAATGAGATCAGAGCTTGACTGTGACTGATAAGGGAAGATATCTTGGAGCATGCATCTGTATGTTAGAGATAATAAAAAACAGTATTGAAAACAGATGCTAATAGAAATGCTCTTACACAAATGAATGGTGCAGCTGCATCTAGAATGCTGTGGGCAGTTTTGGTTGCTTGTTTGTTTTAAGAATTTATATTCTGTTCTTCACCAAAAGATCGCAGGGCAGATCACAGCTACGATAAATGATATAACAGAATTGGCATATTTGGAAAAGGTTCAGAGGAGAGTGGCGAAGATACTCAAGAGGCTGGAGGAACTTCCTTATGAGGAATGGTTGCAACACATCAGAAGCTTTTGTCTATCATTTGTCTTCTTGTCTCATTTCTAGACTAAAAGACAAATGATAGAGGTGGTATAAAATCATGCATCGTATGAATGAAGAAGGTAGGGAGATACTAGAAGCATAGGCTGAATCCTGGACAAACTAGGATATTAAGTAAAGCAGAGCAAGCTAGACGGGTGATTGGCCATTATGATACTAAACTAGATGAGCAATGGGTCCAACCCAGGAGAGCATTTCCTGGCGGGGGTGGGGGTGGGGGTTGGCTTCATTTTAATGTTGTAGCTATGAGCTCTTCATTTTATTACATACTTATAAACAATTAAGGAGGACAGTTTGTGTCTCACAAAAAAACTCATACTGTCATTCAGAAGCTAGAAAAGCTATACCAAGATGAGCTTTTTCAGTAGAGCCATACCATGAAAAATGGTCCCTCTGTTCTGAGATTGAGTTTAGAAGAACCAGCTCACATAAAGACTTAATATTGGAGGCACTTTCTGAAAGGTCCATGCTTTAAAAAAGTGGTTCAGAGAGGGTTTTTTTTGCCATTTCATATGTTTATGATGAAATTGGAGGGGAGCCATATATGTGGACAGAATGTTCTAGTTGGAGAATGTCTTGATTAGTTAAGCAATTTGTTGTTCATAAGTGCAATGTATCAACATTTTTACTATTAGTAGTGTACTCTTTAGTAATAAGAGGAAGCTCATAACATGAATTCTCTTTTGAGAAGCCAGAAGAAAAGTTTCATATTTTGGATTTTGCTCAGCTTAACAAAAACTTTTTTTGTCTTCTTGCTTATCTTCCTAGGAGAATTTTTCCTCTGCTATGATCCTCGAAAAGATTACTGGGTTTTTTTAACTCCTATGACTGTGCCAAGAATCCAGGGTTTGGCAGCGGTCTACAACAACTCAATCTACTATATTGCTGGAACTTGTGGAAACCATCAACGCATGTTTACCGTAGAGGCCTATGACATTGAGTTCAACAAGTGGACTCGAAAGAAAGACTTCCCATGTGACCAGTCCATTAATCCATACATTAAACTTGTTACCCTCAAAAATAAACTTCATCTGTTTGTTCGAGCTACGCAAGTTACTGTTGAGGAACACGTTTTCAGAACCAGCAGGAAGAATTCTCTTTATCAGTATGATGAAGTTACTGATCAGTGGCAGAAAGTATATGAGACCCCCGATAAGCTTTGGGATCTTGGACGTCATTTTGAATGTGCTGTTGCTAAATTGTATCCGCAGTGTCTTCAGAAAGTTATTTAACTTTTTCCTCATTTCATTGGTAAAAGGCCTTAGTGACTTTGGTATTTAATGGTAGCAGAAAAATTTGTTTTAAGGAGAAGAAAAAAAAACTCATTTGTCAGTATTTAATGTGAGCTGATATGGATTGCTTCTTTCCTTAGATGTGGATGGGTGCTCTTTAAAGGTTGCAGTGGGGAGAAGGCGGTTAGTGGCTTAGTTTCCTAAAGAATATTTTCCTGTGGAGTCAGAAATGGGTTACAAAGTGCAATTATCAGCATTTTCTTTGTGAGAATCTTTTGATCATGTTATGTAGAGTAACAGTGGGACTAAAAGCAAGAGTAGATGGATGTGGGTAACTATGCACTAAAGTCAGAGCGAATCGAACATTAATAGCTAAATTGAAGAAGGCATGTTTTGAAGTGACTTATTTAAAATACGGGTAAAATCTGAGGCAATATCACTAGTTTGCTACTTTAGCTTCAGTTTCATTAAAATTGGCAAATACTGGGACCTTGTACATCTTTCATATGTATAAAGGTCCCAAAATATTTGTGGTATTTATGCATTATAATATCTACAGAAATATCAAAATACTTAGTAGAATGTGAGCTACCATTTGGGTGAAAGGCCTTTCAAGTGTCTGCATTGTCTTACTTCTGTAAGTTTAGTTTTGTTATGGGATATATATATTTGTGTGTGTGTGTGAGAGAGAGGGAAAGTGTGTGTGTGTGTGTGAGTGAGAGAGAACATCTATTCTTAATCTTCCAGTGGCGTCATGTGAGCCGTTTTCTGCCAAACAGTCTAAGAGCTTCAAAAGCAGATGAATACTCCATAATATGGATAATTTATGGATACTCCATGAAGGGCTTAAACCCAGTGGTGCTATTTTTTAATACTTGTTTAAGTTTGAAATATGTCAAACAGAACTGCTCATTTAAATATTAGTATTAATGTCTTTATTCTTAAGCGTGCGCCATGCTTTATGTGGAACCCCATCTGTTTTTAAATTTGTGTGGAACCAGTTAAGGATAAGAGCTACTCAATCTAGTGTGGCTAAGAGAACCAGTGTGGAACAGTGGCTACAGTTTTTGATCAGGACCTGGGAATCCCTGGGTTTGGATCTCCACTTGGATGGGGAAGCATGCTGAATGTCATTAGCCAGTCATTGCCTCCTGACGTAACCTATCTCACAACATTGTTGTGAAAGGAAAAAAAATGGATGGGAGGAGGATAATGTGCACTGCCTGGGGCTTTTCAGAAAAAAGGCAGGACATAAATGCCAAAAATAAATCAATCTTCATGTCAGTTTGGGGAGAGCTGTATCACCTTTCAGAAAGCTAAGCGCTAAATGCACTTTTTTGAGGTCCATTTCTTAGTAATTCATAATTTGGGAAGCTCCTAGCCAGCTTAAATCAGCCTGATCAGTCTCAACCCATGCCTGCTTCTTTGTGAATAAAGCTGCATCCTGACATTGCTTACTCATAGTGTATTTTGATATCCTGGAATATCCATGCTTTATTCTAGGCTATCCAAATATAGCAGAATAAGTTAGCTCTGGTTGCAACCTGAAAAATATTGATAAATTCCAAGTAAACATGCACAGGATTTTATTGCGAAATAACTGGCTGTTGGGAGCATTTTTTTAAAAAAAAAAACAGTTAATCCTGTAGTTCCCTCACTTTCCATTTTGGCATCTGCTTGTGTTTAAATAGCATTGAAGTCTCATGGAGCAGCATTAGTCCCCAGTTTAGTTGAATACAGAAGCAGTTCTGGGTTTTGTCAGTAACCGTGGGTTACAACTTGCCTGGTTTTCTGTCGTCCTTTTGCGTTTTGGAGAAATGTGAAAGTTTGCACTACTGAGCTTTGTGTTCCAAGGATAGCCACTTTAGAAGACCATACGTAAACAAGACTTCAGTATAGTGTGACATAATTTATATACTTTTAAATTTGGCATAGCTGAATGATGTTTTGTTAACATCTCGGCTGTCTTAATATGATCAATCTGAGAGATTAATGATCATTTTCTTTGGCAGTTCCCTACTAGAGACAATAAGTTGGGACACAGAATTTAGAAATAGAATTTATCCTGGTTTTCTCTTAACTAGTTTAAGTGTCGCTTTAAACAGAAAAATTGGCCTTATATCCAAGAATGATCCTTAGCAGTTTTGACTTTCTAGATTCTCAAGTCATTTGTTGCAGTTAATGAGATTAAATTTAGAAGAATATCTGAAATCCCCAGTTAGATTTTTTTGTCAGAATGATCCCACTTGATTTTGTATATTTTAAATCTTGCACAATATATTGAACGTACAACTGTGAAACTGATGGATAATAAAGCCTTGTTCTGTTACATACCTCATCTTTCAAAGGTTCAAGCAGATTTTTGTCTTTGGGCTTATTTACATATGAAACGTGGAGGTACTATAGTGTGCACATTTGAGATGGAATGCCTATGAATAGCTGTCATCATGGAGCTAATTTTTCTTGTCTCGGGTTAGTGAATAACATAGTTGGCTAATTGAACACTAGTACAGTACTTCGTTGTCTTTTTAAATCTGTAGTCTCACGTTCAACTACAGTAACAATATGTAGAATAGAAATGAGTTTTATAATATTGCACAGCACTTCCTACAGCATCTGAATCTGCACTTTACTTCCTGTGCAGTTAGCTGAGGTACACCTTGGTGCTGCAGTATGTCTGGCTGAGCAGTTCCTAAACAGTATAAGGCAAGGCTACGTGACCATTCTATTAAGAAGTAGCTTGGGGAAAAGAGGAAAGAGCAGTGAATATTCCTTAGCATGCATAAGATTGTTCAAAGATTGAATGATACAGTGAGCTGTGTGAATCCTAGTGCTTCTCTGAATTTTAAGGCTAATTCCCCCCCCCCTTAATCTTAACTGATGGAATTGAATTTTAGAGTAAGTCATGGTTTTATGGGGTTACTTTTAATATGCATATTGTCCAGGTTTCATATATTTAACATTTCTTAATTGTTTTCTTAATCTTTAGTTGGCAGTATTTGCGCTGTTGTAAGCCTCTAAACTGCAAACTTTCTGAAGCACCCTCCCTTTAATGTTGCATTAGTTTTTTTTAAACGGTGTTAGGTTTTTCAAAGTTCTGTTGAAAACTTTTACAAGACTTGTTGCTGCTTTTTGACAATCTTCTGTATTTATTTAGTAGATATGTCAATTGACTTGAAAAGTAAGGAATTAGTTTAAATTAGCAGACAACCCTGTCATGTGATGTATAGGAATACCATATGCTGTGGTTCATTCTACAGTAGGTTTGTTCTTAATTTTCATTTTTATCTGCACTAAATACAAAGATCATTTTGTCTAACCATTCACACTTGGGGTGGGGGTGGGGAGGGTGTGACTGTAGCATACTTGAAAGCTAACTCTTGAAATTTTGCCATGGGGTGGAATACATTGAGTCTTATGCATGTATAATTATTTAAGGAGTTAATATTAATTGAGAACTTTAGTTGTTTAAATGCCTCTGAATTATCCAATAAGAATTTATTAGAAGACATTTTGCTTTTAGAAGAAAACCGCCTATTCGAAAACTCTGCACAGATGATACAAAAATCATAGTTGTGTTAACACATGCAAGGGAATAATTGGTTTATCTGCTCATTTTCTTTCTAGTATTTTAGGCTAACTTCTTGAGGCGTTACTCCTTCATTAAAAACGGAATAATTTTTACTCCAGGGCTATATTGATTTGATAGTATGCTCCAGCAAAAATTGTTGCAGGTCATCCACAGCTTTATGCACATTCCACAGAGATAAAGCGGACTGTAGGGTGATGGTGCTTAACTGGCTGTTCCCCTGACTGGGTACTATTGACTTCTGCTTGTTTGGTGCATGTGGTTTGCATAATATCAAAACACTCCCTGTATTCCAAAATCTGTTTAGAAATGGCATCAGATGTTCAGCGCTCAGGTATGTTAGTAAGAAGTACTGTAGTCCTTTGTGGGCAAATGTGAGGATTTTAAAAACATTTTGCCATAATTGCACAACTTTTGCATTTTTACTTAATGTCATGTTAATTTCTTAAAATAAACTTGTTCAACTACAGATGGTTCTAGTGGCTTTCCTTCTTTCAATGTGTGCATTCTTAGGGGGCGTTGCCTGTCTTTTATACTAAAAATTACATTTCTAAAAGGCTGAGGTTTTAATATTTCTAAACATTAATTTAAAAGTCTCTGTACTGAGGGTTTCTTGCACACCTGGACAGATGCTTAATACTGTCTTCACTTTTTTTTTATTATTTTTTAGATTTTTATGTCCTCATAATTTTAGGATAGTTAAGAAAAAAATAAAACGCAATAACAGCAACATTTTAAAACATACAACACACACACCAAAAATAAAAGCACCTACCACTAGGTTGAATAGTTAGTCCTGAGGTATGTCAGGCGCATTCACTTTGTCTGTTTAGGAGAGCTGTGAAGACACACCTCTTTGCTCTGGCCTTTGGCTAAATAAGAAACAGCTTTTCCTTCCCAATTTCAGGCACTCTTATAGTTTTAATGTTCACTGGTTTTTAATGTCGTAACCTACCCCGAGACCTTTGGGTATGGGCTGGTATAAGAAAGAAAGAAATAAAAGGCAAAATTAGGTACCAAAAGCCTGGGTAAATGAGAATGTTTTCATCAAATGCTGAAAACTCATTCATGAGGGGTCTAGCATATCTGAGAGAAGACTACTCCATAGACGGGGCTGCCACAGAGAAGGCCCTCTGGCAGTAACAGAAAGCGATGGTATTACCAAGAGCGTCTCCTCTAAAGATCTTAAATGACAGGCAGGAATGTATAAAAGGTGGCGAGGTGCTCCTTCATATATCTAGGTCCCAAGTTGGTCAAGGCCTTAAAGGTCAAAGTTAACATTCTGAACTGGGCCCAGAAGTGAGACCGCAGAGGTTTTAGTACACAACTAAAGGCTCCTATTCCTCATGCCAGAGAGATTGCCGCCACTATGCTGAGTGGAATGACTGATAAACTGGATAGCACAAACACAACTGCTCAGCTAGATTATGATCAGCACTTTACACGGCCCAGTAGAGTTTCAGGTTCACATGTATGTGATTTTTGGTCAGGCTTCATCTCTCCTCACCCTCCAGTCCTTATCTTTGAAAAGCCTCAGCTTCCCTGGAGACAAATCTAAGCAATTTTAGTAGTGGGGGAATGAAGACCCTGAGGCAGACCTGTCTCTTTAATGTTCGGCTTCAGAACTGCAGTTTCCTTGATTACCTTGGAGTTGTATAGAAAAAGTGGAGTGTTTTGTCAACCTTGAAAACGTGTGTAGTTGTGCAAACAGATGCTATCACATACTGCAAGGAACAGAAACTTCCATTTTTGGTTCCTGAAGCTATGTAGTCACAAAACACTTGTACGAGTCTTTGCCATTTATGTTTTGTTCACTCTGGTCAAGCCATTGGGAGATCGTCGTCAGCTGACTGACAGCTCATTCTTATTGATTTAAAACAATTCTCAGTGAATGTCAGCTCCAGAAGGTTCACGTGCAGATGGATGCAATTCTGAAAAAAAAATTTCCTGGCAGAACTGCAAGGGTATAAAAAGAAATGCAGCATCCATTACTCAGTTTGTTTCCTAAGCCGAGTAAAGATGGAGTGAAATTAATTAGCAGTGAGTTGTTACATACTTGCCAAATTTGATGTTGTTTGAGGCAGCAGCCACTGCAAGTCTGTTTAAAATGTAGGCAAGTTGGAGGTGATTGTGTATTCACCAGGATTCTCTGTAACCAGCCAGAAAATGAGTACTTACACAGGTGGCAACTGGCTACATTTTTGTCAGCAGCTGTAGTTAAATTCTGCCCAAAATAGAGCTGTTCCCGTCCTAGTGACTGGACATGGTTGAGTGCTGTGACATGAAGTATTGGAAGAGTGTGGCTCTCAACTCTTTTCAGATCAGGCATTTCCTAGGGATGGACGAATAATATTTGTCATGCTTGCAATTCATATGAATTCAACATTTGCAGGCAGAGCAAAAGGGGCCTACAGTTATGGGTCTCCCTTCATCCAATAATTCAATGTATCTGGCTTGCATCAGAGATTTGTAGAAGCTTCATTGAGTTCTGGATCTGCCCACCCCCAGCCTCGCTTCCCTCCCCGCCCCCCAGCCTCGCTTCCCTCCCCGCCCCCCAGCCTCACTTCCTGGCCTCGCTTCCCTCCCCCACCCCCCAAGCAGGTCCCTTTACCTGTAAATCCAGCTGCCGCTGCCACAGCCTTTACTGCTATCATGCCCTCCTCCGAGGCTCAACTAGGCCTTCCAGAAGTGTGTGTGCAGGTTTAGAGGTTGCCCCCATCCAGGAATCATGGGAAATCTCACAAGATTTCCCACAAATCCCAGGTGGGGGCAGCCTCTAAAATGGCACACACCTCTGGAAGGCCTACTTGAGTCTCAGAGGAGAATGTGATGTCAGCAGAGGCGACGAAAGGTGAATGGAGCAGTGAGGCGGGATGGCAAAGAAGGGATGGGGGATTCCTTTTGCAGGTGAACATTTGATGGATGTTGCTTCATGAAACTGGACCGCCCCCCCCCCCACACACAGTTTGGCTCACAATGTTCCAATTTTCAGTAAGAAGCCCTGCCTGTTTCCACCCTCACCTGGAAGTGGCCAATCCCCTGCCTGTCAATCACATTTCCATTAGGTACACAATACAACTGGCCTATTCATACCTGTCATGTTTGCTGTTCTTTTAAAGTTTTATGAAGCTGCAGAGTTTTTCATATTTGAAGAGTCATTCTACTCCTGCCTGCTTATTCTGTTGATTTCACTTTCATTAAAAATGAAAAAGCAAAACACAAAAGCAAACTCTCCTCCCTGAACCTGTTGGGAAAAAATGCCTTTTACTTGGTTAAAATACCTGTGAAGCCTGAGGAATTGGGGGATCATGGTCGTACTTGTGTTCAAATGGTATTGGCTGTGTTCAAAGTTCTGCCTCTTCAGCCATAGGGGTGCGGCACTAGAAATGACAGCCAATGAAAAATGTCACTAGTACCTGCATGGTTCTGATTGGGGAAAATTTCAGAAGTGTGCAATGCATGTGACCTCACTGCCAGGAAGGCTAATCTGAGATGGACAAAATCAGGTGTAACAGCATCCAAAGTGCTTCAGGTGGAAGTAAGCAATCACATTTACTGGAATGAAAAAGGCTCTTTCATCCAGACAAGTCCTCACACTGGCCTTGAAGCTCCCATGAAATTTGAGGCTGTACTCTGAGTGCTAGGAACAAAATTTCCTAGCCTCAGAGCCACTGGAGGGTGCATTTTTGTGGTGCAGCTTGATGCACCACCAAAATGGGTTCCCTGGTAATCCTTTCTGCATGTGCCTGCTACATGACTCTGTTTTCTGGACCACAGCCTGCTGGTCCACCTGTAGACCTGTTTAAACTGATCTCCTGGTGATCCAGGGGTGTTTTTTCCACTGTCACTAGAAGTACCCATTAAGTACC
>MTQE01001141.1:11685258-11715083 GCA_014337955.1 Aspidoscelis marmoratus
GGGTACTTAATGGGTACTTCTAGTGACAGTGGAAAAACACCCCAGATTAAGGGCCCTTTCACCTGGATCACTGTGTGTCCTTTGCAGATGAACTGTATGGGTAGGAAGGCTCAAATACCCTCACTAATGTGTGGAGGAATGAGGCCCAGAAGAGAACCATGAGGGACTATAGTACGGAAACAAGGTAAGTGCAGAAAATCCCAAAGTATTTTCCAAAAAACTGTATGATTTCAGAATTTCCTACTGCTCACTGTTTTAGCACACTATGTATTCTAATTAGGGATGTGCATTATTCAGATAAATTCAGACAGTTGTATATGAATTGAAAGTCCAGACATCCGAATTTATGAATTAGAATGAATATGAATATCTCAAGTTACTCATGTGAATAATTTGGATGTTCATATCTGTACGGGTACATACGCATCCCATACATACTTGTACGCATCCTGTACATATTCATATGGATGCTTACTGGATGCGTATCATTGGATAGGAATTGAATATTCAAATAAAAACATACAAATGTATTTATATCAAATTGAATGTCCGGATATTCGTTTTTCCTTATTCAAACAAATTTGGATTTTGAAATATTCGATTTGTTACGAAACGAATGTCGAAAATCACATTCGTGCACACACCTAATTCAAATAGTGAGCCAGTTTGGCCTAGTGGTTAGGGAGCCGGACTCTTATCTGGGAATACCGGGTTCGATTCCGCCCTCCCCCATGAAGCCAGCTGGGTGACCTTGGGCTAGTCACAGCTCTCTTCTGAGCTCTCACAGCCCCACCTACCTCACAGGGTGTTCTGTTGTGGGGAGAAGAATAGAAGCTTTGTCAGTCACTTCTTCTTAATACATTTTGCTTTCAGAGGGTCCAAGGTACTGTGGTCTTTTCCAATGTACAACTGGTAAACATCTACATTTATCTGTTTAAAAAATTTGATCCTCCTGTTGAAAAGATTCCCTAACCTCACAACCCTTTGTCATCCTGGTAAGCGGCTGGCAGTATCCAAATTTATTTTTGAATCAGCTTGACAGATACACTTAATTTTAAATAGTTCCAAATAGTAAACTTTTTCTCTTAAATTTTAAAAGGCTTTGAAAACTATTCCATCCACTCGATAAAGCAAGTTTAACATAATTTCATCCTAATCTCCTAGGGATTCTGTTTTGAAGTGACTCCTGAACATTCATATATTTACATTAAAATCTCTAGATTTACTCAGCTGTATTACCTGTTTCCAGGACAACAAGTGTTCCCCGCAGAGTCTGTATTGAAAACCCCGCAGGGGAAGTGTTTCAAATCCTTCTCAATGATTTTCAATCTTAAGTGGTACAGAGATGGCCCTATTAAGATAAATGCTTCTGTTAAAAAAAGGGAGATGGAAAATTGCTAGCAGAAATGCTTCCATTACTTACCAAATAATTGAAATGGATTTATGATTTAATCCAGAGTAAATTTTTCCTCACTTCATGTCTTTCATTTTGTATAGCCATAAGCATTTTTTAAAAAAGCAGAATGTCCATGGCTCTTAGGAAAAAGCTCATCTCTCTCTGGATCCTTCCTAAGGTTCAGTGGTAACCCAGTAGCAATTTCCAGTCACCTTAAGATTGGTGGAATTCCTGTTGCCGCCACCGCCACCAACCTTGGGCATGGCTATAATTTCTGTTTCTAGCTAAACGTCGTGGTCACCACCATCATTTATTACCAATCATTCAGTCCTCAGGGTTTTGACTGCAGTCATAATAGAACAGCCAACAAGGAGTAGCCTCATTGAAACCAATATCTTCTCAGCAACAAGAGGTCACAATAAATCTGGTCTTGTTCACCGTAATGATGTGGCAACTGAGAGTGAATAAACAAATAAATGTCAACAACTAGGTGAGAAGTATAAAGAAGCAATCCTTGAGATCAAACTAAGATAAGGAAGGCACACAGAATGAAAAAAACCTACATTCATCTGGGGTTGATTTTATTTGCAGAAGTTCTACATCTGCACAGTGGTTGACCTACATGCAGTAAAATCTGATTCCTGTTTAACATTGTAATTAAAGGTAAGGTAAATGTATAGAGGAAGAAAGGGTGAGCATGTATCTGTCAAATAACTGTGGGACTTTTAAAAGTATCTTTTCCAGAACCTAATGAAGCTAACATGCCTTTAACAAAGAGAATGTTAACATTTGCCTGGCACCTAGTTGGGCTAGTAAAATCACATCCATTTGGTAGATACTGTACATTAAACAAATAGGGAAAAAAGGTGCAGGTGATCAGAGAACATTTCAAGGTACCTCAATGGCACCCACTTTTTTCGTCCCTGGGCTGCTGCTTGTGGGTTGTATTTCAAATATGTCTTAGTATCTGTGGGGAAATTTGCACATTGCTTTTCATCCGTGGGAAGCAAAGGGTGAACTTGCCCAGTGTAGACTAAGCATTTGCACTGGTGATTGTTTAGTTCACATGAACCCTCTCCAACATGACCAGACACCTATCTGAAGAGCGAATAGGTATCTGGATGCTGCCATCTTTGTTTGCCATAGCTGACACTGGTGTGTGTTTGTGTGCCAGCATCAACACTAGGGCAATTGCTTCTGCTTTGGTGTGGCTGAATCTGCCCACCCACCACTTCATGTCCCTGAGGGCTGCATCCCCTTACCTTAAAATCTGGCTGCTGCTGCCTCTGTCAACATAGGTCCAACTAGGCCTTCTGGAGGTACCCACACAACTGGAGAGGCCACCACCCCCCATTCAGGAATTGCAGGAAATCTTGCGCAATTTCCTGGGAATTTGTGCAATTTCCTGGGAACCAGAAGGCCTAATTGAGTCTCTGAGGAGGATGTTGTCGTGTCCCAGGCAGAAGTGGGGAGCGAGGCAAAACACAGACGCATGCTTACGGCAGTCCTTTGGGGGCTCAGAAGTACTCAGCGTCAGTTCAGTTCAAAGTCAGGGGCAACCAGAGATTCAGCAATTATCAGCACGGTCAGTCAGTCCAAGGGTCGAGGTTTCCAGAGGTTTGGCAAAGTCACAAGGGGGTCCAAGAGTCAAGATACACACACACACACAGCAGGAGTTGCACCAGAGTTGTCTGCAACACCGGCTCAGCATGTGCTGCTCAATTAAGTAGGGGAAGCAGCACCGTTCCCTTGCTGGCACAGCTGGGCCAAACACTGTGATCTACATCTGATTCGCTTTTGCTGGCGAAGGAGCGGGGAGGGGCGCTCTAGGGGCTTGGAGCTTTCAGCTCCAGAGGTGTCTGAGAGGTTTCCCAAAGCTGGCTGCTGACTCACAATGTCCACTCTGCTATGTCCTGGTTGCTGCCCCAGCTGCTGTGCCGTTGCAGGTGCACTCTCCTCCTCTGAGGAGGCTGGACTGGCAGGATGGGGCATGACAGGTGTGATGGCAGCAGCAGCAAAAGTTGAGTGGGGGGAAGGCATGATGTGAAGAAAGGGATGGGGGTATTTCCTTCATGCATGAATATTCAATGAATGTGTGACCATGAAGGCAAAGCCCCCTACATTCGTGGGGGGCTTCGCGTGAATCCAAACATCTCCCCCTTCAATTTGAATAGAATTAAAGGGGGGAAATGTGTTTCGTGCATATCCCTCAAAACTTGAAAATACTACACAGATGGACAGCATACTAAATTCAAATGTGGCACATTAATTTTTCTGGAACTCTCACAAGCTGAAGTTTTGTTCTATCATTGTGGTCTGATGACTGGTCACATGAAATGAGGCGTATTACTTGAAGAGAGAATGATCAGCACATGCTTTCTAGGAAAACCTTTCAAACTTTGTTGCAGTTTGCATGTTTCTGAAGAAAGAACAAGAGAACAAGAGTGTGTTCCCTTTCTGAGTCTTTTGGGAGCTTTTGCAAAAGAAAAGACCAGGTACAGATACATTGTGAGATAGCCAAGTGCTCTAAGGGCCAAAAATTCAACAAGTCCAATTCTGTTTCTTATCCTCCAATGGTCTACCCCAGTGTTTTCCAAAGTGTGGTATGTGTACCTCCAAGGGTACGGGAAGAGTTTGGTGGGGGTACGCATTGCACCGGAGTTTGGTGGGGTTCACGTGGGAATATCCACTGCACTGTGCTTAGCTGCGTCCACAGAACAAGGAAAGAAATAGACGCGTATTGCAGTTTTTACATGGGAACTGGGGCCATCATACATCGTATTGCAACTCATTATGGCGGGAACTTTTGCGCATCCTTTGCACAGCTCAAGTTCGGCCATTTTTAAACTGCGGGAACATTAACAGTTGACGTTGAGCCACGGAGCTGTTTAAACGCCGGAGAACTGCAGTGTTATCTAATGGTCTTGTGAGGTGTGACACGGTGTGAATATACTGCACTTTGTTACGGAGACAACTTACTTCTTTAATAGTTAGTTCCAGGTGCCTGTTATCGTGCTTTAGTAAGTTCCACTGATGTTGATTATTTTTATAAAATACAATTTTTATCCCTAATGTTTTTTATGAGGGGTACTCAGCGTTACGAAAATTATAGAAGGGGCACACATATGTCAAAGTTTGGGAAACACTGGTCTACCCAAACAGAGGCTCCATCCATTTGAACTGCATGTTGTCCATTCAAATTGGAAGTGTCTCTTCAGTCCCAGCTCCAATATAAAACATTGAAAGTGTCACAGTAAAAAATGAGGGGGAAAATGCACAAGAGAAAGAAACAGAAATGCAAAAGAAATGAGAAGCCCTAAAACCAGGATTTCTCCCCCATGAAAGCTTATAAACTGAAAGAAAAAAAAACCCCTGAGATTTGGAATATTGCCATGTGAAGGGCATGTGAGGCACTCTCAGACTGTATCTGCATGGCTGACAAGCTACATGAAAGAACTTCAAAGGTGTGATAACTATATGGTTGTGATCAGACACAGCAAAAGAAAACCACTTCTGAGGCAGTTTAGACAAGGCTCCAGGGTGTGACTGTTCATGCGCCATTCCGCCCCTCCCCCTCCCCAGACATTCTGTGCTAGAAAAGGTGAATTAGAGAAGGATTAGGCCCACCATCTTTCTGAAGTGCTTCTGAGGTGCCCTTTGTCACAGCCTATGTCACAGAACCTATTGGGCCTGGAGTCTGCTCAAGAGATTGACAGTCAGAGATTTGTTCTGTTTTTTGAATGGGTCCATTAATAGGCAGGCAAATTATGGTCCACTTTGGGGGCCATTTCCTCTCTGCCCTTTTTAAGACTTGGAGCTGGGAAAGTTTGGTACCCTGGCTTTGAAGTTTGCAAAGGCTGGGGGCCACAGAATGTTTGGTGAGACAACAATGTTTTATAGTTTACCAGTCAAAGGTTCCTCACTTAAGACTCTGTGCATCTCACCCTATTTGGCAGGGCCACTGGAGAACGTCCTCAAGATTTTGCTAGAGATGTGCATGAATATTCGGCACATTTGGAATTCATACGAATAGGTATGAATTCTGACATATGCATCTGAATTGAAAAGGGCCTACATTCTAGGCCTTATTTGTTCGCGAATTGGATTGTCTGGTATTTGTCAAAGCTTCGGTCAATACGGGATGCCCTGGAGCCTGCCATGAAAGTCATGTGAACACTAGATTTCTAAACCTCATTAAAAAACAAGTAATATTTGGCTGAAAAACTTCGCAGCCACTTTCATAATAGTTAGTAATTCCTTTTCATGAGTATATTGATAGTCCATAGGTGGCTTTTTAAACCTACTGTTTGGTCCAATTAGCTTAAGGTGTAAAAATGTTGTAATAGCATAGCAAAGGCACCACCCTTAACATCTTCAGCCAGTCTTCCAAATCCAGAATTTCACAATAATTATTTAAAGACTAATAAAATGCCAAAAACAGTAATGAAGATAAGCTTCCAAGTTCCCTAGATTTTCTTTTTAATAAAGCAAGATATTAGACAAAGTAGGACTTGCATGAAGAGGCAAGGAAGAATAAAAAGCCGGATACACTGTGCATTACAGGCAAATCTCATATTCTTAACAGGTATTAGGCTACATCCCTAGGATACTGGGATGAAGAAGCATGAAATTTGGAGGAGGGACAGAAAAATGCTTTGACTTTCTTTCAGCTTCTAGGACTCGCAGAAGCCACTTTTGTTACTATATTCGCCCCTGGACCATTAGGCAAACAATTGCAATGGCCAAAAGGTGAATCTATGGCTCCTAATGCAGGCACAGTTGCGGCTGGGGATCAAGCTGTGGGTTAACTTCCATCAGCACCTCCCTCCTCCTCATGCTTAAACTCACCTCACCCCCTTACCCTCCTGCAACGGCATCTCCCCCACTTCCTCGCCAGCTGAAGATAACCTTTTCCCAAGAAGGCTTGGTAAGAGAAGGCAGTCACAGCAGCATGCAGCTGAGGGCAGACTGTTCCAAGCCTGGGTACAGCTGCCTGTCTTGTCTGCCTGGAGACAGACAAAAATGATATGGTCTAACCACGGCATTAATGTTCAGCCAAATGTGTAGAAATTAAATATCAAAGCCTCGCATTTGGGGCTGGGCATAGGAAAGCCAGTAAAAAGGCTGGCCTTCGTGCAATTTTATACAGACATTGACAAACTGGAGCAAGTTCAAAGGAGGGTACTAAGTGGTGAGTGGTACTAAGAGAAACGCTTAAACGATCTAGGGATGTTTAGCTTGCAGAAGAAAAGACTGAGAGGAAACATCACAGCTGTTTTCAAGCATCTGAAGGGTTGTCACAGTGCAGAGGGATCAGTTGCATTCTCACTCACCTAAGAAGGAAGAAGGACTAGAAACAACAGCATAGATAGAATAGATAATAGAGAAAACTTTCTAATAGTAAGGAATAGGTTGGCATGGGAGATAGTAAGTTCTCCTTTGCTGGAGGTTTTCAAGCAGAGTCTGGACCAACATCTTTCTGGGATGGTTTAGGGAATTCTGCATTGAGCAGTGGGTTGGCCTTGATGATCCTAGAGGTCCCTTCCAACTCTATCATCCTGTGATTCTATGAAATCACACTCTTTGCCCCACACCTGTCACACTCTTGCTCAGCATCTTCCCCTTTCTAGCTACGTGACTCTGCACCGGGATTTGTGCATCTGTGCTCGTATCTTCATGTAGCCATAACAGAAAAACCAAAAACAAACAAGCAGGCACACAAAACTGTTTTACAGGATTCATATCACTTGTGTCTTTTTTACTGTCTCTCTTTCCCATGTGGGGAGCAACCTTTGCCATCGATTTAATTTTTCCACTTGAGAGGAGGGACCTAAGTTTGCCTATATAAAACGAAAGCGGATATTTGCCGGCCCTCGTTCTCACTTTAAAGACTGAAGAAAATGGTAAGAATGTTTGTGATGCAATAGCTCTTGCAGCTTCTGGATCAGATCTTAGGTCCTGGCACAAGGTACACAGACGGCCTCAAAACCTGAGCAGCACTGTTGAACTAATTTCTCAAAAACATTTCAGGAGCTTTGAGCTGCTTTTCTCCACCCCCACCCCCCCTTTGATTCCTGGAGATTCTGCACCTTTCTCTTCCTACTGTGTGACTAGGAAGCTGTAGGAGCGATCACCTGCTACTTATGCAACAGACTTTTCCCTGGAATCAGAGATCATATGGAACTTTGGAGCATTTTCTGATGCTGGCAGGAAATTGGGCGATTAAAAAAAATCCACCGGAAAAGAAACAGTTAAGTTTAATCTCCTCGAGTACAAAGACAAGTTGAGAGAGAGACCACCAGAAACCCTTTGAGGAACAGCATTTTCAGGTGAGAACCTTGGTGAATTTTTTGTTGACTTTAACTATGAGGTGAGACATCCAACACTTATTACTTGGACTGTAAAGTTCATAACGGCAAATCATCGAACTCCAAGAAGTTCTCTTCTCCAAATTTGCAGCCAGGGAAGATCTGTAAGAATGTGTTGTTGGTTTTTTTCATCTATAAGAAGGAGGTAAAATTACTTTTGAGTCAAGGCTGATTCATGCATGTATGCATTCATGTCATTTAGGCAGAACTGTGAAACACAGGCTTTATAGTGGAAGGCATCTACCTTTCCCTTCTGCACTCTACTTCTTGTCTGCCCAAGTGAAGTTTTCAAATAGTTCTGCAGAACCTCTTGAACACTGCAGGACATCTGTAGCTACAAAGTACAGCTCAGAGGATTCCTAAAATGAAACACTGGGATTTCCTCAGCAAAAACAGCCACAACCACAACCATAGAGCAATACTAGGTACAATGGTGGCTTGGCACTTGCAAACACTTTTTTTCTGCATTGTGCACCCACAAAAGATTATTAGGGGGCATTTTGTGAACAGTTCCAGGTCAGCCAAGGTAGTTAAGTGTTGGCTAAGGGCCAGAGAAATGACAGTTCCAAGCCCCACTTGCCTTGGAGACGATTATGTAACCTTTGGCCAGCCACTCTAAACAATCTATTTCTTTTGGGCTACCTTGAACTCAGTAGATGCAATTTGTAGCTCTTAACAGTTTGTCTTCTCTTGCATGCCAGGATGTACAAGTTGGTTGTACCTGTGATTAGAAATTACATTTGCCTCTTGTCTATTTAAAAAGCAAATAGTGATAAAACAGGAAAGGGGAAAAGTATGGGTGTATGTCTGGGTGGAATATATCTGTTTTAACTGTAAGCACTAAAAAGGAGCACTGTTTTAAACAACAAAGATTAAAAAATCTCCCCAAATTCCCTCCTCTATGTCTGGTCATTCTGGGTGAGGAAAAGAGAGAGAGATCATATAAAAAATAATACCATCACAGGCTTTGGCCTGCCAGTTTACCGTGTGAAATAATTCATGGAAGGCAAAGGATTTTTGGATTAATTTTTTTTTTTAAAAAAATTAAAGTATACGTAAAACATTCCTGCAAGGGAACTCTTAGGAAAATAACCAGTAAATCGTTGATTTCCAGCCTTCTTCAAAAGCTTCTCCTGTATTTGATTTCTTGCCCCTTTTATTCTCCCTGAGAGCCACAGATTAACCCATTGTGTTTTGATGCATAAATTAACAAGGTGATAAGGAGAGGGCTCACTGAAAATGATAAAGTAAATGAAGTTATTGCACCTGAACAGGCTCTCTCGATGTGGATGGCCTCACTGCAGGAGATCTCAGTCCAAGTTTGGGAATGGATTCCCTATCCCAGACCAGTAAGACCCACTCTGCCTTGGCTTGTGGTTCATTCAGGTCCAAAGCTGCCTCTCCACCATTCTAGGACCTCTATATCTGGTTCAGCAGGTAGCTGTGCTATCTTCTCGTGTCCTGTATAGATGAATGGCTCAGGGTTCCTGAGACAAATGAAATTACGCCCCAAACTCAGTGTAGAGTGGCGTTGGCCTTATAGCTGTGAAGGTAAGGGGGCATCTGAAGCTGCTTTTGTGAATTACAGAAGAGAAGGTTAGATATAGAATGATGGTGATAACACACCAGATTCTTTTACTGCCAGAGATAGGGAAAGATGGAAGAATCAGCTAATTTAAGTTTCCAGGCTGCACTCAGAGCTAAATTTTAATCCAGCTACAGTCCACTTTCAGAGTGGGATAATCCATTGGCAAGGTGGCAGGCTATTTACTTTTGGCTTTATCTAGCTCAACAAATCCACCTTTGGGTTAGATAATGTAGAGAGAAAATTGTGAGTCACTTTGCTGATGTGTTCTTCCACTCTGAAGGCGGACTGAAGCTGGAGTACAACTTAGGTGTGAACACAGCATAGCTTACTTGGCTGCATGCATCCTTACCTGTATATGGAAGCATGTTTCATATTAATGAAAAAAATAGTTTCAACATCATCCTGGTAGCCATTTCAGCTACCGGAGGCTGGCAGACAAAAATCTTTTCCCCCAATTCAGCCCTCAAGTCTCCCAGAAGTACAATAAGGGCAATCTACACAGATAGGCTTTTTGAGGAAGCCTTTGCTGTGAGAGTCAAAGGTTGGCTGCTGTGTAAACATGCTCAGCAGCCAAGGGTTGATTCAACAGCCAAAAACACCTCTGGAATTGCTGCCAGGAGCAAAAAATGTGGCAAGGATAGGACTTGAGGAATCAGTGATCAATATTAATGTCAATATTAATCAGAAGAAGAGAGATGTAGAAGCAATTAGAGCCTTAATGAAAAATACTTTTAATTTTATTTTCAGATACTTTATTATTATTATTATTACTTTGTTTATGTATTCTATGCATCTCTTCTGCATTTGTATCCTTTTTTCTTTTGATTTATTGTTGCATTTTGTGTCTTTTAATGTGTTATGGAAACTTTAATAAAACTGTTCCTTTAAAGTAACCTAAAAGAAAATATGCCCCACAGTTCTTATGTACAGCAGTGACAGTGTTTTCTTTAGACTCTGGGATGGCGTGCAACTGGACTGTATGCCCACACCCCAGGCACAGCCTCTACATCAATTAGACTAAAGTTCACTCCCAGATGGCGTTTAAATGCAACCTTAGTCTTTCCTTGGGTTCCGAAAAGAGATGGTGACAGCAGCCAGCCTAGAGAGCTTTAAGAAAGGGTTGGACAAATCCATGGGTTAGGTGTCACATCCAGGTTGGAGACAGTCTACAGGCCATCTTCAGGAAGTTGAGAGCAGGTGAAGCCCTTTCCTTTGATTCTGCTTGGGATGCCCAGAAGCAGTTGGTGGGCCACTATGTGAGACAGGATGTTGGACTAGACGGCCTGTGGCCTGATCCAATAGAGCTCCTCTTATGAGATGCAGGGATGCCAGGTTTTTGCTTGTGTCACAACTGTGGCCAGTTGTGGTCTTTTTTTTTCCTATGCTTTCTATGGGAGAAAATTCATCTTTCTGGGGAAACGAATAATATCTGAATATTGCTGGGTTTAGTAGAAAAGAAAAACCAACCCAACTGTTTAATCTGAATCAATCAATACAGATTAAAGTAAGAGATTGAATTCAAACAGCTTGTGTGAGTGTATGTGTGTGTGTGTATGAGAGAGGGAGACTCTGATGACTAATTTCTGGCAGGATATGCATAACTTCAAAACAGGAGTCCATGAAGGGCACAGGAATTTCACACCTTTGCATTGATTGGGGACATATTCCATCATAAGTGTTGTCAACAGTGCTTTAATGGGATAGTGGGAGAAAGCAGCCAGACCACTGAAAGTGCAAACCTATGTGCAGCACCTCCTTTCAGGCCAGGAGTAGGACTGTGTTTTGGAAAGCACTGAAAATGGCTGACTTCAGGGGCCATTTCCTGTCCTTTCCAAAATAGCCCTAGTCGGAAACATCAAAGCTGGGGAATAAAACTTCCCCAACTGTGACATTTTTGTGGCTGAGTGTAAGTGGGATACACAAAAAGTACATTTCTGCTCAAAGGGTCAGATTGAGCTCTCCGGCCTTTGCGATGGCAATTGCCATCATCTTCTGGATCTTGCCATGTTTGTTGTACTTTTAAAAATAAAAGCATGCGGTTTCCTCTGCATCCTTGACAGATTCAGAAGAAAGCAAGAATGAACAAAAATAAAGAATTTGCTCAGTCACCCGCCTTGGAACACAAGTGCAAAAGTATTATCCTCCTGCAAGCTCACAAACCTACATTCTCCTATATTGGCAGCAGTATTTGACCATGCGTCCTGGCACTGCAGCCCCATTCCATATTCAGTGCAGAGGAAAAGTGAAGCATTCACAGGGACGCTGTGGTCTTCTCCTGCCATGCTGGCATAAGCATTGTTATGATGCTGTAGCGCCTGAGAGTTATAAAGAGTGATAGAACCCTGCTGTCACTTTCAAACACTGCATCAAGAATAGTGCTACTGTTGTTGTTGTTGTGATGGGTATCACCAAATTGTGGTCAACTTCTGGTTGACTGCACAGGCACCTCTATGCAGTTTTCTCAGCAGAGATACAGATGTGGTTTGCCATTGCCTGGGGAGAGGCTGGGGATAAAACTGGTAACCTGCTTTCTAGGCAGTTTGCTCTACTCTTTTACTGCAAAAGGGGGCAGGTGCTATGGTTGTAGTACTTCCATTTGTTCTGTGCAAATCCTGCCAGAAACACCTTCCCATTGTTTTTGACTGCTGGTAATGACTTAAACACACTGAAGCAGCTTTCTTGACAATAGTATAAAAGAAGTTTGCTGTTGCCTTCTGCCAGGGTCTGAATCTGGGCTCTGCAATATCCAGAGTTGATTTTTATCAATAGAGAGTAGGGATGTGCATGAATTTTTTTGTTTTGTATTTGATTTGTATTAAATTGAATGCAAGAAAATTCATATTCATTTGAACAGATCCCCTTTGAATGTGGTAGGATTTGATTCAATATGAATGTTTGATATCAATTTGATTTGAATGTTCGGTATGAATCCCCTACATATTCCTTATGTATCTGTTCTGAAAGCATAAAACCCACCTTGAATCTGCTCTGAATCCACTTTGAATCCACTCTGGAACTGTTGCAGATGTGACTGGCACAGCTGCTTTCCCACCTTCCCAATTCCACAAATGTAACAAAGCTTTCTAAGAATGTTCCAAAGCATTCAATTCAAATTCGAATGTTAATCTGTGAATGTCTCAACATTTGATTGGAATATGAATGTCCAAATCTGGATTATTTTGAATGTTACGAATATTTGTGCATATCTCTAAAAGAGAGAGAAATGATGTGAAGAATATGCATCTACAATAAATAAGAGTGTGTAAGATTGTATAAGAGCTCTTTGAACCTAGATGAAAGGTTGAAAGCACTATATTGATGTATGCCCCCTTTTTTCATGCCTAGGTCTTCTTTGTTTCATCCAACTGTTCTGCATAAAGTCCGATATGTCTCCACCAATTAACACAGACTTGGGCTACATCCCACCTGATGGAGGCTGGGGATGGGCAGTGGTCTTTGGAGCATCTATATCTGTTGGGTTCGCTTACTCCTTCCCTAAAGCTTTCACGATCTTCTACAAAGAACTCCAAACGATCCATAGTATCTCCTATAGTCAGATTGCATGGGTGTCATCCATTATGTGTGCCACAACCTATGGAGGAGGTAAGTGAGATGAAGGTGAAGCTTTCCCCCCACTAATGAGTAGGAGGGGGAGGGGGGAATACTCTGCTTTATGACCCTTAAGACATTTTTTCAAAAAAGGTTATCTGGCGGTACCAGACTTGTATCAGTCATTATATAATTAGAATACATTTCACCGAACAATATTTTATTGGGAAAAAGGACATCCACAGAATTTTGCATTTTTGTACCTCCTCAAATCATAAAGTTTGTAGGGGCCATTTAGATTACGGAGCTCAAATCTTTGCTTTATGCAGGAATCTAGATCAAAGCATTTCTGATAGCCAATTGTCTAATCTCTGATGAGACAATGCTCCTCTGGGCAAGTAGGCCTATTATGAATATTCCCTTTGTGGGAAGGTATTTGGAGATGTTTCCTGGGCAACAACTTCAAGGAGTCCTGGAAGATGTGGATTTTCTCCACCCATACCAGTCAGGCTTCAATAAGTGTTAATGCTGAAACAGCAGTGGTTGTTCCGGTTAATGATGTTCTGCAGGACTGGGATTCACGTAATTCAAGCCCCCTGGTTTTGCTAGACTTCTCAACAGCTTTTGATACTATCAGCCATAGCATCTTCTTGGACAAACTACAAGATGTGAGGATTGACAGCAGGTTTTTGCACTGGTTCTGATCCTTCTTTACTAGGCTGGTATACTTGAGGGGGGAATGATCAAAGCCCTTGGAGTTCCCATCTGCATTCTTCAGGGTTCATTTCTTTCCCCTGATCCTTTTAACATCTACAAAAAGCCACTGGGAGAGGTGATCTATTGGCATGGAATGAATATCATCAGTACACTAATGACACTTTGTTGTACCTTTCCACCCTTAGTCAACCATACTGCACACCTCCATGACCTGGAATACAGCCTTGTAGATCTGATATAAGGTCTACAATAGATGTGGCTCCAGAGCCTCTTGATACAGATCTGTCTCGTGAAGGCAGATTGGTCTAAAGGGGTGGGGCCCCCTTGATCCAGATTAACATGCAGATCAGGAGGCCCTTGATCTGGGATGCTTTCGCACTTGGCTTCCTTTCTGGATGGGAAGAGTGTGTTAGTAACTAACTTGGGAATGCTAGTACATGTTAGATTAACCCCTATGCACCTGGAGACTTACCTGTATTTGGGCACATGACTGCATGTGTGCCACTGTCATCATGGTGACGATGCTTTGTGCACATATAGTTGCATTTGGGGCCATCTGAGGTGCCAGTGTGCTTGCCTCTGACACTTGTTGTCATACGTTTGGACTACTCAAAGGATTTGGAAGTTTCGATGGCTCCCAAGGGCTCATTTAACTACCAACAGGAAACGTGACAGTGTGACATCCCTGCTTTAGGATTGCATTGGCTACCTGCTTTCTTTTGGGCCCAATTCAAAGTGTTGGTTTTGAGCTATAGAGCTCTACGTGTGTTAGCTCCTGGATAAGTCTGAGCTCATCTCTCCCATCTAATTAGTACGTGTCCTGTGCATTTTGGTTACTCGTTAGAGCTTAAAATCCCTGGAGGAACGTAGTCTTTTTGGATGCAGCCTCTGCTCTCTTGAACTATTTGTCAGCTGCAACTAATGAAAAACATAGTGCCGATCTCACCGTGCACATATGAAACTTATGCTTAAGCAGTGGCATTGGTTGCCAGTTAGCTATCAAAGTTTTATCTTTGATATACAAGGCCCTTAATAACTTGAGACCAGCTTACTTAGCAGACCACTTCTCTCAGTGTAGACATGTGTGATCAGGAAAGGCTGTGCAAATTCCTTAAATGTCTTTTTTTGTGGTGATGGCACTCTCTCCTACCCATAAGCCATCTACATTTTGGGTTTTAGATGGAAAAGACTTACCTTTTCACCCAAGCATTTCCAGGGTGAATGTTTGCATTTCTCATTCTTGGTTTTAATCGTGTTCTTATATGATAAAAATCTATTATGATTTTAATTGTTTTTATTTCCCATGTTTTGTAAATCACATGAAGATTATATTGTAATAGGAAGCAGTATACTAATATGTTAAATAAATAAGGAAGGAAGGAAAAATTCTCAGCTGTTATAGTTCTTGGCCAGAGTTGTTTTGACTGAGCACCTAGAAGGGATGGACTTCCTGGTACTCAGTGAATTATTGCCAGTTGTTTTTTTTTTGCCATGGTATATCAAATCATCCCCTTGTGTGCCATCTGCACACAAGCAGTTGGCCTAGTATATCAGCCTAGTACCCTATGTGGATGCTTACAAATGGCTGATGTTTGTAGTGGGCTATGACACCATTTCCACTATGTAGTTTGTTCCAGTGCTTTGTCCTACACAGATTCATTGTTCCAGTGGGAGACAAGCTTCCTGGTAGACTGGTCTGAGTGCAGATGAGAAGTTCCTAGGGCTCTGCTGGGCTGGTGCACTTAACCGATGCAAAAAATCCCTTTCATTCCAAATGGTACACATATATGAAGAGCTTCCCCAGCCCTCTGGATGTTGTTGAAATTTGGCTCCCATCACTCTGCTAGCATGTCAAATGGAAGACCACAGTTTTTCCTGTCCTGATATTAGGAGAGTCAGATATTAGCCACACCCACTGACAGGCTTTTAAAGTTAGCTGTTATTGCTCCTCCTGATGTGGGGCAAGAAGTTAAATGAGTATGAGAGAAATAAAGCTGAACACCACAAAAGCCATCCACTATATGGTTATCAGTCTCATCCAAGAAGACTCAAATCAAGGAAGAGCTTTATGAGAACTACCACGCCCCTTAATACACAGCCAGCAATAGCCAGAGCATCTTTGTGGGAAGCAAAACCCAATAGCCCAAATTGGAGGCTCTTCCCTTTGGTGCAAACCAAGAATAGGTAATATGGTATGTAAATCCCCAAATAGGCACAGAAGTGGCATTGGTAGAACAAAAGATAATCTCGCTTAATGGAATTATTTAGAAGACTGTTCCATTTTATGTGAATGTGGTGCTGAACAAACAATCCAACATCCGTATTCCTGTCCAAAATGGACTATCTCAATGGAGGAACTGCTCAATGCCACAGATAATGCAGTTGCTGTTGCTCATTTCTGGTCAAATTATTTAATTTTATGTTTATTTGTTCTTATTTTATCTATTTTATCCCTTTTTTAAATGTTTTATTGATCTGAATGTTGTTTTTTTAAACTCATTTATATATTATGTTTGTTTCTTTTATGGCTTGTTTGGCTGAATGTAATGCTTTTGATACGAAATTAAAAAGTAAAGAGGATGAGAGGTGAAAACAGAAGTAATGGGAACTAAGAAGAGGGAACATGTATTGGGAGCATCTTGGCATGATGGGCAAAGCAGGATAAAGATCAAACACTTATTTTGAAAGGAAGACCATGTACCTTGTGTTCATGGAGACAGCTCAACAATCATGTCTAAACAATCAGCTCCGAATCCTATACTATGTTGAAAAAATGCAGCACAAAACATATATTGACTTGAAAAAGTTAGAAAAGCTTATTATTTTCAAATGGCCATTGAGGACGCTGATGTTCATTTGTTCAGTAGCAATTCACCCCTCTCTCTTTTAAAACAATGTGTTTTTTTCCATTTGGACATTTAGCCCACAGGTTAAATATACTGGAATATTCACTTATCTGATTTCCCTCTGTATGTTTTTATACATTCCAAAAAAAACTTTTTGTTTGTTTCTTTGTTGCCCTGGATGAACACGTAAGATAGTGGGGCACTATAGAAAAGCTGGAGATGAACTTATGTACCAAATGTAAATACAAAATAATGCTACTAAGGTTTTCCTTCTTTCAAGGCAAATGGGCTCACCAAATACTGTAACCACTCTGGAGGACTGCAGTGCAAGATTGATCATGGCACAGAATTTTTTTCTAGTTCTTCCAAAAATCTAATGTCTCAGAGGTTGGCATTGGTGATAATTTATTACTTGTGCCACAATGAATCGTGGTGGACTCCTGCATCGCAGAGTCCTTCACTGGCTTTGTGCTTTACAAAGCACAGAGCATAACATTTGGCATCTCAGGGGTTTTTTTTGCTGATGCAATCACTACCAAAGCCCCATGTTTAGCATGGAGGCACAGACGTTAAATGGCAGGATGGTATAGGCTGATTCCAAAACAGCCTATGATGTGTGCAGGTATTCAGGCCACCAGATAACCATTTAAGTCTCCCTTGAAAATAAAAAAAGTCTCTGCCCTGCTTTACATACAAAACAACTCTATGGCCGCGTCCCCATGCAAGCCGTTTGGTGCAGATTGGGCGCGCATAGGACCGAGTGTGGGACCAAGATCGAATCATGGGCATCTCTATGCCATTCCTGGTAACGCAGGCTGGGGGTGGATTCAGCCATCTGCATGCAAACTGGGCTGGGATCATTATTTTACTCCCTTTCCCAGGTAAGCCGCTTTCCTGAAGCATCTTTCCTGTCAACTGAGATGGGAAAAGGGGCTGCAGTGTTCTCCCTTTTCCAGGGTGGCAACCTTATTGCTCCCCTGGAAAAGGGAGAACACACAAGCCTCTGGACCCCTTGTTCACGATCTCAGCAGGAAAGAGGCTTCAGTTCACTTTGGTCCGAAGACAAACCTGTTACTACTGTTGAAGGCTGAAGAAGCATGTCTGGTTTAGTACTCTCAAATCAAGATTGGTCACTCATACAGAATTGGCTGTTGTAGAATATGAAACCTTGTTTTTTTCTGCTCTGGGTTGAGTCTTATTAATACTTGAGCTGTGTTCACACCTAAGTTTTAATCCAACTTCAGGCCATTTTCAGAATGAGAGAAAACATCAGCAAAGCAACAAACTGATTTCTTTCAGATTATATAAGTCAGAATATCCACCATTGAGTTAGATAATGTGGAAAGAAAATGACTGTTCACTTTTCCGATGTGTCCTTCCATTCTGAAAGTGGACTAAAGCTGGATTGAAACTTAGGTTTGAACACACCCTTGGAAGGGGGTCCACTTGGGGCTACCAAATTAAAAAAACAGCCTTGTAGAATTCATTGAGAAACTCCTGCTGTATTTTGCCAAGAACACAGTACTGAGTTATCAGGAGCTGAGTTTGACTCGATAACACCTTCGCCTACAGTGCAGGACTAACTTCTCGTAAAATATACTTGCACTTTACGTTCCAGCTCCACTGTTAGAAGCAACAAATCTTCTCACGATATTGGGTGTGTTGCTTAAAATATTGTAAGAATGCCCTGGGTTGAGGTTGTTTTCATCTGCATTTCTCTCTGCTTAATGAATTGTACACTTTCATTTTATTAGTGCTACTGTATCAAAGGAACACCCTCTTTAAAACCAGGTTTAAATTGAAGAAAATAAGGAATATACTTAGACCATATGGATATTCTGTAGAGGTGATTAATTGATTTAAGGAATTAGATCTGGTAGACATAGTGCTTAAAGAGCTATGGACAGAAGTTCATAACTTTGTGCAGGAGTCAGGAACCAAAACCAACTTAAAGAAAAAGATGGGCAAAACCCCAAATGGGGCTGCCTCCAGACTTGCCGAATAAATCCGCAGTAAAACATAAAAGTTCAGCTTACCTGATGTGCAGTGACGACTGGTCATCTCTGGTGGTCCACTCCCCCAGCCCAAGGTGGTTTTTTTCCCTTGCCCCTTCCTCCTGTTAAGAGGCCTGGATATATTTAGATTTGGTAGTGAAAAGAACAGTGCTGACCGTGCCTTCCGAGCCTCGTGTGACAGCGCACCACCCTCCTTCTCCTTTCTCTACTGAAGCAAGCGGTAAGCGTTTCTAACTGGCCTCCCTACAGTTCACTTTCCCTGGCTCCCACTTTCCCTGCTTCTTAAAGCTACAGTAGCCCTTCTAAAGTAGTGTTCGCTTTAGCTTTCTAATAAATCACTGTAGGCAATACTCTTCTTTGTAAAAAAATAGAAGTCTCAAGTTTTATTGTTACAATGGTTTCCAAAGGTACGTAAAACAAACTAGCTGCAAAGTATATTCACAGAAAGATCACACACATACAATCCTAGATCCCTAATGCTGTAGGCTATCTTAGTCTTCCCTTCCTGGCTTATCACAGCCCAAAAAGTATGGATCAATGCAGGTAAGTGTCCCTCAGGTTGTACATCAGTATAACCTGAAACCCCCAAATCTCCCCAGCAAACAACAACGATTCCTTCCCACACACAGTGGCCCACCAATTGCCCATGGGCATCTCAAGCAGAAACAAGGGCAAACCTTCATGAAGATGAAGAGATTGCAAAAGCAGGCTTGAAGCTCTACATTAAAAAAAATACTAACATCGTAGTATCCAGTCTCATCACTCACTGACAAATAGAGGTGGAAGAAATGGAAGCAGGACAGATTTCTTTCTTAAGCTCAAAGACTACTGCAGACAGTTGCAGCTATGAAATTAGAAGACACTTGCTCTTTGGAGGAAAACTATGGCAAGCCTGAATAGTATATTAAAAAGTTGAAGCGACACCATGCTGACAAAGATCCTTATAGTAAAAACTATGGTTTTCCCACTAGTATTGTGTGGCTGTGAGAGATGGACCATAAGGAAGGCTAAATGCCAAAGAATTGGCATTTTCAAACTGTGGTGCTGGAGAAAACCTCAGAGTCCCTTGGTCCGCAAGATTAAATCAGTCAATAAATAAAGAAAATAAGCTCTGACTGTTCATTGGTTGAACAAACGCCGAAGCTGAAGTTCAGATAATTTAGCCATGTAATGAAAGGACAGGACTCATTGGAAAAGACCCCGATTCTATGAAGTTGATAGGTAGCATCACAGAAGCCATGGACATGAGTTTGAGCGGACTCTGGAAGACTGCAGAAGGACCTGGTATCATCTACGGGGCCACGAAGACTCCGACACACACCACTAAGGACGAAAATCCAAAGGGAAAACAGTCGCCATCTCTCTGGTTGAAGGCCCCCAAGTCCTAAGAAAAATTCAGAACACCCCCCTGTCCCAGTCAGAATTACATGAACTGAAAAGAGACGAAATCAGCCGCTCCGCCTTCCTGCTTTACTCTAGAGATGGAAGGAAGGAAGGAAGGAAGGAAGGAAGGAAGGAAGGAAAACTATGATGGCTCCCAAACTCGCAGTCAGCAGAGAGCAGGAAAACATCTGGCACCTCTGGTGGCGATCGCGCCTTGGCTTGACTCATAAGGGACAAGAAGGTAAAAGTCTCGCAGTAAAAAAAAAGAAAAGAAAAAAGTTTTCCTTCTCCCTCTCCTCCCGCCATCACGCCACGCGCTACAGACACCATAAGGCATTAGTGAAGAGAGCAAGTCTACGCGCGCACCCCAAGAGTCCCGCCTTCTCCCCAGGCCAGACTCTGGAGTCCCGCGAGTCCCTCCCCCTTCCTTCTTTGCAGGGCTGGCGGGCAGGCACAGCCGCGGCACCGCCAGAGGCCCCGAGTGCGCGCACAGTGCGTGACGCCGGGCACCCCGGGGCAAGAAGGTAAGCGCCGCGCCGCGCCGCCCGCTGACGCCCGCCTCGCGGGAAGCGGGCAGGGCAGTCCACGCGCCCACTCGGGGAAGGGGGCTGTGACGGAGGGGGAAGCCTGGAGCGCGCCGCGTGTGCGCTCTGGCCACAGCCGGAGCTTGAGGGCGGTGCGCGCCACATGCCAGCGTGTCCACTACCTTTCCAACGTCAGTCCAGCCGGTGGGTCCCCCAAAACCCGTGGAGAACATAGAGAGAGTTGGGGTTTTGCCCCCCCCCACCACCGGTTAATGTCAGTGGCTGCAGAGCTGCTTAAAAGCTTTTGCGACATCGGTGCTTTTGCAGCTCTAAAACTTTTCCACGGCCGCGCTCTGTCGCTTCCCTTTGACAGTGCAGGGCTGGGCGTTCATTCCCGTAGGGCATGTCCGTTGCAGCTAAGGACAGCTGTCCACGTCCCCGGCCATCCCAGGCCATTGGGCAGGGTGGATACCCTGGCAAGCGGGGCTACCTGTGAACGCTTCACTTGTTGCGCGAGGTGTCTCCGCTGAGCCACCCGGACGCTGATTAAAACGAAGTTTAAATGCAGATAGCAGCATTTGCATGTGTATTTTTTTTCTTTAAACATTTCAGAGGTGGGCATGAAGGGTTGGCACTCGCTTAGATGGGCTTTACCTGCAATTGATTTATGTATGAGATTGAAGTTCCTTGGAAGGAACTTCGTCAAAGGTGGGAGCGTATGCTTGGGGGCAGCCTTAAAAGGTAGAAGTCTTAGATATTATCCCCCAGCTGCAATACATCTAAAGTTTGTAACTGGCAACACAGGACATGTATGTCTATTTATTACGGAACAGAGTTTACTCAGGAATAGTGCAGGCGGGAAAATGTGCCTCAGATGTGGGCTGTCCCTGGTGACAGTTGCATGAATCTATAGGTAGTTTTTAAATAAGCGACAGTGAAAGCCATTGAGAAAAACTGAACTGATTGTGTCTTGGTAGTTCCCCAATTTGCATCTTTAGTCCACCACCCTTGTTCAAGATCAGTGGCCTAGAAACTAACCATCATTGGGCCTTAAAGGAATGAACACACCTGAAGTTATTATTTTTTTGTACCTAGCTTCTTGCATAGTAAAAGGCACTCTTGAAGTAGTTTTTAATATTTATATTGTATTTATTATTTATTTGCATTTTTATCCCACCCTATATGCAAGGGTCTCAGGGCAGGTTACAACATATAAAATGAATGCGTTGAAAACAATAACATATTAAACATATATAGAGTACCTCCTTCTCAAAGGCATCAACTCAAATGTTATTTGGATATTACCCCATTAAAGTTTCTTTACTCTTCCTATTTTGAAAATGGCTCCCTACATTCATCCTCCACCCACCCTGAAAGTAATCAGCATACTTGAACAAATAAATCACCAGGCAGTTCAGATACCTGATAATTCAGGTCTCAGTATTTGTTCAATTATCAGGAGTCAAACCTAACATTGGCAGCACCTAAGATCAGATAACATAGTTTCAATCTGGCAATAGAAGAGAGTTAAGGAGTGGCACAAATTAGTAATGGGTTTCCATAGGTTGAGATACTATCACAGAGAAAATACAGATATTGAGAAGTTACCCAGCTGCAGATCCAGTTGCTAATGTCTGAGCATTAATGGATGAGATGGTCCAAAGGGTACCATGATCTCTGGCCAGTTATAGGTTTGGAGGTTAGAATCAACACCTTGAAGAGCCAGTGATGTTCTAATAATTGCATATGGTTTTTATTCTTCATTCATTTATTACCTTGCTCACTGCATCAAGACATCTGTAATTATGCAGTATAAAAATTCTAATAAACATCAGCATACATATGTTTCCCTTTTGGAAAACTATGTGTAGGTAGTCCCACGCCTATGCTAATCTATATGCTATGTGTAGGAAAACTATGTGTAGGTAGTCCCACTCTGCTAATCTGTGTGGTTTCTTGTGTTTTAAACTTGCACTCTTTGGGCTTACCTCATAGTAAAGACAGGTGGAAACTCATATGCTCAAAAGTCACTGTTTGAATTTCGAATACCCTTGAATATTTGTGGATACCCCTAATCCATTGTGAGAATGAAATCCATGAAGATCAACAAATGTTACAAGCAATGTTACCTTGGGACACAATGTAGAGGCTACAGGGTTTGAAAATGAAACTCAGGGTGTTTTTCCACTGTCACTAGAAGTACCCATTAAGTACCCACTAATGGGTATGTAATGGCATTTTTGTACCCATTAATGGGTACTTCTAGTGACAGTAGAAAAACACCCTCGGTGATCAGGATGAGGGAGAAAATGAAGGGCTAGCTTGGTGCACTTGTTTGGTTCCTCACTGGCTAGTTTACTGGACCAGCAAACATGTCAGGAGCCTCCTTTCTGCACATTATGTGGTCTAATGGAGGTTCCTGAGTATGAAAGAGATTCTCCTAGTACACTTGCCAGTCTGATGTACCGACCAGTGTGGAATCTAGAGCCTCCCCTAGACCCACCAGCATATGGAAGGGAGCCTTGTAGTACTCTTGCAGGAATTTCCCTATGTGTGTGCTAGAGGACTACTTGTTTGAACGTGGTATAAGCTGATTGTGGGTGTGCCCTTTGTTTTGCAGGGATTCCAGACAAGTGCTGACAGGGTTTTAATTTAGCCTTGATATGCCACCTCCAGCAGACCCAGGCCTACCCTATACCCCTCCAGATGGAGGATGGGGATGGGCCGTTGTAGTCGGAGCATTCGTATCCATTGGATTTTCATATGCCTTTCCCAAAGGCATAGCAATTTTCTTCAAAGAAATTCAGTATTTCTTTGGTGCATCCTACAGTGAAATTGCATGGGTATCTTCAATTATGTTGGCTGCTACCTACGGCGGAGGTGAGTAAAACATAAGCATCTGCTTGGCTTTTGGTTTTGCTTAGGAATGCAGTCTCATTATCTCTAGGTTAATTACAAGTGGGATGTGAGTATTCCAATCCCTTTGCCTTAAAAACACATACAGAAAATAGTCACATAATGAGCATGTCATATTCATGTAAGCTGCCAGTCCAGCAATTAGATGGGATCAGTCTAACTCAGGTCTGTGGTATTGAGACTGTAGGATGATCAGCTTATGACTTCCACAAGACAGAAAGCAATTTGAAAGTGCAAGATAAAATAGATTAATTTTGTAAAAATGATAGAATAGGGATTGTTTCTAAGATGCTCCTGTAGACCTTTTTTCTGTGATAGATGCTGCTTGTTTGGCTATTATGTGAAGAATGAAAGGATCCCCCCACCATCATGTTTTTTAAAAGAATAGCTTTAGATTTTTGCATTGATTTTTGTGAGTTGTTTGGGGATATTCTTCAGTAATATTTCAGAATAGGAATTCAAATGAACCAGTAATGAACCAATGTCAGGGACACAGAGTCAGCATGCGGTGTCATGGGAGAATATACTACCAGATACCAGCCTAAAGTGTATTTCAGTCTCCATTTTTTATCTAGAAAGCAAATATAATACTAAACTGCTTAGAAGTAACATCATAGGGAAGAGAGATTGCAAAGCACTATACAAACTATTCATAATGACCTTTGGCTCATAACTTTATTATTTTGTGGTATACAGAAGAGGTGTTTTATTTTATCAGATAACATTTCTGGAAACACTGAATGATACCATTACATTTGTATTTGGACAGTGGGTCTTAAAAATCTTATTATATTTGGAGCATGAAATCGTTCTGTCTGTGACTCAAAGCACCATTTACCAGATTTGTCTGGACAGGGGCAGCCTGGCGATTGCTACCCATGGCCTGGTTATACTGTGTTTGAATTACTGCTGCAAAATCCAGTGGCCATATATTTGAATTGAAGTGTGAGTTCATGCACACATTGCACTATTGCTTAAGCAGCTATATTGGATGCCCATTAGGCTGCATCCAGGCAGGGTGTAAAACCTGCAATTATCTTGTGGCTATGTTGGAATTGCCAAACATTATTGCAAGAAAATCAGGTTTGGGATTACATCTTTGCCGTACTGAGAAAATGCCTCAGGACAGCCCAGCATGCTCTGGGACAGCTCATATGCACACCATGGTGCTGCTTCCATCCTGGAGCAGCCCAGAGTGTACACAACCATCCTGATTGCCTCTCAGTAAACCCCCGGATGCACCATTTGCATTAATTCTGTATGTGAATGTTGTGAGGGGGTGAGCATCATGGCAGCAGCTACACAATTGGGTGCTGCATTGTGATTGACATAGTAATGGCTCAGCACATATGCCCATTGCTAAGGCAATGTGGACATTTTGGTTCAGGACTCTCCACACTTTGAGGGCCTCCAGATAAGTTCAGGGATG
Source organism: Aspidoscelis marmoratus (assembly GCA_014337955.1). Classification (NCBI taxonomy): domain Eukaryota; kingdom Metazoa; phylum Chordata; class Lepidosauria; order Squamata; family Teiidae; genus Aspidoscelis; species Aspidoscelis marmoratus. Next base: position 11,709,990 of record MTQE01001141.1, read on the forward strand.
GTGCCAGTTCTTGCGATATGAATGCAAGCCAGATTTAAGGTTCTGTGCTTGGAGTATAAAGCCCTAAAGAACTTTGAACCACAACATTTGCTAGATCATCTGTTGCTGCAATGGATGGGATCCTCCTGTTGGTACCACAGGTTACTTGGGACTTAACATAAATAACTAAATAAATCTTGAAGGGCCTTCTCCATGGTGGCATTTCCCCTGAGATGTTCATGATGTGATCTACTAACACAGATTAAAACTTTATCTGTCCATCCAGGTGTTCACAGAGTGAGTGGGTGTCTGTTTCCTTAGGCTATCCTGTTTTTATTATGTTTTGTAATACTTGGCCATTTTGTCTGTTTCTAACCTTTAGTTTTAAAGTTTCTATTCTAAAGTTTATATTGTATTCTATTTTTTTAAATGGTAAAGCAGTGAAAACATTTTAAAAATAAATAAATAATATTGCATATCATCTGCATCAAATTTGGCTAACTTCCTGTGACTTTTTGTGTTGTTTCCCTCTCAGTTCTTTATTGAAACAATAGCAAACTGTAAGACATTAAGGTATCATCCAAATAAGAAGCACAGAAGACCGAAAAACTACTGCAGTTTTATGTTAGTGTTTAAGAAACCTTCATATGAGGCTTTGGAGTTAATGTTTGATGAAAGAGATGATCCCAGTCACCACTGCAATTTATGCTGAAAGCAGAATTTTGAGACAACGCAGTAGATGATTATAGCCTGTTTGCAGATTATATTTATGTGTATGAAGCATATAAAATGGGATTTATTTGTGTTCCCACTCCACCCTGGAGCCATTGACCTCAAATCAGTGTTAGAAATCTGAGCTTCAAAATAGGTGTCCCTTTGCTGTAGCAAAAGCTCAGACCCCAGCTGGGCTGCAGATCTCACTTAGTCCTCTTTGAGCCTGGTTCTGTTCTCCAAATGGGTGGTGTGCAGGTTTCAGGCTTCTGGTATAGTCAAATGTTCCTCCCTTTGATAATTACATAGGGTGTTGTAAGTGCAATCACAGCTCATTTGCCCTAAAATATTGTGCTGTTGTGTTTTGGCATACATATCTTTGAGCTTGTTCACATTGGGATGCTTAAAGAGGTGGTACATTAAGAAACTACATCTAAAGGGGGGATTATTTGAGCATTGCTGAGCCACAAGTTGACTCAGTTGTGCAAAGGGCAGATGAAGTAATGTGGACGGATGCTTGTGTTTGCACAATCTGTCTCTGGGAGACACAGTCCACCAAGGACAGTTTACACAATCTATGGTCAAGAATTGCTGTTTCAGCTTTTGTATGGATCAAAGCCATACGGCTTGGTGAGATCAAAGTGAGGCTTTCAGTTGAAGCCTTTTACTTTGCCTCATAGCCCTGTGGTTCCAGTCCATGGGTAGAAGGGAACAACGTTTACCCTTGCATTCAAGAACAAACAGCAAAGCAACAGTGCCTGCAGCCAAACACTTGAGATGATCACTTAAACAGCAGAAATTGAGTTTCTGAAAAAATTGGCCTATCTCTTTAATATACTTATGAAAATATGTGATATTGGATAATGCAGAAACGGGCTGCTTATGCTACCCCTACTACACGGATATGCTTCAGGATGAATGTGCTAGTCTGGGTACAATCGCTAGGTAATAATTCTAAAGTGATGGAGTATCCAGTGGCAAATTATTTGCAGTTTGAGCCCTGTGTTCTGACCTAAACAGCAAATTATTATTTGCTTCCTTTAGTTCATGGAAACGCTGATTAAATGTTGAGCAGTTTCTGTCTGCCTTGTGGGGTTTGGCTGTGTCCTTTTCCTCATCTTCATAGCTCACCTCTGCATAACGAATAACAGAAGCGGTTGTCTGAGCCTACACGTGAATATGCAAAGCTGTGGCCAAAATCCTCATTAAGATAAATTTTTGTATTGCAGTTCGCTAGAGAGAAACACAGCTTTGCTGAGCTTGGGCTGTGTAAAGTTTTTGTTATTTCACTAATGTTTTGTTTTGTTTTCTGCACTGTTGCTTATATGCTTTTGACTGTGGTGGTGTTCCATCCCATGGTCACTATGTTCTTTCCTTCATTTCTTCCTCATGATTCTTATTACAGAGGGTTTTGAACCACGCCGCTCCTCTTCCTTCTGCTTCTCTGTTTTACAGAACATCTTTTAATTTGCAAGCATGAGCAACCAAATATATTTGTCTGAAGCTCCATCCATTTCCAGTTCTCATCTTAAGCAACATTTGGTATAGGTGTCTAAATCCTAGTTAAGAGGACAGCTAGTTGGTGCTAACAAAGCAGAATTATGCTAACAGGGCAAGTTAAATAAGTAAAATGATATATGCTTGGATAGATTGAAGAAGAAGAGTAGGCATTTCTACCCCACTTTTCTCATTCATTTAAGCCTTAAATTTTAAGGGAACTCAGAGTGGCTGACAAAGCTTTCTATTCTTCTCCCCACAACAGACACCCTGTGAGGTAGGTGAGGCTGTGAGAGCTCAGAAAGAGAGCTGTGACTAGCCCAAGGTCACCCAGCAGAAGGCAAAATCAAACTTGGTATTCCCAGATAAGAGTCCTGCTCTTTAACCAGTAGACCAAACAAATTCATGGAGGACAAATGTATCAATGGCTACTAAAATAAAGCCTAGGAACCACCTCCAGGGGTGCATCCCCATGGTACTTTTTCCTGTCGCTATTGTCCCTCTACTGCAGCGGATCTAACAAATGCGCGTTCAATTCCGAATTAAGTGTCCCCATGAGGCTCAGCAAAACGCACATTTAAAATGCACTGAGGGATGGATCCTAAAAGATCCTTCCATACAGGAGACCCCATTAGGACTGGATGAGGGAGGTGTCTTCCGCACAATGGCCTCCCAGTTCCGGCCTTAATTGGGTCTTCAGGTCTCTAAATCCAGATTTCCGGAAGACCTAAAAAATAGGGTCTACAATCTGGTCTTCAGGCTTGAAACCAGATTATAGACCCACGCATTCGCACACTTACCGTGCAGATGGGGTCTTCCAGATGGACTTGGCAGGAGCAGAGTTGTGCATTCAGGTGGTGCAAGGTCTGCCCTGCCACTGACAACTACGGAGGCCTGCATGGTCTCCGCAGCTGTCAGAGGACTCCAGCACAGTCCAGATTGGTGGTGGTTGGTGAAGATCGTGCGTCGTAACCCCACTCCCAATGCAGCGGGGGGGGGGGAGGGGAGACAGAGGCAGCAAGCCCCCACTCCTTCCATGTAGTTGCTCCAGCGATGGGGCTTTGATGACAGGCGGGGGTGGAGGTTTGCTTCCACCCCCACCTGCCATCCAAACCCCTTTGCTGGAGCAGCCACGTGGCTGCTCCTTTCAAGTAAGTTAATGGCAGGTGGTAGGGGGGTTGCCTCTGCCCCTGCCTGCCATCCAAGCCCCTTTGCTGAAGCAGCTATATGGAGGGAAGGGGCTGCCCCCGCCTCCCCATGTGGCTGCTGCTCTCCAGCAGTAGGGCATCTGTGCCAGGCAGCGGCAGGAGTTTACCATCGACTTTCCCTGCCATGGATGCTCGATCATTGGAGAGGAGGAGAGTTGGTGACATGTAGCTGCTCTTCTTCAATGACGGAGTGGCCGCATGAGGTGAAGGAGGCTGCTGTTGCTGCCTCCTCCTCCGCCAACTCCACCCCTGCTTTGCCGGAGCAGCAGAGGCAGTGGGGGAGGTGGCGGTCTGCATCGCCATTTTCCCCTCCAACCCTGATGGCCCAGCAAAGCAGCTGTCAATGGGGTGGGGGGCGTAGCACCATGGCTGCAATCGCCACCTTTGCCCCACCCCCTGTCCCGTTGAATGCTGCAGACAATCAGGGCAAGGAGGGGGCACAGATGGTAGCTACCTGTTTTCCCTGCTGTTGCCGCCTCCCCAGCGGCAATGCCACCTGCAGGGGGAATCTAGTGGCAGAGGCAACCCTGCCTCCTCCAGATCCCCTCCCCCAGGAGGCTGGGCATGAAAGGTGGTGGCAGCGGCAGGCCATCAGGGTGGGGAGGGGGCATGGATGGCAACTATCTCCTTCCCTTGCCGCCACCGCTGCCGCCGCCTCTCATGCCTAGCCTCCTGGGGGTGGGGATCTGGTGGAGACAGAGTCGTCTCTGCCGCCGCTAGATTCCCCCTGCCCTGAGGGGCGGAGGCAGCAGCGTGTTCTCCTGCAGCCTGATCCGCAGAAGGCATGCTGTGCTTCCGCACAGCGCCTTTCTAAGCACCCATTCGAAATGGGTGCTAGATGGCCTCTGTAGAAGCAGAGGGGTTTCCCGAACATCCATATCTTCAAGATCTGGATGTCTGGGAAGACCCATCTCAAACATCTGGATCTTAAAACACTTCTGGCTCTTCACAGAGTAGAATTTCTCAAACCAATATGGGATTAAGTCATTATAGTTAACCTAGGGAGATATGTGTCTTGAAGAGGCTTCAGTGATGTGGCAGTTACACATCCAGAGCACCGTCTGCTTGTATGGTGCTCTGGTAGTGGTCCTGGAAGGCTGCAAGTGCACTCCACAGAGCCCTTCCAACAAAGCAGAGTTAAGGACTCTGAGAGTGACCAGTGCCATCAGGCACTCTGCTTGTTGGCATGTAGACAAATGATGGCATTGAGATAAAACTTCCTGTGCCTTCTTTGTGCATGCTGAACAAGGCCCAAAGTGCTTCTGCTTTGAAGTGCCTGATGCGGCTCAAGTTTGAAGGCAGCTTTGTATCACACAGCCTTTCTGTACTCACCTGTCCATAGTCCGAAGCAGTGAGTCTGGACCAGGCAGACCTGCTGGTTCAGACCGGGGAAAGGCTTGGTCTGGAACAGCACTATCTGTATTATGGCACTGGTCCAGATCAGCCTCTGGCCTCAGGCTCATGTGATCTTCAGGTTCAGGCTCCAAGTACTTTGAAGGGCTTGGAATTAAGGTTCCCAGCCTGGGAGCCACAGGGGAACCCATTTTATCAATACAGTTTGCTGTACCACTGGAGCAGACCCTCTGTTAGTCCAGAACACCTTGTGTCTGAGACTAGGCCACCCTAGACTGCCTTGATGTTGAGCTGTACAGGTGATACTGATCATGGAAGGAGCGTTCTAGCAGTGGGCAGGGCCTCG
>MTQE01001141.1:11715093-11742759 GCA_014337955.1 Aspidoscelis marmoratus
AAGTTAAAGGTAAGTACAGCAAGAGCCACAGTCTCAAGTGTCTTTCTGTCCTCTGAGGAGGAGCTAAAGAGGAATTCTTAACTGTTCTACAGACACAATTTTATCAAAGTCGGGTAAAATAAACAACTCAGTATGTGGTGGCTGGAGTTAGTATGCATCCCTATATACCAACCATACGTTGTGTTCTCCCTTTCCACACACAGTTTTAATATTGTTTTCAGTGTGCTTCTACATTTTTTCAGAATTTTTTTTTCATTAAAAAAAAAATCATTTGTAGCCTTTGTGGCTGTAAAAGTGCTCCAGAGGGCCTCTAAAGGGGCTGTACCAGGTCCTCTTGAAGTTCAGCTCACCTTCAGGATGAGCCACAGATTAAAACCCGAGGCCAATTTGCACTTGGCCTGCTAGTAGCCACTGGGGTAGCCTCTGGGAAGTACCAACTACATCTGCAGGAGGTGTTTCCACTTTGGGAATGTTTCCTGCTGCCCCAGAAGCGACTATGGGTGGTGCACTTCAGATGACCGCAAACACGACTGTGCGTGTGTGGTGCGTCACTGTTGTTGTAGTGCAGTACCAGTGCCTGACTAGTCATGCCAGGCTCCGTGCAGAATACACTAGCACCTGGACACGTCTCCAGATCCAGGTAGGTCTGCAGATGTGTTGGGGGCCGGTTTGGCATGCACTAGCATTTGCAAGTGTGGATGCTAGCACTCATCAGGGAGGATGGGAAGCAAAGTGCAGAAATGTCTCTGAGCAGCCTGATTTGGCACACGATGAGTGGTAAGAATTCCCATCCTGGTCCAACAGCTGCATGGAAGAAAGCAAAACGGAATACAGATTCACAATATTCTGGGCAAAGGAGTTCTAGTCCTGTACATGCATGTGACTGAAAAAGCTATTGAAGTCACCCTAGTTTACTTCTGAGCAAACATTTATTTGCAACATTTGCAAACTTTGTTCTCTACCTCGAAAGCTTTCATCTAAGAGTATCTGCTTTTCGCAGTGAGCTGTAGGTCATTGTACCTCACCTGGGAAACTGAAAGTTGACAATTGACCTTGAACATTTTCATCCCAAACTTTATAGCTATGCTTTATTATTCAGCTACTACTATAAATTACACTGGCAGGTACAGAAAGCCCATTCTAACTGGGACATAAATAAAGCATTAAAAATAATGCATCTCATTCTTCAGCCCATCAAAAGAAGGTCTTGAAGCACCAGCTCAGTATTTAAGGATTTGTCCCTAGTTTCACTGGCATTCAAAGTGTGATAATTAATTCTTGAAAATCAAATTATAATCATTCACTTTATTTATTGAACTCCTTAATATATATATTTACAAAACTTATATACTAACTAAAATTGGTATTAATGATAGACTTAAGGATAGAATTCAGTCACAGTTAGGAATTTTAACATTGGATTGATTTCATTTGCAGATTCTCCTAAATGCTCAGATTTGGTGGAAAGGGCATTATAAATAAACATCATCATCATCATCCCTTTTAAACTTGGCACTTGGCAGGCATTCTTGAGGTTCCCGGTGGAGTGGAGGTGCGCAAAACTTCCCAAGCACCTAGCTGCCACTACACCTCATAGCGGCTTTCGGTCTTTTTAAATTTATAAATTTATTATTAGTGAATCATAGAATCATAGAATCATAGAATGGTAGAGTTGGAGGGGACCTCCTGGGTGATTCCTATTTTAACATTTTTCCATGCCTCCCAGCCCAGTCCTGGCTTTCTGTGCTGCTAAGGGGGGGGGGGGGCGGATGCGGTATTTGTAGCTGGTGGCACAGAGATGGGCTGACATCAGTCCAGCTACCAATGAGGAGAGAGGGGGTGGAGAGGAGGTGGCGCTCCTCCCCGTGCCAGGGTTTGGAGTGGCTTGCATGGGGACGGGTGCATCCACAGCCAACCCGCACCCAGTCCGCGTCACCAGGAATAGCATGGGGACAGGCTGGGACTGATCTCGGACCTGCTCCCGGTCCCATGTGTGCCCATTCCATGCCAAATGGTGTGCATGGGGATGAGGCCCATGAGCCATGTGGAAATAGCCTTAGAGACAGTAATATATGGACCTCGCATTCTCATTCCACCTCTAATCCAACGTCTCTAGTCTAGGATGTTCATGAGATAGGGAAGAGGCAGACTGGTGTGTGAACAATCCCACCTCTAAACAGTCTCAAACCATCTTGAGGACACCTCAGAAATGGTTTTTATTTTCATAAACTGTGTGACCAGAGCCTGAGTCTCTCCAAGGCCACAAATTGTGAATTGGTGGTTTGGCAGAAGAGACTTGGGAATTGTTAGAGATGGGGCTTACTACATTCCATTCCTTTCCATTCACCTGATGGTCCCATGATCAGTCACAAACTTGAGTAAAAACAACAACTTGGTAAAACAGACTAAGACATATTTAGGTGGAGTTTGCTCTCATAGGCTGCCTCCAAACACGTCCCTTGCGCCACCTTAAATGTGAAGCTCCTTCTGGTCCTCCACACTGGATGACCGAAAACTTCGCATTTAGGATGGATCTGCTACCAGTCCTCCAAACTGGAGCACCAGAAGCTTTGCATTTCTGGCACAGCTGCTTCCTGTTGGCCCTATGGGAAGCTTTGTTGCTGACAGCAGGATCATAAACAAGGCAGGTGAGTGTGCAATAAAAAGGTGCTGCTTATCCAGCATCTTTTTACTTCACAGGGAGGAGGGGATGCCATGGTCCTACTGCGGTGAACAAAAGCATCGAACTTGCTTGGCTGCTTCTGTCCTAGTTTGGAGGCACCCATATTTAGCTCCCATTGTTTTTGCTTTATCTGAGACAGGGTGCGCCCTGGCAGGACCTATATTTTGCAGGGGCTTCGGAACTGCCGTCAAACAGCCACAGCTTTTAGAAAGCTTTGGAGTCCCTGTGAATTTAAGCCAGAATATGTGTATTTAACAACTGCAACTTAAGCATCAGCTTCAGATTTTCCCTCTTCCTGGTGTTTGGGCAAGATTGTGTGACTGTTTGCGCTCACCAGGAAACACAGGCCTCTCAGGAAAACCCCAGGCCTCTCTCAGAAAGGGAGGGCCTGCCTGCCTCCTCCTGCTGCTGCTTAGCGTTGGAGTAGGGATGTGCACAAATGGCTTTTTGTATTGGATTTTTATTGAATCAAGTGCAAGAAAATTCACATTAGTTCAAATAGATCCCCTTTGAATGTGGTAGGATTCGAATTCAGTACAAATGTTGGCTAGGAATCTAATTCGAATCTCTGCCACAAATTGACTAGGAATCACCCATGTATCCCCTCCGTATCCACTCTGAATGTGTCAAATCCACTCTCAATTCACTTTGAATCCACTCTGAATCCGCTTTCAACCCACTTTGGATTCATTTGAGATGTGACTGGAGAGCTGCTTTCCCACCTCCACAGGTTCATGAATGTAACAAAGCTTTGTTTGAATGTATAGAAACATTTGATTTGTATTCAAATGTCAGTCTTCAACATTCGATTCATACAAATTTTGGATGTGATGAATATTCGTGCACATCCCTACTTTGGAGTGTCAGGAGAACAGTGAGGATGGCTGCTTTCCCTTCGAAGCTTCTTAGCTCCGAAGAAAAGGTAACCTGCGCCTTTTTTGTTTCTGTCTGGAGGCACCCTCAGTTACAGCCTATGGTAGGGGCATTAAGATGGCTGCTTGCAGTGGTCCTGAGGGAAATGCTGTCACTGATCTAGGTGCCACTTATCTTCCTACAAATGTCTCCTAGAATGTTTGTTCAATAAATTCCAGTGCATAGTATGGTTCATATCAGGGCAGCTGTGCTCTTATCTAAAGCACTGTTTATGTAGGGCCAGTTTGAGAAAGCCTTCAACACACAGTGACATTTTGCATATGTGTAGAGATCACAGACTCGCTCGAGTTTTAGATGCGGTGAGAAAGAAAAGAGTTCAGGCCTTATGGAGATTAGTACTGATGAGCTAATCAGTATAACATGCCAGTTATTTGGCCCCAGAAGGAATGCAGAAATAGGGTATTAGTTATGTAGTGCTGCTGTTTTTAGAGGCAAGATCCACATGACATATTTCATCTCCTTGGATGTGCAATAAGAGGGCAAGGCCCACAACAACTCTATCCCCTCAGGCTGTGTGATCAAGATGACTTATTTTGCTACAAGCACTCATAGAGAACTTTAGATTGGGGTAAAGAGCACTCAGAGTTCCCCATTCTCCATGCTCCTCATGCAGTGGACTCACTGTCCACTGCTGTCAAGATCACAGCAGGGAATTCCCTGGCTTTCAACTAGATGGCAGGGGAGAGGCAGGCAAGCTCGTAAGAACATAAGCAGAGCCCTGCTGGATTGGCCCATCTAGTTCAGCATCCTGTTCACACACAGTGGCCCACCAATTCCTTCTGGGCATTCTCAAGCAGAAGACAAAGGCAAACCCTTCACCTGTTCTTCAGTCCTCACAAATGGCTTTCAGAGGCAACCTGGAGAGAGTACCTGGACATCAGTTCTAGTAGTCAGTGAAATGTCATTCTGAGCTGCTGTGAGACAAGGGGGGAAATGCTGATTTTGTACCTGTAAGGAAATGGTGGGTATCTACTGTCAGTGTACATGATTGAGGTGGTTCAGCTTTCCATGCACTAATCAAGCGAATTTTATTTCAGGTACATTACAAAGTCACTGAATTTATTCTGCATGATATATTACATGCTCACATGAATGCTCTCTGATGAGATGCAGACATTTATGGAAAATTATAGCAAATAAGGGTTCCAAGCATTTTTCTTAACGTGATTTTTTTAAAATAGTAAAAGACAAAAGGTAAGGTGGATAATGTCAATAAGAATGTGATTTATGTAAAAAAGGATGGAAATAATTATCTAAAATGTTGGAACTTAGCACGAAGGTGATGAACAGATATAAGACTCTAAATGTCAAGGAAATGTTGGCTATAATTGAGGGAAAGAGCCTCAAGCTCTGGAGAACCACTTTAAAAAACCCTCTTGGTTTCCCTCCTCTTACTACCAGATTACCAACTTTACAGAACAAAATAAAACAGCATATTCTCTTGGTTATTGCATCCTTCTGCCTTTTTTAAACTTAGTGAACCAGTTTGGTTTTGTGGTTAGAATGCTGGACTATTCTCTTGTATTCACTGGGTTTGATTCCACACTCCTCCACGAAGCCAGTTGGTGACCTTGGGCTAGTCATAGCTTCACCTACTTCACAGGGTGTCTGTTGTGGGGAGAATAGAAAGCTTTGTCACCTGCTTTCTCAGTGGGTGAGAAAATGGGGTATAAAAGCCAACTTTCCTCTTCCTCTAAAAAATTATGTTTTATTTAGGATTCCAGTTTTCTGCCCCAATACTGATCTTTCCTTATACCAGTTAAAGGAGTGATCTTCCAGGTCTTCAGTCTATGTTGTTATCCTTGGCATAGCTTTTTTGAAGATATGATACTGAATGAGAGAATATCCTGTAATTTTTGTTGGTTGCCTTATGAGGAGGTCAGTATTCCACAGAAGACATTCTGAATTTTGGTAGAAATCACACTAAATTTTGCAGTAGACACATTTCATTTCTGTGCATCTCTTGCACATTGATTGCACCTTAAATCAAGGGAGTGATCAGGTGGCCTTGTTAAACTGACTGGCATGTGCGCTTATGAGACTTATGTCACATGATAGCACGGTCCATGGCAGAGATGCAGGAAGGCATGGGAGGGGAGAATGTGGGATTCTGCATTCTCTGAGACCTTTGGGAGTGCTCTCTCCTTACTCTGTCTAATGCAAGGCACCAGCACACAGGCACCATGTTTGGGGCTATGAGTCATGCTACATATCTGAAAAATGCCATATGCTGCACTCTGATGACACAGCTGCAGTGGGAGTTCACTGACCCATCTGATGTAGGCGCTTGTCTCCTGTCAGAGGTTCTGTCCTGATGAAGATGCAAGAAGAAGAGTTGGCTTTTCTACCTCGTTTTTCTCACCCACTTAAGGGGATACAAAATGGCTGACAAAAGCTTTCTGTTCTCGCCTTGTCAGAATACCCTGTGTGGTAGGTGGGGTTGTGAGAGCTCAGAAGAGAGCTGTGACTAGCCCAAGGCCACCCACAGCTAGTTTCATGGAAGAGTGGGGAATCAAACCTGGTACTCCCAGATAAGAGTCCAGCTCCCTAACCACCAGACCAAACTGTCTGTGACAATAAGCTGGAACTTTGCAATTTATCCCACATCGTAGACAAGACAACAGTCTTATAAGATCAGTGTGTAGAGTTGGAGGGAGGGGAGAAAAGAGAGGAGGAGACGTGACTTGTATCATTTTCCCCTTCTCTGTCCTGCCTCTTTCCTACATATTTAAACCAGCAAACAAACAACCAAAAATCCTTGCAAAGGACTGGTGGGGTTGGTGCTGCCTCCTTCCCCTCTTGTGGATTAAATAGGAAATTGACTCTTCAAGCCACTGTTTTGTTAGGAGAAAAAAAGGTACCTTGCTGCTTCTCTACCAGGAGACTCCTACCAACCTTGCAGCCCAGAGCATTGATAGCAGTGTGCCCTGCATTGGGGACATACTGCTCTGAATAGGCACCCTCCAACCTATTCATTCTGTATTTTCAGTAACCAGTCTTGGATCTTTTAAGGTAGGATGTGAGTGACATGTATGCAATGCAGGTATAAGGTGTGTGTTCTACCATGTGGTACATCTCATGGTACCCCATGATTCCTACAGGTCGTATCCCCACTCTTCTCTCCCTCCCACCTTCAATTATGCATAAAGAACTGGTTGAAGAGCTGGAGATGTATGGAGATGTGTGTGTTTTTCTATTTTGGAATGAACCTTTAACTAATATGGAGGATCCAGTGCAAATAGAGTTCTGCTTGAACGAAGTGAAATGAATAAGGATACCTGGATGCCAGTTGGCCAGATTAATGACATTTTTTTTTCTCTGTGTATTTTAAGCACAGTATATTAAAAGCAGGAAAACTTCCCATCTGCACAGTGGCGTAATTTCCAGCGTAATTAACACTAAACTGTACCATGCATCCAATATGTTGCCAATGCAGATGGTGGTGTTAAAATGAAGACCAGAGACACCTTGAAGTATAAAATAAGCCTAGCAGATGCTGTTTCTACAATATTGTTCAAATATTTAGATGGTTTGCTATAAAGTGTTAACCATTGTGAACGAACCATTTCCTTGCATAATATCAAGAATGCCAGGGGTATGCACCAAACCATAGCAAGTAAAGAGGGTTTGCCTCAGTAGAATGAGTTGCTTCCAGAAAACAGGCCTCAGGCAACAGGGCTGAAAAGTTATTGTCAGAGCAAGGAAAATTGCATTGGGATAATCAAAATTCATATTAGGGAGAGTGGATACACTGAAGGAAAAAAAGACTGAACTGAACTGATAAGATGAACAAAATGATGTTATATGGGAAAGGGACCGTGACAAGGGGACACATTTCTTCCAACTTCAGATAAAGAATTGGTATAAATGTGACTCAAACTTATCTACTAATGCCAAAGTTATACAATAGTACAGCAGTTTTGCTTGTCATTTTTATGTGGCTGTTCACATACATTTTCAGAGATGCACCATGAAAGTAATTTCCTCCTCAATGGAAAATTAAGTGTGATGTACAGTCTTGAGGTCCCACTACGCTGATGCCTTAACATTTGCTTCAGAATAGAATCTGCTGTAATGGCAGTTGAGTTTTGTTTTGGGAGACAACACACATAAAAGACATAATTCATTTCTAGTGTGTTTGTTCTCATAAAAGAAGTTGTGAGTTAAACCCCAGTTGTATTGCTCTGTTGGAACTCTTCCATGAAACTGTGAATTCTCAGTCCATATACCCTGTCAGTCTCCCAGTTTTATTCCTGAGCAAAAATATGTGCTCCGCCTTTGGACATGCACAAATATTCGTAGGCATTCGAAATCCGATTGAATGTGCCGAATTTCGACATTCGAACTTGAATAGAATGTCCCAAAATTTAAATGTAAACATTTGAATTGAATTTTGAATTTTGGATCTGTTCATTCAAATTATCCGGACATATGTATGAATACGGATTTGTACACAATGCGTACTTGAAGATCCGCATCTTTCCTGCATCTGTTTGCATTTGTACAGATCTGTATGGGATGAAAACAGGTTGCATATGGGATAACAATGGGATGCATATGGACGTGTACAGATGTGGGGAAGATGTGTACGTGCATATACGAATGTTGACATTCGTATGTGCAGATTTGAATAAAAATTTCAAACAAATAGATTCGAATTTGGTAAATTTGAATTTAATCTTGTTAAATTTGAATTTAAAAGATTCTAATCGAACTGGATTTTCAGGTGTTTGATTCAATTCAAATAGACTGCCAAAAAAAAAAAAAAATTCATGCACATCTCCAGCTCCACCCACCTTATCAGCACTTTTATGCAGGAAAGCAAAATGTCTTTTCAGGTGCTTTTGTGCAAAAGAGTAAAAGGAGCAAACTATGGTAGCATCTGGAATTGTATGCTGCTGCACATGATTGATGTATGCGACAAAGCGAAAAAGGGGAAACTCTTGTCTTCCCTGGAATGTTTACACAGGTCTCTACAAATCTGCACTTATGGTCACAACATGAAAAAGAAGTGTCTGAAAGCGAGGAATGTGTTTTCGGCATGGAGAACTCACTCGGCAAAAAATACAGATTACAAGGGCTGTAATCTATGTTTGCCACAAGATTTTCACTTTAGGTGTGATTTTCCTACAGAGGAAACTGATGCAATTTGTCTTAAAACATGTGTGTAGTGAGGCCCTAACACATGTGAAAGAGATCATATTATCACAAGAAGCATTGTGCCAGATGTATCACAATGGGTTTAATTGTGCTATTGGTTGACATTTCAGAGTCAGTACTGAAAACTATCCCATTTGATATGAATGTTTATTGTTAGTATGAGATTTTGCAGTTTTTATGCAACATAGTGACACAGCAAATATTCAACTCGCTTCTTGATTTTGTAAGGGAGACATACTAATTGAAAATAAAAGCACATGTCTCTTCTGTACTGACTCAAGGGTTAACAGAGTTTTCCTCACTTCTTACCTCTGCCACCACCACCACTGACTGCGGGAACTAAAGTACTTAGCCTCGGAACTCCTGGGGGATTTTGGTGCACTCCTGAAATGGGTTCCCTGGTAGTCTAGAAAACAAAACTGTGCCTTCTGTGCACCTCCATGTTCCAGATTTACTCCTACTAGTACGTTAGTAATCCTTGATGTAGAGGACTGTTGGAGATCTGATCTGGATTACACTCTTTCTGGTTCACATGGAGTATGTAAGAAGTGGGTGGGACTTCTGTAGTCTACATCAATATGTGAACAAAAGAGGTTTTGAAGAGGACTAGGGGGGAATCGTAATTTAGAATTAAAGTGCACCATGAGTTTATTATTCTGAGATAAAGGGGGGAAAGAGTCTAAAAAATTTGGGACTTCTAGGACAAGGCGTTATGGAGAATTACATAGTCACAGAATGTCCAGAAAAACTGGTAGAAATGTTTTCCCTCTGCCAGAATGCTAGGTTAAAGGGAACACCCAATGAAATAGGTTTTCAGTGGCTGCTGTAGAGGTGAAAGGGAATAGTGTACTTCCCATCAGCAATCCTAACTCCTGATCTGTACAGCTGACTCAGTCGTGCTTTCTGCCTAGCCTGATGTCCCTGCAGCAATTGGATAGATGGCTCAGGACATGGGCTTTTCTGTCCAGGTTCTGCTATTCTTTTTTAGAAGCTAAGGACCAATTTCCATTGATGTGTATATTCAGTGGCATAGGAATTGCTCCATTTTAAAACACTTCATTTTTGAGATCATTTGCTCATGTCATTTATTTTTTATTTTTATTTTATTTTTGTGCTGAGTTAGTATTTTTCTTTTTGATAAATTACTAAACAAGGTCCGTAGTGGCTGCCTGCTGGAGACTGAGTGGAAATGGTGAGGGGTGAATCATTGTTCTGCCCTTCATTTGCACCATCAGGTTCTGCTGAGTGCTGCTGAATTCTCGTGTTGTTTAAGGTCTTATATGCCAAGAACAAAACCTTGACTCTAGGGGTTCATTGACAGCCAGTGCAACTCATAAGAATGTAAGAAGAGCCCTGCTGGATTGGGCCGTAGCCCATTTAGTCCAGCATCCTGTCCCACACAATGGCCCATCAATTGCTTATGGGCATCTCAAGGAGAAGATGAGGGCAAAACCTTCACCTGCATCATGCCTATCTCTCCAGCCTGGAGGCAGTACCTAGGCATCTAGTAGCCATTGATACACCTATTGAGCCATGCATGTAATGTGTGTGCAAACCAGTGCTGAGGCTGCTCCTGTTGTAGATTACAGATTAGGTACAAAAGTAGCCTCACATAGAATCTATTATAGTAATCCAAATATAAGGATATTGCTGCATGGATGACAGTGGCTGTCAATGGAGACCATGAAGCTGTCTTTCTTCTGCTAGAGGTCATTCATCAGCATGGTGAAAGCTGATTCAGTCCCCAGAGCAAGCATGTTACCAAGACTGAAGTGGGTAAAGATAATAGGTTTCCTTCAAGAACCCCTGCAGCTATACAGCCACCAACACCCTTTCTAATGATGGGACATTCTGTTTCTGCCTTAGGCCAGTAGTGACTACTGTTCTCATGTGTTTCTCCCCCTCCCCTTCTGGAAAGCTGCAGTCTCTACTGATGAAACCCTCAGCAGCTGTTGACTAGACCTCAGAGTCTATTTGCTCAGCCCTGAAGCTTTTCGGGGGAATCTTGTCAGCGCTTCTGCCATTTCCTTAGCAAGGTCAAGGCAAGCGAGTGGCAGTTTTATGAGTGTGCCAGAGTCTTGCCAGCTGTTTCTCCTACCTTCATTTTCACCTTAATTAAGAAATGTGAAGGCTTCCTTGAAAAAAAAATCCTCTCCCAAAAAGAAAGAGGACACATGGTAGGTTACAAGGAAGGACAATCCAAAAGTTCCATCAAGAAGTGTGAAACAGGCTGCATGTTGTGTTGTGTTTATAATGGTGGAGACTTTCTGCTTTACTTCTTGCTGCAATATAATGGCGGTTAGGCATCATAAATAGTGAAGGGTTTTGTGGCAGCTTCAGCCTTGTAGCACATAACTTTGAGTTTCCCTTGAATACATAATCTGTATTTTCTTGGTTGGTAGGTATGAACAGCTGTAGTTAAAACAGAAAATTGAAAACATAGAGGCCAAAAATTCATGAAACAGGGAACACCATGTGCTACATTTCTGTGTGAATCTGAAGCTCAGATGAAGACTCGCAACAGCTGTAGTCAATAATATCACAGGCCCTTTCTGCACTGGGCCTTAATCCAGAATACTCACTAGTTTTGTGAATACTCACTGTAGGGATGTGCACAAAAGTTTTTTTTGGGGGGGGGGTTGATTCTTATCAAATCAAATGCAAGAAAATTCATATTCATTTGAATAGATCTCCTTAGATTGTGGTAGGATTCAAATCTGATACAAATGTTTGATACAAATTTGATATGAATGTTTGATACGAATCCCCTATGTATCTGCTCTGAATGCATCAAATCCACCCTGAATCCACTTTGCATCTGCTCTTGATCTACTTCAAATTCGCTCTGGATCCATTGCAGATCTGTTGCAGACACTCTCTCCCACCTCTCCAGGTTCACGAACGGAACAAAACTTTGTGTGAATGTTCTGAAGCATTCTTTTTTTAATTTGAATGTCAATCTTTGAATGTGCCAACTTTCAATTTGAATCCAAATGCCCAAATTTGGGTGAATTGATTTGAATTTTGAATGTTACGAATATTCATGCACATTCCTAGTTCACTGCACTATTTTAATATGTCTGAATTTTGCATTGAAATGTCTCAGATTTCCTTTTTCAGGGCATAGAAAAGCAAAGTAGGAAATTTGATTTTTTTTTTACTTTATTCTTATAAATGGTGAAGACTTCAGTTGCTAAAGATTAAGTAAAAGAAATAGCTTTATAAAGGGGTAATGAAATGTTAGCCTTCCTAATTTCAAGGGGTGCCTAGTAAAAAAAAGTCAAAATGCGTTCTTAGACTTCAGAATGTTAATCTCAGAACAATGGTGAGATTCCATGGAAGGAAATCCTGGTAAAAAAGGAAGGCTGAGAATTCCTTTAAAATGAGGTACTTAAAGCAGAACTGCTAACAATTTCTATGAGAAGGACTGGAAGATATTGGCCTCAAGAAAAAAAAAACTGATGATCAGAAATAATCAGAAAGTATAGGAAGAAGAGGGGATCGTTGGTCATGAAGGCAATATAAGGTCAGATTGCTTTGAAACAATGCGAAGGGTAGCATGGAATGAGCTGAGTTTGATGAAAGCGTCTAAGAACACAATATGTTTCTTTTGGATATCTGAATGCTGGAAAGCAGATAAATCACAGAATGACACAAAATGCTAATGAGTGGGGGTGGGGAGCTGAACTAATGAACTATTTTGGCTCAGTCATCTCCAAAAGGAGGGAATAGGTTCACAGATGAATGTGCAGAACAGATTGTTGGGTCATGACTGAAGCTTGAGTTTGACAAACAGATGGTCAAGGAATATCTCATTACCTTGAATGATTTCAGGTTTCCTGAGCCATGGAAATTGCATCTCAGAGTTCTGAAGGATCACACTGATGAACTATCAGGACCTCTTATATTCACTAAAGTTTGGAGAACAGGTGGAATTCTGGGCTACAGTTATCTTCTAAAAGGGAAAAAGTAAGCATTGGGAAATGGCAGGTCATTTTGGCAGGTTATGAAGAGAGTAGTCCATAAGTACCTTTTAAAACAGTGATTGATACAAGGTTGCAGGTATTTATCAAGAAGATCTAATAAACAAATGCTATCTCTCTTTTTAAGCTAAGCTGCAGTGACCCTTGTCAGTGGGCACAGCGGAAGCTCCCAGTACTAACATGCTCCTGTTCATCAGCTTTGTCTGAATGCCAGATCCTCTCAGGATCTGACCAATTCTTGGTTGCATCAATAGCAATGAACATTGGAACCAGGAGCTTTGGACTCCTCTCTATGCTGCTGGCTACCAGTGGATCTAAGGCTGTGGACAATATGGGTTGGTACAAGTGTCAGTGGCATGTTGTAGAGGCTGTCATGCTGGCTTGTAACTGCCACAACACTGGAGTGGGCCACATGAAGCACATTTCAAGGCTGAAAATATGACCAACTACTCCATTGCTGTGCAAGCAAAGGGTGTCCCATGGACATCCAAACCTCACAGGAGGAAGGAAGCATCGCCAAACTTCTGAGACAGTGTTTTATTCTACACTCTCCTCCCTCCTGTTCTTTCCTCAGCTCTGTGATGTAGGGCAGGTGGCAAGCATCCATAACTATGTGACTCATGTAGTATAGGAGTTGATCCCTGCTGATTTTTTTATCCTCACTTGAACACAGCCTAAGAGACACAAACTTAGCTAACTGGGAATACAGCAGACATTTTTGGCTAGGCCTTAGCAAAGTATTTGACAAAGTTCTCCATGATAGTCTATGGAACAGGCTTCTTAAAATAGTACTTTCAATAGTACCACTTCTAGGTGGACCCAGTGGTTCCTCATTGCCTGAAGAAGAGTGTTGAGTGGGGTGCTGCAGACTTGGTCCTGAGCTTTAATATGTCATTAATGATTTGTACAATAAGGTTGATGTTGCCTGTATGCTTCTGAGCCTGATTCAAGATATCAATGTTAACTTATAAGGCCCTAATCAGGTGGGGCCCCAAATAGCTAAAGGAATGCTTCCTCCCATAAAGACCTGCCTATACCCAAAAATCTGCCAGTGAGGCCTTCTTGGTGGTGCCACCCCCTTCAAAAGTTAACAAAGTGGGGGCACGTGGGAGGACATTCTCAGTGACAGCCCCCAGGCTATGGAACAGTTTCCCCTTTGAAGTGTGTCATACATCCTTATTGTATTTATTCAGATGACTGTGAAGATGCACCTCTTTACCCTGGCCTTTGGCTGAGGGAGCAGCATCCCCTCCCTATGCAAATACTGTCACTGTTTTAGCTAATCTATTTTATCTGGATTTATAGTGATTTCATTGTGCCCCACCCTGAGACCCAAGGACGGACAGACAGACAGACAGAGAGACAGACAGATAGATAGATAGATGATGGATATCAAATTGGGAGATAATATAAATAGAAAATATCCTAGAAGATTGAATGAAAATTCAAATTATCTTGATAAATTAGAGAGCTGGACTGAAAGCATAGTCTGCAACTCAAGACAGACAAAAATAATGGTCCGCACTTAGGACAAAACAATTAAATGTGCAGAAACAGTTTAGGGAATACATGCACATGGTGACAGGAAGTGAGCAATACTGCACGGCAAAGAAAGAAAAAATCATTCTGAGTTGCTTTAATAAAAGTGTCATCTCCAAGAAATAGTATAGTAATTCCACTCTGTGATGGCTGTTTATAAATTCCTAAAAAGATGTCATTGAGTCAGTGGTTATGACCTCCATCTCATCCAAGAATGCAGGGCAAGGAATAATGGGCTCTAATTATGGCAGGATCTGCACAGCGATTTTAGGCCATACCAGTTGAGTGCTGAAGCCACAGGGTCTACATCCGGTGCCCAGTCCTCTACTTTTCCTGAATGGTAAAAACTGCTCTGCAAAAGGAGCACAGGCCTGATTGTCCTGTGGCTCTTTGCAAAGAACTAGCAGCCACTGGAGCAACCCATCTCTACTCTTGGTGCCTGGTGCCATTATGGAAAGTGCTAAAAATGAGCAATCCCCTGGGCTACTTCTGGTCCTTTGCAAAATGGCCCCAGTTGAAACCAATGACTTGTTCCCATGTTTCAGAGTTTGCAGAAGTTGGAATGTGTGGGTCAAGTGGACAGCACTCATTGCTGCCCACGAGTGGACCACCTTCACCTCATACTGTGTCCTTGTGGATCTCACCTATAGGTAGGGAGAGCCTCAAGACTGCTGGAAAGAACATCCTTCCAGTAAGGACAGTTCAACAGTGGAATCAGTTGCCCAGGGAGGTGATGCATATGTCCCTATTGGAGGCATTGGAGCAGGGTGGACAGTCTTCTGTTAAAGATGCTTTGCTAGAGCCCTGCATGGAGAAAAGCTGCACTTTGTAATCCCGTTCAGCTATATGATTTTAAAACTTCTATAGGGTCTCCAGTTTGGTCTTGTGATTAGAGTATCAGACTCTTATCTGATAGTCTCCTGGTTCAATTCAGCTGTCCTCCATGAAGCCAGTGGTGTGACCTTGAGTTAGTCAGAACTCTTTTCTGAGCTTTCACAGCCCCCCCCCCATCGGAAGGCATCCCCTAAAGGGTGAGAAAAGCAGGGTATAAAAGCCAACTCTTCTTCTTTCCACATTTCATAGTCTATTGGCATGATTGTTTTTGTTTGATTTCTACTACTATTGCCTGAATATGATCTAAATACTAAGATGATGATCTGTATAAATATTATGAATTATATTCTAATCCTAGATTCCATTAAACCTGTTAATATTTCAAGTGTTTTATGCACAGCAAGAGAATTCATTGATTAGAATTCCTAGTTGACTTTTCTCACAAACTGTCACATACAATGATGATTCCATTGTCTAACTGTTAAACATCATAGGATTTAAGAATTACTATTTTTATAACCAATTTGCCAATATCTATTCCATTTTAAAACATTTTTCAGAGGGATTAATATGTCTGCTGCAATATTTCAGGTCCCATTAGCAGCATTTTGGTGAATCGTTTTGGCAGCCGACCAGTGGTCATCTTTGGGGGCCTTTTGTGTGCCATAGGAATGATTTCCGCGTCATTCTGCACAAACATTTTTCAGCTGTACATTTGTGCGGGATTCATCACAGGTAAAAACGTATTTCTTTACAAGATGGACATTAAAATTGTAATTCTTTGCTTATGTTCAGGAAGGCAGTGAAGATGTACATCTTTGCTCAGGCCTTTGGCTAAATGTCGGTTATGTTTCCCCTACTACAAACACTGCTGTTTTATCTGATATTGTGTTTTTTTTTTTAATATGCTGGATTTTAAATGTTGTGGTGGTTTTTATTGTTTCAGTATTTATTGTTTGTTTCATGTGGTGGATTTTAAAGGTTGTTACCTGCCCTGAGACCTTTGGGTATAGGGTGAGAGAGAAATATAAATAATAAATAAAAATAAATAATATTTAGTTTACCGGGTCAAATTAAAAATTCCTAACAATGCACTTCTATAAATTCAGAAGATAGGTTGGGTTCTCTCAGATCCCAAGATTGCAGTCCAGGTTTTAATATTCATATTTGACTATTTTGGCTTCTGTGTTAAATATTACCATAATCACATTGGCAAGTATGGATATGTAATTAATTTGTAATAACAACTTACCAAAGGTATGGATTAAATCTTCTGATAATAAAGATAGGTGCTAAAATGTCAAAATGCTTAAGATATTCACTTTGTGTACGGAGAATAAATATGAAAACAAAATGGTGCAGAACCAGTTTTTATCTTCTCAGTGTTGCTTTGTCTTTTGCAGGTCTTGGCCTTGCCCTTAACTTGCAGCCTTCTGTGATAATCATTGGAAAGTACTTCTTGAAAAGACGCCCACTGGCCAATGGTCTGGCCATGGCAGGAAGCCCAGTAATGCTCTGTACTCTTGCTCCCTTGAATCAGTTCCTTTTTGATAATTTTGGGTGGAGGGGAAGCTTTTTTATTCTTGGAGCAATTCTCCTGAACTGCTGTGTAGCTGGAGCCCTCTTCAGGCCCATTGGAACAAAAGCTGCTCCCAAGGAGGACCAGAAGAAGCAGGCTATGGAGACACTCAAAGAACAGCCTGACGTAGGCAGAGTTGAAATGGGGGACGCTAAAAATGAAGAGAACGAAGACAGAGACTGCTGTGAAAATTTCAACAAGTTCCTTGACTTGTCTCTTTTCAAGCACAGAGGCTTCTTGATCTATCTGATAGGCAACGTTATCATGTTTCTGGGTTTTTTTGCCCCCATTGTCTTCCTGGCTCCTTATGCAAAACATATTGGAATTGATGAGTATTCAGCTGCTTTCCTCCTTTCAATTCTTGCTATAGTTGACATGATTGCCAGACCAACTACTGGACTCATTGCAAACAGCAAGTGGGTGCGACCAAAAATTCAGTATTTTTTCAGCTTCTCCATTGCTTTTAATGGTGCCTGCCACCTCTTGTGCCCTCTAGCAACGGGCTATGCAGGGCTAGTAGTATATTCTATATTTTTTGGACTAGCTTTTGGCATGGTTTGTGCAATGTTGTTTGAAACTCTTATGGATCTTGTTGGTGCCAGCCGATTCACAAGTGCTGTAGGACTGGTCACTATTGTGGAATGTTGCACCATATTACTTGGACCACCAATTGGAGGTAAGAATATTCCTATACTTCCATTTCTCTCTTTGGAGGTAAGAGACAGATCTGCATAGGAAGTATCATATTGCAAAATCTCCCATTCTGCTTTGAATTCAGGTACCCAGTTCTGCCTTACAGGAAATCACTTCCTGTTTTAATTAGGTTTTTGAGACAACAACTGTGTGTGTTGAGTTCAAGGGTGCTTTACTTTATTAAAAAAACATTTTTACAGTCTAAATTGCACCTAAAACAAGTTGCCTGTGAGCTGTGTCTTCTAGATCACATCAAAGCTTTACATAAGAAAATTATCTGCTGCAGACTAATAGAAAGTGAGTGTTTAAAGCTGAAGAATATGCAAACACACCTTTGCTAGACTTTAGTCTGTTTTGTGAGAAGAATAATTATGTTAGAGTAAGACCAGACCAAGCAGCTCCCTAGTACATTTGGTCTGCATAGGACTAGTGCTATCTCAGTGTCTGTTCTCACCTACCTGTCAGAGATGCTCCCACACGCTCTAGGATGCTCCATCTGCATGCCATGGCAGTGCCTCCATCCCAGAGTGTCCCTGATCTGCTGGGTTATTTCCAGATGCAGTGTTTGCACTTTATTCCTGTGTAAATGCTGCTTGTGGGTGGGGCAGCTGTGGCTCTGCAGATGTGTGTCATGTCATGTTAGCTATGGAAACGACCAGGTAGGCGCCAGAAGTGGCTGTGGCTGTGCCCGTGGTGATCCAGCAGGGCTGATACTGACCATTCAAGATGCTAAGGCATCCTGGTTTGCCCCATATAAGATGACACTAAGCATGTCAGCTTTGATATTTCATAACTGATCAGGATCTTTCCAAGATACTAAGATGACATGTGCTGGTGGATAATGGGA
Organism: Aspidoscelis marmoratus; assembly: GCA_014337955.1. NCBI lineage: Eukaryota > Metazoa > Chordata > Lepidosauria > Squamata > Teiidae > Aspidoscelis > Aspidoscelis marmoratus. The sequence continues at coordinate 11,733,345 of MTQE01001141.1, forward strand.
CTTAAGCTGTTTTAAGTGCCATCCAAGGTCTTTTGGAATGGCACCCAGTGTTCCAGTTGCCACTGGGACAACCACTGCTGGCTTGTGCCAGAGTCTTTGAACTTCGATCTTTAAGTCCTCGTGTTTTGTAATTTTCTCTGCTTGTTTCATGTCAATCCTGCTGACTCTTGGGATAGCGACATTAATGAGCCACATCCTCTTCTTTTCTACAGTGTTGGTAACCGGGGTGTTACGTTCCAAAACTTCATCAGTTTTGTATTCTGAAGTCCCATAATATTTTGACCTATTCATTTTCAACCACTTTTTCAGGTTTATGATCCCACCAGTTCTGTGCTGCTGGCAGATGGTAATTGTAGCATAGATTCCACTATTATGATGAGGACGAGGATGTCACACTTAGCTAAGTGCTGATGGCCCCCAGTCTAGGAATCTCTCAAGGGGCCCCTATTCTGAATTAGGTGTAAACCTGGGCCTATTCACGCTACAGCCCAAAGCACTTAATTAGGCGACTTCTGGAGAAGAGCATCTGCATCTTGAGGAGGCTTTTACAGCCTCCCGGGAACCCCTGCCTTCCCAGAAGTTCCCTAATCATGCACTAGGTGTGGAGCACAAAACCGTGCTCCACACCTTTGCCAAACTTAACCGATTCCTTACCTGGAAAGTCCAGTGGTGAGCATCCACACCTTTTCGGTGCCCCAGGGTTGTCAGCGGTGCCAAGCAAGCACATTGGCACCTCGGACGATCACAGACGCGACTATGCATGTGCAGAATGACAGCGTTGTCATAGCAGCAGCATCGATGGATGCATAGTTGAGGGCACCACAAAGCAAAATGGTGGCGACCTGAAGAGGATTGGCCCCAGGATTAGTCACAGGTGAGTGAATGACTGCATGGGGGTTAGGCTGTAAGTGACTAGAGTTTGCAAGTGCGAGCGCTAGTAAATGTTGGGTGATTGTGCTCCTTTCCCATACAGTGGACTGGAAGGGAAGTGCAAAGTTGCCCAGGTTGAAGAGGTCCAGAACTGACCTAAGCTGTCTTATGCATGTTCCACTTTTGGTGCTTTCACATTGAGTCAGAAACAAGGAAAATGCTGCAGCCTCATTTTCAAAGCACACACACACAATCACTGGAGATCATTTCTGAAATATTGACATAAAGATAGTGTACCAGACAAGCTATGATCTGGCACTTGGTTAATTTTCTCTGGCTCTTAGTTTTAGAGGCCAACAACATTCATTCCTGGCCTCCAAAACTGGACCACCATGGTCACCATGAGCTGGGTTATCTGCTTGTGCCTGTGCATGGAAGCTGGAGGATGTCATTTATGTTGAGGGACAGTCGAGCTGAACACTCCTATTAGCCAGAAAAATAAATGTCCTAAATAGCTTGTGGTTAGGATGGCAGAAGCATGCAAGTTGACAGCAGCAGCAGATGAGCAATTTATCCACAAGGCTGTTACATGTGGATCACAGGACAAATATAATCCTGTTGGAACTATAATTCTAGCAAGTTCTCTAAGAATTTGCTCCACAGACAGTCGCTACTTGAAAGGAACAATTCTACAGCAATGGCAGCAACTAAAGAACTATTGCCTGTTCTGTAATATAGCTAAAATCCTCTGTTTGGTATTTGAACTTGAAAATGGTCAAAGCGCTTTTAGCCTGAAAGCTAAAAGAATATTACATCTAATTACCCCTTCCAAAAGCTTTGTCATATTGACACAATTCCTGCAGAGCTCTCTTTTACAGACCAGAGAGCTCTTTGGGTGTTTGAACATAAGGAGCTTATGATCAAAAACTAATATCTCTGCAGACGAAAACGAAACGAAACAAAGGGTTACACAAAAGAAAGGCATATAGATTCCAGAACTCACAGCCTCCTTCAATCTACTCCCACCAATGGTTCCAGTAATTTGTTTAGAACTGTTTACTGAACAGTTACTTAAGGAAGTTGCATATAACTGACCATTTATACCACTCCTGTTCACCTTCAATATTTGAGATCATAGGACACCCAAAGAACACTACTCAGAATTCCTATTAAGTTTTCATTCCACAAAGATAAAAAATAATGAATGCAGAAAAAAGGGGCTTGCAAACAATGAGGAGCTCTGCTGGATCAGGCTGTAGCCCATCTAGTCCAGCATCCTGTCTCAGATAGTCTCAAGCAAAGACAAAAACAAAACATTCACCTGTTCTCAACTTTCTGCAAATGGCCTTTAGAAGCCTCCTGTCTGTGGGTCTTTCTGTACTAGGTGAAAAGGTGAAGATGGAGGACACTCCCATACAGGGCGTCTTCACTGTGCAGAGCTGCTTCTGTACCAGAAGTGGTTCTGCATTTTCAGGAGCGTTCCTCACGTGGTCCAGTGTAGAGTAGTAAAAAACGCTCTACATCTATATGACATTCTTAGTTTTGTGACCTGGCAGATCCAATTTCCTCTTTGTTATTAAGGAGAAAGATTTGCCAGGTTCTTCTGTAGCAGTAAGATTTAGAAGTTAGCAAGTTTTTATATCAATCATGGACCTCCAATGGCTCAAACTGAAGAGAAGTCAGCAACCCTTTTATATCAATCACAGGCCTCCAATTGCTCAGATTTAATCAGGCTGTTTCATTCCTTAACCATGTAGTATATAGATTTTTGAAATAATTGATAAATGTAGTTTTCATTTGTCTGTGATTTATTCTATGGAATATTTAGAAAGATTGCAATGTGGAATTCGTTTAGCTTGAGTAAAAAGAAATTACTTTAATTGAATTCTGTCTAATGTGCTTTCATTCGCCATTCAGCTCATTCAAAGCGAATTGCCTACAGAGAAACAGAGATCTTGCGGATCCATTTCATACTGCATTTTGGTTGTAATATAAGAATTGTCCTATTGGAGCCTCAGATTCTTTCATTCTCAGCATACAGTTTCCACAACCATACATAACAACAGGAAAGACTGCTTCACAGCCAGCTCAAAGCTTGAAGAGGTCAAAATGGGTCACTCATAGTATATCCCAAATATAGTAATCCAGTGACATAGACAAAGAGAAATTTTAGAATAATTTGTGAAAATATATTTGCCCCATGGGAATGTTTTATTACATTAACATTTAGGTGAATTTGTTAACATGGGATCTAGCTCCACCTCCTTGACCCCTCTGGCTCTGCTTTCTTGACATCTCTGTCTCCATCTCCTCAACCACCTTGCCTGTGAACACCCGCCTTGAACACCCACCAGCTGCTACTGTTTTTAGGCATCTCTTAGTTTCATTTACATACCAATTCAGTATTTCCCTCATTAAGATAGTAAGGGTGCTATTAGACAAATCAGCAAATTGGCTGCAGTTGGGTTTGATTTATTTTAATCTTGTTTGATGTGAAACTGAAAGGGTTTCAGACCACATGCTCTTGCCCACCTAGTTTGTGAGTTGGATGCTAAAAACATTAAATTTAAGTAAAGCAAAAGGAGTCGTCAGATAAGCAAAATGAGTATCACATAGGGAAATTCAAATGATTTACAAAATATGCAGGCCGCGTGTTTTTATTAATTCCCTCTTACTTTCATGAGCAATTAACATTTGTGTGTGTGTGTTTAAGAGGTAACATGTTTTTCCTTATTTTTGTAAGGATGTTTTGTTCAGAGTCACTTGTTTTATGAACTAGATTAAGCTAATTGCTAGAACTTAATAATGAAGCCAGAAAGTGCTGTGTAATAGTTTGCGATATACGTTCTGCGTTATTCTTTTCTTCATTTTAATAAGCAGCAAATTGATTGGTCCTTTGGCATTTTATAGCCTGCTACTAGGTTTTGCTTTAATGAACTAAAGTAAATCATTCCTGGTGCGTTTTTATGACTTATTCTCAAAGGGGAGACATGGCAAGACTCTTTTACTATTGAGTTTTCCAGTATTCTTCTCATTAAAACTTCCAGTAAAAGGTATTTAGTAGACCATTAGGTCATCAAGATTAGCAGGGAGGGGAGGGGAGGGAACTTTGCTGCAGTCAAAAGGTTTCTTAAAAAGGCAAAGAAAGAGAACATGGTAAGAGGTATATAAAATTATTAGTGTAAAAAAGTAGGTAGGTAGATTTTCTCTCTCTTTTTCTTAAAGTAATAGAAACTAAAGTCACTTAGTGAAGCTGAGTCACAGGAAATAAAAAGGATGCACTTCTACACACAGGGCACATTTGCCCTATGGTAATGATACAGTATGTTGCAGTGATAGTTCCCAAGCTGTATGGTTATAAAAGAGAATTAAACATATTTGTGGAATTATGGTTTTTAGTTTTTACTAGGCGTGGTGGGTTATCCTGCCTCTGAGCTTTGGGTTGGGATCTGCCTGTGATGGAGGCAGGTGTAGGGTTGTAGACTAGATTGAATTTTGGTCTGATTGTGCAGGTTGAATCTTGTTTAACCCTGCAGGATACTATTCTTAAAACTACCCTGAGAAACAGATGGGGCATGTGGTTAGAGTATTGGAATCTTATTTGCTAGTCTCCTGGTTCGATTCCATACTACTCCATAGAACCAGCTGGGTGATCTTGGACTAGTCACAGCTTTCTTTCTGAGCTCTCACAGCTCCACCCACCTCACAGGGTGTCTCTTGTTGGGAGAAGAACAGAAAGTTTGTCAGCCACCTTGAGTGCCTCCAGGCACAATGAAAGCTGTGAATTCCCCAAAGCCACTGCCTGTTGGACAGATGGGATGACGGGAAGCTCTGGAGGGAATTCACAGCTGCTTCCTGTAGGACAGTCAGGAAGCTTCCATTGCCTGCAGAATCTCAGCAGGATTCCTGGAAACACTGGAATAAAAAGCTGCTGCTTAATCAGCAGCTTTTTACTTTGGGGGAGGGGGGTGTTCCGGGGTATACTGCTGGTGATCAAAGCTGCAAACTCTCCATAGCTCTCCTCATGTCTGGAGGTACCCCTGATTCCCCTTAAAATATGAGAAAAGTTGGGGTGTAAAAACCAGCTCTTCTTCATCATCCATGGCACAAATTCTAAGCAGTTTAACTACCCTTGCAGCAGAGCCACAGCTTATGCTTAAGAGAGATGAAAAAAGATGTTTGGGGGTATCTGTTTTCTGTGCACCCTATTTTTAATGTGGGAAAGGCCCCTGCGCTTTTCCTTTTAAGGGAATGTCAGCCATAGCCGTCAGAATGCTACCTTATGCCATGCTCTTTCCTTCTGAACAGTTAATGCTGCCTTATTAAGTAGCCAGGTTACTCTTAGGAGGAAGGGCAACATTTTTCAACCAGAATTCTTTTCTCAAAACTCTCAGGTGTGCTTTGGTCTAGTATACTTCCTGTTTCATGAAGAATGGTGGTGCCAAAAAGTTATATACTATGGTCTTTCGAGTGAGGACTGCTCATTTTGTTAGGCAATGTTTCCAAAGGCCTTCAGGAAGCCAGTGTGCAAGGCTGACTTCACAGTGAGCCTCAGGAGTATTTCAGACAGTGATTTGTGTGAAAACAGTGGGTATTATTAACTAGTGGATGTGGAGTTTGGATTACTAATCACATGGTTAATCTAGTGACATTAGTGTGATTGGATGACTACTCTATTCCCCAGTTAATTATTTTCCTCATCTTTGCATTTGCAGGAACTCTTATTGATCTGTCCGGGGACTACAAGTACATGTTCATTAAATGTGGGGCAGTGATGGTGTTGGCTGGAATATTCCTCTTCATTATGAATTACTACAACTACAGAATGCTTGCGAAAGAGGAGAAGGCAAGGGAAAAGGATGCCATGGAGAAAAAGGACGAGCATGTCTTAAAAGAGGAGAAGTTGAAGGATGGCCATGAAACAATCCCTCTGCATAGTGGAGAAGAAGGACTCAAGAATGGGGCAAATAGCATAAAAAGTGAAGCTTAATTTCCCCCCCTGACAATGGGATATTTTTGTTTCATGATTCTTAAGGCTACCAAAAATGTATAATATGAACTTTCTTTCTGGGTTTTGTACATTCCGTTGTCTCCATATGGCCTTCTAAATTCTAGAAGGAACTGACAAACGTAGTTATAGAATATGATGACAAATGGATCACAGCGCTCGTTCTTAGAGTACCTCAACTCTGTACAGCCTTAGACCCTAACCAAACAAAGCCCCTTGAAAGGCCTTGTGGAGCAGACTTACTTTCAGTTTTCACTGAGGTAGGAGGGACTATGCTAGGTGAAGATCTGGAAGGTGGACCCACGTATGTTTTGTGTGGCCCCAAATTCCAGGTCTTTGACTGGCTTGAGAGCAAAGTGACTGCCAAATAGTTGCCCCTGTGCTGGATTGGCTATCAGGGTTTTATCATCAGATCATTTATCCCATCCTGATGAGGATTCACCCTGATGGCTGTTGGAGCAGGAGCTGGCCCATCTGGGTGGGACCACTGACCCACCCAACCCCTGGACTACCTCATGTACTCCATTTGAGAACATGTGTATGGTGCCTGCAATGCAGTACTTTCCTGCCACTACAGAGGATATTAGACAGTAGATACTTTCCCCTTTTTTAGTCCAGAATAATTGTTTGACTTGTAGATTCTTGGCTACACTCTTGTTTCAATGCTCTTAGCACTGTAAATTCTTTCACAGAGGGTGAAAGAAAAGCATTACATAGGAAAGGCATATGTAAAATAATAAATTGCCCAACATGTCACCATTTATCAACAATTTCTAACTGGTAGTATACAAAAGGGTGGGAGTTCAGTTGCAGAGGCTCAGTGAGGCTCATGGTATATGGGGTCTTCCTATATCCATTCGCCTTTATATGTTTGTAATTCCCTATGTTTGATGGATGATTCAGCTTGAGATGTTTATTGGGGCTAGCAGTGGTCTGTTGCAAAGAATGTAATATGCTCCACACACGAAGTCACCTGCTAACTTACCAGTAGTCATACTGTTTTCATTCAGTGACTTTTCTCTCTTTAAGTGTACAACTTAAGGCTGGTTAGGGCTGGTCCTTAGGGCTGGTTAGATGGCTTCGGGTGTGCTTGAGTTTCATCCATCTTCACACTTTGCCCTTGTCCTCACTCTCGTGAGCTTTCTGCCTCCTTGTTGCTCTGTGCTGCTCTTCACAGATTTTAGTCCAGCTCTTCTGCCTTGTTTATTTGGCTGATTTTCGTTTTTCCTCTCAGGTTCTATGCCTGTTTGCTGTCAACTTGCTACTTTTTGTGTTTCTGGCTTCACACTGCTCAGGCTCAGGATGGCGGCAAATCGAGAAACAGATTTAGAACAATTCTGAGGAGAATAAAAAGGTGTTGTCTCTCACAGCTATTTTCCCCCCTTGTGACTGTTTACAGCCAGTCGCTTCCTTTGAGGATGCAACAGTCTTCTGATCAGGAATCTTTGGCTCTTTCCACACCTCCTACCAGTATCTCAGAACAGATTGTGATGTTCTGTTCCAGGATGAGCAACCTGTCCCATATTGAGATAGGTGATCCCTGGACTGGGATACAGCCCTCCATACATGGTTCAATATACTATTTTCTAGTATACCCATAAGCTTCAAGAAAGAAGTCTACCAGTATGATTCAAGATATGATTCAGAGTATCCTAGTTTGGTCTGTGCTCTATTCCTGTATGAATGGAGCATACTAGGAAAGGGTAAGTCTCCCTTAAATCACATCACTCTGTAGACCCTTCCTGGTCAAGAATATCAGACCGTGTGGAAATGCCCTAAGTCCACCTCCTGGAGAGTATGTCCTGGAAGTCTGGGGATGATAACAAAATGTGGGGCTCTAAACTTATTCCTTGGAGCCCTGTAGGAATGCTGCAGGTGTAATTGCGGCTAGGGGGAAGACATACTAATAGAAATCCTTCTAACCTTGTGGTTAGGGTGTCAAAATCTTTCTTGTGGTTGGAATGTCAGAACCTTATCTGCACTCCTCCATGAAGCCAGCTGGGTGACCTTGGGCTAGTCACAGCTCTCTTCTGACAGCCCTTCCTACTTCACAGGGTGTTCTGTTGTGGGGAGAAGAATAGAAAGCTTTGTCAGCAACTCTGAGTCCCCTTAAATGGGTGAAAAAAGCAGGGTAGAAAAGCCAACTCTTCTTCTTCTTGTTCCTCCCTCTTCTTCTAGGTCACTGGAGTAACCATGCATGCATTGTATGCATTGATGGCCATACATTTGGCTCGTGGGCTCTGCAATTTTTACACAGTTGCCTTAAGTTGTATGATGTAAACCTTAGAGTAGATTAAAGAGGCTGGCCTGGTTGTGTTTGTCACTCCACTGGGAGCCTTGGGGTTTGCAAGAAGGCAGAAGCATTTATCACCACACCTCAGATGCTCAAGGGACTAAAAAAATACCTGTGAGGATGGAGTTTAGGCTTTTTATAAAGGAGTTGTTGCAGTATTGTGCAATTTGGGTTTTTTTCAAGGTTCTTTAGAACAGCACTATTAAAGATGAGCTTTGACTTCAGTGTTCTTTTTAAAATTAAAACATAAGTTTTAGTCTTTAGTGAAAGCTTCAGATTGCAATCCCAGGCATGCAAACTAACGTGAGATTCCTGGAAATGGGCAGGATATATTTCCGTTTCCATTATCTTGTGACATTTCACTCTTATGTTGCATGGGTTTTTTTAGTAGCCAACACAACAACGGATCCTATTCTTTTGGGAAGAAGGTCTCAAAATGACATCTGTTGTGCTTTTAAGAGGACCCTGAAAATGTATATAAATACTCGTGTTTCTCATCTCTGCCCTGTTCATTCATGCGCTTCAATACTATGCTGGCCTTTAGTGAAAGGGTAGCATTGAAATCATAATGGCTGATGCCTAAGGTACAACAAAATATTTCAACAATCGTATCAGCCAATTAGAATTTTAACACAAATGACAATTTAATGTTAAAGTACTTCTGTCAGTGTACAAAAAGCAACCTTCTTTCCCTCACCTGGTCTTGCATACTGACTATATTTTGTAGATAATATCACAATGCTTTGAACATAATAGAAATTGGAGGGGAAGTGCCACTCCAGTTTACAGAAAATTCACTTTTCGAACCAGGAGATTTGGCAGCATCGTTATCTTTGATGGATATGTTGACATTCCCATAAATGGAAAGATAGAGGCTTGTTTCCTTTTTTCCTCCTTGAGACTTTCTTTTTATTGCGTAATATGTCTTATATCTTATCTGTACCTTATATTACTGAATGGAGAATGGAGATGACCTCTTTATCAACTACTGTGAATTCATGAATGCAACTACGTGTTATCACTAGGTAACCATTTGTTGACCATTATACAACCTTTGAATACATCTATAAATTGTGTCATGTACGTTTGATGTAGACCTAGACACCATCCTTTCTAGATACAGTTTCTCTGGCGACTTCATGTGGGCTATTTTTGGCATATTTAGAACCAGCCACCCATTGTCTCAAAGATTATTTTATTCTGGATTATCCATGCTTTATTCAGGATTATCCAAATAATGCAGA
>MTQE01001141.1:11752081-11786790 GCA_014337955.1 Aspidoscelis marmoratus
GGAGGTCCCCTCCAACTCTACCATTCTATGATTCTATGATTCTATAAACTTTAAACCAGGGATCCCCAACCACCGGTCCGCCAACCGGTGCCGGACCATAGAGTGTTTTTTGCCAGGCTGCTGCTCCGCCCCACCCTGCCCCTGTCCTGCCATGGAAAAGGAAGCCGGTCCCTGGTGCAAAAAAGGTTGAGGATTCCCGCTTTAAACCACTTGTTTTACATTATCCTATCTCAGAGGCTTCCACCAGGGACTGGAGGAGGGAGGGGTGGAGGTGAGGAGGAAGGAAGGAGTTGGTCAGGAGGGATTCTCCCCTGCCCATGTGTGTGTGTGTGCATGTATGAAGTGTGTGAAGGAGGGCTCAGGGTCGGGAGGGGAGGAAGAGGACATTCCTTAGGAGGAACTTCCCCCTGTCTGTGCCTGCGTGTGTGTGTTTGCACGCTCAGGCAAGGGGGGAAGGGGTAGAGAAAAATGCAGTATCCCAATGAAGGGATTTACCACGGTTTTCATGGGGACAGACGGGTTCACGTGGAACCCGCATTGTTCTCCATTAGCATGCGGACACCTTAGTGAGAATTAAGATTTGCATTAAGCTGTCTCGCTTCCACCCCGGTTTTTATTTTACGGCATGCAGACGTGGCCAGAGACTGTAAAATCTTCATCTCAGAAGATGAAATGGTAGCTGATCTGCTATTGGCTGAATGACAGAAGACAGTCTGGGATTTGTGGATACTTACCTTGCCTGAGAAACAGGATGGGGCGTTATACACACTCACAAATGCCAGTACACACCAATCCAAAACCGCCCCCCACCCATGTATTCGGATACTTACCTAGTGCAGGCACATGGTCTGGGCACCACCATCTTGGTGCATGATGTTGACATCACTCTGTGTGCACTTTCGTGATGTATCTCATGCCCCTCTGTGCACCATAGAGGTGCAGATGGCGTTGCTGCTGGATCCTGCTGGATGAGATAAGTGCACATGAGAGCACGAAATCATGCTCCCAAATCAAGTAGTTTGTGTGCAGTACGCTCATGCAAGGAAAAGGCCTTTCCTGAGCTGGAAATGGTCCCTTTAAGTGCAGATGCTCCTTCTGGGACAATAGGGCCACATGCAGAAAGGCCCCAGGCCATTAGAGCAAAAGACTGGAAACTGTCTCAGAAGTGCTGTGTCTGTGCTGCCTGGGGTGTGCTCCATTCACCTGGAAGAGGTGGAACGGAGCATGCCAGGATTTACTAGCCACCTCCTAGTATAGCTGTGTATAAATATAGTATAGCAAGTATAAAACATGCTCCACAGCTTTCTGGGCTGGGGGACACTGCAGCCGATGCAGAGACACTTCTGGAATGGAAACATCTCCACACAGTGTGTGCTTGGGCATGTTTGCATGCTCTTCTAATAAGCCTGCACTCCCTTTAGCACTGATATTCTAATGTAAAATTTGAAAGCGTACTTGGGTACATTTAGACATTTCATATGCCAAGGCCAGCTTGATTTCCATACCAGTTTTCATAGGAAAAAGGCAAATATAATCCAAGCAATACATGCTTTGACGATAAAAGATTAGAATAAAAGTGGCTGTACATAGACTGTCAGGAATGGAAATGTTTTTTAAAATAGTTTTTCATGCTCATGGCTTTTTAATAGTTTCTATTCTGCTTTCAGTTCCACCGATTATTTACTTGTTTGCTTATTTTCTGGTTCCATACCAATGCACAAATGTGTACGGATATATTATTGCAAATTCAAGCTCCTTGTAAATACATAGATCTGTATGGATGCCTCATCTACTGTATATACGATGGAAGTTGTGTGGCAATGGGTAAAAGTGATCTGAAGGCTTAACTCCCAGGCTGTCTTTCCCATAGACTAAAACTTGATTTTCTTTTTCCTGTGGAGACTACCCATGAGGGAAAATGTTAACACATGCTGCATTCTTTGAGAATCAGCAGAGATGAAATATTTTTCAGTATGGTTGTGCCTCATTATATGCAAAGTTCAGCTTCAGCCTTCTGCCAAAAGCTTTCTAAGGAAACCAGTGTGCTGTCACAAATATAAGTATTATTAGGTGTTATCCTCTCATGAGCATTCCCTTGTGGATATATGGAGTTTCAAAAGTTTCAGGAACAATTGTATTTTGGGTCCCTTTTTTGCACTTAACTGTGGTGGGATAGTCTCCCACTGCAGTTACTTTCAAGGATGGTGGCCAGTGTTTGCACTGGCACAGTCCCCAACTTACCTAGTGGCCCTTGCAGTGTGGATTGTCTGTCCTCTACCATCCACATCACCATAGCAATGGCCATGGAAACTTCTGGTTGTTGCTATGCTGACTGTGATGTGCAATGCAATTGCACCACTGAAGGTGTCATGCTCCACTCCCATGTAGCATTCACAACAGACACAGCTGCAAATGCTGCACTTGAAGTGAAGTTGTGGAGCAGTTTTTACTACTTCACAACTTTGGAGGATCAGGAGAGCCTTGCTCATTTTGGGCTGCTCTGGGCTAGAGGCAGGGTATGTGGATGCCGTGTCCCAGAGTGTGTAGGACATTCTGATCGCCTAAGTGTGAAAAGGCACTTTATCACATCTAGCTCAGCTTCCGGTCTCCTGATGAGAGGCAGATCTTGGGCACTTTCACATTTCCCTTCCTGTCTGTTGGATGGGAAAGGAGCATAATCACCCGATGTTGACTAGTGCTCGCCCTTGCCCCGCTTGATCAGTCACTCACCTGGTCCTCCTTTGGACACTGGTCCTCTTCTGGGAGCCACCATTTTGTTTACGGCACCCTGTGCAACTGCACCTGCATCAGCACCGTTGCTATGGTGACACTGACACTCTGTGCAAGCACCATCATGTCTATGGTTGTTTGAAGTGCCAGCATGCTTGCGCAGCACCACAGATGACCCTGGAGCACTGGAAAAGTGTGGATGCTTGCTGCTGGATGTGCTAGGTAAGGTTAGTAAAGATGTGGAAGACAATTCTATGCTCCACACCTAGTGCATAATTAGGCAATTTCTGGGAAGGCAGGGGGTACCTAGAGGCTGTAACAGCCTCCTCTAGGTGTGGATGCTCTTCCCCAAAAGTTTCCTAATTATGCACTAAAGGCTGTAGTGTGAATACACCTCTTGTAATACACCCCTTGCAAGACAGGCTCTATAACTGATAGTTTCCTACCATTGGGTGTGGTTTCACCCTATCTGGGCAGTGTTGCCATATGTGCCCTTAGGTAGCACTGGCAATATACCAAAACCCACCATTTGATTGAAACAGTCAACCATATTTGAGGGAATAAAGGAAATATGCAGTTAAGAATAACCAAGGGGAGTGGTTTCCACCAGAGTACCTTCTGGTACTCCATATCCTCCATTCACCACATTGAGTAGTATGCCCAAGCAGACTGCAAGCTTCTGCATTCAGCCAGTGCTATGGAAGAATGTACAAAGCAAGACCAAAAAGGGTGTCACATTACCAGTACAGTACCTCTCTAACTTTGCAGTGTGCCTTGAAGCTTGATTTTTATAGGTGTTGTTACTACCAGTGAAGCAGCCCCAAGTTCACTCCCTAAAACAGCAAAATAAACCAAAGAGTAAGCAGCTACTCTTTGTCACAATTATAATCAAGAGGGAAAATATCATCTTGTCTATTAAGTCCAAAAAAGGTCAGCAACATTGTACTCTGGGGTTTTTTTTCCCCTTTAACATAAGAGGCCTAGTTTTAAGCCATCCTTTTTCCTAGAGCATATTTTGACACCGTTTCCAGTGAGAAATGGCAATAATTTTACCATTTCTCGTCTTAGAAAGGTCAGTAACAAAATCCTAAGCCAATAATATTGAACATGAGCAAACAGAAAAAGTAGCTTTTTGAAAAGCATACTATTCAGTCATCTTTTCTTCTATGCTTCTTTTTTGATCATTCAAAAGGTATGAATTGGCCTCATAGTTTATGATACTGCAGGTTAACATCTGGGCAGGTACATCTGCTCTGGCAGGAGACATTTACAGCTTAGAAACATCTCCTGCCAGCCCACATGTTAACCTATCGTAAAGTAGCAGTGCTTGCATGAAATTGTGCACCACGTACAAACTAACGTTACCTAAAAGCTTGCCTGAAACATCCAGCTGGTGAGCATTCTTACCATTTCTGGTGCAAGGGGTTATCTGAGGTACCGTGCAAGCACGCTCACATCTCAGATGACTTGAAATCCATGTGTGCAGAACATCATCATTGCCATACCAACGGTGCAGGTGCAGTCATGCCAAGCACTACAATCAAGATGGCGGTGCCTTGTCAGCAATTGGACACGTGCCCAGACACCCGTAAGTTTCCGGGCGTGTGGTGGTTAGTCTACAACAGCAGTTCTCAACCTTCCTAATGCCGCGACCCCTTAATGCAGTTCTTCATGTTGTGGAGACCCCCAACCATGGGGGTGCAGCAGCGTGAGTGAGGATGGGGCGGGAAGGTGGGAGACTTGTCGCGACCACTCTGAAAGGGTAGTTTGACCCCCAAAGGGGTCGCGACCCACATGTTGAGAACCACTGGTCTACAATGTACTAGCATTCCCAAGTGTGAATGCTAGTATGTGTTAGTTGCTAACACACTCTTCCCATCCAGCAGTGCAAAAGCAGCTCTTGTTCTACCAGTTGCTCAGAGACCATTTCTTCCACAACTCTAGATTTTCAGTTTCAAACAGATGCCTAGAGCAGTTGATCTGCAAAGCCTCCTCTCACACTATGGGCCTTTCTGCACTTGGCCTAATTCTGGAACATATCTCAGAAGCAGGGGCCTGCTATCCACATGCTAGTGCAGACTATACAGACCCCAGATGAGGCCTGCCACAGTCTGTATTAGCATGTGGACGACAGACCCCTTTTCTGAGATATGTTCCAGAATAAGGCCAAGTGCAGAAAGGCCCTATGATTTGATATCTGTTAAAAGGGACATTCCAAATATTGTGAACGGCACCAATCCTGAGAGACTTTGGGATTCCCTCCCCCACAAAACATCCTCATATTTGTCAGTATGAACAGTAGTAAATGCAGATGGGCGATGGTCCACTTTGATTTCTTGGATATACACCTAAGAATGTCAATATTCACATGAGCCTTGTTACCAGTTTTTGTACAATTAAGATATTAAAAATGCATTTAGAATGAAAACAAAGACAAGGATGAAATTTACTATAAAGAGCAGAATATGTCTAGTATTTGGAGAACTATCAATACATTCTATACCAAATGGAAATACTCCAGATAGTATAGTCTCTTTCCTGGTGCTTTATTTTATGTATGTTTCCTTGTTCTGCTGCAAGGACAGGACCAGGGACCAGCAGGGTAAGCCATTGTTTTATTTTGAAACATTTAAGCTCATTGATGGCCATCCTTAATAGCAGATGCTGAAGGAGGATAGATATCTCACTACTTCTGTGCACCAAAACTAGAATAGCTTCTCTATAAATTTTGAAATTTCTAGTTTGGTCTTGTGGTTGGACTTTTATCTGGTAGTCTCCCGGTTCAGTGAAGCCAGCTGGGAGACCTTGGGCTAGTCATAGCTCTCTTTCTGAGCACTCACAGCCCCATCTGTCTCACAGGGTTCTGTTGTTGGGAGAAGACCAGAAAGTTTTGTCAGCAGCTTTGGGCATGTCCCCATGCACATTTTGGTCCGAATCAAAATCGGATTTGGGAAGGGCCATCCCCATGCATTTTTGATTTGGTCCAGTTTTTGCAGACCAGATCACCTGAACCAGGACAAAATTTGTTCCTGGAAAAAACTGCTCTGGCCACAGTCTGGGTGATTTGGTCCAAGCCGAGCCTGCACATGGGGATGGTCCCAGGCTATTTGGGGAGGATATTGGTGCTCGCATCATGGGGAGGTGGGGTTTCATGTCCTGTGCTCGCCGTTCCTGCCCTGTGCATTCAAGATCACAACTGCTGAGATTTTTTGGTGGTAAATGGTGTTAAAGCCAAAATGATAATGGGGTCAAATGGCCTTCAATGTCCCACGAGACTCTGTCCCCCATTCTGCAGTTGCCAAGGCAGGCAGGATAATGGCTTGAGTTTTCTCCCTTTTCCATGGCAAGTATTCCACCTCCGTTCCGTGACCACCAAGGCAGGCAGGATAATGGCTTGATTTTTCTCCCTTTTCCACTTGCTGGGTGTTCTCGTGGTTCCCAGGTGAAGTGGAGGTGCACAAAACTGCACAACTGCTGCCAAACCTTGTCAAAGCACTGGACTTTTAACATTTTTATTTCTGTCATTCAACCCTGGCCTCAACCCTCTCATTCAAGAGCAGATTCAGAATGGATCTCACTTTCCCTGACATCTCTGTGCCGCTAAGGGGCGGGGGGATGTGGCATTGGGTGGCACAGGGGTGGGGGTGATGTCAATCTGGCTTCCAGTCAGAAGAGAGAGGGCAGAGGAGATGACACTGTTCCCCCATGCCAGGGTTTAGCGCAGTTTGCATGGGGATGGCTGTATGTGTATTCAGCCCACGTTAGCGGTGATGGCATGGGGACGGGCAAGGTTTGGTTTCAGTCCCGCACCCGGTCAAAAACGAGCCCAATCTGCATCAAATCACTTGCATGGGGATGCAGCCTTTGAGTCCCCTTAAAGGGCAAGAAAAACAGGATTTCAAAACAAATTATCTTCTTCCTTCTCCTCTCAGCAGCAGTGACTTTTGGACACATCATTACCTTGCCTTCCCCATACTTTGAATACTGTAATTACTTACTAAATTCTCCATGTTATCTGCCTTTTATTCTCTTCCAACTACTACAGTAAATACATAACATAACATGAAATGGAACAGGGCTTGAGTTGTTAGACTACAGCGTTAACCAGTCCAAGCCAACATTGCTATGGCGAAGAACAACCGAAGGCTAATAGGAATTATGGCCACCAAGTTCTCATGGTCCACAGGTTTCCCAGCTGTAGGGAGAAGACACAGCTGTGCTGATCATCACATCTTCAGCAGAAGCACCCCGGTGCACAGGGAACACCTCAGCAACAACATATAAAGTATTCGCCATTGTTGCAAACTCCTGTGATGCACCACCTTTCCATATAGTTTTGTATGTATCATATCAGCCCTATTTTGGGGTATCCTGGCAATGGCCACCTTCTGCAGCCATCTCCACTATTGCTAAAAACACCCTTGGCCGAAAACATTGCTGTGGGGAAAGGCGTTCCCTGTCTGTGATGTATGCATGGCTAGAACAACAGCAGTACAGCACACTGTAACTTTACAAAGAGCACTAAACTTCTAATGCTCATTTCACTACTTTTCACAGTAGCCTCCACTGTAGGGATGTGCACAAATTCGAATTCACCCTACTTACTTGCCACTGCTGAATGCTGCTGCTCAGAGTCTGAAATAGCCCTTCCAGGTAAGGGAGGTAAGGAAGAATGGTGGAGTGGAATGAGCTGAAACAGGCCTTCCGGGTACGCATGTGCAAATTCCCATCTGACAATCATGATGATGGGGATGGGAGCTGCACAAGCAGACCCGGAAGGCCTACGAGGAGCATGAGGTGGTGGTAGCAGTGGAAGCGTGGCGAAAGGTCAGGGGGCGGGGCGGGAGGCTGTGGGTGGGGGGAATCCAGCTTTAATTGAAGCTTTGATGAATGCCGGATCTGTCTGATTTGCAGATGAAAAGGGCCTAGGAATGTAGGGCCCTTTTGATTCATTTGTGAATGTTGAAATTTGTAGGAATTTTGGGTATGCTGAATAGTCATGTACACAACTATTCCACTGTCCTGAAGATCCTGAGTTGCAAACACAGGGGCTGGAACAAGAGATGGTGTGCTGGAGGAGGGCAAATTACTACATGCACTAAATGACTGTGCTTTAGTATTTGGGGAGGGCCTTGTTCTACCAAAATGGTATGGACCCCAAAACCTGGGACTCTAAACCCCAATAAAAGTACTGTTTCCTGAAGCCAGCTTGTAAAGAAATGAATTTTCCTAGGGTTATTCAATGCTTGTAATGATCTGAAAACCTGAAAAGCACCTTTTTTCTTTTTAAAATAATGACTGTATTTTTATTTGTGTACGTGTGTGTGGCCTAAAATCATAGTGGGTTTATGAGTGTTCAAGAAAATGTGGGGTAACTTACCTACAACTGTCCCTACTCCCTGCATTCCTAGATTGTAACCTGTGGAGAGATTTCACCTTCCTGGAAAGATAAGGCCAGCTAGAATGAGGTAACTGCCTCTCAGACTAAATCATTAGTTAGGTTAAAAAAAAAAAAGTGAACAATGCAGAAATAACCCTGAATAAATGACATGGGGATATTCACTGCTGTTTGTTTCTGCTTACAGCCTGAATAGCCTAATACTCAAATCTCTACCTTAAAAGAAACAAAACAAAACAAAACAAAACAAAACAAAACAAAACCTGCTTTCTTTCTTTTCATTTTCCATTCCAAATGTGCACAGAGCTGCAAAGCTCCTGTATTAAATATGCTGCACAGTGATCAAGGCAAACTAGGCTATAAGTAAGGGCCATCATCTCTCATAAATAAGATCCGAATATTCAGCTCACATTACAAATCAGCACCCGTTACACATTCTGACAGCACCAGATGTCATCTCTGAAATGAACCGCATCTGTTCAGCCTGACATGATAAACATTATAGCTATGTATGTACTCTGAAAAGGGTATTTTGAAAACCCTTCAGAGAGACGCCATATTTCAGGGGGCTTTCAGAAAAAGAAGCTGGGGCTGAGATCTGCTTGTCACGAAAGAGTCCATAGGAAAGAAAGGTCGAAACTCCATATACTTGCACGCACATCTAATTTATCTTAAGTGGAGCTGCCTTCCAATGCTGCCTGGAAATCACACTTTAAACAATATTCTGGAGTAAGCCACTCCGAAATAATCTCTCGTTACTTAAACAGCTCCGAACTGGTGTTTTCCATGCACAGTATTATGATATGCACAGCTGGGTACTCCAACAGCATGAAATACTCAGAAGTGCATGATCACCACATTCAAGGTGAGAGCATCTAGACAGGTGGGATATAGGAGTATTTCAGGAAAATCTACATTCAGAAACAGGGTTTCTAGAAATAGGATTGGTGCAAATGATGATTACAGCAAATGCTGAGGGAAAAGGGAGCCTTCCTTATGGAGAGACTGCCTGCTTCTCTGAAGGGTCTCCTTTTATTAGAACATGACTCAGCCAAAAATGGTTACAGCATAGTGCAACATAAGATACAGAGGGTTTTCACCCTGATATCAAAGGACTATGCTGGGGGTTTTACAGATACTTATGTCAACATAGCCAGGACATCATAGCAGTCTTTATCCCCCATCTGAAGCAGCCTGAAGTTACTTCTGAGAAAACATGCACCTACTGAGAGCACATGAGCTTGGATCATAGGGTGACAGAAACAGGGTGGTGACATAACTCAAAGCCTTGCTTTTGCACAAGAATGTGGCAGTTAGGGAGGAAAAAAAGAATGTGGCAGTAAAATTTTTTAACTAAGCAAGAACTTAATTTACCTGCATGTCGTCATTCAAATGTTCTTAGACCTGTCTGAAGAATTTCTGCTCTGCTTCAGCTTGTACCACAGTTCAGTTTCCTTTGTCAAATGTTTATAAACCATTAATAAAAGTGATTGACTGATCACCTTTGAGTTTTAATGAGGGAGTGAAGGATATATTTTCCTCTTATCCTAATGAATAGCATTTTTCAGAAGAGCAGATTGATCTTTATGCCACATTCTGGTCTCTTTAGATTTTTTATGAGAAGAATGAGACAGTGGAATTTTACACCCTGTAAATTATCGAAGTCCTTCTTTAGCTTATGCAGCCTCCTGTATTTATTTGGGCTGTTTCGCTGCTCCCTTGTTTACAGCCACAGGGTGGGAATGGAGGTAAAGAGAAAGATAAATGGTCAGTCAATCAAAATATGGAATTTTGAAAAGGTCGTACAAACCTTTAAAGAGAGTTTATGTTTACAGAGATGAAATATTTGAAGGGGTGTCTTCATTGCCTGGAAATTTGCTAAGCATATATTACTCTAATATAATTCAGGGAATATCTAGAACCCTGACTGAAATTCTGTTCTGTTCTGATTTGTTACGGCACAATGCTCAGGGAAAAGGAATTCACTGCGCCCAGGAGCATACCAAGGGTGGTCTGGCAAAGAAAGCAGGATGGGCAACATAAGTGATGCAGATTGAGAGCATTTTTGCACTCTTACCTCCCTGGGACAATGTATCATTTAATTATGGTCCCCAGAAGGATCAGTATGACCTGATCCAGAGCATGCGAGGCATGCAGAAGGCCACCTCCCGTGTTTGGGACTAATGGGGGGTGCTTTCCAGTGTTACACCATAGCATGCTCCTGAAAAGCACTCCCCAGAGGCTCCAAGCCTAGGCACTTTTGTGGTGTGGGCTAATCTGACTCAGTGCCATTGGTGTAGATGGTGCTGATCTTACCTACACCTCCTTGTGATGTGGCTCAGTGAACTGGACTAATATGAAGTCAATGATCTGAATCATGGGCAGGCGAATGCATAAAGGGCCAAAGCCTCTATCAGTGATCCAGATTAAATCTGAATCTGTGCAAAATAAATCTGGATTAAAATGGAGATCTACGAGGTCTGCCAATGTAATACACGGGCCCTTAATTTGCATTAAGGGTTCATGCAGAAAGGGCCTGAGATGGGATACATGCCCTCCCCTAATGGTGCTGCGCTTTCCAAAAGATATGTGTCTCCAGAACCCAATACTGGGCTCTGCAGCTAGCCAGACTTATCATGTCTGATCCAGGCAGGCAGCTGTAATGGTCATAGCATCCTCCTGGGTTATTGTCCCCCTGGCAAAAAAGCTAATCTTTAGCTGCTAACATCTTTGGCACAAAGGCTGACCATCCCTGCTTCAAAACCTTTAGAACATTTCCTTTAAAAAAATCAATACTGAAAGTGTAAGGAACAGTGAGTCCTCCGTCAGTCTTGGCTTTTGAAAGACAAATGGGTTCAGCAAAATAATCAAAGCTGCCTTTGTAAGTAAAATGTAAAAAACAAATACATCCCAAACTACAGAACCTTGTCCTCTGTATAAACATAGCCTCTGTTTCCAAGTCATTTTGGAGACGACTCAGTATTTTATACTTTCTCTCCCTCTGTGTATGAGAACATTGTTGGTGTTGTCTTAAGGTGCTACCCTAGCAGGGCTGGGAGGTCCAGCTATAGTGGGTTAAGCCCCTGACAAGGAAAGCAAAATGGCCCACTTCATAGGACGCAGCCTGAGACCAACTATTCACAGGGCACTGCATTAATAAACAATTGTGAAGCCCAGTAGCCAGCCATAAATGAATATGCCAGGAGCTGCTGAAATGATTTCTTGGCCTAGCTGTTTGCCCAGGATCCATGAGGCAAATAGGATCCTTTTGAAATGTTTGCCTAGCTAAGTGGCTGCATACTATTTCTGGCTGTGCATAAGTTTGGTTTCTGTCTGCATGATGAAATGGGTCTGTCTCATCCTAGGTACACCCCAGTGTGGTAGTGTAGCAGAAGACAAGAGAGAGGTATGGGAATGAAACTGCCCCTTCCAGAGTGAAGGGTGCTAGATCAACTCATTTGAATTTCCTTGCCCTCTCCATTTCTGCCTTAAGAACATAAAAACACAAGAGGTGTCCTGCTGGATCAGGCCATAGTTCACCTAGTCCACCATTGGTTTTAATGTGTTCATTAAGGGTCTCAGGGCGGGATAAATGAATGAATGAATGAATGAATGAATGAATGAATGAATGAATGAATGTGTGCAAAGTATAAATTATAACAAAAACACTGACCTAATTTAAATATTTTAAAAAAGAAAATAAAGGTAAAAGTAATTTAAATAGTAACAAAAATAAAATAATTTACAAGTCTTGAAGGCAGATAGCCAGCAGGGGAAATGGAGCTTTTCAATGTTTTGCATCCGGTGTCATATGTATGACTGCTGTGCAGGTCATGGGTGTGTACCTGTTGTAATGAGCTCCTGGCTCTCAGGTAAGGTATTCCTTCCCTTGAAATAAAGGGAGTGGACCTGGAGAAACAGGAAGAGAGAGGGGCTCTTTGGGGTACAATGGGAACATCCCACTTGGTGAGTGGCATGGAGGACATCAAGCTGAGGAAGAGGGGCAGGCTTTCTTAGCTGGACTTGAGTGAGGTTAGCTGAAGTTCCCCATTATAACTACCCCCTCCTTTTTGGATGCCTGCCTAACTTCAGTTTCCAAATGTCAGTCTTCTTCAGGAGTTAGGCAATAAATGTCCCTAATATTATAATAGCTTTCTGGCCTGATATTCTTACCTACAACTCTATGGGTCTGATTCACCTAGACATTCCAGTTTGTAAGATTCTGTCACAAAGCTACACACTGCCAGTTCATCCTTTCCTATCTTTTCTGTACAGTTTGTGATCTGCTCTCGACTCCCTATAAGTGGCCTTTAGAGGCATCCTGCCTATCTCACCAACCTGGAGGTGGTACCTGGGTATTCATTCTAGTAGCCATTGATACACCTGAGCTCCATGTCTTGTCTCTCCTGCTTCCAAGGAGTTTAATGGATGGAGAAGTCAAGGAATTTTCATAATGAATGAATGAAATTCACTAGATACGCAAATAAGCAAATCTATGGTGGAGATTCCCATGTTATTCTGGCAGGACATGGCGAGAGGCAATTTATGTTCTGCATTGCCTCTTGCCATTGGGAGAGAGCCAGAGATTCTTGAAAAGAGGGAGCTAGTTATGAACATTGCCCATAGGTTTTCACTGTGATGATTCATTCTTCTTTTAAAGAGAAAGGCCTCTTCTTTCATGAAAGACAAATGACTGGTACAGCCCAAGTTTAGTCTCAAAGGGGTCCCAGAAGTCTGGCTTGCTTTTTATGAGAACAACCTTAGGCCATGAAGCTAGGAAGTCCCCTAGACACCTACTAACAGAGCAGGATATGTTGGAACTTATATGCTGTGAATCATTGTCTTATCAACTACCTGCTTGTGTAGATAAATCTTTCTATCACAGAAATATTGTCAGTCTCTGCAGAAACCAACTTCAGTTTGCATGTTAAAACTCCTGAAACTTCTAGCCTTACAGTAAGGCTGGGTGAGAAATTTAAAGTACATCTCATCTCTAGCAGGTAATAATCCATTTAGCTGGATGAGATTTGGGTGCCAAAAAGAATTTGCATTTCAACAGGATTCTAGCAAACAGCCATTTCTTCCCCTTGAATTCCATATTGAGATGGGTTTTTTATCAGCTTTGGTGATTTTGCATTTGATAGTTATGAATATGTGCCCAATTTGTCTGCCAATCTTGAATTCCTGTATGACAGGGAGAGTAGCCATGTACTAGTATCAGTTCTTCAGTATGCCATCTGTTTACCGATCCATATTCTTTATCCATCTCTCTGTGGGTATGAGCCCAGGGACACTGCATCTAGTAATAGCTCCTGAATTCATGTGAAATGAAAAACAGCAACACCCCAAAGCCTTTGTGAATAAAAGCCTAACTATAGAATAAAAGCTATTGAAAAACTTCTCGTTGGACTCCACGTTCTCCCATCTCCATTCAGTCCAGGTCAAAGTAATGTATAATGAGAACTGTGGTTCAGTAATAGCTGAAGGGCAATGGCTACTGTTGCGATGGTGGATCTATATATGCTCCTAGATCATTTTCTCCAAAGTTCCAGCTAAATTTGTATGTGATATGAAGAAGGTTTGGTTTCTATTCTCAAAAGAAAGGAACATTGGGAGATTCTGCACTGGCTGGTATACCAGACTAGCAAGTATACTAGGAGCCTCCATTCCTGCACCTTGGGGGATCCAAAGGAGCCCCTGTCCAGAAGGGAGGCTCCTAGAATGTTTGCTGGTCTGGTATACCAGCCAGTGCAGAATTGCACACTGTCTCTATATTTGCCATGCCTGCTATTCCATAGCATGACTGCTTGCAGAAGAGGTGAATACACAGAAGCCTTACAGACACTGGAGTTTCCAGATATTCATGTGACCCCAATTAAATGCTGGTTCCAGGGCTCTGAAAGCCCACCACAACACTGTTCTGGGAAAACCATCAGCCACAATAAGTTTCCCAGGAGAGTTTTGTTTATTTGAGCGTCTTTATGAGACATTAGGTTGCTGAGAACATCTTGGAGTTAATGTATATTCTATTTTTAATCTGTTGTTTTAACAGTTGTTACCCACCCAGAGACCTTCGGGTATGGGGTGGGATAGAAATGTAAATAATAAATACATAAATACATAAGTGTATACAAAAATGGGAGGAGGGCATGCATGCAGTGAACTTCAAGAAGTTCCCAGAGTGGGGTATTATCACATAGATGTTAACAGACATGCAGATAAATAAGCCTTTGTGAAAGAGCCCCACATGCTGCCAGGCCACAGCAAGGAGAAATGCCAGCTTCCTCTTTTATATCCCAACATAAGAACATAGGAGCCTCTGCTGGATCAGGCCACAGACCATCTAGTCCAACATCTATCTATCTCACACAGAGGTCCACCAATTGCTTATGGGTATCTCAAGCAGAAGACAAGGGTAAAACCTTCACCTGCTGTCAAATCCCAGCAAATGACCTTAGAGGCAACCTATCTGCTTCCAGCCTGGAGGAAGTACCTAGGCAACCGTTCTAATTGCCATTAATACATGTGCCATTCATTAATTTGTTTAACCTTTTCTTAAAGTTACCTAGCTTGGTTACTATTACCACCTCTTCTGCTACCAGATTCCATAGAGTGATGACCCTCATGGTGAAGAAGTACTTCTTTTGTCTGATCTGACTCTCCTACCCATCAGCTTCATAAAGTGTGCCCTGGTTCTAGTGTTGTGTGACAGCGAAAATGATTTTTCTCTATCCACCTTTTCTATACCATGCATAATTTTATCTACTTCAGTCAGGTCCCTTCTTAATCACCATTTTTCAAGGCAGAAAGTGCTCCTTGCTATCTGCAGGTAGCCCATATTCCTATCTCTGGAAAGGATTGAGTTAGTTAAATGTGGTGTTCTGCCTTCTCTGACAAGAAATTGGTTTTTATTTGAAAAGGATCATTGATGCTTCTTAATTACTCTCCTTCCTAAATCCGAATGACTTGTGAAATGTCTAAAAACATCAATGGAGCTTTGAACCAGGCATGTCAAAATGAAAACATCTACTGTTCTTTCTTTTTAACTGCATCAGTGATTAAACATTTCAAAAATGACACACTTTGTTATGGTTTTCATTTCAAAAGTGAGAGCTTTTGTTTGCCTTCTCTTTTCTCCTGCTCAGGGAAGAGTGAACAGTATAATCAATATATTTGCCTACAAAGTATAATAAAGAGGTGATTTGGGAAGCACTTACTGGGATGTAGTTTTTATTCAATAGTATTTACCCTCACCTGACCTGCAAATTATGATAGGCAGGAAAGAATATTTACATTCATCACAAAAAGAAAGAAATGCAAATTACTGTACAGCACTGCAATATTTATGATACAGATTTTAATGAATGAGAGGTTTTTAACTTTCAAGTCACAGCTGCAAACTTCATTAAGGTAGACAGCCATTCATTATGGATCTAAAGGCGATTCTGCACTGGCTGGTGTACCAGACCAGCAAACATAAAAGGAGTCTGTCTTCCACACATGCGCGCCTCTCTGTTTTGGCCCCTGAATGTGCACAGTGGACCAAAATGATAGCAGCTCCCTCCATAAAGGTAAATAATAGCACTATTGATGGAAAACTCACCACCAGTGTTGGGCTTTCCAGCAATAGGCCCTAGCGTGTTTTGGGGAGATATAGTGGAACTATGGTGGGGTTGCCACAGAAATAGTGGGGTTGCCACATGTGGTAATCCCACCAGAGCATAGCCATAATGGCACTATATTTCCACTTTTTGGATGCAGCTTCAGTGATTCTACAAGATTATCTGAGGATGTAGCTGGACACAGGGAAATAAAGGGCTGGAATGTTTTAGGCATCAGGACTTGCGGATGCCTAAAGCATTCGTAGTATAGTCAATGGTTAACTAAAGGTGGTGATCATGGAGCCGCTGCAAAGGCACTTATGTGGCACCACTGCCAGGGTGACCAGGTGACCACCACCAGTCACATGCCCCCCCTGTACCTCTTCCACTTCGAAGAGGTGCAGATGCAGCATGAGGGTCAGAGCTGCTATCTGCATTTGGAAAGGAGTTCTTAAAGGATTGGGGTTCAGGAATTTACAGTCCTTATACAACTGCTTGGACTGGCCTCCAAGGGTGTGAGTCACCAGCCACTGATCCTATTCTATGTTTATTGTGGAATGAGTATTTTTCACTTGTTATATTTTCTGTTATACCCCGTCCGCTATTTTCTGCTTAAATATATAATGTATTATTTATTTGCCTTGGAAGGTGTTAGTTGTGTTTTTATTTGCTGTGTGTGTGTTGTAATCTGCCTTGAGCAATTTCTTGTAGAAAATTTACAAATAAAACTAAATAAATTCATTAAGACACAGGAAGGGATTGGTTATCAGTAGGCAACTGGTTCCACACTAAAATAATATAGTTTACCAGCCATCTGTCCTCTGATAGAACAACACAGCAAACAGTCCTAAGCAGATAAACACCTGAAAAATAATCTCTTGAAGAATATAATGGCCTGGAAAGAGTGTGTGATAATATCTTTACTTACATATATATATACAAATCTATGCCATGTTAATTACATTTAATCTAAAAAGGGAATTTACAGGAACAAACAAGTTTATAATCTATTTACAAAAATAATGCACAAGTATCCCAACTGAAACAAAGTGACATAACTGGCCTGATAGCTTCAATAAGAATGCAACACTAATTTCTGTATAGACCAAAGGTCAATGATGGATATATGTACCAAACTTGAAGTTGGATGTGTGCATAGAGCCAAACACATTTCGACCTCCAGGGTCTTCCTCAGTGGCTTCTAATGAGTTGTTGCCAGAGTAATAGTTCAATATCCAACTGGGATACAAAAGACAAATGAATAAGCACATCATCTACACCTGAGTGGTGGTTTTAGTGGGATGGTTGATTGTCTGGAGAGTGCTCTTGAGTTCCGCATTTGCCAAGGTTGCTGCTGGGGAAGTTGTCCTCTATCTTTCTGGAGTTTTCCCTCGCTCTGATATTATTCCACCATGATCTTGATGGAACTCATAGTAATAAAGCTTAGTTATGCAGATCTGGGAGAAGATGTTCAGAGCTGGTAGCAGTTGTCTAGTTCCTCCAAAGACTGCTGGTGCGGGGAGGCTGCTGAAAGCATTAACATCAGGTATTTTAAGAAGACAGCACATTTTGAAGCATCTATTTTTCACACAGGTGAATAAATATTTCAGATTGTAAGGCACCAGCCCAGCATTTCAGGGCACAGGATTCAGCTTCACTCTGCAGTGCTGACGCTGGCAATTGTGTTTTCTGCTAATAAAAGCACAAGGAGTGCCAAGGAAAAGCACGTTAAATCAAGCTCCATGGATAACTGCCCAAGCAACTGGATAATGACAATAAAATGCCTTTCAAATACTCAGTATCAATTCAATGCCAGCTCTTTGGTGGATCAGTTCTCCATGTACTTTCTTTGAGAACAAGGCTACAAGTCTTTGGGAAGCTTTAGAATTAAAATAGCAGAAGTAGAGAAGCCCTCTAGTATTAGCTAGATCTGTATTAGCTAGACCCAGATCAACCACAGACAAAGGCACCTGCACTGAATGGTCTTCAGAACATTAGGTGTGTACTAAATGGTGCTAGCACGGGTGTTTACCAAATTTATCAGATCTACCATTAATCCAGAGTAGAGACCCTTCACCCCATTTCTGATCCAAATCTGCTCTGCTACCATGCAGATGATGCATTCTTAGCAGCTCTTTGATCCAGATCAACACGTAAGTGCAGAAAGTGAACCAAGAGAGTGCCTCAGACCCAAGTGCCTCAGCCCTTTCTGTATAGGAGCATTCTGCATGGAAACTACATGTAGAACATGATTTCGTGCTCCACACGTACACTCAGCATCCAGCACCTCTAGAGTGCATGAAGGGACACATGGGGCAAGCCTTGAGGTTCAGATCTTCAAGCTCTGAATGTCCATACCTAAATACCTCTTGCCACAGATGCACCATTTCCCACACCATCAAACAGCTTGTGGACAGCTGAAAGTAAGCCTGGGCAACAATTCTGGACACCCTGGGCACATTTGAAGCAGATTACACCGTGGATGTGGCCTGTCCGTGATCTGCCTGGAACTATGCCCCAGACAAGTAAGAAAAGTCCCCCTGAGAGCTGAGAGTTCTCTTGACATCCTTTCTCCTTCTGAGGTCAAAGCAATTGTTCGCAGGACTTGATGAACCATCATGAAGAGAAGGGCAAAATCAGGAGTCTTGATGGCTTGGCTTTAGCGTGATTTTGGAACATGAACATTTTACCCACACACTTCAGTTCAGAGCAACAGAACTGAAGATTGTTGAATGTAATTAATACTTAATTTTCAAGTAAATAATTTTTTAGTTTTCTAGGAACTGTAAACATCCAAGGAAAGAGCTAAATTTGCTGCAGTAGTGTCAGATAGCTGGGGGAGGGTTAAACAAAAAAAATAATTGTTTTTACTTGTTTCTTTCCATCTCAGTTAGAACCAAGGTAATTTTTTTAAAAAATCATTTTAACATTTATTTTTAAATCTCTTAGTTAACCTGCTTAGGAACTTGACATTTGGATGCACACAGGTCTGCAAAATTAAGTTCAAGAAGTTTGCAATGTGCACACACATTTAGAAAAAAACCCCACATATCATATATTGATGTTTTCATGTGAGCTGCTTTGAATCCTAATTGAAGTGAATAGCAGGATAGTTTTTCTTGGAGACCAAACCTTTTATGACAATAAGCTGTGATTTGAAGGAGTTTTTCTTTCTCTCAGGGGGTTCCTGACAGTGGCCTAAAAAGACATGAATGTGGCATAAAAGTCAGGGTTATAAGCATTTTATGCCAGCTACTTCATGAATTCCAATTAGGTTAAAGAGATTACTAGAATGTCCTTGTAAAAAATAGTGAACATTTGTCTATTCAGTCAGCAGGAGCTGATCAGCTCTGTGGAATTTTTCAACAACATACTATTACTGATGAGGGACCTTTCTTCCTCTGAAGAAAAGCTTCCGGACTATGAAACCTTGAAACCTGGGATTTTGTTTATGCACAACGAGACTACGAGTGGGTTCATGCATATGGAGATTGTTTCCGGAGTATATTGATTCCATTCATATGTATTGTTACAAAATTAAATAATGCTGATTATTGTGACCATGTGAAAAGCCAAGTCCTTCAGCTATTCAAGGAATAAAATCACGCTCTTCTGCAAGCAAACCTGAGCTCTGCTGTAGTCAATTAGAATTAAACGAATCACTTTCAAGCTGGAAATTAATCAGAGTGTTTGCCCTGCTATTCAGTGCTATAAAGAAAATCACCGTGCAATGAGATAATGCCCTAGATAACTTTCTTAGAGCAGAGACAACTTACCTTTCTCTAGAAAAGAAGTTTGTCCCTCATGACAGCTTAGTTCAATCCTTCAAGACCTGCTAATTAATTAACTTCCAGATGGTGGAGACAGACCAGGGCAAAGGGACATGCAATTTACTTGCCTGCTTCTTTGGGGACCATGAGTGACTACTGGGGGGGGGGGGCACTGAGAAAATCAAGGCTACATTATTCACGTGAAATTTGCTGCCAATATTGGATAGATAGAAGGAATTATAATGTAGTGAGCTCATTGTTCTTTTCTACCTTTAATGTTTAATTCTCCAAATATGTTAAAGTTGCAGATAATTTTTTTAAACACATTGACTCAAATTGTCCAACTGATATCCATGACACATTTCCCTTCCCTTCCCTGCATTGACATGGCCAGTTCAAAGGCTCAAAAACAAATGAATGCCCTCTGGGCATGGTAAGAATGTCAAGAAACACTGAACAATGTCTGGAGGCAGTAAGGGGGTAGGATGGGATCCAATAAAATGAAACAATTTCCTGACAGGACAGAGGGAGGGCAGTGCTGTGGATTCCAGATTTTCCAGTTAAGAAATTGGCAAGACATCCTCTTCTAGATAAGGTTGGACTTCACTTGAACGGGCAGGTGTGGAATCTGGGCATTCTCGTGGATCCTCAATTGTCACTTGGTTCTCAGGTGGCATTGGTGACTAGGGGATGTTTTTGCATTTTCCTTCCCATCCCGTGGATGGGAAAGGAGAGCAATCAACTAATGTTGACAAGCGATCACACTTGCAATTGCTAGTCAATGTTAGCCCACCCGCTAGGTGATCAAACACTTACCTCTTCAGGGCACTGCCATCTTGAGTATGGTGCCCTCCACAACTGTGCACGCATCAGCACCATCATCATGATGACACCGACACTCTGTGCAGCTGCAGTTGCATCAGGAGGCCAGTGGAGCTGCCAGCGTGCTTGCACGGCAGCTCCGATGATCTCCCCACACAGCAGGGGTGTGAATGTTCACCAGCTGGATGTGACAGGTGAATTTCTAGGGAAGGTTAGGTAGCCTGTGGAACACATTTCCATGCTCCACAGCTAGCTCACAGTAGGTGAATATCTGAGAAGGCAGGGGGCACTTGGAGGCTGTAACAGCCTCCTCTAAGTGCAGGTGGACCTGCCCCAGATGTTCACCTGTTATGAACTATGGGCCAAAATGTGAATTGGGCCCAGGAATGCCTTGGTCCCAGTACTGAGCCTTGAGGGACCCCACTTTTTACTTCTTTCCACCCTGAGAATTATTACTACTCTCTGCTTTCTGCCCTTAAGCCAGTCACAAATCCAGGACAGAACCTGTCCTGTTATTCCATGGCTGATGAGTTTACTCAGTAGCCTTTGATATGGGACTTTGTCAAAAGCCTTCTGAAAATCCAGATAGACAATGTCTACTAGTTTGGCTTTATCCACGTGTTTATTGACACTCTCAAAGAATTCCAACAAGTTTGTAAGGCATGATTTACCTCTGCAGAAGCCATGCTGGCTTTTGTTCAACAATGCTTGCTCCTCCATCTGCACACTAATTTTATCTTTAATAGTGGTTTCCATCACCTTACATGGAACTGACGTTAAGCTAACCGATCTGTAATTGCCTGGATCATCCCTGGGTCCTTTTTTGAAGATTGGTGATACATTTGCTACCCTACCCTGATTTTAGGGAAAGATTATATATTTTTGCTAGAAGGTCGGCAGTTTTGCATTTGAGTTCCTTAAGGACTCTTGGATGAATGCCATCTGGTTCTGGTGACTTGTTAACACATATTCTTTCATTATATATACACATATATACTATTCACATATATACTTTCCTAAGCTAATTCAGCTGTGTCTTTAGGTTAGCTATCATTATTCATGTCTGTAAGCTTTGCAGATCTTCACTGGACTTACCAACCCCCCACCCAAAGAGTTTCTTCATATCTTTTTGTTGGCCTCCACAATTCATTTCAAAACTTCTTCTCTCTCTTAACATTGATAGCTCTCCTTCACCTTCTTTTCCCACCTCATCTTCTCCTTTTCATCTTTGCAAAGTACAAAGAAATCTATTGAACTTTCTAAGCACTAATTGTTTTATGGCATTTGCTTGAACTGCACCTGGAATGTGCATTGAAAACAGATTTCCAGATTCTATTCTTCTATGTGGGTTAATCCACTCTTAAGCTGCCCTAGTTCCCGTAAGGAACATAATAATCAAAAGCCAAGATCGTGACATGTTGAGCAATGCATTTCCTTACATCTACATTTTGATTCTGTCAATGAATCCTTTACAAAGGCCAATGGTCATAATTCATTCCTTTCTGAAATTCATGCTAAAAGCTGACTTGCCAACTTGGAACAGATCCCTGGATTAGTCCATGTTGCAATCAACACCTGTGGAAAGTTCACTATTACATACATATATAGTCTTCTGCTTGAGATGCCCATGAGCAATTGGTGGGCCACTGTGTGGGAGAGGATGCTGTACCAGATGGGCTTTGGTCTGATCTAGCAGGGCTCCTCTTATGTTCTCTTATACATAATGATGCTGCAATTGCATAACATTATGAACTAATGAGGCGAGTTGATATTTTGCAGGATACAGAAGTCCTTCACCTAGGCAACTGATTTGCCCTGCCCTTGAGAGATAGGAAGCCTTAAAAGAGGATAATTTTTGTGTGAAGCTTAACTGTCTGACTCTCATAGAAAAATAGTATTCTAGGATCACTGCATGCACTGACAGAAGTTCTCAGGCCTGTTGATTTCATACAAGATCATGATGCTTGGATTTGGCCAATGGATCAAGATAGACCCCACAGTTTAGCTACTTCTCCCTGATTTCTACTCTTGCTTTCCTGATGGTCTCCTTTCATGCACTAGTTGATATGTCCATCCTCATTCAAGCCAAAAGTTAGCCTGTAGGCTGGGCTATAGCTCCTGTCTGAACTTCATTCCTGTCTTGCCAAATCTGCAAGCCATCCCTGATGATGATTGATGATTTAATCTAAGATGACCACTTCATTGCTTTTATGGATGGGATCTGCCAGTTTGGTCTAGTGGTTAGGGAGCTGGATTCTAAACCTAGAATACCGGGTTTGATTCTGCTCTCCCTCATGAAGCCAGCTGGGTGACCTTGGGCTAGTCACAGCTCTCTTTCTGAGCTCTCACAGCCCCACCTACCTCAAAGGGTGTCTGTTGTGAGGAGGAGGTTTGTCAGCTGCTTTGAATCCCTTTAAAGCAGGGTAGAAAAGCCAAGTCTTCTTTTTCTTACACCCTCTCTAAGGAAGTTATATTTCTTGTTTCTTATTTTGTCTGACTTAGGTACAAGTTTTAGAAAACTTATTATGGATAGAAGAACACAGAATCTCCCAAACTGCTGCATAAATAAGGAGACATAACCAGAACTCTAATTATAACATTCTATACCTACTCTCAAATAATTAAATGTTTTATTGTGATGTTACAATTTGTATTTATTAGCCTTGGCTGGGGAACGAAATTAAACATAATGAGGGCTGTTAGTGTCTCTGTTTCAGGGACAAGACCATGCTCCAAGAATGTATATCATTTGCACCAATGGTGATTAATGGGTTTAATTTACTTGAGTTGCATATGTCAGACTACTTGTGGGGGAGGAAGGAGGGCGACTGGGATTGCTAAAATCCTTTTAATTAGACTAATAATGCCAAGTCTGCATGTGTTAACTAGGACGCAGTATTAATTAGGTCTAGGAGGCAGTTTTTGTGAAAGGTGGTGTGGCCACATTTAGATATTTCTTATGATCCCTGGAGAGCTATTAAGATTACAAATGGAGCATGACATTACATAGAACTGCAAATAAACAGCTTTTAGTTTTTCTGGGATGAGGAAACCTGCTGGGGAAGGAAAAGGAGGGAGACGGGGATACTGATGGATGAAAAATATCCTGCTTTTGGAAGTGCCCCAACTCCTGGCATTGTTACCTGGGCATTTCAGTGTAATCCTTTTACAGTTTTGTCAGAGTCAGCTTGGTGCAATCATATTAAGGAAGGTTTTTGTCCCCCTGATAATCATATTCAATTTATGATGTTATTCTTACAACAAGACAAACTTTGTTTTGCTTTTTAAAAAAATGTTGATACATACTCTTTGGCAGTCAGAAAACCATTAGAAGCAGAGGTAAGCAGGGTGATAGCAAATTTTGCTGATGATACTAAATTATTCAGGGAAGTAAAAACTGAAAAGAGATTGCAAAGAAGTCCAGAGGGATCTCTTAACTTTGGGGGAATGGGCAATAAATGGTAAATGTATGTTAATCTTAGCAAGTGCAAAGTGATGACATTGGGGCAAAGAATAAAAATGTCACCTATAAACTGATGTGGGCTGAGCTTTCTGTAGGGAAGGGATCTCGGGGTTTTGGTGGACAGCTCAATGAAGGTTGCCCAGTGAGCAACACAAGTGAAAAAAGCAAATTCATTGCCACGGGTAATTAAGAAAGAAATAGAAGTTAAGTTGGCAAGCATCATTGTTCCTCTTTATAAAGCTATGGTGAGACCACATTTGAAATATTGTGTACCATTCTGGTCACCATATCTTAGAAAGGGTAACAAGAATGAACAGACCACCTCAGCCTTGGAAGGTGGTATTTAAGAGGTCACCTGACTGAAGTATGTAAAATCAAGCATGGCATGGAAAATAGGGAAAGAGAGAGAGAGAAAAAAATATTTTCTTTGTCCTACAACATTAGGACCATGGGCCACTCTATGAAGCTGATCAGCAGGAGTTAGGAACCACAAGGGGAAGTATTGTTTCTCCCCACAGAAGGGGGCACTGGGGAGGCAGGCAGGAGCACTCCGGTGGTGCCCAGGGCCTCTTTCCGGGCTCTCCAAAATGTCAAACAGGCTTTCCAGAACCTGGGTACAGGCCTTCTGGTTTAACCAGAATTTCTATCTCCAGGTTCTGGAAAGTCTGTTTGGCATTCCAGAGAGCCTGGAAAGAGCCCCAGGATGCCACTGGCGTAACCCCAAAGGTAAGGGGGTGTGGAGGAGGATCTCTCTCTCCCTCTCTCCCCCACACCCACCCACCATTTTCTGTGTTACTTTATGATCAATGGGCCATTTCCCCCTACATTAAAATGTCTGCCATTGTTTATCAAGAGGGAGAAGAATTTCTCTTTGTTCACTAATCATAGAGTTGCTTTGGGGATGCATTATTCTGTGGCTAAGCAAGAACTCAGCTTTCCCCTCTTCCTTCACAGAGCTACGATTGAGAGCCCTTAGTATTACTGGTGAAACAAGACTTTACATATTAAAGCCAAAATTTAGAATGAATTTATGATACACATCCCACAAACGTGAAGCTGTACAATATCAGCAGTGAAAGCCAGACTAGTCTGTTTATTACAAGTAAAATTGCTAGTTTAGCTTGCAAAATTAGCTATATATCAAGACAGGCATTTGTTTCTTGGCCTCACTAGTTTTGAGGGCACTTAATCACCTGGCATCTTGGGTGCTGAATTGCAAAAGATTAGCATGTGCATTAGCCGTGGCATTTTGTAAGTAATCTATCATAGACTTCAAGAGCATAAGTGTGTCTCGAAGCATGCCCTACAGGTCACTAACATTTGGCTTAAATTGCTCAGAGGGAACGGAGGCGCTTACAATGCAAAGACATTTGCCAACAAGTCACTTGCCAAAATATATGGAAATTGTTAGGGTAAAGCAAAGCTTCGAAAACCTAAATGTTTGTTTCTCCTTCCCCTAAGGCAGGCAGGAAGATGATGCTGAAACCCAAGGCTGAGTCCATCCTGCTGAGATTTTGGCTCCACAGGAATGGAATGGAAAGGATCTAAAGTGGTAGCCATACTAGCCATGCTGCAAGGTAGTCTGGAACCTCTGAAAGCCCTGCAGCTGTAGAACAAAGTTTTCAGCTGTGACATCCATGCAGTATTTGAGTCAATCTGGAAATGGTCTCAGACATCAGCCATTTTTGCTTCAATGAAAAACCCACATGGGTGGAAATAAGGTAATTACTTCATCTCCTCTGTCCTCCGTCACTCTGCATCTCAGTAGGGGGGCACATTTGCTGGCAATGTGCTAGGGTGCCTCTGAAGATTCCGTGCCTCCAGAAGCATGTAAGTTGTCTTCAGGTCTGTTTGCCCACCTGGCCCATTTGCATATTTAGGTGGGTTGGAGTGCTCCAGCTGGAAAGGTTCTCAGGTCAGGTGGTCCGGCTGTCCTAGATCAAGACTGCCTACACTACAGATGGCTGTTCCAAGATAACACCAACCCCAGCCCCATCCTGTACAGCTTCAAAGTTTACATGGACTCCAAAGCCTGTTATGAGGGTTCCAATAGCCAAAAATTATAGTTTCTGTGGTATAATTTTGTACACTGCTGAAATGTGTTACCCTGCTAAACCTGAACAGGGAAGCATCTGTCCTTCCAGATACCTCCCTGGACTGGTTTACTTATGAGTAAGATAGCAGTAGATTTTTTTTTAAAGGGTCTACTGCTGTCCTGGTTTAGCAGGGCCATTTGGGGGTGCCTAGACCTGGCTACACTTAGTCCAATGTAGATGGAATAGTCCTGCAGAGGGCATGGTCTCTGTAGTGGAAAAAAGAGATGCCCAGAAAACATCTAAGCCTTGTACTAAACTGCTTTAGCAGTAAGTGTAGAAAGTCATAGGGGTGCTAAAGAGGCATCCTTTATAGATGCAGCCCCATACTCAGTTATGTAGCCAAGACAAATCCTACTCAGACTCATTCAAGCACAATCATATTTGCATTACAATGTAAGCAGAAAAATAACCTTGCATGTAGATGGTCCCAGGCTCATCCTTAGCATCTCTAGCTAGGAGATTTGCAAGCAACAAGGTGGAAAAGGAGCTCTGCCATCAAAGGTGAGATGCAGAAATTGATTAATTCAGTATAAAATGTATTTATCTGATCCTTCTATTTGAACATAGCAACCCAAAGGAGTGCTCATAAATGCTGGAAGCTCCTTACTGATTTCTCTATACTCTCGTTTTGCATTTCCTCCCTTATTCTTCAAACAGTGATAGTTTCATTGGCCAAAAAATACTGGTGGGGAACCTATAAAATGTGCTGAAGGGTTCATAACTCATGATAATTGCATCAGTCAGATAGTGGAGTGTTGTTCGATGGAAAATAGCATTGGCTGTAATCCAACACAAGCAAATATGCTGAGATAATGAACATCACACACACACACTTTTTTTTCTAGATTGTGGCCATTATTATCAAATAGCTCAAAGTTCTTTCCTTTGTCCAAAAGCTGCCCACTGCTCTTCATGAATAAGCTGTGGACTTGTTTTAACCTTGCTGTTGTGATTTAAACACCCACAAAACCACAGGACAGGTGTATCAATGGTTTGCAGGGAGTTGAGAGCAGGTAAAGGTTTTGCCTTCACCTTCTGTTTGAGATGCCCAGAAGCAATTGGTGGTCCACTCTGCAAGACAGGATGCTGGACTAGATGGGCTGTTGCCTGATCCAGCAGGACTCCTCTTATGTTCTCTTTTCTCGACTGTTCAATGCTTATTCCAACATGTATCCAATGAGTTTTTTGTATGTTTTTTCTTTGTTAAATAGAGTTTAAAAATAAGTAAACAAACAAATCAGACCTCATTAATAACAGCTAACGCTACTAACCAACTTAACAAGAAAAGCCATTTAATTGGGACCCAGATTGCTTTGTATAACACTGTTAGCATAATTGAGTAATGCTTATTGATTTTTCATGAGAGTAGAACCTTTTATTCCTTGTCTCCTGTTAAAGAATTATTAATCATGCTGTAATAGCTTTAAGATCTATGCTCTAATTAAAACGGTAAATTCTTTATTACATCTTTATTTTAATTAGACAGACAGAAAGATAATAATTTTACAAGGCAACTCAGTGTACAATAAAATTATAGAAGCTAGAAATTCTTCAAAGAGGCAATACTTAAGCCGGGCTAAAGCTGCAGAAGGAAGATCATAAATTAAAACACAAGCCATTCTGATCTGAGTCAATATTAAACATGCTTTCCAAACGTAATTAAATAACATTGCAATACCATTTTTCTCCTTACAACAAAAGATGGAATTTCCTACATGCCACAGTTTTATCTTCAGTTTGTATTTTCTAAAGTGATTTTTTAGGTGCTTATTTACATTAATATCCTGCCCTGTGCCCTGAGGTCTCAGGTGAGGTTACAGCATTTAAACCATTTTTAGAAATAAGAGTTTTAAACAATCGAAAACAGTATAGTACCAGATGGAGGAGCTAGGGGTGTGCACACATTTTTTTTTGTATTCGTATTGAATCGAATACAAGAAAACTCATATTCGTTCAAAAAGATCCCCTTCAAATGTAGTGGGATTAGAATTCAATACAAATGTTCAATCCCATACAAATCCCGTTCAAATGCATACAAATACCATACAAAGCTTCATACGAATGTATTGAAACATTCACTTCAAATTTGAATGTCAGTCTTAAGAACATAAGAACATAAGAGAAGCCTTGCTGGATCAGGCCACAGCCCATCTAGTCCAGCATCCTGTCGCACACAGTGGCCCACCAAATGCTCATGGGCATCTCAAGCAGAGACAAGGACAAACCTTCTCCTGCTTTCGAGTCCCAGCAGATGGCCTTAGAAGCGCCCCAGTTCCTCCCCCCCCCCAGCCTGAAGGATGTACCTAGGCATTCGTTCTAGTAGCCATTGATACATCTGTCATCCATAAATTTGTCTAACCCTACCTTAAAGCCATCTAGACTGGTAGCTGTTACCACCTCTTCCGGCAGCACATTCCATAAGCCGATGACCCTCTGGGTGAAGAAATAC
The DNA here is from genome assembly GCA_014337955.1 of Aspidoscelis marmoratus. Classification (NCBI taxonomy): domain Eukaryota; kingdom Metazoa; phylum Chordata; class Lepidosauria; order Squamata; family Teiidae; genus Aspidoscelis; species Aspidoscelis marmoratus. The sequence continues at coordinate 11,780,411 of MTQE01001141.1, forward strand.
TTCCCCCTGTCAGACCTGACTCTCCTATCCATCAACTTCATAGAGTGCCCCCTGGTTCTAGTGTTGTGCGATAGAGAAAATAAATTTTCTCTATCCACCTTTTTTAGGTGCTTATTTTTTAGGTGCACATTAGTCTTCTAATGTGCCAACATTCAATCTGAATATGAATGTCCAAATTTGGCCAAATTCGTATGAATTTTGAATGTTACAAATATCTGTGCACATCCCTAGAGCTATGACATTGTCACCTGTTGAAATGTGCATATTGAAGATGCTTGATAAACCCCAGAAAGAAGACCATTTCATAATCTAGGGGCTATCACCCTGCAGAGGATCGGACACAGGACTGGGTCCAAGTGAGCCAGTTTGGTCTAGTGGTTAAGGAGCTGGACTATTATCTGCGAATACTGGGTTTGATTCTGCACTCCTACATGAAGCCAGCTGGGTGACCTTGGGCTAGTCACAGGTCTTTTCTAAGCTCTCTCAGCCCCACCTACCTCACAGGGTATTCTTTTGTAGGAAGAATGGGTGGGAAAAGCAGTTGACTCTTCTTCACCTTTGTCATCTTACGGGCAGGAAGGCAAGTGCAGAATTGCCCCTTGACAGCACCATAAGACACAAATTCTGTGAAGTACAGATTATTGGGCCTGAATTGGCAGAATTGCCTTGCACCCATCTCTGCTTCTGCAGATACCTTCAGCAGCCAAGCATGACTTGAGAGCATTCTTAGAATGGGATGGAGCACTTTTTCAGTTAACTTGTCTGGAAGCCATTTAGCCCTTTGAAGGACAGAGTGATCACTTTAAATTGAAGCAGTTAGTGGACTGGGCTGATGTATTTACAATGCCTTACAGTCCTACTTTGGGACAGCTGCAGCTACATGATCATTTCAACAGCAGGTCCAGGTATAACAGACTGTAGTTGTCAAAGGATAAGATTACCAGAGCATGAATGACTTTAGCCAGGATATCCTCATCCAGGTAAGTGTGTAGCTGATAAAAGAACTGAGGCTGCTAAAAGGCACATCAAGCCATAAAGGCTGTTTTAGCATCTAGTGACAAGGCTTGATCCATAGGTGCTCCCCATCTGTGAACCTCATCTATTGGGAGAATGCAACCCCATCAAGAATAGATTGGCCATCACTCACTCCTCAGTAAGCTTAGCTGCCAAGGAATGAAAGGACAGGTTTTACTATGGGTAAACAATTGGTTAAGAAATGGAAGGGATCAGTAATAATTTAGCAGTAGGGCCTACACTTTCTACGCAGAACATCCTGCATTTCGTTCTCAATTCAGGACAGGTTCTGTCCTCTTAATCCATGACTGATGAGCTTATTTCAGGAGCTCTTGATGAGGGACTCTGGACCTTTTCACACTTGCTCCAGTGAGATAGCCAAGGGCTGCTCCCACATTGAGCATCCACACCAAGCAGAGCCATTTCTGTTCCAGAGGCAGTTCCAGGCATGCTGGAGCTTCCCCTGGGTGTATAGCTCTAAAGTATTCTATAGTTATACTAGCTGTTAGCTAGTACATACCAGAATGGCTCCATCTGTGTCTCTTCCAAACGAACAGAGCATGGAGCAGAACAGTGCAATCACAGTTGCGTGCTGTATTTTCCATCACTGTGGCGATGGCACCACACATGCCTGTTACTACAGTGAGGTGAAGCGCTGGGTAAGTTTCAGACCCATCGGGTACCACAAAGTGTGGGTGCCCAATGCATCCTAGACGTTCACTGGCCATCGTGCTTAATAAAGGTGCAAAAAGACCCTCAGTCAAAAGCCTTCTGAAAGTCCAAGTAGACCACCTTTATCCACTTGCTTGCTAACAATCTCAAAGAATTCTAACAAGTTCAAGTTGGGAGTTGCCAAAGGACATGTTCAGATACCTAATTTTTCCAGGATGTCAAAAAAAAAAAAATGCCAAGAGTGGGAATATGTGCACATTTCTCACTTCAGTGACTGCCTTTATATGGCTTTCTATTACCTTCACTTTCTCTTTCAGAGATTTTTCAATCCTATCCTGTAACTAATATCCTGGGAGCATATCAAATTCTAGCAAGGAGACAAATGAATATAACATAGCATCATTTGTTATTCAGAATGTAACTTCATCAAAAATGATCAGAGCATTTTTTATTTCATTGAGTAACAAACACCATCATAGAACAGCCACATCTCCTGTGAGCAAATTATCTGGAATGCAGAGGTTGGGACTTCAAAGGGAATTTAATTCTTCAATGTGGTAAGCACAAGAGACAGATTCATGTCTTCTCTTTTCCTCATTCCTGACTCTACTGTCACCTTTGCACCTTCTGCAATGATCACGGATCAGGTGTCACACAATTCAGTTGGGTTGTTGTTGTTTTGATGTGCCACTTCCTTTCTTTTAATTACTTCCTTGTTCTAAGCATGCTTTAAGTGGCCTTCGGACCACAGGGCAGGAAAGGATTAGATTACTAGCCATAATTGTGGACATTTCTCAAAACACCATGAGAAGGTAGCTAGAGGTAGATATATGCCTGCATTGCTCATGAGGTTGGGAGAAGAAGGTTTGAAAGCCTAAAGCCAAGGAGCTGATCATTTTAAAACCCATGGAAAATCGGAAGCCTGCCTTTGTCTATTGAATCCCTTGTAGAGGAAACAGCTTCATTGTGAGATGAGAACAGCAAACCAGAATGCATTTGTTAGAAAGGACTCACAAGATGTGCTAGGGCTTCTTTGTATTTTCCAGATACTGGTTGCGGCATGCCTGTTGTCAGTTTCTATTTTTGGAGGGTGGATGGGTAACTGATGTCTTGCGAATGACTTCAAAAGCTTTCCAGCTGGAACAGTTCTACTGTCTCAGAAGAAGGATGTCTGCACTTGGACCACCTGTTCCAGGACAGGCCCTGCACCAACCCACCCTGCTCCAAAGCGTGCTTGAGTTTCAGAGCCAGGCTCATGGGCTCTGATGGCCAGTAACTAAAGTTTTCTGTCTTGAAGGCCTATGGGGACCAGTTTCAGTGGCACAGTTTGGTATGTAACCCAAGTGTGTCGCCCCGCTAAACTACAACAGGGAAGCATATACCCTTTCTTATGAATCCCTGGCCCAGTCTAACTATGCCTAGAATGCTAGTAGACCTGAAAAAATGTCTTGGTTTAGGTGACCATTCTGACCAACTTTGACCAGGCAACACTGTGTCCAATGTGGACATAGATTGCTAGCAGAAGGTGGGGTCACTCTAGATCATAGTAGAGATAGACCTCAAACAGGAATAGGCCCCATGTTATCATGGCCTATAGTGGAGAAGAGCATATGCACTTCAGCTAGTCTGCTACAGCCTAGAAATGTGCCCTCCCTCCCCAGAAGCTCACTAATTGTTGATTAGGTGTGGAACATGAAATCGTGCTCCACACCTTTACCAACATTTACCTAAAGCTTACCTGAAGTGTCTGTTGGTGCGACTATTCAATGTATATCTGGATTGCTGCATGGGGTGGGTGGGGACCACGGTGTCCGCGCAGGCATGGCTGCATTGCTGGTGCTGATTGATTGCTCACCTATGCCGTGATTGGATGTCCGATCTCCAGAAGTGCCAATCGATCATTGAATCACTAGAAGGGTGTTCGATCATGGGTTAGCCTGTGGTTGAACATGCCCCTCTTGCAACAGTATCCGAGCGGCCAATTGCAGCAGCAAGGAGGTGGAAATTCTGACTTCGGATGCATTGGCATGGGCTAATAAACAGAAGGACCATTCACATTTCTGGCCGGCAATGGACGCTTTGGGGGAGCTTTCCTCCTGGCAAATGTGAATGGTCCACCTGTACCTGAAGTTTACAGCCTTAGTTCACGGCAGCCTAATCAGCAAAGTGCAGAAAGACCTATGATTTATTATAGTTTGGTGTATTTATTTGCTGTTGCTGTTGTTGATGGTGAAATTTTGTTGTTGTTTGGATATTAAAGGCCTGTTCTTTACCCTGAAATCTCTAGCCTGGTAGTACATTGTCTCCCATTCAGTAAGGCTGACTGGGAAATATTCAGTCCCCTGTTACACTTATTGCCTTTAATTCCTAACACTTCAGCTTCACAGCCTCGGTTGTCTTTGAACTCTCAGACCTATCTGTCTGAAAGTCAGCCTTCTGAAACCGCTCTATTTCTGAATCATCTTCCCTTTGGAATGCTCGCCCAGAGTTTGATTCCAAGGGCTTCAAAATGTGATTGATATGCCTGATGCAGCTGCCAATCATCACACAGCTTCTCAGATTTTTTTTGGACACAAAACTGTAAAGTCTGGAGAAGAGTCCCTTTGGCCCCCCCTTGTTACTTAAGTAGCCTTTTTTTTTTTCAAATTGCCTGTGGGTGGAGGGCACTGAGAAGAAGCAACTGAAGCAGGGCAAGTGCCCCCATGTGGAGATCTGGGCCCTGGGCACACCTATATAAGACAGGACATCCTGTTCATAATTTGAACTCTGTTCACACCTAAGTCATCCTCAGGCTGTCCTAGCTTTGGGCTGCATCAGTCACACCTTTCTCCGGGATCGATCTGAGGCTCCTGCATGGAACTCTTGGCTCTCCACCCTCTTTGCTGTGTAAAATCTCTCTCCTTTCTTATTGTGTCACTCAAGGGAGGCGAAAGTATGTGTTTGCAGTTCTTTTTTAAGCCTGCTCCCCAACTCCACACAGCCCTTCCTTTTTGATGTGCTTTTCTCTCCATGCAATTAATGTTAAATAATAATAATGAACTTGCAGAAAAATGCTAGATAAAGGAATGATACACATAAACTGAGGAGAGAAGGGGAGGTGCCTCAGGAACTCGTGAGTGCACATTGGCTGAAAGGAAAGACTGGACCCCACCCACCACAGCATGGTTCAGCATCCTTTAGCCTGTCACACTGAGGAAGTGAAGATGGCCTGGGATGCCAGGATGGGCTGAGTCCTCTGGAAAAGAGTACTCTGGTTAGAACGATCTAATGCAGGTAGGCTGGCTTGGAAAATGAATTAAATAAAAATAATGTGAGTAATGCGACCTGAGGATGACCTGAAGTCATCCTAAACTAAAGGTGTGACCAGGACCACAGTGGCATCAACTTTAAAGTCCATAAGGACCATACCAGAAATGTGCCTGAACTACCTGTGTCTGCGCTTAAGTGCATGCCATGGGAGGACATGTGTTGATGTGGAATGAAGTGGCCACAAGGTCCCCATGACTGGCCTGTTCTGCTTGCAGAAACTGCACTCAGGAATGTTCTAATGGAAGGTAGTGGCAGTGGTAGTGGCAATTCATTTAAAGCTGAATTGAAGACTTTCCGGTTTAGGGAAGCGTTTCCTGATTTTGTGTGATTTGTTTTTAATATGTGAGCTGTTATTGTATTCAATGTTATTGTATTTATTTCTTTTATTAGCGTAATTTATTTTTACTATGTTTTATTTTTAGATTGTACGCCATTGGCAGATTTTATATTGTATCTTGAGGTTATTTTCTTTTGTACAGTGCTGAGTACTCGTACGGCGCTTTAGAAATAAACTATAATAATAAAAATAAAAATAAAAATAAAATAATAATAATAGTAGCCCTATACAATTTTCCAGAGCTCAGCTGCCGAGTTTTATCAAGTCTACTTGTTTCTTGTAGAGATGTGCCAAACTGGGGCCTATTTGTACTTTGTTTTATTCTGGAATATATATTCCAGAATAGAGGCCCGTGTCCACGTGCCAGTGCAGGCTACAGGAGGCCCCACATGAGGCTTGCCAGACCCCCTATCCTGAGATACATTCCAGAATATGGCCAAGTGCGAACAGGCCCTGTTTTGGGTTTGAACGCATTTGAACACAAGTGTTTAAAAAGTTGAGTTCAAACAGCCTACCTGTTTGAAATCAGAGTTTGAACTTGAACCAAACAAAGGGGTGTTCCAAGATCTGTCAGACAAGACAGCCATTTTAGGTCACCTAGATTGGTCTGTCATCTGTCCAGTGTGGATGGAGTATACGAGCCAGGGGCATGGCTTGTTCTGCACCAGCAGTTGGAAGCAAGAAGCTCTGAGGGGACCGTGTGGTCCACTGGACTGAGACAATGGTAGGGGTAGGAAGGCCCAAGGTCTCATATAGTCCATCAGTTAAAAATGTCTGGGTAAATCCTTCTGCTACGTCCACTCCTGAGGATGTGCATAGAATAGCAGCTAGGTGGAGGCCTTTCTCTATGGTAGCCCCTTCCTTCTCCTTGAAGAAACTTAGGCAGCAACTCACCTTTGGGCACAATTGTTCAGCCAAGTTTGGTCTTGTTTTGTGGATATATTTTACCTTATTCTGTTCACCATACTGTGACTGTAATGAAAGATTGTATAAAGGTTTCATTTCCTGGTCAAGACGAAACTTAGAGCCAATATCTGCCCCACCGGGG
>MTQE01001141.1:11789514-11808697 GCA_014337955.1 Aspidoscelis marmoratus
TATTATTATTATTATTATTATTATTATTATTATTATTATTATTATTCATCACAAACTAACTCAACAAAGATTAGTTTTGGAATAAATAGCTGTGAGGAGTTTAGTTTAACTCGGTGGCTGTGGCTATCAGAAAAGACTCACAGAAATATTTCATATTTACAATTGTTTTTATCAATGGCCAACAAATTTCTGAATGGAATGCTTTCAACCCTCCTTGAAGGAACATTCTAATTTTGTTTGTATAAGCCTGGAAAACTCCCATGGCGCCCTTCCAAAGATTTTGGTTGCAACAAGCATCAGTTCTAGCCAGCACAGCCAGTGCTCAGGGATGATGAGAGCTATATTTCCAACAACATCCGGAGGTCAGAAGGCTAAAATGATCATATAGGGTGCAGAAGCCTCTTTATAAATTTGCTGTAAATCATGGTCTTTACAGTGTGAGATGCTATAAATCACCCCCTGTGCTCAACCTGTTTTTGTGCAAAGAAACCACTTCAAACTATCAATAATGCTCTAGTGACTCATTGAAAGGAAACCAAAGTTCGGAGGAAACCTGGAAGTTCTCATAGGCGATCACTCATAAAGTTGTGCGCACATACAAGTATATTTTAGATGGTGGAAAGCCATGAGGTGTGATACTGGTAATATTAATAAAAAATGAACGAGGGAAGAAGGCAAAAGAAAGACAAGAATGAAACTGCAACAAGCTAGAAAACAAGGATGTGGGAATGTCCTGCATTGTTCACGGACTGGTTTGACCACACCATCCCCAACAATCTGTGCTAGAAAAGGTAGATTAGAGAAGGCTTGGGAACATGAGGGCCACACACTGTCCATTTGAGGAGCCTCTGAGGCATCTCTAAGGTGTCCATTTTGTTATGTCTGAAAATAGCCATACCTGGACCACTGGGACTCCTCGATGCTGCTGAGACTGTCAGGTAAAGCACCAAACAGTCCTGGTCCTCTAACTGCAGGTCCATGCTTTGACCAACTGCAGAACAAAAGGGACAGGGTATATAGAAGATATGGAGAATGAGAAAATGAGAGAAAAAGATATGAAGAGAGAAGCTGGGAATGGAGGAAAAGCTGGTGTGTCTTTTGAAGCAGCATTTGGAAGTAAAAGGAGATGATGATACCTAGAATGTAAGGAAATGTTACTGCTCTTACAGAAAAAGATTGGTAACATCGAGCAGGTATAATGAAGTGCTAGGATTTGAAAAAGGTGCAAGAAATATGCTTTTAAAGACAGCATGTGCATGTGTAGATGGGCTTGCGGACATGCACTTGCATGCCAAAGGCTTGCCAAAAATCAGTGATTTTTCTGCATCATGGGGTTATTTAACTTGCCCCTGGCTGTCTGTCCACATTTCAAGTGCCGTGCCCTCGAGCAAACCAATACAGCTCTCATGGCAGCTCTTTCTGTGGCTGATCAGGTATAAATTGCTCCAGGGCTGGTTGCTCTAGATGATTACTTCTGTCTGTATCGGAAAGCAGCTGCCACAGCCAGGGCTTCGGGGCTGTGTAAAGTGGTGAAACCTCTTAAGCAGTGCTAATGGAAGTGTTTTTCCTTTGACTGAAGCAAACTGGCTTTCCACTGAAGGGCAAAGAGCTGGTCACATGCAACTCAGATTGCTTTTCTCATATGCGTAAGAGGGTTTATGAATTACATTCCTATTGCCTGAATGCATGCACAGGAGATACAGAAGGGATAAAGTCCTTCTCCCATGAATATCTGGCTGGCCACTGTGAGGATAGGGGGCTGAAATAAATATCCCTTTTGTTTAATTAACCCTAGATGTTACACAATAAGCAGAAAGCATCCTTGTGTCTCCTTATTACCATCATTAATCTAATTGGTGCTGGGGCTGGTGGTAGTAGTAACAGTAGTAGTAGTAGCAGCAGCAGCAGCAGCAGCAGCAGCAGCAGTGGATGAATTGAACTTTTAATGGAAGAATAGAGGGTTAGATGAAGTGAATCCTGGGGCGTTTCTGCACTTGCCTTCCCGTCCACTGGATGGGAAAGGTGCAGAACAAACTAACAGTACCTCAAATGACCCCTCACACTGGAAAAGGGGTGTGAGTCCTTGATGCCTGGGCGCACTAGGCAAGCTTTGGGTTGGAACTCGGAAGGGTTAGGTTGCCTATGGTGCACTATTTCATGCACCACAGCTAGTTTGCAACCTCCTGCAAGTGCAGATGCACCTGCCCAGATATTAACTAACTGCAAACGAAGAGGCCAAGTGCGAATTGGCCTCAGAATAGAATGTGTATAAATAGCACTGCATTAAGCAGGAAGTTGGATGTAATGACCTAGAGGTCCCTTCCAACTCTTTGATTCTAAGCGAGGTCAATCTATTATAATGTCAGCACTAGTGAGACAAACACTTGAAGCAGAGGAGAGACAGCTCAGAAGAGTGGAGTGACGATTGAAGGACTTGCCCTCCATTTTCCATCTCACCATTGGGAGTGGGGGATTATTCCTTTGGCTTTCCCTAGGCTTGCCTTTGGACAAAGCCTCTTAGCAGAGGGAAGTTTGATTGAAATAGCCCCCCCAATTAAAGAGCTTCTCTTTCATTCACCCACATGTGGTTTCTACCCCATTATTTCCTTTCATATCTCATTTTCCATCAGTAAGAGGCCATTTGTTCTGGCTTATTTTTCACCTCCTCATTTACATGTCTCCTAGAAGACTGAAACTCCCACATTGATCTTAACATGAGATAATGTTAATAGGATCAATAAACCACGACAAGTGTATCCAAGTGTCTGTTTTTCACCCTCCAGGTCTGCACAAGGTGCCTTGGCGTGATGAAGACATGCCTAATATATGGCACCTCTCACTCAGTCCTCTGTCTGCTGTTGTACTTGTGGGACTGTCTGCCTACCCCCATGCCAAATAAATTATTTGCTAACTGAACTTAATTAATTTTTAATACTGACTACAAAAGCTATAACATATTCTCAGTGCAATTAAAAAAGAATCAATCAGTGAATCAGAGACAGTATCGTTCCCTGAAATGGAGAGAGGGAGAGAAATCTTAACTTTGTTGTTTGAAAAGCTACAGTAGACGTTACACAGAACACCGGGCGACCTATAGTAAGGGAAAGACTGCATTTATGCTCTGCTCTGTGGTGCCATGGTAATATTGTATTATAGCTGACCTAGAGGGAAAGTACTTTTTGTTCTGAGAGGAAAACCTTGGATGACAGATAAAGACAATGTCATGAACATATTCCTCCTTTCTTCCCATTACCACCTGCTCAGAGAGTTCTCCTAAAAACAGGCTAACCGCACTTCTTGTTGTGAATCACCTTTGAGACTGTTTTTGGATCTGCTGCCATTTGTTTAAGTAGTGTGACCATGATTTTTCCCCCAAGAATTCCTTAAAATGTGGGGTTTTTTAAAAAAGCTTTAAATGCCTGCTTTTAAAACAATTAGGTAAGGAGAAAAATGTGTACCTTTATTCCTTATTCATTTGGATCCTGCCCATTGAGCGGAGAGCAATTTGTTAAGGATTTCAATGAAAATTAAACGCAGAACTACAAAACATAAAATGTCCTCTGTGCATACAGTATAGCAGATGGGGATGAATGCTGACCGACTTGATAACCTCCTCAGAAACCCTCCAGATTCTTTGTGAGGGTTCCTTGGTAGATGTACAGAGGCCTAGGTTAGTCTAAGTTGGGCCTGATCAGTGGAGTCTCTCACAGAACCTCTGTGAAAGTGACGGGGGGGGGGGGAGATAAGGTGAGATGGTGCCAGGCTCCTCACACCTTTTGGATTGCTCCAGTTGTCTATGTAGTGATTGGCTGGAGCAGCCCACAGTCTGAGAATGTTCAGGAAGCTACTTTAATTTGTCTTCCATTGGAGCACCTCCTGGAGCAGTTTTTCCCCTGGGGACTGTTCCAAGCAAAGAACCCATGAAGCCAGATCATCACACAGGGGCCATCGCCTCTGGAGGGCCACTCTGTGATGGGGCTTTACTCAGCAATAGCTAGCATGGTCCATATGAGCTGTGCAGAAACTGTCATACTGGCGAGGCAGAAATTGATATTCAGACATACTGCCTCAAGAAGTGGAAACAGCATATGTCCACACACAACCAGTAGCCATTGTTAGGCTTATCCTGTGTAAATTTGTTTAATTGTCTAGTAGGGACGTGCATGAATATTTGTAACATTTGTTGTTTGTATGAATTCATCCAAATTTGGATATTCCAACATTTGTACATTAACATTTATATGAATACGAATGTTTCGGAAATTCGTATGAATAGTTCAGACATTCATTATATTGGAGAGGTTTAACTGGGAAAGCGACTGTGCGAGTTGCATCTGCAACAGATCCAGATTGACCGGGATTGAGAGTGAGAGGGGATTAAAAGTAGATTCAGGTCAGATTTGATGCTTTCAAAGCAAATATGTTATGGGATATGTATGCAAAATGTTTGTGTCAGAAACAAATTGGATATATATTTGTTTGTATCAGATATTTGTACAAATTCATATGAATACGTTCATATCAAATATAATCCTACCACATTAGAAGGGGATCTATTCAAACGAATACGAATTTTCTAACATTCAATTCATTATGAATAGGGATATGGATAAATATTCGTTACATTCATTATTCGTACACAAATCAAATGTCACAATATTCGTACATTGACATTCATATGAATATGAATGTTTCTGGACATTCATATGAACAGTTTGGCTTTTGTTAAACTGGGGAGATGGGAAAGAAGCTGCACCAGTCACATCTGCAGCAGATCTACAGTGCATTCAATGTGGATTGAGAGCGTATTAAAGGTGGATTCAGGTGGGATTTGACATTTTCAGACTGGATTTGTTACAGGATGTGTACTGGATATGTATTTATTCATATCCATACATATTAATTTGTATCCGATACGTATTCATTTGTATCAAATATTCGTACAAATTCGTACGAATACATGCGTATTGAATAGAATTTTGTCTATTTGTACTAATACGACTTTTCTAACATTTGATTCATTACAAACCGAATGTCAAAAAACCCATTTGTGCACATCCCTGTCTTCTAATCAAAATGAAGCAACCATGTTGTGTTTTTCATTATCTCTGTGCTACAAATTTATTTTTCTGCTTCAATGTAGTTCATGCAGTTGGCAATAAAGTCAAAGGCAGAGTTTTTAAACAATCCATCTGCAGGATTATTAGTTCCTAAAATGTCTCTTAGCATATATATTTCTTCTTCTTTATCTGCATTTTTATGATTACATCTAAGAGCATCTGAAAAAATACAATAGCACTTCTCTTTAAATATTTTAAAACATACTATTAAAGAGTAGCAGATTTCCACTTAGTAAGAGCCATTTGGCAAGAAGAGAAGGTAATGTGGTAAATTCTATTCCTGTACTGTATGTAAATTTGGTCAAAGGTCAAAAATGGGAGGACATAACATAAAACTCTTCTATAGCGAGACTATTTTAGGGGGGAAATTAAACGATCACCTACTGCAAAATGGAAGGCTTCCTCTCTTCATGAAAATGAGCAAGTTTTGCCTGTTTTGTTCTTCCTCCTCCTCCTCTTCTCTATGACCTTTTCCATGTTGGTCATTATTCTGGATTATATTCTGGAATAGGGGCCTGCTGTCTTCATGCTACGGCAGGCCACAGGGCACCCACCTCTGTAGATCATTCTGGAAAGGCTGTAGGAGATCCTTTGGGTGTTGTTCAGCGTACTGTTTCATTAGAGTGCTAGACAAGAACCTTGAAGGCACCTCTCCCATAAAACATGGTCTCTGAACTATATAGGCTTTGCACAAAAAATGGGCCCACATCTAAGGCATTTTCTAGCCCAAGGAGTTTACTTAGCTATCAACCCAGAAACGGAAGTGAGGCATGGGCCACAAACCTCACCCTGGGACATGAACAAGTGTGCTTGCCTTCATGCACTCTATGCCATTGAAGTGTGGACATACTCCCTCTGATGACCTCATATGTCTACAATAAGTGTGTGCTGATTAGCAAGCCCATTAGCTGAGCATTGCTTGAGAGTGACCGCAGGAGAGCATGCCATTCTTCTTTTGTGCAGAGAAAGAATACTGCTGAATTTGGAAAGAGCAATCAGGATTAGGTGTAGAACTGGTACAGGAATCATTTAGAGGAAAAGAGCGTTCGGTGCTTGGTGGTGTCTGACTGATCACTCTATTCTATCCCTCAAGGAGATGCCTTGCGTGCCGAGCAAGATGCTCCAGCAGGCTGATGAAGTTCCTTGGGGACCAACTCAATCACAGAAGTGATTAAGAGGGCAGTGCAGAGGGTCAATCTGAACTCCCTTTGTTCTCTTCTTCTTTCAGAAACCATTTGCACTCAATAAATATGGTTTGGCTCTTGAGTACATGCTGACAATTAAATGCTTTCTGGGTCCATTCTGCTTTTTGAATTTCTGTTCAAAATGATGTGGAGGATTCAACACATCTCAGGATTTCGAGTGAAAAGGCATTCTGTGTGTGTGTGCGCTTGCTTGCTCTGAGCATTGCTTTTGTTCATGTCACAGAACCAAAGATGCTGAACGTTAGCACTCATTTGCTCATCCAGATTGTCGCAACTGCATTGGCAGGATAAGGCAGGGAGGATGGAAGAAGGAATTAGGAGATGGGCGTTAGCCAGCATGGCGTGGCGTGGCGTGAGGGGCTTGTAAGGGACAGCTGAGTCTGCTGCTTGGCTGTGTTGCTTTTAGACTGACCTTGAACAAATTTTAAGCAAGTTTACTTGAAAAGGTTGCCAAATTCTTTACAAATTGGCTCTCTCTCTCACACCCGCACACATACACACACACACACAGAGGGAGAGAGAACTTCTAAGGTAATTTTCTCCTGCTCTACCCAGCTTAATATATACTGAAAGCCACTGTAGTCTGGTGCCTAGAATATTGGACTAAAGTTCAATAGGAGGATACAAATCTCTCTTAAACTATCACAGTGACCTTGTGCCAGTTACAGTCTCATAAGATTTCACAGCCTCTTGCCTTCCCTGCCAAAAGGCAATCCTGGAGCAAATCTGGGGCCTGTTTGCACTTGGCTTTACTCTAGAATATATTCCAAAATAGGGGCCTGCTGTCCACATGCTAGTACAGGCTACAGCAGGCCCCAGATGAAGCCTGCCAGAGTCTGCATTAGCATGCAGACAACTGACCCCTGTCCTGAGATATATTCCAAAATACAGCCAAGTGTGAACAGGCCCCTGGGCTTTTACCTTGTTTGTCATTTCTTTGTGGAATCACTTCTCTCACAAAAGTACATAAGAACATAAGAGAGGCCCTGCTGGATCAGGCCACAGCCCATCTAGTCCAGCATCCTGTCGCACACAGTGGCCCACCAAACACTCATGGCCACCTCAAACAGAGACAAGGACAGACCTTTTCCTGCTCTTGAATCCCAGCAAATGGCATTAGAAGCATCTTGATTCCGCCCCCACACCCAGCCTGAAAGATATACCTAGGCATTCATTCTAGTAGCCATTATCCACTTTCCTTTGGCTACATATGGGTAGGAATGTGCACAAATTATTCATACTATTCTGATTTGGATGAATGTGTCTGAATTCCAAGATTCATGGACAGATCGAATAGGGTCTTATAGGGCCTCCCTCCCTTGTAGAATATCCATGCACAGATACAAATACCCCCATATCTGGGGGGAGGGGGGTTACTATTCAGCCAAAGCTGAATTTTTCCACATTCTATTCATCTTGAATAGAACGTGGAAATTGGCTCTGTGCACACCCCTACATATGGGTACTTTTGCAAAAGCAGCAATTTCACAGGAAAACAACAGACAAAATAAGCAAAATAACCAGGCACCGGTGAATTATCCATCATGACTATAGAGCATATTTTCTGTTCATGATCCTGGGAATATATTGGGATTGCCATGCTATGTGTGAAAAACCAGTATAGTTCCAGGAAAACCAGGTTTTAAATCACATCTGGAAGGAATGTACTAGAGGACCATTACTTTTGCTCCTTCAACACCCTATTGCAGATTTTCAGCTGTACTGTACATCTTTTTACTTGTTGGATGCCTTACAGACTATTGAATCTATGGTCTTATTGATAATATTCCTAAACTTGCTGTATTTAAGGAGACAGGAATGGAGAGAAACCTGTGAAGACCGTATGGCATTAAAAGATCTCCATGTTTAGGGAGGAAAATGTTAGTCCAATCTCTACACACCTTAAACTGTATTATCAAAACTATTTTGCTGCCTTTCCCCCTTATTTGCTAGAAAATACTAAATATTGACCTTTGGTGAAAGGAATTTCAGAATGTACCATTGCTGTGCTTAGTGTGCTCACATCCTGGAAATAAGGCTGTAGTGAAAGAGGCATGTTTCAGTCTGTCATGGCAAGAGGCTGCCCTCATGGTGAAAGTGTACAGTCTGCACTGCATTCTGGACTGGAGCCCTGCAGGGATGGTTCAATGGCCAAAATGCTGTCTGTGACAGCTCAAAACAGACCTAGTACTGCTGCTGTGGCATGAAAGCACAAATAGCCCACCACATATTCCCCAGAAGTGATTGCATGCATATTTTCACCCTCTTGGGGGCTGTGTGCATGCAAACAATGGCCAGAATATGGCACCTCTCAACAAGGCCTTTGTCTTCTCAGTTCCCCATACAACCAGAAGAAAGCCAGAAAGGCCATCTGGATGGTGCCCATATTTGCTACCTCACACTATCACTAGCCCTCTGTGTGAATTGATGCTGCATGTTTATAAGTTTGTAAGATGTGGACCATGGAGACTCACCTGGTGTCTGACCTAAAACATGGCTCTCCTCTGAAGGAGAGCCTCCCCTCCAGATCTTAGGGCATGGGCAAGTCAATATGGAAGCAGCATCTAGTGCAACTCCTTTAAGACTGGCGTTAGGGATATTGAAGCCATTTCTAGCAACTGATGTGAGTGCTGAAAAACACCTATGTATTTTTCATTTGGGCACTGATCTTTCTAAATAATAATCTAGCATTATTTTGTAGATTTTGTAGACATTTTTACTTCAATTTTTTTTAAAAAAAGTCATTTCAATTTATGCTTTAAAGTGCTGTCTGTCAATCTGGTTTCTTTTGAGAAAGGTGATTGATAAATAGACATGAAACATCATGGCAATGTGTCAGGCCTGAAAGAAAGCAAAATTAGTGCCTAATACTTTCTTGAAACCGTAACAAGGCATGTTAGATAAATGGTAAGAGGACTCTTGAGTTTCTTCAGTTCATTCCAAGGACAGAAAAAAAAGTGAAACCAAATGTTAGCAAAAACTCTCATTATCTCTTGCTGGAATGCTTTGCTTGGAAATGACCTGCCCAGAGTTTCTTCTTTCTTTTGAAAAGCAGCTCAGAAGACAAAGCTTCTGGAGTAAGAAGCGCTTCTAGCTATTAAAGAAGCTGTGAGGTGGTTCTCTCCTGGAGGGGCTGGGAGGGAGAGAGGGCTTTGCAAGAGTGCTGCTAGCAAGGAAATGAACTGTCAGCCACCGAGTCAAAGAAAGACCAGTAGTAAGCATACGCTCGTGAGCTATTTTAACCCATCACCAGATATCTGCACCTAAGCTCTCTAGTGGCCACCTTCTAGCTAAAAGGCTTCCACTTGAGTGCTTCAGATCATGTAAGTTTGTTTAAGATGCATAATTCATGAAGGCTACACAACACCATCCTTGAATAACTTTTCACTCACCACCTGCTTGATAGGAACTGAACTGACAGAGTATGGCGACTGCGGGAATCGGGCCTTAGCACGCTATGGGTCTCTGCACGGGCGGGCAGTTTCAATCAGTGTCTCTAAAATTCTCACGCCTGGCTATTAGCACAATTACTCTTCTCATTAGCACTTCACAGCATGGATTCATTTGTCTAGTGGAACGTTAGCTATGATTAGCACCATGATATAAAAATTAAGATTTTCTGTCTTCAAAGAGCTGGAGGCACTGCCAATGTTAAATTAACAAGTCACTTGGTGGGACCAAAAAGAAGCAAAAATGTATCAGTGGCTACTGGAAGGGATGCCTAAGTACATCTTTCAGGCTGCAGAGGGGGAACAGGATGGTTCTTCTGCCATTTGCTCGGATTTGAAAGCAGGAGAAGGTTTGCCTTTGTCTCTGCTGGATATGCCCATGGGCAACTGGTGGGCCACTGTGTGAGATAGGATGCTGGACTAGATGGGCTATGGCCTGATCCAGCAGGGCTCCTATGTTCTTATGTAAGAAATGTCCTGAGGCAAGTGTATCTGAAGGACAAATTGGTGCCACATAGACTTGGGGGGGGGGCAGGCTGAAACTTGGCCTGCCAGTGCATGTTGGGGTAGCTTCTAGGTAGCACCATCTGCACTTGCAGGAGGTGTTTCAACACCAGAAACATCTCCTGCTATCCCAGAAGCTACCTCAGCATGCACAACAACCCTGTACCACATGAGTCTGAAACCTTACATTTCCTGACCACCAGAAAGATCATTCCTCCTCTGGGTGCAGGGTGTCATCTGAGGTGCTGCAAAAGTGCAGAAAGTCTCCTGGTCTGGGGCTATTCCCATGATACATGTGATGTCAAAAATACCCAGAATCACACAAGTGCTTGTCCCTCATTTGTACAGTGCATACTTTCAGCCCAGTTCTGCCCCTTTAGTTGTACAATGGGCATTTCCTGAATAGTGATTATTCTGGGATTTTATCCTTACATCCTGGGACTATGTTGGTTTTGCCTTGAATATATATTGCAATCTCAGTATACTGATGGGACACAGCATTAAATTTAAGTTACAGAATATCATTTTAAACCAAATCGTTTTCCCTCTCCCTCATTCTGTTTACATAAAGAGTTTAATGGGAAAAGCAGATAAAGGCCCCATCCCCAAGCGGCTTTGGTATCCCCATGGGCTTTGGATTTGGCACGTGAAAAGCGTACCAAGTCCCCCCCAAACAGCGCCAGAAAGGTGCCAAATTTGATACCTGTTTAAACAAGTCTTGGCACTGTTTGGGGAGCCGGCATGCATTGCTCAGTGAGCTGGGATCGCACATGGGGACGCTTGCGGGCTAACGGGGAGATTTGCGCATACGTTATTGGGAGGTGGGGTCTGCTTGCTGTCCCTGTCCCGTCTATTGAAGATCACAGCCATTGAGTTTTTAAAATGCCAGTCACAAATTTCTGCCGCTTCAACAGAAGTAACTCCAACCCCGTTTCAGAATGCCAAGGCAGGCTGCATAATGGCTTGATTTTTGTTGCACTTGCAGCCCCCATTTTCCTGATCGCTACAGCAATTATAAACAGAGTCTTGATTTTAAAATTGACAGGCACTCCCGCGGTCCCCGGTGGAGCGAAATTGTACAAAAGTGCTCAAGCGCCTACTGCCGCTAGCGGCTTTCATCAGTATTATGAATGAGGCTTTATTTTATCAATTGAACTTTATTTTATGAATGGAGTGTTATTTTATGAATGAAAGTGTAGTTATTTTTACGAATGAGGTTTGTTTCCATGCCTCCCACCCCAGTCCTGGCTGTCCATGCCGCTAAGGGAGGGGGTGAGGCGGCACAGGGATGGGCTGACGACAATCCGGCTGTGGCTGATGAGAATTTGGCTGCCAATGAGGAGAGAGGTGGAGAAGAGGAGGTGGTGTGGCTCCCCCTTACCAGGGTTCGGCACGCCTTGCATGGGGACGCCACCATCCATGCCAAACCAGTGCCTGTCTTGCATTGCCAGGAATGACACACAAAATGCATGTCCCGTACTACGCCTGTCCCCTGCATGCCCAAACAGTACACTCAAAGGGTGCCAAACAGCTTGCTTGGGGACGGTGCCAAAGAGAACACTATTTGATACATAAGGACAACCCCAGATTGCCTCTTTCTGTCTGAGGCACCACAGTTCTTACTAGGCCGTTTACTGAAACAAGCAACACATGTAAAATACCTGGCAGCGCTTCCTGGAGGCCTTCCAAATAGGTCCCCGATAGTCCTGCATAAGGACTCTGGTGTGGTTACAGACTCTTTAAAGAGGCCCACAACAGGTTCAAGATTCTGAGCCATTTTGGTGCCATATCGCAGCCAACAATTTCATCCCATGCGGATGAAGTACGCTAAGGAGGGTGGGCCTTCCCCTATTCTGTAACAGGTGTGGAAGGGTGGGCCTTGGATCACAATATATTCCAATCTAAGGCCTGTGGCTGTAGGTTAGTCTTTCCCTGTGCGCTTGCCTATGGCCTCCTCCAACTGTGTTTAGATACCATGACAAGAGCGTTCTAATTCCACAGCACTTTCATAGGATCAGGATCTCCAGTGTGTTGTTGCATTTTACTGTTATATAATGGGATTTACTTTTTTATTTACTGCTTCATAACATTAAGTTCCATGGGTAGTTTATAATAAACGAAGAGTAATTTAATCAAATAAAACATGAAACTGAAGAGTGCCCAGCTTCACAGAAGCTGCAGCTACAGCCAATAGACAAAGTGAAACAGCCGTTTAGATTAAACTTCATTGCTGGTAGGAGTTGTGGTTCTCCAGCAGTCAGTTTGTCTTCTCCTTGAACAAGCTGTCAGTCACTTAAAGCTACCTGCCATTTGAGAAGCAGGTAGCTTTAAACAGACAATGCTCCCCCTCCCCGCAATTGTTGGTGGTTGGGAAACCATCTAAGGTAAAGCGATGTAGCAAAATCAATGATCACACAAGTCCAAAGGGCGGAAATCTGCAATCCCAGCCATGTTTTCATCTGTTGTTTATATGGTGACACTCAATTAGCCCAGCAACGGTGGCCTCTGAGGACTTAAAGCCAGCTTATTCCCCCTTATTGGAGTTGGGGGAACAAATGGAGGCAGCAGCATTTCTCTTCCCTGCCCTCCATAGGGCTGAAAGATGACCAGAAATAGTTGTGTCTATTGTGCCTAGATACTCAGGTATGAGCTCTGTAAGTTACTTAGGCTGGGTGTCTCCCCAGCACAAAACTGACCAGAAAGTGGCCTCGTAAAAGGTGGCCTTCCTGGAATTCACTTTATGTTCAGCAGCGGCAGGTCCTTTGAAAAGGATCCCAGAGTGCAAGGCTAATTTTAGGAAAAAGTGGTTCTTAGAGAATTTTTGTCAGACCATTCAATGCACTAATGGTTAATATTTTTAAGGATTTTAACTATTGTGTAAAGTCGACCTGTTTGAGAGGGAGGCTGTATACAGAGGCTGTACTGATGCCATTCTCACTCCATTATTAGTTTTGGCTTAGTATATTCTTCCCAGCAGAAACCGTGCTGTGGTTTATCAAATCCTATTTTTCATCTGTTGTTGAAAAATCGTAATGGCTGTGTTCACACCTAAGTTTTAATTCAGCTCCAGGCCACTTTCAGAATGGGAGAACTCATCAGCAAAGTGACAAGATGATTTCTTTCAGCATTATCTAACTCAGAGATCCACCTTTGAGTTACATAATGCAGAAAGAAAACAACTGTTTACTTTCCTGAGGTGTTCTTCCATTCTGAAAGTGGACTGAAGCTGAATTAAAGCCTAGGTGTGAACACAACAAAGGATTGTGATCTTCAGAGGTATGTGTTGGGCAGTATGTTATCAGAAGGGAGAAACCGTGCATAAAAGATATGCAATTTACTATATGTACAATATTAAGGAAAATATTTATAAGACGATGTATAGATAGTATCTAACACCATATAAATTAGAAAAGATATATCAAATTTGACATCAAAGGCATGTCAAATAAGTGTTGGAAATGAAACATAAAAGAAGGAATGTTTTATCGCACATAGTGGACTTGTAAAAAGCAAAAAAATGTTGAATACAGATTTATTCTGCAATGAGAAAATTAGTCCCATTTAAACCAGAAATGTTTTTGTTAGGTATAATAGGGGAAAACTTAGATTTAAAAATTATGTTTTGATTCAATATAATATAATAGTAGCAAGATCATTATATGCATAAAAATGGAAGGAAAAGGAAATACCCTCAGTGGAGAGTTGGCTGATTAAATTGACTGAGTTAGCTGAGATGAACAAATTGATAAACTTAATAAAGAAGAGAACGACAGGTTTGTTAAAGGCTGGAGACCTTTTATCAATTTTCTACAAGAATCAGGAATTACAACTGCTGAATTTGGCTAATAATATACCAAAGATGACAGCCGCATGAATAAAAGATTTGGGAGGGGGAGCATCAAAGAAGAATTACCAAAAGAAGACTCAGAAGGATGGTGGAAGCAACTAACAGTTCATTCATTCATTCATTGAGTTTATTTGTATACCGCCTTTCTAATAAATTACTCAAGGCGGTTTACAGAAGGCTTTGAGGAATCACACACCAGCCTTCCCCTCCTCCTCTCCTAAACATTCTAGGTGATTTAGGCCCTGGTCCCACAAGTCTAAGACAGGATGGTCTATTCATTAATTCAAGTCAGGTCATACCAGTGCTGGTCACACCTAGATTGTTATAGGTTTATCTAGACCCATTTCAATCTGGCTTCAGGCCCGGTTGTGGCACGGAAACTGCTTTGGTCACCCTGGTTGATGACCTTCTCCAGGAGAGAGACAGGGGGAATGCTACCCTGTTGTTTCTCCTGGACCTCTCAGTGGCTTTTGATACCATTGACCATGGCATCCTTTTGGAGAGACTACGGAGCTAAGGAGTGGGAGACAATGCTTGGCATTGGTTCTGCTCCTATCTCCAGAATAGATCCCAGATAGTGGCTGTGGGAGACACTGATTCGACACCCTGGGAACTCATGCTATTTAACATCTATATGAAGCCATTGGGAGAGGTCATCAGGAGATTTGGAGTGAGGTGTCATCAGTATGCAGATGATACCCAGCTCTATCTCTCTGTACCTTCTGAATCAGGAGAGGTGGTTGAAGTGCTTGACAGGTGTCTGGAGGTGGTAATGGGCTGGATGAGAGCCAATAAATTGAAGCTGAATCCAGACAAGACAAAGTTGCTGTATGTCACAGGGTCTTGGGTCCAGATAGTTAGGAGAAATTGATGGGGTTGCAATACCCTGGAAGGGACAGGTGCTTAACTTGTGGGTACTCCTGGACTCCGTGCTAACACTTGATTTGAGGCAGAAGTGCTTATACCAGAGGTCCAGTGAAAGAAATCATGGAGTGCCTCTTTCTTTCACTGGACCTCTGGTATAAGCACTTCTGCCTCAAATCAAAACTTGGTTTGGTGTGTTCCGTCCCTCTGGTGTGCCCTGGCCACTGATGATCGCCCTCTATGGGTCAACTGTGTAAAGAAATTCTAAAGAGAGTAAAGTACACAGTTTGCAAAAATGATTAGTTGTGGTTACATCATCAAGAAGCGGGAGTAGTAGTAATTGTGCAAAATAAAATTGTGTAAACATACTCTCACACACAAATTCACAAATGGGCCAGTTTGATCTGTGTTAACAATTCAATTCTGCATTCCTCCACAAAGGCACTGGGTGACATTGGGCTAGTCACAGCTCTGTGCTGTCATAGCCCCACCTATCTCACACAGTGACTGTTGCACAGAGAAGAATGGAAGGTTTGTCAGCCACTTTGAGTCCTCTTAGGCTGAGAAGATTGGCAGTATAAAAGCCAACTCCTCCTTCTCCTCCTCCTCTTCTCCAGTGTTGCTCTGGGTCTTTTGTGTTCTCTTAAAATAATTTATGCAATTTATTATGGAATAAAAGTGTGACAACATTTTAACGTCATCTATGCCTTGCTTCTAGGAAATACTTTGTAGTGTAAAGGGAATAAAAATAAACAGTTATTCTTTATGGATCCAGTAGGTAAGAAAGACAAATTATTTAGCTTGGCTTACAAAAATCAGCAAAGCCAGTTAAGTTTGCTGATTACTCTCTTAAGGCAGAATCCTAAAAGGGATTTTATCTACTATTAATTCAACTCTATGTACCTAACAGAGTGAAGCAGTAGGTCTTGCCATGGAAGCCCATTTCTTGCTGCATGTTTTACAATAAAGTATGGATCTGTTTTACAAAATAAATTGTGCGCAAAACTGTGTGTGCATTTGTCAAAAAGAAAGAAAGAAAGAAAGTGCAAACAGCACACCCTATGTAACCAATTAATGCATTTTGCTTCGTTTCCCCACAAAGATGGAACATGTGTGTGACTATGCTTAATTTCTTACAAATGCAGTTGTGCATAAGAGAAGGAAAAATTCATATGCAGGTCTATGTAAGATTCTACAATTCCAGGGAAAAATAAATCAGTACATAATAACATAAGAGAAGCCCTGCTGGATCAGGTCACAGCCCATTTACTCCAGCATTCTGGCTCACACAGTGGCCCAACAATTGCTTCTGGGCATCTCAAGCAGAAGACAAATGCAAAACCTCCACCTGCTCTTGACTCCCTGCAAATGGCTGTTAGAGTCACCCTGCCAGTCCAAGCACAGTGAAACCTACAACAAAATATTGCAGTGTAGAGTAGTCTTGTTTAAGGTTCAGGACAGTCAGCCATTCAGTGGCTTTTGGCAGGATGCCCCATTCCATCTCCTGGATATTTGCCCCCTTTCCCAAATAATCTGCTAACATTCCATATTCATCGAACACTCTCAGAATTCATTCAACTTTTTGTGCACACACCAGAAATGGCTCCATACACCTCAGAGCTCCCCACCAGCAGTATAGGCATGGAGGACGTTAACATGTTCCATATCTATATTAGCACCAGAGCAAGTAAGGTTCCAGATGCACCATTAATGGCTCTTCCTGTTCGGAAGAGATACAGGGGGAGCACGTGGTGGGTAGTGTATGTGTGAGGATGTGACATGCCACTCAGTTGCCCCTGCTGGCACCAGCACCAGGAACTGAACATGCCAGCACCTGGACAGGCTCTAGCATTTCAGGCAAGTTTTGGAAAGGGGTGGGTGTGTTGTGGATGCTTAGAGCATACTAGTGCTATGCCTCCTAATTGACCAAGATTTCCCTCCATAAATACTGTTTGTACTCTTTCAGTCCTTGAGATTCTCTCAGCTCACCTTCTGGTGTTTAGATAATGGTGCTTTGAAATAAGTTTGTTACTAACCCATAGCAAAGGAACGGTGGTTTATTTGAAGGCCAATCTCTTGAAGTCACTTGCTTAATCCATCATTTCTTTTGTTCTGTGTGCATCTTTACTTGCCCTGGATCATATATTTAGGAAACTCTACCTATGGCTCAAGTTATCACAGATTGTGACATTTCAGCTATAAAGAGTTTAGTCCTCTCAGAAAGTTCATTCTATTTTGAGGTCTCTTGGAAATTTCGATCTGATCACCAGTGTCATAAATCATTCTTGAATTGGTGATCAGCCCTTAGGTAAGGTGTACTGAAGCTGGAAGAATAAAGTAGGTTAGAGACTTCAGCGAAGTTTGCAGCTTTTTTCTTTTTTGTACTTTGCAAATATTCTGAAGTTATACAATGTTATGAACTAGCTTTTCTCCTGCGAGCTGTCAAGAGAACAATCTTTCTTTCTTTCTTTCTTTCTTTCTTTCTTTCTTTCTTTCTTTCTTTCTTTCTTTCTTTCTTTCTTTCTTTCTTTCTTTCTTTCTTTCTTTCATGCCCTGGTATACCAGGTAAGAGGTTGAACTCTGATACATGAAACACTCCATTCGATTCTTGCCTGTTCTGCCAGGTTGAAAGCTGCCTATCATATTTGCATGCTACTCTTGATTATGAAACCGAACCATTATTACAAACCAAAAATATTAAAACCGATACAGTCAAAACAGCGGTAAATAGCTCAATGACAACTCCATCACTTAACAGCAAAATTCTGTACAGTTTCTACATGACACGTTTGTGTGTGCTGGTGCACAGTGTACAGGCCAATTTTGGCCTGAATCCTGTAGTGGTGACCTGCAGTGTGCCCAATGTGTCAACTGTGTTGCTCCAGCCTGTCCTGACCCACTCTGGAGGCAGGGAACTGCCTGAAATCAATGCTTAGGACTGTTTTTGCCAGGTGCCCCCCAAATGGTCCATTTCTAGAAGCCTGATGTGAAGCTGTCCATGTGAAGGATGGCTGGGCTGGTTCACCAGCAGAAATTCTGGAGAAATCAAAGCAAATTTATATCCCCTTTGAGTGGGCTCTGGTGCAAATTTTGTGCTAGGGCCACTTCAATGCTCCATGTAGACAGGTCGTTCAGTCTGCTCCATGTACACAGTAGTGCTTTCTGGGGGCTTGAACAGCCACTGAAAATTCACCAGAACTGATGCATGCATTTCTTCAATAGAAATGAATGGTCCCTCAATCTGGATTAAAGGTTCATGTAAACCACATTCTGGACCTCCCATCTTCACATTAATGGGTATCAAGGAGCCCATCCACAAGCCTAAAAACTTTCATTCTTAGCCTTTGGAGGCATGGAG
This sequence comes from Aspidoscelis marmoratus, assembly GCA_014337955.1. Taxonomy (NCBI): domain Eukaryota; kingdom Metazoa; phylum Chordata; class Lepidosauria; order Squamata; family Teiidae; genus Aspidoscelis; species Aspidoscelis marmoratus. Next base: position 11,807,862 of record MTQE01001141.1, read on the forward strand.
ACAAGGCTTCAAAGGTCACTCAAGCTTCACAGCTGTGGCATGGGTGAATGCACATCAGCATCATTAGTGCAGCTGCTGCTGATTGTGCCTGTGCCCACTGATCCAGCATAGAGCAACATAAATGTAGAAAAGGCCTAAGTTATTTTCTCCATAGTACCACCAATTTCCATCAAGGCCATTCCAGAAGCTTCCCACTCCACGGACAGAACCAGATCAGAAAAGCCGCTGTAGGAGAAACCCCTTCCTGATGCTGTCTGCACTGGTGGGTGTTTTAATTGTATTTTAAACATTTTTGGGTGAGGCTGGGATAAAAATATTCTGAATTTTTTTGTAAAAAAAATATATTTGTAGTGTTATTCAGGGGTGCAAATTAGGGATGTGGACAAATGTTGTTCTTTGCATTCAGTTTGTATCAAACTGAACGCAAGAAAATTTGTGTTCATTTAAACAGATTCCCTTTGAATGTGGTAGGATACTATTTGATACAAATGTATTCATACAAATTCATATGAATATCCAATATGAATGCATACGTATCCCATAACATATCTGCTCTGAAAGCATCAAATCCACCCTGAATCCACTTTGGGTGTTTCCGCACAGGCCCGTTAACACCCATTTAGCACACTTTCTCCCTGGCTAATCCACACAAGTGTTGCTGTGTGGCACACTTCCGGTGAGGTGTGTCCGCACAGCAACACCGCTTTGAAAGCGGTTTTCAGCGGTGCGTCCGCATTTGCGGGGCCTAAGTAGCACACTTCTGCACCTATCCGTGCTTAAAGTGTCCTAAATGGGTGTTTTTGGCACACCACATATTATGTGGTCTTGCACCGTGA
>MTQE01001141.1:11828109-11849803 GCA_014337955.1 Aspidoscelis marmoratus
AAAACGTTTTGAATTCGAGATAACTATGCCGTGAAGATGAGGCCTCAGTGATGTTGTCAGTCAGTAAACACAAGAAATGGCCTGTGAGGCCATTTCCTCTATTTGAAGACATACAGCCCATCAAGACTGAAAACCGATCTTGTATCTTGACAATATGGGAGGTGTGTAGATGGGTAGGAAGTACTATGTTCATAGTGATCCTTCTGTACTGTGTGGATGCTACCACAGCAAACAAATCAATGAGTTCAGGGGCTGTGCATAAGCCAATGCTAGAGTCATAAAGAGTTATACGGTCTGTTTATAAGCATATGTATAGACTCTGTATTCTCTGACAGCCTTCAAAAGCTTAATTGGACCCAATTTGAGACAGGCTTGGGCTCTGCTCCCTTTTCAAGCTTGCGTCTCCAAAGGTCATGGTTAACGTTAATCTGCCACACTATGCTCTTTCCGAGAGTGTTTGAGTGGGGTGTCATTAATTGCCTGTGACTGTAATTGACTCTGCGAGGCTAGTTAGGCTGATAGCTGGGGAGAAAAACACCCCAGAACAGCTGTCAAACACATAACCTGGCAGAAAGTCATCAAGTATCAGGAGTGCACACTGACTAGAGCTGACATTCTATGGGCCTAAGCAAGGAAGGTCAATCAAGAGAAACCTCCGCACTCATCCGCACGCCAAAGGTTTTATTTGGAAGTGGCTTTAAGCAGAGGAAACAGCCAAGCTTGGCATCTGGGCTTGTAGGCAAACAGGTTTCCAACAGAGAAATCAAAATGCAGCCCTCACTGGATGAGTCCTTAGCAATCTAAAGGTGACATAAGTATGTTATGGGCACAGTGTTGTGTTTTCTACTGTGAATTTCAATTGGGAAGAGCAAAACAACCAGGGTTCTGAATTTGCCAAGAGTTATCACCCCAATCTATTATTTACAGTGGGATTATCAAATTAGTTGTACAAATTTACATAAGAACATCTGTGAAAGCCATTAGCTAGGAAGTAAATAATTCCCCACCAAACTAGACTCATCAGTACCTTCTCCTCATCCATTGGATTGATCTCCGAGTAGGAAAGAGAAGGAGGTTGATGGCTAGGCCTATATGGGAGGGGGTGCTCTTTTAGATCTTTAGGAGCCAAATTGTTTAGGTCTTTAGAAGTCAAGGCTTGCACTTTGAATTGAACATGGTAGGAAACAGGCAACCAGTAGAGTTCTTTTAAGACTGGTGTGATGTGGATCCACTTTAGCAAGTGTGGGAATAAAACAAAGGGAATGGAGTAGGTGCTTTGTCAACCTGTCTAAGATTAATATAATATTGTAACCCGCCCTGAGACCTTCGGGTATAGGGCGGGATAGAAATACAAACAAACAAACAAACAAACAAACAAACAAACAAACAAATAAATAAATATGGGTATTTTGCAAGAGGATCAACAATGCAAACAGATGGTAGATGGCGTAATAGCATGGTATTTTCCAAGGCTTTCCTCCTGCTGCCTGGCAGGGGTGGTGAGAGGTGACTGCAGGATCTAGAGAAGATCTCACAGTTTCATCTCACCATCTAGAGGTACCCTCCCTCAGTGATCATAGAGGTTTGTAGGAGGAGAGGTAATCTGCCAAGTTGTTTTGGATTTTGTGTGCCAAACATAGAAACTTGAATTTGGCCTGGTAGTTGATGGGCAACCAGTGTAATGGTTTAAGCACAGGTATGATGTGTGCACAATGAGGTGTTGTAATCAATGATCTTGGCATTATTTTCATCTTCCAGAATAGGCACAAGAGTAACACCAGAGATAAATGTGAGGTTTTCAGTGCATGGATCAGGTTCAGGCATGTTGTACAGAATTTTGCAATGGACCAGCACCAGGTTTGTATGCAGTGGCAACCTCCACACCATGTGTCTTGGAGCATGACACGGAGATGGCTGCTGGCATGAACAATTCAAGCCAGGAACAGGATGGTATGAGACAGAGGCTGTTGATGGTCACTTGCTTTGCTGGAGCCCCCACCCCACCTATCATTGGAGCAGGAGAACTTTCTTTCTACCAGGAGGAAATTTGTTGACAAGTCCAGAAACAACCCCTTCAATGTGGTCTCCTCTTCTGGAGTCCTCCAATAGACACAGTTTTCATACTCAGGAGCTCTCCAGCTTTCAGTGCTTTCCTCAGGAGGGGGAGCGTCCCAAGCACTGCTCTAGCGAGCAAACCTTGGAATCCTAGAAGGCAGCTGGGGTGCAGAAATTGCCCTCAGGTCCTGGTTCATGTGAACAAGAGAAAGCCCAGTATGCTGCAACTGCACCATTATTAGATGGCCTTAAGAACTACAAGGAGAGTAGATGAAGCATTCTGTACCCCTCCAAAAAGTACTATACCGCCTGAAAGCTATGTTTGTGATATTAGTTTTGCCTTGTAAAGCTTTATCAGTCCATGAATGCTACTACACCAGTTCTGTACAAGGTAAATAATTCTCTGTTTAGTATTGATTAGTGATGACATTGCTATAAAACTGTAGTTTATCTTTATTTTTTTCAGTGCTCCTGCTCCAGATTTTAGCTGAACAAATCTTATTTGTTCCACTGAGAGAGGATTTTACTGAAGATGTAACTTTTTGGAGATCATCCCCCTAGAAATGAATCAATCTAGTTGAATCCTGGATAACGTTCACCATCAAGGTTATAGCACGGCTGTTAAGAATAAGATTATTATGATTATTTAGCCTTGCCTGGTTTTATAGGCTTTATTTTATATTCTTTTCAATACTCTATTTACTACAGCAATGAGAAATCACAGTTGCAAAAAATACCCCCAAAGGCCAATGAAAAAGAGTTATTTCTTGAAATCTAATGTATTAATGCAGAATAAATATATTGACAAAACAGGTTTTAAATAGCTGTGCCCATTTTAGTGTTGATTGCATTCTACATATGTCTATTAAAGGTACTACCAAGTTGTATGAAGAAAACAATATCAGAAAACACACCTGAAGGTCAAAGTTCAAAGATGTTAAATGATCTTGAATGTATGCATTAGGGCTGTTGAGGGCATTCTTCCTCAGATAATTCCAAATATTTATTTCAGAAGATTGGATGTCCTATGGAGCAGCATCTGAGGCCATATGAGAAGCATATTTACACATGCAGCATGCTCAGGTGAACCTCTTTATGATTCCTCTGTACTAAGGGGTACATGAAGACCAGGAGTGTCTGGAGCTCAGCGGTAGAACAAACTGCCTGGAAAATAGAAAGCTACAGGTCAATTCCTAGTTATCTCTCTGTAAATAGATAATGAGCCAGTTTTGTCTTGTGGTTAGAGTGCCAGTCTCATATCTTGTATGATTCTGCATTCCTCCATGAAGCCTGCTGGGTGACCTTGGGCTACTCACAGCTGTCTTTCTGAGCTCTCACAGCCCCACCCACCTCACAGGGTGTCTGTTGTGGGGAGAAGAACAGAAAGCTTTGTCAGCTGCTCTGAGTCCCCTTAAATGGGTGAGAAAAGTGGGGTAGAAAAGCCAACTCCTCCTCCTCCTCCTCCGGTTCTTCACGTGTTCATAGAGGTGCCCAGCAGTCAGGCCCATGTGAACGATACCCAAAAATATATAAGGAACACTTCTTACCATATGATTATACCCACTGGGCTATTTATCAGTGGAAGTGAGCCCCCAAATGGTGCTCTAGATAGTATAGATCTCTTTAAAGAGGCCAAAAGCAACCAAAGGTGGTTGCCATCTAACACCTGTTACGTTACTGAGGTTTACCAGCAGAGTTAGATAGGGTGCCAGTCTTGGACCCATGACCCAGTCTGTATTCATAGTGGCCAACCAGCTGCACAGGGAAGCCCACAAGCAGGATGTGAGCACATTGCTAGCTTTGAGAGCACCTTCTACTGCCATTAAGCTCAGCTTCAAGCAAACAGTTCTGGAGCCGCTCCTCTCATACTGAGCCAGGCCTTCGCTACAGCAAAATGCACTAAGTTCCCCCTTTCTCAGCCTGAGTGACAACAATGGACATGTCAAACTCCTGGGGCATATTCACACTTCCCTTCCCATCTGCTGGACGGGAAAGGAATGCAGTTAACCAACATTGGCTAGTGCTCACACTTGGAGCACTAGTCAACTTTGGCTGGCCAACCCGCCATGATAGAATACTTACCTTATTTAATCCAGGGGATGGTCCTCCTCCGGGCACTGCCATTTTAGCTGTGGCATCCTCTGCAACTGTGCATGCATCAGCATTCTTGCCCTGATGACACTGATGTTCTGCGCAGTCACGTCTATGGTTGTCCAAGATGCTCGTGTGCTTCTGTGGCACCTCAGACGACCACAGAGCACCGGAAGAGGTGTGGATGATCGCTCTGCTGGATGTTTAAGGTAAGTTCTGGTAAAGGTTGGTTAAGGTGTGGAGCACAAACTTCTGATGGGGCAGGGCATGCTAGAAGGCTGTAACAGCCTCCTCCATGCACGGATGCTCTTCACCAGAGTTCACTAATTGCTGACTGCAGGCCATAGTGCAAATAGGCCTCTGGCTGAGGCTGGAAGGGCGGTGTGCTTCAGCACGAGGTGCCTCCATGGAGCACAGAGCAGAGGCATGGCCTACGTCTCATTAGAAGTGGAGAAGGCGTTTATTCAGTCTCCATCTGAAAATGAAGCAACTAGATTTTCCAGAGCCAGATTTATACATGGATCAGATTGCAGAGGGCAATGATGCCACACATTTCTCTGAATTTTGCAGGCTTGATTTTGAAAAATGCCTGTGAATAAAATGGACTGAGGTATCTGCTGCATTTACAGTTGTTATCAGCACTTAATCATATGATCATCACATTCTTCATCTTGTTCACAGACAGCTGGAGCGGGAAGCGGCTCAGTTAAACGCGCCTTAAGATACCCTTTATTAAAGTCAGCAGTTGCCAAGAGCACAGGCACATGCTGCTATTCTAACGTCATATCTTTTCAAAAATGCATGGCAAGTGTGTCTAAAGATAGTGATCATTGCTTTTAGAAAACATCAGAACTGTCAGCAGGAGTATTAAAAAGCGGAGATATTTACTTAATGTCTTACCTGAGCCTTTCTTTGGAGGTTCCACTTTTAATTCATTTTGAGTGAGAAATCAAAGCCCTGCATATTGAGCTCAGTTATCCCTGCAGTATAATGCTCAGCTGCTTTAACTTTTATTACATTGCCAAAATTAAACAGGCTTTCCCTATTTCTTACTTCCTACACCAGGAGGATGAGGGAGGGCTGTATTTTAAGATGTCCTTCTGTGTCTGAAATTTATCTTTTTTTATTTTTGTAACCCATCCTGGGACCTTCAAGCAAAGGGCAGGACAGAAACTTTTGAATAAATAAAATAAATACATAAATAAGTTATGATGACTTCCACAAAAGCATTGAAATGTTCAGCTCTGAATGGGTCTGTATGGTAAGGCTTTGAAAATGGGTGAAAAAAGAAAGAGGAAATGACTGCCATTTCATACCAGCAGCACCCTTTCTTAGAAGTGCTGGATGGAGGGTTTGCTGAAGAGGCGTACCACAGTTTCCTCTTTTATTCAGTGATCAGTAGTCTGCTACACAGTTTAGGGTCAGAGTGCAATGTGGTGGCAGCCAGTCATTTGTCACACAGGGGAGGGGTTAAACCGTGATTTTCCACTGGGTTTTCATTGTTCTGAACTGTGGCAGACCCAGTTTTCTGTGACTGTAGGATGCTACTATGCATTAGTTATATTAATCACCTAGGTTAGGGCCTTCTCAGTGATAGCTCCCACATTATGGAATAGTCTTCCCCCCTGAGGTGCGTCAGGTGTCTTCACACATTGAAGAAGAAGAGTTGGCTTTTCTACCCCACTTTTCTCAAAGTGGATTCAAAGTAGCTGACAAAGCTTTTCTATTCTTCTCCCCACAACAGAAAACTCTGTGAGATAGGTGGGGCTATGAGCGCTCAGAAGAGAGCTGTGATAGCTCAAGGTCACCCAGCTGGCTTCATGGGGGAGGTCGGAATCGAACCCGGTATTCCCAGATAAGAGTCTGGCTCCCTAACCACTAGACCAAACTGGCTCACAGAGGAGAGCAGTGAAGACACACCTTTGTGCCTTGGCCTTTGGCTGAATAAGGAAACAGCTTTTCCTTCCCACTTTCAGAAGCTTTTACTGCTTTTAGTATGTTCATTTTACATTTGGTTTTTAATACTGTACCCCATCCAGAAACCTTTGGATATAGAGCGGGACAAAAATTTGAACAAACAAACATCCACAGATGGGTGGTCTTTGTCCTTTGTCTGAGTACAGAACTTCAGTACCGTGCTGCAGACCCTATGAACTAGAAACTGCCAGAAAGCATCTCCACAGTTAACATTAGGAGCATAGAAAACCATTGAAAAGGGGAGAGGGTGGCTTCCACATGGGCCACTTTGATCATGTTAGCTACTGCCTAGGATTGCAGTATCCACTTGCCAGAGTGACCCCTTGGAGGCACACAGCTTCCTGGGGAGTGTTTGGGCCACTCCTTGTCATGAAATGAATCACATTTGGCCTCTTTCACACCCAACGTATTTGCTGCTGTTGGCATACTGCTTGGGTAAATCCATTACTAAGCAACTAATGACCTACAAGAGCTCGATAATGGCAGTGGAGGATGGCTAACTGTACACTTAACTTTCAGTTGGCATGTGGAATTTCATTCTTCAGAAATTTTCTAGCCTGCTCACGGTCAGCCATTACATGTGCTTGATCCCCGATTATCTGGGCTGGTCAGATAATTGAAAATATCTATCGTAACAGCCAGTGTTCAGGGGCAGCAGCCATCATCTGTTGCTTCCCACTTCCTGGAGCCCTCGGATCAATCGCGCAAGCCGGATACGTGATATATGCACATTGTAACGATGGCTGATAAAGTGGTCATAAACAAGTGAAGTGTGCAGGGAACAAACCTTTCCCTGCTCTCGAATCCCAGCAAATGCCTTAGAAGCCTTAGAAGCATCCTGCTCCCCTCCCCAGCCAGAATATGCACCTAGGCATCCATTCTAGTAGCCATTGATACAATTGTCATCCATAAATTTGTCTAACCCTACCTTAAAGCCATCTACACTGGTAGCTGTTACCACCTCTTATGGCAGCTCTTTTGGAGAACCTCCTTGTGGTGCTCCTGGGTCCTTCCATATTTTCATTTGTGCTGGGGTCAGGGTGTCCACCTTGGGTGCTCTGGAGTGACATGTTGGGTGCTCTGGGGAGTGACAGATTCTACCAAATGTGAAGGTGTGCTGGTTCTGACATCCCACAGAGGTTTATATGGAGACACGGTCTATATCTGTTGATGCTGTATTATTATGGGAAATATGCTATGCTGAAGTTGAAAAGTTCTGAATCAGCAATAGTTCACACTACACCCTTGCTGCACTTCCTGCACTACAGGAAGGCACCAGGTTTTCCTTCTAAAACTGGCTTTGATAAAGCACACGTTTCTGATTCATGAACCACTATTTGCTGTGGCAGCCTGTGGAACAGCAGATGACTAAAAGTCCTGTCTGTGTCTTGGTAAGCCACATCTCAGCATAGAGCAGAGCAAAACACAACTGAGAGGCTTTCTACTATTGCCTTCCCTACCTTCTGCCATCCTGCAGTCCCAGTCCACAGGCTATTATCTAATTCTAATAATAGAAATGACCCTGAAGATGACAACCAAAAGTTGAATATCACTGTTGTAAGGGCAATGTAACCTCCTATTATCTTCTCTATCATTTGTAATATTTTTAGAATCCTTCATGTTCAGTCATATGACTCCTGGTCAAAACAGAAGGTTGAATAGGTGGGGGAAATCACACCAGTGAGCATGACTGATGGGAACATGAACTCCACCTAGCACACAGATTACACAAACATCATGCAAACTGTTGATAGCACCACGTCAGGGTCAGCTGCAGCTGAGAAGATGCTGACAACTGAACCTGCATCATTATACTTTCTGGGCTGCTGCTGTACTACTGAGTTATGTCAATCATATCTATATCATCTAAAATGTACACAAGCTTCAGTGAGGAGGTCTTAAGTCTGCAATGTTTGCATGCCCAGTATATACTTTTTCAGGGACAAAGCATAATTTCTCTGCTTTGTTCAATATAAAGAAAAAGTGACTTTTAATTCATATGGACAGAATTGAAATTCTTGTCCCTGCTTGAGATGCCTATGGGCATTTGGTGGGGCACCGTGTGCGACAGAATGCTGGATTAGATGGGCAGGGCTTTTCTTATGCTCTTATGTAGCTGCCTGAATTGATTGCAGTAGTGGAGACATGCCCAGCTGTACCCCATCTCCTCAAATGGATTCAACCTTCTGTTTTTTCAGTGCTGTTTCCTGGAGGTAACAAAACATGGAGTAGAAAACAGGCAAACATTTTTGACAACTCAAGTTTTGATTGATATATCATAGTTGAAAAGACAGTATCAAGTAATTTATTTACTATAAATCTGCCCTGATGCCTATTCATTCCCCAAATACATTATGTACACTGTATAATTTGAGGCTTTTTTTGTTATTATAAAAAACAAAATGGCTAAATCTTAGCCTTCGAGAGGAAACAAACTTTGTACAGAATCCTTTCTAGCTCTGTAACATATTAAATTAGTTGTTAGGAGCCTAGTAACCGAGGCCTCAGCTCATGCTTTTGTTGGTGGCAACACAGTAATGCTGAAGAAGAACAGAAAGTGTTCATTTAGGAAGCAGCTGAAGAGTGAATATTGTTAAGTGGGTTAGTTACTTTGTTCTTTGTGGTTTACTAACAATTGGCTTAGACTTAACTTTGGACAAACATAATATGACAGGAGCCTACGGTGTTGTCTCTGTGTTTGAGCAGGTGGCCAAATGCCTCCAGTTCTGTCTTGTGATTAGAGTGCCAGACTCCTATCTTGAAGTTACTGGGTTTCATTCCGCACTCCTCCACAAAGTCAGCTGGGTGATCTTGGGCTAGCCACAACTCTCTTTCTGAGCTCTCACAGCTCCATCTACCTCACAGGGCGTCTGTTGTGGGGAGAAAAACAGAAAGCTTTGTCAGCCACTCTGAGTCCCCTTAAATGGGTGAGAAAATTGGGGTTATAATCCTGCATGCCCCCCCCAAACCCTCTGATCCATGGTAAACCAGAAGACCAAGCAATGCTGCTTCATAAGTCTTATGGGAAATGTGAATTGGCATTCTGGCAAGAGGCTGGATGTGCAGACTTGGTAATATATATATTATTAAGACTCTGTGTCAGGCCCAATAAAGGTATTTTTCTATAAGGTATAAAGGACATGAGAAACATGTGCTCCAGAATTTCTTAGTCACAGCCAATATTATAATCCTTCCCCTGACTTCTTCGTTTGGCTACTGTATTGGGAATTCTATGCAAAACTAAGAAGGAGTTCAGCCTTTGTTTACCTTAACTATCTGGGAAAATCTTCACCTAGGATGCTTAATGTGCTAATAGGTGTGGCCAGTGGCAGTGTTGCAGGTTCACCCAGTTAGTTAAGAACATACAAAGCCATGTTGTGCCCTTGCTCTATAATTGTCAAATGATTGAATTAACTGGTCCTTGTGGTTGTTCTAGTGTCACATCTCATGACTGGAGGTGGGATTGTTCACATGCTAGTCTGCCCCCCCCCCATGAACATTCTGTGCTAGAAAGATCAATTAGAGGAGGCTTGGGAACCAGAGGGCCACACACTGTCTCTTAGGGGCACTGCTGAGAAACCCTTTTTTGTTACCATATATTCTGGCATATAAGACGACTGGGCATATAAGATGACCCCCAACTTTCCAGTTAAAATACAGAGTTTGGGATATACTCGCTGTATAAGAAGACGACACCCGGCGTATAAGACGACCCCTGAGTTTTGAGAAGATTTTCCTGGGTTAAAAAGTAATCTTATACGCCAGAAAATACAGTGTGCCCCCTTGTGAGGAAAGAGTTCTCGTTCTTCACTGCTCATTAAATTATTGGTATTTTAATCTGAGGAGAATGTAATCTGCGATCCCATCTAATTTCTGGGTTTAGGAGCTTTTCTTTTCTTGCCTCCTTTTTTTATGTTGCTGACACCAAGATTGTTAGCATAAATGTGGTCCAGATAAACTAAATCAACATGAAGTGCCACATCAGCTCCTACAAATGAGATGTTGCTTGAACCTGTTGTATATTCATTAGGGCATATTTATAGTAATGGAGCAGAACTGGATGGTATTTCTTGTTTAGAATATTGCTTGCTTGCTTGTTTATGACAGTCATTTGAAAAATCTCAAAGCATTTTGCAGGAATTCTTTTAAGAACAAGGGTAAAACCGTAGAGGGCTTTTTGCACTTAACTTTAACTTCTGTGGGATACTATGCGACAGAAGTTAAGTTCAGGGGCAGTGGTCAGCTTTCAAACAGTGAGCACCGGAACAGTTCCAAACCCACCTGAAGTCTCTTGAAGTGTGGATGGTCTGTCCAGGACCGTCTGCATCGCTATAGCAAAGGTTGCAGTAACCTCTTCTGTGTGCTGGGCAGTTGCTATGGTGACTGCAGTGTGACTGCACAGCTATAGCTGTGACGCCTTGCCCATGCTGCTGCTCCACAGCTAATGATTATCAGGACGGCCACACTCATTTCTGGGGTAGGGGTGTGCACAAATGCATTTTTCTTTTTGCATTCAAATCCAATTCAAATAGAATATTCAAAAATCTAATTTGGATCCAGATTATCTGGATCTGCACATTTGCATATTCGATCTGTATCTGAAAATATGAATTTTGCGCAAATGTGTATTTATTGCGTGTTTAATCTGTGTGCAACTCATTTTCATCCCCTATTAAATAGGATAATATGCATTATTTTTGCGCAGATTCATATGCAATAGATAACGGATCTGCACATTCAAATTATTTGAAAATTTGTATTGGATTTTTGAAGATCCGTATTCGGATCTGAATTTGAAATCCGAATTTTTGAAAATGTGATTCAAGTTCGAATGTTGTATTTTCAAATCAGATTTTTTAATATTCATATTTTCTAATATGCAGATTTTTGAATATTTGTGCACATCCCTATTCCGGGGCACTCTGGGACAGAGGTGGCACCACAGTATGTGGACACTCCATCCCAGAGTGTGCTGGGAAGTCCTGGTCACCTAAGGGTGAACAAACCTAGGGAGAAAAAAAATAACTATTACAAATTCAAAACTGGGTAGGCTGGGGAGGGGTCTTTCACATAGGAAATGCTTATATAAGCTGTTAACCATTCTGCCTGAGGGCAGTGGAGAAGAAACAGCAAACTGGGGGTCTTTATCTGTATTTATGGTTATTTTATTGTGACCCACCCTGAGATAGGGGTGTGCATGAATGCATTTTTTAAATTCAAATTTGCGTTGATCCGAATATTTGAATATTCAATTCGAATCAAAATCTGAAAATCTGGATTGTCTGAATCCATAAATTCAGAAATTCAATTCGAACTCAAAAATATGAATGTCGGCAATATTCATATCCGATTTTCAAGTTTGTGTGCATCCTGTTTTCATCCCATGGGCATCCCAGATCATAAGCTCAAATAAACATGATATTTGGATGTGATATACGATGTTCTATTCAGTTGAATTATTTGAAAATCTGTATCAGATTTTTGAAATTCTGAAATTCAATCGAATGTTTAAATTCAGATTTTCAAAAATCCAATTCGAATGTGAATGTCAATTGGAATCGGAGTTTTGAATTTTCAAATATTCGTGCACATCTCTACCCTGAGATATTTAGGTACAGAGTGACATAATATAAATATAAATATTAATTTAAAAAGCTGACAACTAGTGCAATTGCCTGACCTCAGGTGTGACATGTGCCCAAGTGGGCATTCCACTCAACAACTTGGCCACTGCACCAGTCTGTACCAGTTCGAGCTTCTGGAGCAGATGCAGTGTTTGCCCACAAAAAGAACATTACAGCAGTGTCAATGTGAGTTTACTATGACATGGACAACAACAGCTAGGCTATCCCTGTCTGGGTAAGCTCATAGCTTACATACCAGCCAAAGCTGCCAATAAGCACTCCTGGCCACAGAGGTCATTTGAGCCTCCATGAACAGAGATGACTCCAAGAGCACCCCAAAACTGTCCCTTCTGAGGAAGTGCAACCCTATTGACAATGGGCAAAATCCTGAATTCCTGGACTGTCATACTTCCTACCTATAAAAAACCTTGTCTTGTTGTGGGTTTGCTTCTGTTGATGCTGCTGACTTCCAAAACATGACAAGAAAATTGTCCGAACAACTGGAGTGTGTCCATTGGCTGACCTGCCATTCCAGTAACTCATTAAATATTTACCTGCTCATTATGTAAATAAAACTACTATAGTTTGTAGTGGTTCAAATGTGATAAAGAGGTGGGATTTGTGTCAGTTTTGTGTGTGTATGTTAGCCTGTTGAAATGATGACTACCATTTCCTGCTCAGCTGGCACATTTATGAGAGGTAGTGGTAATACAGCTCCTACTGCTACAACTAAGCCCCAGAGACTTTCTGCCACAGGAAAACTAGGCATTTTCCAGTGCTCAAAGTTTTCTGAAAGAAAAAAAAATGGTTTCAGTTCCACATAATTCTGTCTATTGATTATATTTAAAATATTTACTTCCAGTTTATGAGAAGTTAAAAATTAAGAGTGCTACCCTGAATGAATAATTGAGGCACAGCAGACAACTCTCAGTTAAGTGGAATCCGCGGCGGTATTTAGTCTTCATGAATATAAGTGAGAAATGATCTTGGGGCATAATCTGAACTGCCTTAGGTTTTTGCTTTTCTGTTTCTAAAGCCAAACCAATAAATTATTAACTCTGCGAAAGGAGACATTACCATCAGGATGCTTACTAGATATGAGAAAGTGAGCATAGTTTTCTTGTACCTGCTCTCCTCACCAGATACTGTCTGCTTCACATTTCAAAACAACTTAAGAACCAAAACAGGCGATGTAGTATGAAGCCTGTTTCATTACAGATGGTAAATACATCTTGGCATGTTATTGCTGTAGCTTGAAAAAAGAAGGCTCCATATTAAATTTCTCTACTGAATGGGAAGAAGGAGCTTCAGGAACCATATAGGAACTGTTTATCTAAGGCTGTTTCCACACTTACCAGCATCAGACGGAGTGTCCTGTGCTGATCTGGGGCCCTTCTGCACTTAGCCTTATTCTGGATTATATCCCAGAATAGGGGCCTGTTGCCCAGATCATACAGGCTATGGCAGGCCCCAAACAAGGCTTGAAGCAACCAAAAATCCCTAATAGAACCCAAAAATGCCAAAAGCAAAAGACCAAACAAGGGTACTATATCAAAACTATAATAATTACTAAAAGGGTAAGGTAACCCCACTAATAGAAAAATATATAAGTGGTAAAATACAACAGCACCCAAAGGAAATAAAGGAAATAAGCTGCAAAAACAGTAGCAAAGATAATAAATTGTAAATGCACCAGGTTAAAAACACACACCAAAGTAAAAACCAAGCTTTAAATATAAAACAGCTGATAAAAACAAAGAGTTGAGGGCCATACGCGTTTTGACTGTAAAGTCTTCCTCAGTGGCCTGTAGATAAAATATAACTGAAATGCTGTGTGTGAAAAACTTCTCATATAAGAACAATTCTCAACTGATGTGCTGTTTGAAGACAGGAACCTCTTATATAGTTTAAAGACACAAGAAAGTGAGATCCTGCAAAGACTCCCAAAAGCAATAACAGGGATGACTAAGGGTGTGAACATGATGGGGTGTAAATTAAATGTACCAATTAACATTCTCATTTAAACCCCTGGGGGATTCTGATTTTAATCTATGGATCCATTTCAGTTCTAGAAGCTGTAATTGTTTGATGTTTTTAATATAAGGTAATCCATCTATGCAGTAGAATTTGAAAGAATCAACAGAATGTGAGTGTTTGATGAAATGCTTGACCATGGAAGCTTGTTATTTCTCGTTTCTAATGCATGCTCTCCCTGTTTGACAGCTCAGCCCTCCCCTCGGCCTATGCCATTGGCTTCTTTGGAGCGAGCATGGTGAGGCTGGCAGCCACAGCACACGCCGGGCCTCCCTCTGACAAAAGCTGCCGCGCAGCGACCAGGTAAGGACTGGATCACGAGCGCGTGGCCCTGAGTGGGGTGGGAGGTGGCAACTGCGGCTTCCCTCTCGCTCGAGAAGGCACCATTGCACCTTCTCGGGTGAAGGGGAACCTGAGGAAGCCGGCTGCCATCCTCGCCATGCTGGCTCACTCTTTGACAGCTGGGCATGTGTCAGCAATCCGGCTCTTTCCCCCACTGCTTTGGAAGCATTTGCTTCCAAAACAGTTTCAGGGGAAAAGCCAGAGGTAAGACCTAATTTTTCTGGTCTTACATCTGGGTAGGATTTCGGGGGCAAAACCAGTTTAAGAAACCGGTTTTGCGCGCCGATGTGTGGACGTGGCGTCCTCAAAGGGACCCTAATTCCGTTCCCTTTGAGGAAACCATGTCTTAATCCCTCCCCGAACTGGCTCTAAATCCATTTTTAGAGCCTGTGCGGAAAGGCCCTCAGATTGCATCTGAATGCAGTTAAAAGGGTGACCAGTGGTTGCCCAAGGCTCAAGGTAAGGAACTGACCATGCTCCAGTCATGCTCACAGTTCCTGACCCAAGATTCTCAAAGAATAGGAAATCCCACTGTCAGGTAATCCATTCCAAAGAAGTCATCCCTGGGTTCAGGAGACCACAGAAACTGACCCTAAGCTGTTTCCAGATGCTGCTTACTTATTCTACCATATTTGGACATTTTAGAATAAAGCATGGATACTCTGGAATATCCATGCTTTATCTGGCATATCCAAATATAGTGGATGAATAGGTCTGACACAGAAGACTGCTTTTGTTTGGTTGTTATGATTGATATGTTTTACCAGATGGTGCCAGGTTTGTTCAATGACAATAAAACATAGGAACTGATGTGTTAACAGTAAACACTGTGTTTTTTTAAACTGATTGCTGTGATTTACTGAGAGTAGAAAGTGATTTTTTTGTACTTCTTTGTTTGTAAAGACTGATCTATGATTCCTATAAATATATTATTAAATGTATAGCTCAAGAACAGCTTATAAGAACAAATGCAATCAAAACTGAACTGAAAAATCAACATATAAATTATTGATTGTGCAAAGAATCTGATGAAACTGTGGACCATATACACAGCATAACATGTTGCTAAAATGATACACTGGAATATTGATAAAACCAATAACTATAATCTGTCAAAAACAAAGAACTGGTGGGAGCATGCAATTGAAAGAGTGATAGAAAATGAGCAGTCAAAATATAATGGAACTTTGAAATTCAAACTGACAAAAGTTTTGGCTCAAAATACATCAGACCTAACTGAAGATGTTTATTATTGACATAGCAGGTCTGGTGACTCCATAGTTGAAGATGAAGATGTTGAGAAGATAATAGAATATCAAGATTTGAAGATCAAAATTGGAAGTTTATGCTATCATCCAGCAGTTTTGGTCCCAGTGGTTATCGGCACACTGGGGTCTGTGATCAGACAACAAAAGGAATTCCTATGTGGTGCCTCATTGACATGGTGTGTGGCTCTCATGTTCCCAAGCCTTCTCTGATCCATCTTTTCTAGTACAGAATGTTCAGGAGAAGGGGGAGGGGCAGACTGGTATTTGAACAATCTTACATCTAAGCCTTCTCTGAGGTACCTGAGAGGTGCCTCAGAAATTAGGGGTTTTTTTGTTTGTTTGTTTGCTGTTTCTGATCACAGCTTCTGTGCCATATTGAAACACCCTAGTTGACATTAAAAACATCTGCACCTTAAGAAACACTTGATTGGTCAACTGCAAAAGGTCACACTGCTCACACCCGCAAACATTTTACACTGATACATTTACATCATCCTACATTGTTAGGAACTTAATGCAAAATGAAGGCCAATAACAGTTAAAGAACTAGCAGCTGTGATAAGTTGTATAATAACAACAACATCAATGCCCTGAAACCTCTGATTATCCTAGATCTTTGGTAAGAATCTGGTGGTCAGACTACCAAACCAGTCATAAATGTCTACCAGACTATAAGTCAGAAAGGTTGTAGCTCAGATAAAACAACTGCCTGAAAGGGGGGAATTACAGGTTTGAACCTAAGCATCTCCTCGGAAGAAAGTAATGGCAAGAAGACTCCACAGATGTGTCTATGGAGTCCACATGACTTAATAGCATGTTACAAAAACAACAATGCCAAAGACTGAAAATGAGAATTTTTTTGAAGACAATGATAAAGCTTGCTGTTCTTAGCATCAATAACCAGTAAAGTTTTTATCTGAGTTGATTATATGTGTTTTTCTGTGCCTTTTTAAGCAGTAAGCCTGCACATCTGGCTAGAAGATTCTCCTGTGATTTCTAACTTATTTCTGTAGAAGCACCTGCAGAATCTTTGATTGCTATAGAGGGGAGGAGAGAAAAAAGAAATAAACATCCCATCTAGAAATTTGTGTCCCTGATGCAATGCTGCCTTCTGCATTATGCATGTACCTTCTGATCATTTCTTCCAGATGTGGGAGGGATGGTCTACTGCCACAGATGCTGCTAGAACAACAGCAAAGGGCTTTTCAAATCCTCCGAGAGAAAGATTTTTATCAATATGTATTCAAAACTAACAGAACTGAAATATTTACACAAGGGATTTAGGGCCTTGGGCTGGAAAATTTGCTTGATCTCAGTGCCAAAAGAAGGGGAGAAAGGGGGCTACTCTGGATCCATGCATGTGGGGGCAAGGTTAGCTTGCAGATGCTTTTCTTCTGCTTTTACAAGAACCAATAACTACCACTAGGACAAGCATATGCATTCATTGTGTGCCTCTTGCGTTTTAAATGATAACAAGCAAGGAATTTTGTTTTAAAAAATCATTTTATATCAGAGCTCTGTAAAACATAGAATTAAGGGCCATAAATCGTGTCCTAACCTTTAAGCAGGCTTTCCCATTTGGTTTTGATATTAAGATTTTTCAACATTTTTATAGGCAAATCCAGTTTCTGTTAATTATGCAGGTGATAACTGTTACAGTAACAGCACTTGCTATAGCTGTAACTACTTTATGAGTATCTCTCCTACACCCCTGACTGGCATCTGTTTCATCATGTTCATGGCAACAAGCAGTATCTTTTCTTCCCTTCCATGGTTTTAATGGTGCTTTCTTTCTTTCTTTCTTTCTTTCTTTCTTTCTTTCTTTCTTTCTTTCTTTCTTTCTTTCTTTCTTTCTTTCTTTCTTTCTTTCTTTCTTTCTTTGGTAACCACTTCATCTGTTGGATCTCTTATGCTGTATGCTGTGGTTTACCCCATTTTACTTTTACTGAACAGTATTTTATTTATGTTTGCAAGTTGCTAGAGGAAACAGGAATCCCCTAGAAGAAAAGCAAAAATAAAAATAAAAAATAGAAACCTGCACTGGGACCAGGGAATAATAGTTGATGTTTTTCTCAGAGCCTGATCTCTATGAACTGCACTGCGGATCAAAACACAGTTCAAAGGAGTTAAAGGAAAAGAAAGACAAAGAGCTGAACTTTGGTGTGTGTTATACTGGTGTATTCCCAAACAGATTATAATGAGCTTTGAGACCGTTTTGAGTGCTCACCGTTCCCAAGGTGTTTAAAGAATCTGCAGTTTCTGGGGATTTAAGTTCCCCAAACGTGGATTATTTACATTTGGATCAAAAGAGGTCTCACTGCTGGATTTAGAAATATTCAGTTTTATTTAGTAAAATGGGAACACAAGCATTTTTGGGGGGAGGGAACCATGCTTTAGGGGCATTCTCCTCAGTTTCCCCTGACCCAGGGAGAAGCTATGATTTGTAGCCCTTTTTCCCCAGGCTCTTCATTACAGGTTAAGGAAATCTACTGCTGGCTGAAAGGGGAGAGGAAGGAGGTGAAAAATAAACAGAGCCTGCCATAGCTAAGGCACACTCAACAATGTAACAAGATCAGTCAAATGTAGTAGGGATGGGAGTGAGTGAAAGTGTCCAATTTCAATAAGAGGGACTCACTGGCAGCGATGAGACTTGAGCAGCTTCTGTTGTGGGGTTGCAAAGTGTGTCAGCTTTGTGTAAAAGGCTGCCTGCTCCCTCCCTCCCTTCCACTCTGCCATCATCCCCTTTACCTCACTCCCTGCCATTTTGCACTCTCTACTAATATAGCACAAAACACCATTATAAGAAGGGAAAGTGAACTTTAATCTTCTACTGCTTTGTTAACATGAGAAAGAAGCTGTGGCACAGTGGAGGGGGGGGGAGAAGTGGGGAACAAAAATTGCTGCCAAAGGACTCCATGATCTGATGTGGTGGTAGGTTTATATAGAAGGTGGGGTTTGAATTGCCCACCCCAGTGTAGTCAGGGTATGACAGTATCCAATTGCTGACTGCATGGGGAAGGGGTTCTGCTGAGGGGAAGAGAGAGGGGAGGGGGCTTCTCCCCTGCCAGGCACTGAAGAATGGAGAGTGAGTCTGCATTATAAGGTAACAGTGGGGATACAAAAAAACAGACCTTGCTGCTGATTTTAAAAAACCCGGTTTAAAACCAGATTAAATTGCCAAGGGGGAACCTGGCCTTAGCAATTACAATAAAACAGTTGAAGAGTAGCAGTAAATAGTAGATTGCAGGCACTCATAAGGACAGACCCCTTAGCCATACCCTCAAGGAGATCCTAAAAATACAGGGAGCTGCCTTGATATAAAAGGCACATAGAGAGAAGCCACACATAGTACCCAATTCATTAAGGCCAGCTGAGAGTGCTTAAACAAGATGACCAAAGGTAATGCAATGGTCAGCACCTTGGAATGTTGGTACAGCAAGCTAGATTCAGATCAGATCATGGAAGAGAACCTGTTTTGCTTGTTGAAGGCCCCATGTTCCATTCCTGGTGCTTCTATGTGAAACTAAAAAAGAAAGATCCACTTCAAACCCTGGAGAACAGCCAGCATGCAGGAAGATAAAATGGGGGTGGGGGAGAAAAATAGCATAATATCCCATTCATTAGGGTCAACTGGTTTGCCAGAGAACTCTGGGAGATGGAGCCAAACAGAAGATGCTGGAGTGACATTTTAGGAACTACTAGCCCTTTGGCAGCAGTATTCAGGGACATTAAAGGGACCAAAATAGGCTTATTTCTTTGTCCTTATTCCTCCAGCTCTCATTGTTTTTCCATCATGTTGCTGTGACATTTTTGCTGAATTTTGTCGATTAAGGGTGTTTTCCCACTGCGCTCCTTTAATCCGGATCTAAGAAGATCCGGATCTAAGGAATGGGTACATTCCTTAATCCGGATCTAGTAGATCCGGATTAAGGGAAGTACCCAATGTGTTTCCATGGGTGGTCTAGCACCCTATAGCAATGGGTGCTAGCCTCCCTGCTGTGGAAACACCAGAGCACCCATTTGGAAATCCGGATCTACTCATGAGGGGTCTGCTTGTCACCCCAGGTGTTTGGGGGGAAAGGGGGTGCAGTCTCCGAAGTGGCTTCAAAGTCATTTCGAAGTCATTTTGAAGTCACTTTGAAGTCTGTGCAAAACAGCCCCATTGACGTCTGTGCTGATCTTCAGAGTGAACTTCAAAGTCACTTTGGAGTCACCTCGAAGTTCACTGAAGATCAGCACAGACTTCAAAAATGCTCTGGGGCTATTTTGCACAAACTTCGAAGTAACTTCGAAATGACTTTGAAGCTTAGATTTTAGGGCTCCCCCCCCATGGGTGCCTCCTCCCCCTTGCCTCCTCTAGACCCCATTGCCACACAAGCATGGAAACAGGCTCCCTTTAATCTGGATTTTCTGCCTGAAGACCCCATTGTAGACCCCCATTAATGGGGTCTACAGAAAATCCGGATTAAAGGCCAGAAAGTACCCATTTGATCCGGATTTCCCCAGTGGAAGTGGAAACAATTGGGTCCCAAATGGGTTCTGTGATGGAAATGGGATCATCAGGCTCACACCCAAATGGGTCCTTAATGGGTGCAAATATGGGTACTTTCTGACAGTGGGAAAACAGCCTAAATCATCCACAAGGCCACAGAAGACCTTCACTCTTTATTAGCGGAGACCAATGAGATACAGGGACGAGGTCTTGTGATCCTTTATGATATGAATTTGAGCTTGTGAAGACCTTTGGGTGAAGAGTGGGATATAAATTCTGGATGGATGGAGGGATGGATAATTCTTCAAAGCTGTGGTGCACTGTTTGCATGTCAGATGCCATCTGTAGCCACGTGAGCATCATACTGGAGAGCTTTTGAAAGATCCTCCAAACACAAGAAGTGGCTCTAGAAATGGGCCATTTCCTGCATGCAAAGAAAACAGGGCCACCTGCAACACTTTGAGCAGTGGGCCAGGTAAGTCTCCATGGACAGTGGGCATGATGCTGTAGCTGCGAAAGCAAAGCTATTGCTGTTTGTCCAGTTCCTCTCAGCATTTACAGTGATCCCCTGCACACTTATGGCAGGATGGGTGGCCGTCAACACATTTGCCTGAGCAGATGCTGCCCTTAGCCAGTGAACCGACTGAGCCAGGAGGGAGCAGGTTCAAACAGATGCTGCACCTCAAAACCCAGTTGTGGTGCTTCATGGCTCCATGCAGATCTTGCCTCTGTTCCTGGAAACCTCCGCACTCTGCAAATCATTGTCTTCCCTTGACTGCCAGTATTCAGTTGCTGACTCTAATTCATACAGCATGGTTTGCTCAGAGTAAATCACGTTGGCCATACAAGGAAAAGCCACATTTTAGCAAACTTATACAAGTAAAGCAATACTGTTACAGGATCACATTAAATGAGAGGTAACAGGACAAAATATAATTTGAATACACAAGTTGATACAATATAAAAATAGGAATAGCATCTAATGAAATGCAGGTGCCTGAAGAGAAACAAATATGAAATCCTAATTGGAAGATTAATCAACTAGCAGTCTAATTGATTCATCATTGTGAGAGTGCTTTAATCAGTTAGGGCACGTAAATATTTTTGAGTTTGTGTTTATTTTGATAACTGCTTTGTTAACAGATTTTTTTGCGGGGAAAGGGCAAGTGTCTATCAACTGGTGAGAGGGAAGCAAGGCCCTGTGAAAATATTTTCTCTATATATCCAGGGTATGTTCCAGGCATAAGGAACTATGGGCTTGTTTCCACTCATGCCTCTTACAAAGGTTTAAAAATGAAACAAACAAAAAAAGCAATTCAAACATGGATTCTGTCAGTCCCCACTTCAGTGGTGTTAAATTGCTTTAAATTGCTATCAACCCCTCTGCTGTCCCCACCCAAAATGGTTTAGAATCGCATTAGGGAAAGAGGATCTTTTCTTCCCCCCTCTTGCCAGCTGGGGGCCCCACCCCCTGCCTGCTGATTGGATCCTTCCTCTCATGCTTTTGCAAAAGACATCCTGCCAGTCCTGCACATACACACACATACACACACACACACACTCCCCTTTGCTCTCCTCCCCTCCCCATCACCAGCAGCACTGGCTGGTATACACACATACAAGTAAACTCAGACTGGTGCTTTTTCATTTCTCTGCAAATGCAGAGAAGTGAAAAAGCAGCAGCAGCAGAGAGAGCTGTGTGTGAATGTGCTTCCCGGCAAGGAGAAAGCGAGAGAAAGTGTAAAATGAAACTTTGCTATCTTATCAGTGTGAAGTGGGGAGTGGGTGAATTGCTACATCTTATCAGGCTG